>CM062812.1:593615103-594232653 GCA_031772625.1 Pinus tabuliformis | reverse complement strand
TTTCATCCAGGAAATGGTAACGTGCATGGTGAGCTTATGATATTTAGAGTATTAGTTTTCACCTATGGTGTTGCTCCACTACCAATAGGCCTAGACAATACCCCAACGACGTCACTTCAGGAGCACAAACGTTGCTTCAATTCGAATGAGCCTGGAAAGTACCTTGGTGAAGTTGCTTGCTTCACCTCCCTATGCAGGAAGCCTTTCTCTTCTTTCACCCTTTATTTATTTATTTAATAGGACTATGTATAAACACTTATTATTTTTAGCAGGCGAAAGAGGGATCCCGACCTATTGAGAGCAGAGGAGGTTTCCCCTTCAGAGAAGCATTTTGGACCTCATGTATTGGTTTGTTTTCTTTAAATTTCCCCTTATCCCTTCTCTAATAGATTAGACAAGCATTAACACACAAGTAGATTTACACCATGTTGAGTAGTTTAGATACTAGCATAAGCACGGATCTAATAGGTTCCCTCGAGGTTCTCCTTTTGGAAGAATCATATTTTCCATTTGGACTTAGCTCAACCTATGGAAATTTCCCAAACAAATAAGGAGAACAACAGAAAGTCAAGCATTGTGGTTGTCACACTTCTCTTCTATTACACCACAAAGTCCTTTTAAGGCATGCACTTTTACACAAGGGTCTTATTTATGTAAAATTACCAAAAAGCACGATAAGACAGGACACGAATAACACAAAACACTTATGACTGACACATACAAAAGGAAAAGAAACAAAATAGATCGTACAAGAAGAGCATCATGTAGCTACTATTGAAAATAATACTTCGGATATCGACCATTTATAGGAAGGGGGTCAATCCTTTCATCTAAGGATTTCAGCTCGAATGTGTTATGACTGATATTTTCTTCGATGGTGAATGGTCCAATCCACACAAGTTGTAGCTTTGTGTGTTTTCCCTTTTCTTCATGGTTTTTATCCCACTTCAGTATTAGGTCACCCACATCGAAACTCTTTGCCCCTACGAATTTTTTTATAAAACCAACGCTTTACACAGTTTTGGCGAAAAAAAAAAAATCTCTCTTTGGATTTGAGACTCTCTCCCTCGAGTTTGAGTAAAGTGTTTATCCTGCTCTTATCTGGAAGGAAAGGTTTACCTTGTAGCTCTTGGGAGAGTTTCAAGGTTGGAAGATATAGGTTTGAGGGAAAGATAACTTCTTTACAGTAAACTAGAAAGTATGGTGAGGTATTCAAGGAAGGCTTAGGAGTTACAGATTCAACCCATAATGCATTGTTCAAAGCGTTATGCCAGTTCCTTTGCTTAGAGAATATGGTTTTCTTGATTATGCGGATAAGATTTTTGTTTGTTGATTCAGCCAAACCATTTCCCTGTGGATAATAATTAGATGCATGTTTTAATACAATCCCATTTTCTAATGCGAATTCATAAAGTTTTAATGATGGAAAGTAAGTTGTATTAACAAAGACAGGTGACATTGGAATGCTAAACCTAATTATAATATTTTGTCGTAAAAAATGGATGAATTCCTAGTCATTTACTTGTCTCAAGGGAATTACTTTTGACCACTGAGTGAAATAGTTTGTCGTTGTCAGAATATATCGACGTTGCTTTGACGAATGAGGAAAATTTTCTCCGATAACATATAGGTCCCACTGTTGGAATGGTTCCTAAACTGTTATTGGTAGCAATGGGGCTGCTGACCTCTAATCTCGACCGACGCACCTTTGGAAAGTTGTGCACTTGCGGACATAAGTGTGGGCATCTTTGAATATAGTGGGCCAATAATAACCAACCCTCATAAATTTATGTGTTGTAGTGTTTCCCACATAGTGACCATTTGTCGGTCCATCGTGCAAGTCTTTGATTATCTTATTTGTATCATGTGGCTCAAGGTATCTTAACAAGACACCGTTGTGGTGCTTTATGAAAAGCACTCCATGAACATGTTGATAAGATAGAGCTTTTAAATGGATTGACCTCTTATTTTTATTCGATAAGTGTGTGGTAAAGGTTCCATGATCTAGAAATTGTTGTATGTCAACATACCATGGCGCTATAGACGTGGACTGAGGAACATGTTAAACATTGTACATTTCTATCTCCTGCTCCCAACCTGAAAGATCTTGCTCGGGAGCATCTCTTGCTTTAGTTGCTAGCTTATAGAGGCCATGACCCTTTATGGTATGAATTGGTTTGAACTCCAGATAATATTCTTGTAAGCAGATCATCTAGTTAGCCCTCTTCTCACACAGCTCCTACTGCACGAATAATGTTCTTACCATTGGATGAGGTACAAATATGATCGTGTGAGCTTTTAAAAGATAGGGCCTGAAATACTTAACTACCTTGCATACAACATAGGCTTGTTTTTTTTATGGCAAAGTAATTTAATTATGTCCTTTGTAGGCTAGCACTCATAAAAGAAATAAGCTGCTCATTTCCTTCAGTATCCTTTTGAGTCAATATGGTTGGAATTGATGAATCTAAAGCGAAGGTATAAAGCAGGAAATCTTTGCCATAGTATGGACTAGATAACGTGGGTGCATCAACAATATCCTACTTGATTTGAGCAAAAAAGTCCTTTTCCCATTTATCACATTTATATGTTGCATCTTTCTTAATCATCTCTTGTATAGGCTTAACTATCTGAGCGTAATTAGAGATGAATTTTCTCAGGAAATTGATCTTTCCTAAGAAAGATTGCATAACCCTTTTATTCACTGGGAGCGAGATTTGTGTAATGGCTTTGACCCTCTCAAGATCAATTTTAATTCCACTCTTAACAATGTTGTGCCCTAACAGTGTCCCTTCGGACACAACAAAAACACTTTTCTTGGGATTGAGAGAAATCCCATACTTTCGACACTACTCAAATGTTAGTTTCATTTGACGTACGTGATCTAATATTTTTCTTGGAAAACACAGTAACATCTTTCAAATAAACAACTATGCTCTGATCAATAAGGCCACAAAAGTCAATGTCCATCGCTCTTTGGCAAGTAGCACCGATGTTGATATGTCCAAATGGAATTCTCTTGAAAGCAAATGTTCCCCATTTGGTCTTGAAGGTAGTCTTAAATTGATCGGGTTTCACTAATAACACTTGATTGTAACTAGAGAAACCATATAGTAGCAAAAACATCTTAGACCCAGATATTGTCTGGAGGATATATTCCATGGATGGCACTAAATAATTGTCTTTATCATATGCTCGGTTGATATTGTGAAAATATATGCATAAGCTTATTTCACTAAACTTCTTTCTGACTGGGACCAAGTTCGAAATCCAAGAAAAGTGTCTAACTTTAAAAACTATCCTAACATCCAACATCTTTCTCAATTCCTTTTGGATGAGGGGTTCCAGTGTTGGATGAATTTTCCTAAGTTTTTGTTGGAAAGGTTTTTCCCCTTCTTTTATAGGAATGATGTGTTGGATAATATGAGTATCATATGTCTTTAAATCATCGTATGTCCATGCAAACACATCACGATATTGTTTGAATATGCGGATAAATGTTTGTCGTTCCTATGCAGAACAACATGTACTGAGGTTTACATACTTCAAATATTTTGGAGTTCTTAGATTGACTTGTTCAGGTGATAACTTTGAACTCTGAGTCTCTGTATTGGTTGGCCATCTAAATCAGTTATGCATGTCAAATAACTTCTCCAGGGACACCACACCTTTGGGCATATTGTTTCCTTTCGTTGCACTAGATGCCTCCTGCAAAGCCTGATTGTGCTCATCCTCTTCTATGGAAACATCTTTGAATACGTTAACATTAGCCACAATGTGCAGTATATGTTGATAATCATTGAAAACACATCAATTAGTGACGTTGTTAGGCACAGATGGTTTGTATATAATTTCAATAGAAAAACCATTCTTCAATGACGACATCCTAGCGGTTTCATTTGCTAATGCATTTGTTGCAACATTTCTAATCCTAGGAACATAAATAATATTAAAAGCTTTAAAATGCTTAATCAAACACCATTCCTCATACTAGTAATTTTTAATATTCGGTGAAACATAGTGGTTAGTATCTCGTTCCTAACGATTGACCACCTCTGAGTCACCAATTACGTTGAGAATATCTACCTTCAGGGTTATGGCCTACTTCAGTCCAAGTACTAGTGCTTCATATGTTGCAGTATTATTGGTGCACTCGAACTCCAGACGACGTGAAAGGATATGCTTCTTATTGCATGGGTTTGTAAGTACGCAACCAACTCAGAGCCATCCTATGTATTTGAACCATCAAAATATACAATCTACATATTATTAGTTATTAAGTTGCTTCCTATACTAGTATTACTATTACTATGTACATTTATATTACATGATTCATTTTCACCAACTAGAGGGCAAGGAAGGAGCTCGAGCTATGTATCTGGTGGAACAGATGATGGTTGTGCTTGATAACACCCACGATCAGTTTCTAGGAAACAACTTCCAAATTTAAATCAACAAAAGAAATGGGATCATTGTGGCCCTCAAGTGGTGTCACAATGTGTTTCATGTATGGGCTCATTGTCCACTCGAATTTGGTTATTCATGCCCTTGTATGGAACTCATAAATGTGACAAGTCTGTAGAAAAATACCCCAATAATTTTCTAGACCAATCTCTGTTGAGGATTACACCATGGGCTTCAGGTATGTCCACAATTACAATATTTATACATTGGTGAACTCGATGATCAGATGATAATCAAATAATATGTGCATCGGTTTTGTCCAATTTAGCATTTATTTTCTTGGCAACATATAACGACATTACATTTACAGATGCACCAAAATCGATTAAACAATTATGGACATTGTAATTATAAATTTCAAAAGTTAATAAAAATAGAGGGAAGAGGGTGTTAACATCTAATGTTACAACATTAACTACATATTCAAGTGAACCATAAGACTTACCAAACACCTTTTGAAAGGAAGAAGCTTTATCACTTGGCAAAGGATGTGAAAAGGCTTGAATAAGCGATTCATGTTGGCTTGCTATCTTAGTGAGATCAAAGATGGAAATATTGGCTCGAGCTCTCTTGAAATCTTCAACTATGTTATACTCAATTGTTTAACCTTTAGTAGGCAATGTTGAAGTATCTAAAGGAGTGGCTTTGTTCGACACTTCTAGAGTGATGGACTTACTCTTGTTGTTGGAGGAAGTTCCCTTGGAATTTATTGCATTTCCAGACTTACTCTGTGTATTCTAAGCAGGATTGGATGGTAGTGAGATTCTTGTTAACAATTTCTCCTTTATTTTTTGTCTCGTCGCCTCCTATTTAGAGATGGACCCTTTACTCCTTAAACTATATCGACCTTTCCTCTGAGGAGGGGCCTCACTTTGTGGTGGTGCTTCAGCACTCTTCTTGTCAGCATTAAGGATACAATCAAAAGTATTTAGTGCATGTCTAAACCACTACAGGTTATTTTTTTTCTTCAATTTGTTTCATCTGCTCATCTACTAATAAGGAGTCTATAATGTGTGTGGCCAAAGCATTCGTGTTGTGGTTCCACTATGGGCATGTCTTTTCTGAATGATATTCCTAGTGGAAAGAACAACAGTCGATACCCATACTCTCTATATTCAACACAACATTAGAACTCTGGGAATATTTGGCAGGATGATTATTATTGTTACTATTTTTATTCCTTCGAAATGGGAAATACTTTGGAAGCTTGCTACTAGTAGAAGTCTCGCTTGACCTTCTCTTTAGTTTTGAAATTTCATTGGTAAGTTCTTTCACTGTTCAGGTCAAGCTTTCAATATCTAATGAGTCCTTTTCTTTAGCTTTACTTGAAGAAGGTTGAGACTTCTTATTGGTTTCCTTTGAGTATTTTGATTCATCGTCATCCATAATAACTCCAATAGTGCGCAAGTCCTTCTTGACGGTTATTGCTTCTGCAAATTTTTATGCCAATGTTTCCTTTGCAACTCTTTTAATGAATGAGGAAATGTTATTTGGCAAGGTAGTTGCGTAATAATCAATAGTAATTGAATCATGCAGTTCTATGCATAGGGGAAACTTGTTCAATATACGATTGAACTTTTGATTAAAGTCTTTCACTTTCTCATTTTTCCCCATATTATTGTTTCTAAGCTCTTTCAGTAACATGGAAAGAGTCTTGTCATCAAAAAATTTCTCTAGAAATAAATTCTTAAACTCCTTCCAAATGTGGACTGAATTGATAGGCATACTATAGTACCATGTTGTTTCTCTACCTTCTAATGTATAAGGGAAAAGTTTGCAAGTGACATCATCGTACCTTGCCTCCAACATTCATAGATGCATGTAGAAATCATCAATGTGATCTTCTACCTTTGTATTCTTGTCTGTATCAAATTTTGATAACAACTTTTCTGGATGTTTTGGCATCTTGTGGAGATTATCCGAAAGAGAAAGAGGCCCTTGAGCAATCCAATCCAAGTCCTGGTTAGATATGTCTTCGTCTCTTGGTTCTTCCTCCTTTTTAGAATCTGAGGAGTCTTCTCCTTCACTGTTTAAACAGTAAAAAATGTCATCATAAAGAACAATGTCGTCCTTGTACCCTTTGTTAATTGGTGGGAGTGGATCTTGTTGCACCGTGTTTTTCGAGAATTCTTCTAACTCTTCAAGAGTGGCAAAAACCAAATATTACACTATTGAAACCAATACACCGGTGTGAGTTGTTTATTTCTTCTTTGGATTATACGGAATATTATGTACAAGAGGGAGCAAACCGATAGCCTTTGCAAACCAATGGGTTATTGGTTGAAGTGCCCAGAGTTGTTCATAGGTAACCTCATATGTCAAACCCGGACCAGGCTGAGAAGACCCTCCTACTTTAGGAATAGTAGTTGGAATGGTGCTTGGAATGTTGCTACCTTGTCCCATAGATAAATGGTTAGGGTGTGTGGAGTTATGAGCCATAAAAATTTGGTTTCCCTCCTTCTAGCGCCAGAATGTTGACAGTGTTGGATACCGCCAACATACAGGTGGCCTCCATGATATGAGGTCCCAATTAGACCTCACACCGTTTGGTGTAGGCATCTCATCCCGAATATGGTCTGGTTATCGTTTACTTAAATATGTGCCTTGGTTTTAGTTGTTAGCACAAGAGAGAAGCATAAATGTCCTTTTTAATGAGCAAGCGAGTGCGCCTTGTGAATGTTTATTTGCAGATGTATCAAGGTTATCTTACTGCAAAGGGAGAAATAAAGTGAGCCTCTAAGAGAGTAGTAATAAAACTACCCTAACAGAGACACACATGAATGAGAAAGTCTCATCTAGAATTAAGCGAAATAGTTCACGTAGATGCGACGATCGTTATAACATTACAACACATTCCAAATAAGTGAGCACCAAAGTCGCTGAAATAGTTTAATTACTCCAATACAAGTGAAAGCAAACATGAATCATAAACATCCAAAGAATAGACACATAAACATCCACAATCTATGTGTGAAAATGTGTTGGCTTGGAAGGATTTGATATTAAGCACAAGTCCCAAGATACATAAATACAATGAACATCACTAGTTCCAATAGTGGAGCATTATAGCCACTACTTGCTCCCCAAAAGTACTAACTCTATCTCTCTAATTCCTTGTGGTTGAAGCCAAGTTTAAAAGTCCCTTACATGAGAAATGAGGATCCTTTTATAATTTGTGGGATGACCTTTCAAATCCCCATGACACTTGACTTTCCAAATCCTAATGAATTTTGGACTTATACAAACTTTGGACTTCCAAATGACTTTTGGAATTACATATGACTTTTGTTATTACATGTCTTATGGACTTCCATGACTCTATTGTCCATACATGACTCTTTGAAATCCAATTTTTTGTCTTTACAATCATTACATCATTACATTGTAACTTCCATATCATCATATAATGACAACGTGACATGTCACTATCCTTCATGACTAGGACTAATAGTGATTGATGACATGGACTTTCTTCAATTGTGGCATGGCTTCCACTTGATAACTTTGATATATGTCGATCCTAAAAATTATGGAGGAAAATTCCAACTCGTTAAACTAAAAATAATAATATACCTTTGGACACTAGAATTTCTACCTCAAGAGTTGAATGTGTCTCCTAATATTATGTACAATAACTAAACCCTCAACACTTAGGAAGAGATTTTATTTTTAAGACAATGAATTTCGATTAAGCTACTTGCAAAAGCGAAAAGCGAAAGTATCAAAATCTATTAAGGAAGAATTCTAAAAATGAGAGGACTTGTCCTTATCCTTCACAATCACAAGCTCTTCAATTTAATAATGCACAAGAGTTTCCCTAAACCCTAGAATCAAAGCATCGTTGGCCCCAAGGGTTAGCTTAAGTAGTCATGAGCCAAACATGAGACATTTTATCTCCCATAAACTTCGGGAGGCCATAGGTTTCTCTCTTCATTCGACTGGGGTTAGGCTCCATAATTATGGCCAACGGTTTACCCCTTTACCATTCATGGATCATAGGAAAGTACTCAAAGTGTCCATGAATGTGAAAAAAGGAGAAAAAAATGGAATAAAAACTCAATCTATTGTTTGCGTTTTAAAAGTGAGGATAAAGCCAACACCTCTAATTATAATATCATTATGATAAGCACTCTTTTAGCCAAGTTATCTAGAATTATTTTGGAAAGATCATCAGCATATGGTTAGAAAGTTATAAAAACAAGGCTAAAGACCACACCATGTTTAAAAGCTATCATTTATCCATGGACCACCTACTTAGCCTCAAGATTATTTTAAAGTAATGTCATGATTATAAAACCAATCTCTAGTGTTGCTTTTGTTAACTTTAGGAAATCGGTTGACATGGTGCTTAGAGTTAGCCTTTGGAATATATTAGAAGAGGTAAAAGCTATGTCGAAATTGAATAGTTAACAATGAAAAATTGGAGTGACAATTGTTTTAGGACAAGTATGATATTAAAAATTGACAAAACAAGGGTTATGATTATCAAATCCAAAAAGATTATTTATACTAATTATGACAATAACAACTTGATGGAAGTTACTTCATGCAAATATCTTGGAGTTGACCTTCATCTTTAGAACAAGCCTAACCAAAACTATATAGCATTGAGAAAAAGACTAATAGGATGCAAAGACCTATTTTGTCTTGGACACCATTGTAAACCAACAGGAAAAAGGGAAGCTCCACTTCAAGATTCTCGTAACTATTGTTATCTTATATAGATGTGAAGTTTGAAGCTACAACATCTCACTATTGTTATATATAGATGTAAAGTTTGAGGCTACAACATCTATAAAGAAATGTGAAGAAAAATCAATAAATTCAAAAACATTTTATAATTTTTAATCTTACAATTTAAACCAAGACACCCTCTATGATCCTTCTCATAGAAGCAACTCTTTCCCTCATTGAGAGTGGTATGGCTTATGACTAGATACCTAATGTATTCAAACTCCATTCAAAATTACATGTAAATCAAGAGAACTTACATAAAAATAAAAATATCAAATTTTGTTGAATTATTGAAGAATAGAAAAAAATGTCAAATTCCATAATATTAACACTATTAAAAATACAATACTTAATTTAACCACTGAATATATACATATAGAACATTTCAATATTAATTAATAATAATATAATTTTAAGGTTATAACCAAATACAACAAAACAAATGGTGTATAAAACCATAGAACAAAAAACCCCTTTGCACACTAATTTATATCCTCCTTTATATTATAATAAATTATATTCATTCCTTATTTATATACAACCTTAAATATCATTAAAAAAAAAACTACAATTTTCCAAAATTAATTAACTATCCTCAAATTAATAACCCTAACAAATTGATTCTTCCCTATTAATTATTTTCTAATCCAAAAAAAATTCAAAACAAATATATTATTCACCAATCTTTAGAGACAAACAAACTAATCTTTATCATCATTTCTAAGCCCAAGAAATTTTCAAAACAAATATGTTATTCCCAAACCTGTCAGGACAAACCAACTAAACTTTATAATCATTTTTTAAATAAATAGTTATTTTCAATTTTATTTAAAAAGAAAATTTAATATAAACTACAGCCCAACCGAGCAGAAGACTCTCACCTAAACAGACAAATACAAATATAACAATCAATGTATGTCATCAATTCATTATTCATTAACTAATTAATATCGTGGACCGAACGTTGGAATATTTAATTTACTTTCAGCATATGAATATAGTTTAAAAAGTTGTGTTTGTTTCCTAATGATGTCACTGGTTAATTGGCATCCAACCAAAGGAATCATTCTTTTTTTTTCTTTATTTCATTGAAGGTAAGAAGCGAGAAGTCTCTCAGAAGCTCAAAATTAGTGAGTTTTGTTTTGGAAGCTGCTTTTTTATTTCTTGGGTTAGGAAATGGTTATGGAGTTGCCCGCCTGTAACATGTTCTGACAGTTTTGGGTTAGAAAATGGTATGGTTGAGTTGCAGTTTGTAGCATGTTCACACTTTTGGGTGGGAGAGATTTATATTAAGCGTTAGATTCATTCTAACCAGCATTGAAAATTATCGTAGATTCGTTTTAACCTGAGAGATTGTAAGAGCAAGAACCCTAGAACTTGGGATTAGATAATGGATTGAAGTCAAAGTTAGAAGAATACGGATTCAAGTTAATGGGGATGTCTTTGGGAGAGTCACAAGGAAAGTGCAGTTGCAGTAGCTTAATTTCTGCTGAATATTCCAGGGCTAATGGTGTGATG
The DNA here is from genome assembly GCA_031772625.1 of Pinus tabuliformis. Classification (NCBI taxonomy): domain Eukaryota; kingdom Viridiplantae; phylum Streptophyta; class Pinopsida; order Pinales; family Pinaceae; genus Pinus; species Pinus tabuliformis. Next base: position 594,221,937 of record CM062812.1, on the reverse strand, counting down.
CGAGGCATATGATGTTAATTTATTTTTTTACAAAGCAATAGGCCAAAACAAAACAAGTAGATTAGTTAGTTTGGCTTATGAGGTGTAGATTAACTGATTTGTGTGGGGTTTATTAGCTACAAATTTTATGAGAAGAATTGAAGATAGAAGTTATTAAAAGCTTCCAAGCTCAACTAAGCTTCACATCATCTTTGGGATAACACTCTTTACATAGTTAACTATTTTGAGAGGTGTCCCAAGGTCAACTAAACTTCACAAACCCAAAGATAACATTCTACCAATTACAAATCATTCTTCTACCCAACATTAAAGTAGCCTGGCATAATCCCAAAAACCAAGGTAATACAAATATGTAAGTTTTAACCCAGAGTAATACATATATCGTTTAATCTTCATTAACAGCAACTTATTCTTGATTTTGATTTTGTTTGTCACAGTTTCAGGCCCTGACAAGGAAATTCTCTGAAAACATGAGGACATATGCACAAATTTCCGAGATCTCAGCTGGTGATAACATGGGGAAATATGCACAAATTCCCGGCATCTCAGCTGGTGACAATGAGTTGAGTAAAACGATTTTAAACGTCTCGGGGATTTGCTGTTCTTCGGAGGCGTCTCTGATCGAGAGACTTCTTCAGCCTCTGCGCGGTGTTGAACAAGTTTCTGTCAATGTTCCTTCAAAAACAGTGACTGTGCTGTATGATGCCAGTCTTATTCAACCAGCACAGATAGGTATGAATCTTTTGCAATACATATGATGCCAATCTTATTCAAGCAGCACACATAGGTATGAATCTTTTGCAATACATATGATGCCAATCTTATTCAAGCAGCACACATAGGTATGAATCTTTTGTAATACATGTCGTGTTGTAAAATAAGAAATTTAAGAAATTGATGAATGTTTTTCCATATTTGTGGATTGGTATTCCAGGTAATGATAAAAAAGATGTGTTTTCTTAGATTATTAGATGAATAGGTTAAATAGTCAACAACATCTGAACTTTTTATAGTTCTGAAACATGATTATTTATTTTGAAATAAATAAAATATATGAACAAAAAAATTTAGATATGCACAGCAGTAACCTTCTCATGGTTTTGTACAGTTAAGGCCTTGAATCAAGCAAGGCTAGATGCAAGTGTTCGTGTAGTTGGACAAGTGAAAAGTGGTAGAGAATGGCCCAGTCCTTACACTCTAGCTTCTGGTTTTTGCCTTGCCATAGCTTTGTTCCAATATTTGTACCATCCTCTCCGGTGGGTGGCTCTAGGGGCCATAGCTGTAGGTATTTTTCCAATCATGCACAGGAGTTTCTTGGCCATCCGCAATTTCATGCTGGACATAAATGTGCTCATGTTTATTGCAGGTAACTGTTATAAACCTTTTAACGGATGAGGCCATATTGGCAACCTGCATAATTATTCCATAATGGGTGTACATAGTAATTTTCTAAATAAGCTAGTTGGCTTTGAAACAGTTCTAGGCACTCTTGGTTTGGGGGATTATTTGGAAGGAGGTACCATTGTCTTTTTGTTTACATTTGCTGAATGGCTGGAAGCAAGATCGAGTGACAAGGTACTGCGTTCCTCTCAAGACAATTAGATGATGCTTATAAATGTTTGCCATTTTACTAGCAATTCTATTTGGCATTTGGTATTTCATGGCAGGCTCGAGCAGAGATTTCTTCTGTTATGAATTTAGCTTCACAAACAGCCGTTATTGAAAAAACTGGGGAGAAAATATCTGTGGATGATGTGGCCATCAACACGGTGCTGTCTGTCAAAGCAGGCGAGTTGATACCTCTAGATGGTATTGTGATGTCTGGAAGCAGTTCAGTGGATGAAAGTAGTTTGACAGGAGAATCATTACCAGTTGAGAAAGAAGTGGGAGCCAACGTATGGGCCGGTACCATGAATCTGACAGGTAACCTTATGATGACAGTGACTCTCATAGTCAGATTAACCTGATTTTTTTGAAAATTACGATTACTCCTATAACCCTACTTTGAAAATTACGATAAATCCAATAACCTTACTTTTCTCCATGACAGATTCCTATTAATCTGAACTTTGGAAATTTATTACAATTCTACATTCTCAGGAACTTCGTCTGGATCCAAGAGTATGTCTGTAAGAACCGACCTCAATAATGTTACTTCGAAATATTTATATAGATTAATTTGAAATGGATGTAAATAAGTGAATCGAGTATAAGTTCTTACAAATGTATTTTTAATTAATAAATATTAATTAAATTATAAAAATATATTTTTGAATATTAGATAAATTATAAATAAAAATGTAAAATAAAAATTAAATAAGAGAAATAAAGAAAAATAATTAAATGGAATAGATAAATAAAAATAAAAGAAAAGATAGATAGTAATAAGTATTCAAATGTTAATCTGTTGAATTTTTCATTATCTCTAATTTTTCTGAAAACCTTATTGTAACTTAGGTTTCAAGGAATCTGAGAATTCAAGGGATTAACCTTTTCATTATCTCGAATTTTTCTAAATACCTCATTGTAATTTAGGTTTGAAAGAGTCTTAGGTTTCAAGGAACCTTTTGAAAAAAAAGAGTATGCACATAGAACCTGAGCTAAATATTGTTCAAATAGAAAATTAACCATTTAAAACTGGTTTTTTCATTTGAGTTTCTGAGGTCATTATGTATGAAGTTTTTGGTTATTGTTGAGTAAATTTTATATATGAAATATAATGTGTTGCTTTTAATGTAATAGTAACAATGAAAAATAGAAAAAATTTCCATAACAGTTAACAAATGCAAACAGTGCTATGATCATCTCTGTCCATTTCATCTTGAATTCTGAAATCAATGACTCTTATCATATCGTTGATGTAATTATTTAGTTATATTGCTCATTTTGTTAATAAAACTCCATTATTATTTGATTGAGCACTTCATTGATTTGTCTAGTTACAAAATCGTTAAACAATATAGTGTATTGCGTCATTTCTCATTAATTATTGGAACCTCCCATACATTTATTACTTCTTGCGCTAGATTTTACATATATAGGTCCGGTTGGGAATGAGACTCTTCCCAGAGCTAGTGAATGGCCTTTCCCTTGTCATGCCTCTCAATGCTGCACTAACCATTAAAATTGTTGTTATTGCTTATAATTATTTTTACAACCTAACTCCTGTCAAAATTTCTTAGAGTTGAGAGTTGATTGGAAAAAGTAATTGGTTAGAGTAGTGCACAATCAAAGTGTTGTCATGTCAAATAATTACATGACAGGAGCATTATTTTTTTTAATGTAACTTAGAGCGATATATTGATAAAACCATTCTGCTCTTTATGTAACTTAATAGATATATTTAATTCGTTGATTGATGTAAATTATGCTTAATTAATTGATTGTTAGAGCTTACAAGTGAACATTCAACACAAGCTTGCACGCACCACACCATCCATTTAATCATCTGGTTAATCCACAAGCATTCAAGAGGTGTGCCCTTAGGTTGAGTATTTGACCGTCTGGTTACCATCATTTCACCTCACATCTGCAGTGATTACATATCAACTTTCAAATATACATAGTTATAGAATTAGTATGGTGGTTGTGATTGTAAAAGCAATGAAGAGGTGTTGGCAATTGTACATAAACAGACTGATTTGATATTGCAAAGATGATAATAGAACCATCTTTATATGCTTGTTGAACGCTTGAATAAAGAAGCTTGAGGGAGAAGTAGAACAACTACTTATAAATAATCTTGTAGAGTAAATAAATTTCATAAAAGTTTTATATTGGTAAAGTTAATAAAATTAAATTTCTAAATAATATATTTTTTTAGTTAAAAGATTTTAGCTAGAGTGATTTAGCGAAAAAAATTTCAAATCTTAAAACTTAGACATTACCGGATAATTTAACCAAAAATTACTTCACCATATTCAACCACCGACAAACAGTTAGACATCGTCTTAAAAAAGAATACAGAAAACATGTCAAAAAAAATACACATTCGACAAATATTTAGACATCGTCTTAAAAAGAGTACAGAAAACATGTCCAAAAATATACATCATCCGTCAAAAATGTATAGGGTTTAAGTATACTTCTTTTACGCAGTAAATGTCTGTGATGAATAATTTATTTGAATGCTTAAATGGTGAAAATTGCAGGTTATTTAAGCGTAAAGACGGTGGCTCTGGCGGAAGACTCTACAATGGCAAGGATGGCGAAGCTTGTAGAGGAAGCCCAGAGTCAACGCTCACCCACCGAAGAGTTCGTTCAAAAATTTGTAAAATATTACACTCCAGGTCTGTAGGCAGTAATGTTTTTGAAAATCCTTTCATCAATCATGGAGTTGGGAAACATCTGATAGCAGTTTCTATCATGTGGTTGCCTGCAGTTATTGTATTGGTAGCCATAGCAATGACATTAGCGCCTTTGATCGATCGCTCTCTTAAATTTCGGAAGTGGGGTTACAAAGCCTTAGTTGTTCTGGTGACTGCTTGCCCATGTGCATTGGTTATCTCGACTCCAGCGGCTGTAGCATGTGGGTTGGCCTATGCTGCTAAAACAGGCCTCCTTATCAAAGGTGGGAGGTATCTGGAAGCCTTGGGGAAGCTTAAGGTGATAGCCTTTGATAAAACTGGAACACTCACAGAAGGAATATTCAGGGTGGTAGATGTAAAGTTTGTTGAGTCTGACAATATCCAGAAGCAGAAATGGATAACTTGGTAAGTTATTACAGGGTATTTTTATTCAGATGGTAGATATTTAGAATATCATCTCAAAATCCTAGTAATATGTTAGAATGATAGTAAGGAGGTCAAACAATTGATTTCTATAGCTGTTTATCATATTCTAAAATATTTTTAAATTTTTTACATCATATTCTAAAATATTTCTAAAATTTGCACATCATATTCTAAAATATTCTTAGAATCTGCCATCAAAATAAATTCAACCGTTATTAGTGATAAATTGGTTAGCCATTTGTGCCGTTTTAATCTCCACCCTCTGCAATTGTTACCATAATAAATTTTAGACTTGAAACCTTAGTGAGCATTAAGTATTGAATGAATTGCAGGGTTGCCAGCCTTGAAAGTAGGTCAAGTCATCCCATGTCAGTTGCAATTGTATCATACTGTCGACAAAAAGGCCTCGAGGCATCAGCAGAGGTGGACGATTTCGACATACTGGAAGGAGAAGGCATCTGCGGAGTGGTGGACAACCACAAAGTTTACATTGGCAATATTCGTTTATCAAATCGGTTAGGTTGGACCGAATGTAGGTTTGCATCTAATTTCACATCAAGCCATTCCCTAGTGTTGTTTAGGGTAACTCATCTCTGTTTCGAAGAATTAACATTATGAAGGATGGAATATTGTAGATATACCAGAAACCTGGGATATCCGAGGAGCAACGGTCGGATACTTTGGAACAGAGGAAAATTTTGTGGGGGCTCTCAGCGTGGGCGACAACAGCCGGCCAGAAGCAGCAGAAGCTCTAGATCAGCTCAAGGTAATAATCAGCTTATCATGTCCACTTTTACTATTTGTTTGTTCGTTTATATGAAATTTGAGATGTAATCGCATTTAATGTATGGGTGAATTTAGGAGAGAGGTGAGATTTATATTTTTATTGTGTGGAGAGGTGCTCTCTAGTTTAGTATGAAGAGATGTTGTAATGTCTTATTCTGTTATGTAAATATTTTAACTTGGTCAAATTATATAAAAATGAAAATAAAAATAAATAAAATAATTAAAATTAAAATAAAATTGAGGTAAAATAGTTACCATTTGCAGTTTTTAAGTTCGAGATTTTGAAATCCATGGTTTTGCATGTTTATGTAAGAAGTAATATATATATAACATAGATTCATCTAAACTCTAAATCTACCAAGTGTGGATAGGGATCAAATATCTTGAGGTGTGAACCTCTTTTACACTGAAAAGAGATTTGATCCCTCTCGGTGCTTGGTAGATCCAAAATATGATCTAGGTTGGTTCTCAGTTCTTGAGATGGATCTTGGCTCGTTATTTTTCTTTTTTTGCTAGCTCCATTTAATGTTTGGCCCTTAGTTGGAGACCTAGCCCCTTTTTCTAACTCTATGTTTATTCCTTTTCCTTGTCTCTCTATGTTAAATTTTTTGCATGTGTCCTACTCCCCTAGTCTCTGATAATTATGAGCTCCCAACCCCATCAGTGAATGCACAGTCGTCGACATGGTCGGGGGGCCGTGGAGGTGAGGGTGGCCGCATAGGCAAGGGTGACCAAGTTCCTCAAACTCAAACCCATTCCCAAACTCAGGCCCATGAGGTAGCAAATATTTTCTTTGTTGTTATTCCTCTGGAAATCTATGCAGAGATTCGACGTCTGGAAACTATGCATGTTGATGAATGCCTTGTTTATTCTGGGTCTGAGATTATTGAAGATGTCTCTCAATAAGTTCCCAACCCTAGTAATACCAGGGGAACAGAATCAGTATCTCAAATCAATCAGTGTCAACTAGCAACTCAAAACTCTTCTTGGCAGAAAAAGCGAGAGGAACAATACAACATATTTGTTGCTCTGAATGACGTTAAACATGCTCAAAGATCCCAATGTTTTTGTCTATAAAGCATAGAAGGCCAGATAGCTCACCTGGAGAGGCACTTATAGTGTGAACTTCAACCTTCAGCGCCCCTTGGTTCTAGCGCAAAAGATTTAGCCCCTGTGACCTCCTCAGATACTTGAAGTTTCATGCTCTTTAGAAATATTTTCTCATGCAGTTCATAGTTGATAATCCAGTTGTTTATTGGTTCTTTTTTTACTGGTATGACTTTTTCTCAAAAGGTGGTCAACATATTTGGTTTGGTTCTTTTTTCACTGGTATGACTTTTTCTCAAAAGGTGGTCAACATATTTGGTTTCCCTCATAGCAGATTAAGATTGCCTTCGTAAGTCTTGGAAAACCATAAATAGATAGTAAATGTATAGTGATGCTATAAGATTTTGAAATAATACCAACTTTTAAAAAAATAGTTTAAATTATAATATATAATTAAAAATATTTCTTATAATTTTAAAAATAAATTTTTAAACCAAATAAATTTTATATTTTATTTATGAGATAATTTATATTTACAAAATTATTTTATTTTAATAATAATTATTATAAAAAATAGTTTATATTTTAAAATAATAATAAAATTATTTATATATATATATATAGTGTTTGAAAAGTTTTATCTCCACAAGTGGCTTCCACATTCAAATCCTTTCATAAAATTTCAACCAATGCTCAAGAGTCAATATTCTCTCATGAAATTTCAACAAATAATCAACCAATACTCAAAACCTCCCATGAAATTTTAACTTCTTATCTCCACAAGTGGTTTCCACCCTCGAACCCTTCCATGAAATTTCAACCAATGCTCAAACCCTCTCATGAAATTTCAATGAATAATCAACCAATACTCAAACCCTCCCATGAAATTTTAACCAATAATCTGATGTGTAAAAACCTCATTCAAACCAACTAATCTATGTCTTATAGTCAACCTATAATCTAATGAGACTAAATCCCACTCAAACCAACTAACCTATACTTCATAGATTTAAATAAACAATAATTCATTGCACATCAATAAATAATGAATAGCATCATTTATTTGCATAAATGAACTTATCTTATTGCACTAAAGGGATTTTATAAGTTGATATGCATTATGCCACCAGCTTTAGGAGATGAGAAAATCCCCTTTGTGTAGTAACTTGAACCATTTAGGAGATGAGAAAATCCCCTTTGTGTAGTAACTTGAACCATTTCAAAGTTAAAAATTGACATTCCATTCCTACAAGACTGCTCTTCAGCCTGAGTTGCATGAATACTCTAGTTTGCACCCACATTAACATTAACAAGAAAATATTGACATGCTATTAAAGCCAACATGTGCTCTTGCATTAATATAGTTTGTACCCATTTTTAATAGTAACATGGTAAGGTAGGGGTGGCAAGAGAGGGAGGGGTACTCTATGACTCAAGAAGGATAAAGAGTTCAGGTAATCATGGGATCTTGGTCGTATGACAAATAATCACGCAAAGATATATGGTCTCTACCAAAGACTTTTGTTAGCCAAAGAACAACAAGTGGACATGCTTACAGTTTGGGAGATTCTCTCCCAATTTTGCATCATCTCATCACGCTCCCTCCCAAAGGAGAAATCTATGGAAAACATCATGAAAATAATAAAAGTGGGGAAAATATCTCATCCAAAGCATATTTCCATGTCTTAAGAGACTTCAAGAGAGAAGCAGACAATTATGCTAATGAGGGTGGTAAGTTGAAGATAAGTGAATTAAAGATTAATAGGCAAATAAGGCATGCTATAATTCCCTAATGGAGGTCCATGACAGCAACAGGTTTGTAATCATGAAAGATTTCATAATCGATTAGTAACATTGTGTGTTGTAAATTTTGTGCTTTGTTGGGACAGTTTTGTAAGGTATTCACCTACAAAGCCTCTCTTTTAGTTACTCAGATATAAATCATATATTCTTATTGTTAAAAAAAATAACTGAAATTTTTTTATGAATTAGCTCTGCAATACTTAATATAATATATTAATATATTGTATTTGTTCTGAACCAGGCACAAAATTATATAATACAATATTCTTTCCAGTTTAAAAAAATAGTAACACAGTAAGGCACAAGTCACAGCTGTATACACTGAGTACTGAGTAGTTTGATCTTTGAGGTATGATGTGTCTACGATGTTCTGTTTGTTACCATTGCAGAAATTAGGAATTCATCTCGCCATGCTCACCGGCGATACGGCCGCCTCGGCTGCTCTGATCGAAACAGAGGTAAAATCACAACAAGCTCTCACCAATTAGACTATTTGTACAAATGTTAAAAGATTATTAGCTTTCCAAGCATTCATTGACCATGTATCCACATTCAGGTGGGGCAGATTCAAGTTTATTCTCAACTACTCCCACAGGATAAGGTCAGAATTATTGGAGATTTGAAGCAGGTGGGCAAGACAGCCATGATAGGCGATGGAATCAACGATACCCCAGCTTTAGCTGCAGCAGACATCGGCATAGCTATGGGTGTAGCGGGCTCCGCTGTGGCCATGGAGACTTCAGACATAGCTCTCATGTCTAATGATATCAGGAAAATCGCAGAAGCAGTGAAGATTGGCCGAAGAACATTGAGGAAAATATACATAAACGTTGCCATCTCCATTGTCACAAAGGTTGTTATCTTTGTCCTCACTGCTGTGGGTTTTGTGTACCTCTGGATAGCAGTTCTGGCAGACGTGGGGACTGCTATGATTGTCACGTTCAACAGTATGCTTCTCTTGAGAGGAGCAAAAGACTCTCACCGTGTCGTTTGCACTCGCCAAGATCGTGATTTCGGAGGTCAATTGCATAAGGATAACAACGGTGGTGATCACTATGTTCATGGTGATAGAAACAGGCACCAGGCAGCCAGGAATCTTGAGACATCAGCAGATTCCACTCAGACAGTACAGGAGGCCAATACTTGTGACGTTGTGAAATGCAGTGCATGCAATTTGCCCCCTCCAATTTATGACGGCTGCGCCAAGCCAAGCACTAATCGCTGCTGTCAAAATTCGTCTTCTCCTCAAGTTGACGTCTGTGCCTCTGGGAATTGTAGAAATGGGAAAAGGCAGCTTGGAAGCAGTCAAATCAGCGATTCAAGATTTGAGCAACGCTGCAATTCCTCCAATAACTGTTGCCAATCAAGTGATCATCAGCCACATGAGATTGTCGTTCAAGTTGAACAAGATAAATAGTATTGCTTGCAGTTGAGATTGAAGGTAACTGTCCATTATTTCATCAGTTCGACTACCTATCGGTTTTTGTGATCTGACCTAGATTACCTTTAGGCTTTAGGTTTTTGTATTCTCATGTGTTAGGTGTTTGGTTCATTGTGTTGTGTTATCTTATGTGGTTCTTACCCGTAGGATAGCATATATGATGCAGCTTTTATTTAGTACAATGTGCTTTACGTATAAAATGCATAAAAGAAAATGTTGATCGTGGTAAAGCACATTTGACTTCTGACAGTATAAACTATTGTAAATATGTTTAATGGACTTAATGTTAAGATTTTTCCCTTTCTATAAAAACTCTTCAAGGATTCATGAATCATAACAGGGTTCACAAAACTCTATAACAGGTCATTGGGTTCACAAAACTCTACAACAGGTCATTCCTCCTCTATCTAAAACCATCCTCACCTGTATGGATTCACTATTTAACAGCTCAATAGCAGCTAGTCCCTGCTAAAGGTTCAAGTAAGCTGCATGGGATGCAATGTTCTCATCTTATTGAGAACAAATTTAAATGTTTGCTCAAACTGTGACATGCAAAATAACCATTGGGTCAATTGGTCTTAATTTATACTTCATAGTTTTAAAAACCAGCCAGGTTGAACTGGAAATTGGCCAAACCGGCCGGTCAGATACCCGAGCTTGCTAACCAGAGAAATAAACCTAATTCATGGCTACTTAAGACCAGTTAGGTCCTAACTGGTCGGATCTGTAAAAAACATCCGTCCCCTAGGAATAAGCATGCACTGGTTCTGCAATTTTGAAGCAAAAGACTTGTTGGTGAGAGGGATAGCAAGTCTAAATTGTCCACTCAGACCACTATGTCAGGAACCGTGCTTCCCAGACACTCCCAAGGTGCGCCCTTGATGCTCCCTAATGGTAATGTTAAATTCTTAAAGTAAAAGTGACGTTCTCATTTATCTTTCATTTTCATCATTTTACTTAAATTTTTAACATTACCATGAAATGACACAAGATGTTTGAAAGTCAGTTGCAACCTCATCGGACTTCATATGGATAAAATAGAGTTTCATGTCCCATTCAAAATTAGTAGACTTAAACATTTTTCAAGATTTCAGGATCAATGGGAGTGTGGCATTTCATTAGATTATATCACGTATGAGAGTATGTGATTGGCATTTAATCAAGAGCACCAAGCCTTATATCTACCCTAGTGTTGGTGGTGTTGATCGTTGAACTCCTTTGTCATGACCTTAGCAAAAATGTTATTATAGGAAACTCGATGAGTTATTATCAAGCAATCAAGTTAATGTGGAAACATGAGTTTGATGAGTGATCATGTTGATCAGTGATTTGTAATTTTGCAGTAGGCCAGTGGCCTAATAGATTGAGTTGTAGCATCGTTTTTGGACTCTAGAGGCCATTTAGAGCCTCATTGCTTATGTATTTCATTGATGATATGTAGTGCATCCAGTGCCATTTTAATATATGCACCCTTACATGGTATATAGATGAGCAGACTTTGCATATTTTGTCTCTAATGATTTAGAGTTATGGTTTGTAATCTTAAAAATATTTTTTTCATTAAAAATTAATTATTTTATATTTTTCAATTCCAGTTAATGAATCTGGTTTGATTTGGTTCCAATTTGAATCATGGTTAGATAACTGACCAGTTTGAAACCCAGTTCTGGTTTTTAAAATCATGATTAATTGCACTTCGATAAAGCAAAATGTCTCTTTGAAGCATTTGAGATTTGTTTATATTCATTACTTTGTTGATACAATAAAGTGAAAATTGTTCTGTATCATGATCTTCAGCCCCCTCAATGCCATCCCCAATCTGAAACAGAGGGATGTTCGATCCATCAGCAATAGAATGAGTTTTCCCTTCCCATCAATATAGTGTATCCGCTCCTTAAATGGTAGATCAGTGTATCCGCTTCTTAAATGGTAGATTTTCGATTCACATTGTCAGTGATTATATACTGACGGGTTCCTATTGGATAAGCTACCAATATAGTATGTCCAAGCCTGGCTCGAAAATTAGGGGCACCGCTTAAAGAGTTAGATTGAATTGGATACGTGAGGCATCTGAGCAATCCGACAGAAGATGCCACTACCACCCCTAGGAGGGGCATTTTTGAGGCGTGTACCTATAAATTTGTACAAATCCAACCGAAAAAGGGTATGTTCCACACAACAATATTCCATATCTCCAAATCACTGTTTTCAAGAGGAACATACATATTGATTAGCGATCGACTAGGGAAGCAATGATAGCATACATACTCCCTAACACAGGTTGTCCACCCTGCTTCCTGCCCTCGAGAAGCTGTACGGCGATTATTAAAAGCTCAAAGTCATCACTCTTACCTTAATTAACACTACTACTTCCCAAAGATCGAACCTAACGGCCATGTGATAACAAAGAAAAACTCCCGAGGCACGGGAGGGAACTACACAGATTCCACTTGAAACTAAGCAACAGGCAAGCCCAAGGACATAGGTCATAAAACTGCCCACAGATAATAACTCTCTTTCTAAGGACTTGCAGCTATACCCATTTATCGCTGCGTCCTACCAACTCAATGTCAACAAATATACACTTACATGTGACTACCATGCCCCACCTACATGGGCCATGCAAAACTGTTGGGACGTGTAGGATCCAGAATTGATAACATGGAGGTGTTTCTTAAATGAGGTAACCGGTATGAATAACGAGTATCTAAACGATGAATTGATATCATGCCAGAGACAAAGGAGGAATAGGAATAGGAACCAGATATATTCTTGGGCACCACCAACAAACCCTCCATAGAGATGAGTTCTTTCCTTTGTCATGCCCCCATAAGCAAAAAAAAATTGTAAAAAACAAAACAAACAGGTTGGCACAAGAAGCGAGTCAGTTTCCTGTGAGAGTACTCGAGGAGCATTTGTTAAGGGAGTGCCCCGGGGGCACTTCAGGAGCATCCTGGGAGCACTGCTCTCAAAGTGCTTCACACAAAGGCAAGGAGCACTTCAAAACCCTTGGGAGTGCACTCCCCGAAAACACTCTCAGGCAAGACCAACTCAGAAGTGCGTTTCTGAAGGCATTTCAGGGGCACTCGCATGAGGAGGATACTACAAGAACAAAGCTGGGGGGTGCTCCCATGCAGTGTAGCTTCAGCCAGTTTTGGAACAGATTTTAGACATGATGGGGGAATTTCAGCAAATCAGTTTTAACAATGTTCATAGAGAACACAACGTGCAATATCAGTTTTATCAGTTTTAATCATGTTTTTAACTGTGGAAAAAATCGCGATAACATCGGGAACTCACGTTTTTTCAACTCGCCGATGTTATCGGCCGAATTTTTCATGAATTTCTTCAAAAATTAAAAAAAACTCGGGATTTAATCGTAAAACGAGATAAAATCGGGAGTTTAACCAAAAGCTCGTGAGTGAGGTGTAGGGCGGCCACGTATAAGTTAATAAAGGGTCGATTTTTCCACTCATTTTGCACTCTAACCTTTACGATTTGTGCTTATGAGAGAAGGTGTTTGTCACTGCCCAAGAGGAGGAGATTCACTGGTTTTGTGGTGTGGATTTGGAGGGGCAGAGAAATTTCGTGACTGATTAGTTTATGACATATAGATGACTCGTGAAGATGATATACATTTAATATAAATTTTATTGATATTTTGACTCTTAAGATTGAGGTGACTCTTAAGATTGAGGGACGATTCAAGATCAATGTTTTAAAATTCCGATTCGGCTGAGGGTCAACTTCGACTCGGTATCGACTTGGCCGGCTCGATTTCAATGACTCGGTTGTTGTAAAAAATACATTAAATATTTTTTTTTTTTATAAAAGCACATAATTTTAGAGCTTTTCGTTCATGTTTCTAAACACACAGCATTATAATATAAATGGAAGACAACATATGATCAAAATAGGCTCATGAATATATCCATCATATCAAAATGGCACCCAGTGCACTGTCCAATGGCAATACATACATGATCAAAGATTCAAAACAAAAAACACATAACCAAGGAGGCCTTTCCTATAAGCTGCTATAAAAATGATACTACATTGCAAAGATCCCATGTGATGTATTTGGTAACAAGGCATCTGTACGGTCCTAGTTATTTGATCTATTTTTTGTTTCTTTACCTTAATTTGTATCTTTTTTGTTCACTAGGGATGTGCTTTCATCTAACCATCCAATTGGCTTCTAATTTGTCCACCATTCTTTGAATTTGTTCTTGCAGCGTATTCTAATTTGTCCACCATTCTTTGAATTTGTTCTTGCAGCGTATTCCCATTGTTGGTGTTATATGAGGTTTCTTTCACCCCATTACTCATAATCTTTGATTCTCCTTGTTTTCCTTGTATTGCTTCAGGTCCTTTCCTTGTAATTGATCTTCCCAATTGGTATTTGTTTTTGTAGTCTTATTTAGCATTTGAAGTTCTACCTTCATTTCACCATCCTTGAGTTTAATAACTGAATTTTATTTTCTGTTACTATTTTGGCATGGTTTTTCTTTTTACTGTATTGTTACCCCTTTTCTCTTGATTCTCTCTTTCCTTTCTGATTTTTCTTGTTGAAGGTCTTTTCTTTTTTGTCTCTGCTGGAGTTGCTTTCACTCATGCAGATTCTCTTCAGTTGTGTCATGCCCATATTCATGAATAAAGTGACACTTGAAGGGGATTCCATTGAAATGGAAATGCTTGCATATGTTACTGTCTTTCCTTTGTCAGATTTGCAGGTCTCAACTCTTCACATATTCACTGAGTAAATTCTGAATGCCTTGAAGAACTTCTTCATGCTAGAATTCTACAGGTTGAGAGCAAAGTGTAATTCTAATGGGGACAACAGAGGGGGGTGTTCTGCTATATTAAATCTGTTTGTGGGGTAATTGATAAACAGGCCAGCTGACTGGGGTACGTGAAATGTATATGGCTCTAGTTCCATTTTCTGGTTGGGTTGAGTGATACTTGAATTGATGTCTATAAGTTTTTTGATTTATCCAATTCTGTTGTTGATCCAATTTGGAAACAAGGTATCTTCCTTATACCAGGGGCTTTGTCAGAAGATTTTGTCTGTTTCCTGCATTAGTAAAAATTTAAAAAAATATATATATATAAAAACGCTGTTTTTGGGGTTTACTGGCCGCATGAACTGACCCGGCCGAGTAGTTACAGATCTGGCCGAGTCGGCCGAGTTATGACTGACTCGGCCGAGTCATGCTATAACTCGGCTGGGTCAGTCATAACTTGGCCGACCGAACCGAATCTTCTGCCGAGATGAAAAAAAAATTTCCGGATCTTAAAACAATGCTCAAGATTCAGGACTTAATTCACTGTTGATATGTAATGTAGCATTAGACTTCTTATACAGTTTATATATTAGCTTTCTTTTCATATTTATGTGGCAATGCATTTATATGATATTGTAGATACTTTAGATGCTAATAATTTTTTTTAATAAATATTTTTAAATTTTGACAAGTTTTGACCAACTTCAACTTTTTCAATTTTCAGACCTTTTCCTATTTATTCATGAGATCAACTTTTTCCACATCTTTATACTTTTCAATTTTCAGACCTTTTCCTATTTATTCCCGAGATCGACTTTTTCCACATCTTTATACAGAACACAATATGCAATCAAATGGCTTTTTCCACATTGGTTTATACGGAACACAATATGCAAGCAAATGGCCTTCCAAGAACGCACTTCAATGCGGGTTGGCATGCTGGTCTTGGTGTAGAATAGTGAGGGTGGGGACCATCCTACAGCACCCAGACACATCCGCACATAAATCCAGACACATCCTCCCGTAAATCTGGTTTTCTATTTTAGAAGTGTAACTTCTTGTTGTAAGACGTCAAAGAGAGGTCTCACAGAACTATAAGCGTATCCTGCAGATAAGATGCAGATGTTATATCTTCATGTCTGTGCTCGATTTCATGGTGGATCAATAACTCTTGTATTTTTTATGCCCATATGTTTGGATGTAATAGTTTCCTATAAGGCTAGTTGTTTTAGATGCTTATATATAGCTTGAGTGCCCATGTCCAAGACACTTGCACAATGTAATAACATATTTTCTTCTTCAAGTCAAGATATTGAGATATCTTCATTGGTAAAATAATGATATATTTAGATGGCCAAAAGCCAATATCTACAACTTCTGCGAACAAAATTACAAAATATTGGTATGACAGTTTTGCTTTGAGATTGTACTACCAGTGAGCATTTTAATTGCTTCTCTACAGTATACAAGTTGCTCCTTGAAGACACTTCTAAACCTATGCAAGTTATTAGCAATGCTTTTATCATTATTGGTGCACACAATATTTGTGAGAAGTCAGTGCTTGGCATTATGCCTATTAACCGATTTAGTTTATATGGAACTTACAAATAATCCAGATTAATGAAGATATCCTGGACTCCTAACAAATAGAGAAAGTTATTAGCAATGCTTCTATCATTATTGGTGCACACAATATTTGTGAGAAGTCAGTGCTCGGCATTATGCCTATTAACCGATTTAGTTTATATGGAACTTATAAATAATCCAGATTAATGAAGATATCCTAGACTCCTAACAAATAGAGAAAGTGAACCAGTAAGAGTTATTTTCATAGATTTGTTGAAAACAAAATTATTATCCTCCCGTCTATGTTCAAATCCCAATTTGACATGCTTGTTCTCTTCCTAAACCAATTGTTGGCTGTTGGCTTGGATTTGGGCCATGAAAAATCAGGTTTTCCCTAGCACCATCCTTTGTGAGTTTCTCCACGAAATACACTACACAAAAGGGGAAAAAAGGTAGTTTTTATAAAGACTAGTATTGTTTTTAATCTTATTGGCTATATTTTGTTATGCAACCAACTCACAAAATAGAAGAAGAAATAGATCAATGACTTCAAAATTAGTCTCTTTGAGGGGGCAACTTCCTTTACATTACACAAATGAACAATTCTTCAATGATACAAATGAAAATCCCTCCTTTCTATATATAGGAGTCTAAGGGGTCACAATATAATCAGAGCCTACATAACAAAAATATTGTAAGGGCACAACAATAACAATAGTGGGCTTCTATTGGGCACAATAATAACAATATGAGGACTACATGGGCACAACAATACAATAAGGGGATTGCACTAATCACAATAAGGGGCTACACTAGTAGTATAGGGACCTAACATGCCCCTCCTTCAAAAAGGTGTTGTCCTCAACGCTTGAGTAGCTCTAGATGCGTCTATATAAAATTTCCGTCCTCCCATGTGGAATGTTCAGTGGGTATGTTCTTCCACTCGATGAGATACTCTGAAATTGATCGATTTCGTAGCTGTTGGGTTCTTGTTTCCGTGACTGTTTCAGGTTACAATATGATTTTTCCTTCCTCGTCAAGTTCTGGCAATATTGTTTAAACTAAGAGTTTGTCACCTCTAACCTTCTTTAAGCATGAAACATGGAAAGTTGGGTGCACTCAGGAAGATGCAAGAAGCTCCAATCTGTATGTCATAGTACCAATCTTTTGCAACACCTTGTAAGGACCATAGTACTTTGGTGATAATTTATTATCCTTCCTAGCTTGCTTGAGGGACATTTGTTTGTATGGTTGTAGCCGTAAAAATACTCAGTCGCCTACATCAAAACTTCTTTCACTGCGATGTTGATCTACCAGTTGTTTCATTCGATTCTACACCAAAGTGAGGTTATCCTTTAAGAGTTGGAGAACTTGTTGTTGATGTTTGATGTGATCTTCCACTGCTTGAACCTTAGAATTTTCTCTTAAAGATGATGTGATGGATGGTGGATGATATCCATAAAGTGCCATAAATGGGGTCATTTTTGTTGAAACGTTATACCACCATTCAACCAGAGGTAACCACTTGACCCATTGTGTTTGTTTATCAAATACAAAACAACGAAGATATCCTTCCAAACATTTGTTCACTATCTTCATTTGTCCATTTATCTTGGGAGTTTGAGGAGTGGTAATTCTTGCCAATGCATTACAAGATATGGTTGGATTCATTTCTTCTTTCTCTAGGGTTGGTTCCTGCTGTATATCCTCTTCTTTTGACATTTCTTGATCATTTTCTTCCTCCTCTTCACAATCTATGTAAAATAATTTCTTCTCAACACACTTATGACCTTTAGTTTATTTGCTATCACAACTGTAACAAAGTCATTTTGCTCATCTTCCAATTGTTGTGGTGTCAACCTTATAAGTTGTGGAAGGCTAGGAACAACAACATTTCCATCTTTATAGTTGTGAATAGTAGGATTTCTTCTTACCATAATTTTTCTTTCACATTTTCTTGCCAACCTGAATGCTTTCTCCAATGAATCAGGTTCCCAAAGACGAACCTCATGTTGGATGTTATCATTTAAAGTCCCTATGAAAATATCAATCTTATGCTCCTCTAGAATATCATTTACCCTTATATTCAATTTTTGGAAGTCCTCAATGTGCTCCAC
The DNA here is from genome assembly GCA_031772625.1 of Pinus tabuliformis. NCBI lineage: Eukaryota > Viridiplantae > Streptophyta > Pinopsida > Pinales > Pinaceae > Pinus > Pinus tabuliformis. The sequence continues at coordinate 594,203,660 of CM062812.1, read as the reverse complement.
CAGTGAACCCTTTTGTTTGAAATTTATCAATTGGCTAAAGAAGGTGTTCCTCTTTGTATCCTCATAATGTGCTATCATTTCCTCCATTAAAATTGACTGAGTGACAATTTGTTTACGAGAGCAAAGTCATTGATACCATAAAAACAGATTGGGTTCTAAATAGAAAGTTGCAATACATACCTTTTGTGTGTTTTGCACATTATGGATATCAAAATATTGCTCCATTTGCAGTATCCATGTTACGGGATCTTTGCCATCAAACTTCCTCATATCACTCTTTGGAATATGGTGGGTCTTCAATCCAACTTTAGATTTTATGAAATCATGATTAACATTTCTTTTGTTTTCATCATGAGTTTCCTCTACTACCTTTTCATCATTAAGAAGTCTTTCTTGTAGCAACTTTGTCCAACCTTCCTTCAAATCTCCCATGTTGTCTTTCAATTTTGCTTCTATACCATCGATATTAGCTTCCATGCCATATATAAAACCATTTATCTTAGCTTCGATCGCATTCTTCAAATCATCAATCCAATTTTTCTTACTAGGTGTTTCTATTTTCTTGATTCGAGTCATTTTTTTATTTCTTTTAGGAGCTCGATCTTGAAATGATTGTAACTCTATAATTTCGGATCTTCAAATTTTGAAATTTCGTGTTGTGGTAGCCCTCTGAGTCCTCTTTCCAACCCCACAAGTTTGATCGATATTAGATTCTCCAAGAAAGAGTTATGCCCAATCTCCCACAATGACCTGATTATAGACTAGTTTAGTAGAGCGAACTTGTACGAAGTGCCACATGTCATGGTTTCGACCTTCGGCCCTGAAAACAATACCCAGCAAACTACAGTTCGTCATCTTTATGTCACTTTTTACAAAATTTGAAAATGATGCTCAGAAAGAAAGTTATGACGATTTTCCCAAGGTCACCTGTTTGCGAACGAATTCTGGAGCCTACAAAAACCCTAACTTCATCGGATCATATCTCCAAAAATATAGCAAGACAAGATCTGAAATTCACACATGAGGTTCACCAAGATTTCGGCTCAAATGGGTTTTAATTTCAGCTTCTGAAACTTCGTATGACCTGTTTGAAGCAGCAAAACCCTAGAATCCAAAGCTCTGATACCAAATGTTATGCAAACAGCTCACAAAATAGAAGAAGAGATAATTCAACGACTTCAAAATTAGCCTTTTCGTGGGGGCAACCTCCTTTACATTACACAAATGAACAATTTTTTGATGATACAAATAAAAAGACCTCCTTTCTATATATAGGAGTCTAACGGGTCACAATATAATCAGAGCCTACATAACAATAATATTGTAAGGACACAACAATAACAATATGGGAACTACATGGGCACAACAATACAATAAGGGGGTTGCACTAATAACAATAAGGGGCTACACTAGTAGTATAGGGACCTAACATATTTCCCTTGAAATAATGTTTTAACCTTTCCTTCTCAAATTGATTTGATGTTGTCATTTTCTTAAAATAATGTTTTGCTATAAGATTCATATGTATGAAATAACAAAAGAGATGTTGCACACTATATAGTATTTGATTACCCCTGTGGTTATTGAAATTATGTTTTGCTATAAGATTTATATGTATGAAATAGCAAAAGAGATGTTGCACACTATATATTATTTGAGTACCTCTGTGGTTATGGAGGTGATTGAGCCGAGAGGTTTGTTCTTCAGCCCAGTGTGAAAACAATGTGTAAGTATGTTTGTCCCTCTTAAAATAAAAATAAAATATTCTCTAACTAGAAAAGCAATGTTGGCTATAATAAAAAAGAACAAAAAAATATATGCTATGCATATTTAATTAATTGTCCATATGACCTAATATCATGTAAAGTAATTAGAAGTAAAAAAAAATTATGTGAGTAAAATTTTTAACATGTGATGAACAAATAAGTGAAGTTTTCTCGACTGGGAAAAACGGGAGAGGAGCGATGGCAGAGTGCTCCATGAGCGTAGTTGGCGAAGTTCGACAGGAGAATGCATTGCAGGGCGGCTCGATCGATGAACAAAGGAGACGCGACAATGTGTGGGTTATGATTTCGTGGGATAGCTTTCTGCAAGATGAAGCGATCAAAGGTGGAGGGAGGTGCAGATCTTCTCCGGATCTGGCGTTGTTTTGGACATACTAGCAGTCTAAACAGAGATTGTTGTTTGGATCTTCCCTAACCAAAGGCGAGGACCTACACCAATCTGATAGTCGATACGGTGCTAATATTGTGACAGCCTTTACTTCTGAAAAGTACCCAGAAGTAGATCTATGGACAAGCCAGCTATATTGGGAGATTATCATCTCTCTGTGGGTTCTGAGCAATCGAAAGGGAGGTATGAAGTCGGATCTGTGGTGCAATCCGTCAGATTGGAGGTTCTTTCTGCCAGATCTGAGGTCTCCAGGGGAGTGGATCTCGTTTATGCGATTGTTCTTTATGCCACAGCTTCCTCAAAACCATACAGATCGGTATGTTGAGACAGATCCAGATATCGAATCGCACGACTGTCAAGAACGGTTTCTGGTACCCTTTTCTTCGGATCTACTCTCATACATAATAGATCCCAAAGTATTAAGGAACTCGCAGTCGACGATTGTGCCCTCATATCAGTCTCCGCTATAGGCAACAGAATCGCCATATGGCACTGAGCCGAAGCCCGAATCGCATGACTCCCTGGATCAAGTTGAACAGAACCTTTTCCAAAAAAATTAAAAACTTCAGATGGTAAATCATCATTAGTTTGGTTGCAAGCATTTGATAAGGTTTCTCAAATGAAGCAGAATATCATGCAAAATCTCGGTTATCCTTCACATCAGCAAAACCCGATTTGTGGTGGCAGATCTTTGCAAGATGATCGGAGTCTACATGAATACAACATTCTTCCTACGACCACCATCATCCTAAATCTGAGATTGAGAGGCGGAGCAGCTGGATCAAGTAAATCAAAGGGAGCAGGAGGTGTTGTTGGCTCTAGCTTACCCAAAGGTACAGAACTGAATAAAGAACATATAAATGGTGGTCTCTCCTTCAAAGACATCCTCCAAGGGGAACCAGCAACTACAGCAAACCCAGAACAAACACACAATACTCCCAGCCCCTACATAGTGGAGTAATTGAATCATGTCCCAGAACTAATTATAGATCTTCCAGAAACAAACGATCTCTGCACAACTTATGAAGCTCAAGCCATCATCTGCAGATTTAACAGTTTTTGGCCAAAACCAATGGATCTCTTCCATTGGATCTTCACAAATTGGACAACAAACTGTGAAATACACCTCTGCTCCAAAGGATTCTTCATCGTAAAGTTTGCATCATCGGAGGATCGAGAATTTATCCTTCAGGAAGGTCCATGGTTTTGGGGATCGACAAGACTTTTCATTACCCCATGGTTCCCAGATTTTGATGCAAACACCATGATTGTATCAAGAATGTCAGTTTAGGTTAGGCTACATAACCTTCCCCTTCATTTTTGGCATCCCCAAGCTTTAGAAGGCATTGGGAATCTCTTAGGATGATACATAAGGACAGACACACAAAGAATGGAAGAACGAATCTATACATTTGAACGAATATGTGTGGAGGTGGACCTCAATAAAGGCCTGTCGGATCACATTCACTTGTCACACAACAAGCAAAGCTGGACTTAGTTCCTAGATTTCAAGAACACAGCCTTCAGATGCCAAATATGCCGACAAACAAGACTTCTACAAAACATGTGCCTTGATGCCAAGAAAGAGTCGCGAAGGAAGAAGAAACCAGGAAAGTAACCCAAAGGATGGCAATTTCCCTCTAATATGCCAAAAGAGGAAGAGGAATAAGCAGAAAAGAATCCCATTTCCAATGTGGAAAACCAAAATACACAAGAAAAAGAAGGAAAGGCGAAAACCTCTCGAGAAGCAACAGAATTACAAGTCCCTGCGGCACAGTTAGTGAGGATACCTTAAGCGAAGGACTCTGGCGGATACAAACGTCACCATGTATCAGATAATTCTGATTCAGACAAGGAAATTACAAGAATAGAAGAAGGAAATCAGCTAGCTATTGTCTCATCCACACCATCTCAAGGAGAATGGCGGAAGGTTGAAAAGAATAAATGGAGAAAATGTTAATCTTTTCCCTTCATCTGTTAGTTGATTATTTTGTATGAACTTATCATCATCAGTCTTTGACTAGATGATGGAATGCTTGCAAGCATCTACAACATGTAATTTTGTTTTCATTAATAAAATTAATGATTTTTCCTTGGAAAAAAAAAAGATTTTTAACATGTGATATCAACTTCATATATATCTATATATAGATAAAAATGTTATAAGAGAATATTTTAATGTTGTAGAGAGAATAAAATATCCAATTGGGTTATGAATTAATATTGACTTTTACTTTAAAATATATTAATAACAAAAAATAATAGTGTAATGTGCACTCATAAAATGGCTCAATGCACATGTTATGTAATCTCTATAACATTCAGAAATTGGTTTTTACACTCTAAAATAAGTTTGCATCTGAAAAATTTGATTGCTCTTGGCTCATGTTAGATTCATGATTAAGATGGATCTACACTAGTTTTAATTATATAAAATATACACTTTTATTTATTATAGCCTAACATATTTATATGTTTCAACAAATTTGACAGAACCTACTAAATGTGTAGGATATAAATTCCATTCAATTATATTATGAATTTGCATCTATTAAATTTTGCATACTGGCAACTATTTGACACAACCTTACCTGCCTCCCTGAGAAGAGCGAGCTCACGTTAAAAACTTTTAGGACCTTATATGAACATAACTCAGTTTATAATGGAGGCATGATATAGGTCATTATAATTGGACATCCATGCCCATAGATATCTATATTGCATAGAAGTTTTAAAAAAAAAATAAAAGGAAATTAAGTCAAGCCCGAGTATTGGTTTAATTATTTGACACAGTTTCCTACTGGAGTTTGTATATATTCTTACATACAAGAAAATAAGACTGCTTTAGTATAATAAGACTCATACAAGAAAAAATAAGATTATAAATAGAAAACGTTTCCATTAATGTGAAAGTGTTGGAATATTAACCAGTGCTGAGGCACTTTTTACCATTTCAATCATATCATGCAAATATTAACAATTAACAACTATTTGCAAGTTGCAATTATTCTAGAGTTGAATTTTGATCTTCAAGCGTCCTTTGATTACTAGCTTTATGATGCTTCAATGATAGCTTTCACAATCTTTAGCACAACCATATATGCCAATTGTCCAAGTCTCATTCGTAGGTGGCTCATAGCTTTTAAGAAAGGGTTGACCACACCCTCAACATGTATGCAGAGCCAAAAAGCACATGTAATCCAAAATGGTCAAGATTCAAGATAGCTTCATCAGTGCATGGCATTTGCAAAGCCCACAAATCTTATTCTCTGCGTTGAAGGAACCTTAAATTCTGCTTGTGACAGTGTCACGGCATGATTTTCTTTCTTGTGATCTTCAAAGTGCTGCGTTTTGGTTATCAACATCTCAGACACATAGACCATGGTCCCGTTCTTAGGCTTCCCCTACATCGGACATTTTTAAGTGGAAAATTATGATTTCAAACAAAATGGGGTATTCTTTACCGGATGATAGCAGAAAACGCCATCAATGATTCAAAATTCAGTGAACGAAGATGTCCAGAGTTCAATCTGAAATTGTGGATAGTCCCCTGTATGCGGATCTATACTATGCCTGTACCCAGACCAGAATAATATTCAAAATTTGGGGACTATTGCAGCTCCTGGTTTGGTACCCAATGTGGATCTCATGTTACGGTACTGCAATCACTACCTCCTCTATTTTGGTACTCCAGCAATGAATATCACTTTAACATTCCTTTTCCAGATTGGTTGTTCTGGGGACAGGTTGAACTGAATCTGCCACCTTGGGAAGAAGAGTTCTAAAACATTAAACTAGAGTCCAAAGCATTTGAAATAGATTGACAAAAAACCTGTGGCACATTGGAAAGGAAATCCTGATGTGGCTACTCCTATACAGACAAAATTATTTGAATGCAATAACTCCACGACATCGAGGGCTGAAATTCTGTGGTAGAATTGGATTGCAAAAGCAGGTATGGTCTATATGAGCAGTCCAAACTCTCAAAGCAATGAAGCATAGGTATAAACTCTATGTGGAAGGTTTTCCACTCAAGATATATCCCACGTGCCTAACATACATACACAATTTATATAAACACAACCTAAACTGTGTGCATGTCGCAGATGAATAATAGGATAAGTCATGTACCTCTGACTATAATTTACAGGGAAGAAGAAGATCACCAAGGCTGTCAATGTTTGCTTATTTATTTGTCTGGTTGTTGAAAGGAGCGGTAGCGATAGAGGGCCAAATCCCCCACATGTAGTGCAGAGAGTCTAGTAGCTGCAAGGGATAGAGAGGCTGCGGACTCAATAAAATGGGCATCAAGTAGATGAATAGCACAGTTGAGCAAGGGAGAAGTTATAGCCGAGCAGAGGGAAACGAGTACCGATTAAAGATCATTTTGGACAATCAGATACAGTGCCACGAGTAGCCAAATCATTCCCCATGACGATTGCTCATGTCAAAGAAGGCCACACAAAACTTTAGTTCACAAACTTGTGGATTTCTCAAAAAAACCTCGCTTTGATACCACTGTTAGACTCACAAAAGTGGAAGACGGGTTTGATAAGCCTGAGATGTATTATCCATTTTCATTCATTTATATGATACACATAAATACATCAATTTCTAACCCTTGGTTTCATTTTCCAAGAGGTTTTTTTGGACTCCTGGTGAATTTTCAGATTTACTTGTGACTTTGTGACTTTTCACCTTCTTCTCAAGTAAATAATCCAAATTCACACAATCCTGAAGACTTACTTGTGACTTTTCACCTCCTTCTCAAGTGAATAATCCAAATTCACGCAATCCTGAAGTATCAGGTTTCCAACATATATAACACCCAATGTATTTGTTATTTTTGTAATTTCATCTTAAAAAACATTTGAAAGTTTTAATGGTATCTAAACAATACTCTTATTCAAGTGTCATCTTGAGGTATTAAATGTCATTCTCAGTTTCTAGATGTCCATACCAGATGCAAAGGTTGCACCAGCACTTGTAATAAGGGATAACAGCGGCAGCATTGGTCTACATGAATACACAAGATTCGAAGCCTAAAATACGACAAGCAACTCTAACTATGTTACATATTTCATGCTCAATGATAACGGAGAAATCAGTTGTAAGTTAAGCATGCTATGATTAAGATTACAAATCCCATATACCATTCGGTGTCAAGGTTCTATCTAATGTAAGATTCTATATCTGCTTTAAGAGAATGCAAACATAGTGTACAACGTAGGTTTCTGCTAACAAGTGACTTCATACACCTAATATTTCACTTGGATACAAGGATACACTGTACTGCATATCACTAGACACGTAGAATTAAAACTTGACAGTTAAAATGACCTGTTGAACAAAACAATCATTAAAACATTATACTAATTTATAAACTATTTTCAGAGCAATATTGAATTTCTATGAACTCGCATTTTCTATATCCATACTTTCAAATTTCTGAATATATGTATGTAAATATAAAACAGGATAAAAAAAAATTCTGCTAGGCGTCCATCACAATTATATCCACAGCATGGTAACAGATAAATAGCGTCAGATACTTAAGTTACAAGAGGCACACCTCTTCGTCTCTGGCAGAAATCGTTATGAGCCAACGCCCTCTTGACATAGGGGACAGATTTCAACAAGGCACCGCCACAGCACTCTGAGGAATGCTTTCAACATCAATGCACTACAGCACTCTGAAGAACTTGGAAGAATGCTGTCTACATCAATGCAGTACAACTCGTTAGCTCTTGGTTCAGTCTCTGCCCACTCTGAGGCACTTTGAAAAATGCTATCAACATCAATGCACGCGTTATCTCTTGGTTCACTGTTGTCCTTAAGGCAGGGAATTGCTGCTTTGCAGCTTCTCTTGTCTAACATGCAAAGTACGCCTTTAACACTACCAATCAGTCCACTACTCTGATGACCTACCATGAAGGGATATGCAGCTTGAAGAGCCTACCCAGTAAACAGAATTCAACATCGAGTAAATAAGATATAGCAATTATGAAGGGTGAATCTTTGTATTATATTTATGTTTTCATGTTCTCTCCCTTGAATTCCATTTCATATATATGTTCTCATAATTAATATGCAGACTAGTATGACCTTCAAACAGTACCAATCCCAATATGAAGCTTCAGTTCACTTCGGAATTATGGGTTTTATAATTGCTTCACCATGCTCTTTGCTCTTGCTCTGCTTGGATTATGACAACAAGTTCTTGTGTCATCTGTCAAACGCTACTTCTACAAGCCAGGAAGAGTTTATACCGAAGCACGCATTTAGTATTCCATTGGAGAGTGCATCCGAGAGCCAGTCGCTTACCGGATGCCTCAATATTTTCGCTAATATTCTCATTACCAAGGTCTGTCACTAGATCTTTACTGCACCTCTTGAATATGAATACAAACTCTTCATGCATTCTTTCACAGAATACCTGAATTTTTTTCACCAAACGGTTCATTTCCAAGCCCTTGACTAAATCTTTACTGAAATCCCTATGATTTAGAGGTTTTGCATCGTCCCTTTTCCGTATTCCGTGAAATCTTCCGTAGTTAGTTGCACTTGCCTTCTTGTGACTTGAGGCAAAGGACCTGGACCGTTTGCTAAATTTACCCACCCTTTTTCTCTAATAACCTCACTCTGGGGCCTGAGGCCCTTAGCTTGTCTGAAAACCTTCACGGGAGTACATGTTGCTGGCACTGACCTTCTGGCTAGATGAAACGGTGCTGTTCAATGGTTGAAAGGGACTCTTCTCTTCTGCTTTATAATCTCAGAAATAAAGACCTATTGAAAGCCCTGCTGATGCTGCTTGCTTCTTGTTTCTGGAACACAGGGTTCACGCTTGTGCGCCCCTCCTACATAGCTGGGAAATGACACTGTAAGCCCTCTCAGTGCGGTTCCAGTTTCTTGCTTGGTGTATATCATTCTAGTCTTTTGTAATTGATAGCAATCTGCGTTTATTATCATGCAACATAATTGATTGTGGTAAGATGCTGGCTTCCGGTGATTACTGCTAAACAGAATCGTCTGGTCATTTGCAGGGATTGAATGGGAAACACATGGGAGGGTCGCGCTGAGTAGAGAATATGATGCGAAAGACAAACCCACTGTCAAACGAAAGACAAGCCCACTCTGCCCTAAACCCCTATTATAGCTACTCGCCAAGTGTACGGTCGAGCTAATAGTAGCCCGCCCTGACGAGAATGATGCGATCTCATCTTTTTCTAGAGCGATTCCTATTTCCAATCCCATAGAAAAGTTATTGCGCTTGACATGCATATAAATTTTTTTTTAGTCATCACCGGGGCGTGTTATATCTGGCTATTAAATGCGCATGTCAAGGCGCAATAACTTTTTTATAGGGTTGGAAATAGGAACCATTTTTTTTTAGTCATCATCGGGGGCGTGTTATATCTGGCTATTAAATGCGCATGTCAAGGCGCAATAACTTTTTTATAGGGTTGGAAATAGGAACCGCCTTTTCCAACCCTATAAAAAAGTTATTGCGCTTTGACATGCGCATTTAATAGCCAGATATAACACGCCCCCGGTGATGACTAAAAAAAAATTTATATGGGGCTATCGAAGGTGCATGTCAAGCGCAATAACTTTTCTATGGGGTTGGAAATAGGAATCGCCTCCCTATTAGGGCAGATCCATTAAACAACGGTTAATGGATCCAACCGCTGGATCCAACCGCTCCACACATATTTATATATATAAATGTGTAATAGGATTTTTAATTGTAGAGATTTATTTTTGTTTTATCATATATATTTTTAATTTTAAATAGGTTTTGATTGAATTTTATGGGCCAATACTATATTTTATCAATAGTACATGTCTAAAAAATTATAACACAGCACATGTCTAAAAAATTATAACACATTTCATGTGACACTTGTTTTTATGATTTCTTTAATTAATCAATTTAATTAAATAGATAAATCTCAACCTTTGTTTTATGTATATTACTAAAAATATTCTATAATATTCTTTAGAGATTAAATTTCTAGTGTCCACTTAATAATTATTGATATTTAAATTAAAATTTTAGAAGCCCTATTCCAAAATAAGCACGACGTAATTAACTCATAATCTCAATAGGTGTGTTGATATCTCTATGAAATCTCTCATCCATGGCATGTGTGATGGAAATTTGCAATTATTGCATCATTTTATCCATGTTTTGATTTATGGAATCTATCCTTTGATCCATCATTTTTTCATTTCATTTTTAAGGTATTTCTAAAAATGTGATAAATCCACTTGTTTCAACATACTACAACCCATTTAACCCTAACCCTACTCAACCATCGACATCTCCATTGCCTTTGCATCTCCTGCTAGCCATGGTTGGCATTGTAGGAGGGAGTAAATGTTGCAGGGGATAAACACCCCAACCAATCCTTGAACCCTAACCCTCGTTTTGTTGGAAAAGAACTAGCTCGAGACCAACAAAAAGGTTCCTTGGCACATGCTTCTACTAGTTAGAGATCTCCAGGAAGTTGCCTTCCAAAAGCGGCCACAAATCCAAAGTTTGAAGTGCATTCCAATTGAATTGGTGAGTATATCCAATATATGAGGGGTCATGCTTAATAGGCAAATTCATTGGCATTTGACCTTCGGAAAAAGCCCTCTCCTACTGCATTCAGTAAAAGTGGAAGTCAAAGGGCCATATCAAATTGGAGTTGGGAGCAAAGGGCATTTTCACCATTATTTTTTCCAATGTAGAAGATCGCATGAGTTTTCGAAAATGACCCATATTTCTTTAACTTTATTGGATTATATCTCTGGTTTTGGATAGAGAGATTTGTTCCGAACAAAGAAGATTTCATAGTAGCCCCGGTTTGGATCTGAATGTCCTCCCTACCTAGAGAGTTTTGGGATGGAGAAATATTAGCTAGCATCGACAATACTCTGGGCCACTTCATCAAAGTTTTGAAAGCCACAAAACAAGCTAGGTAGATGTCCTACACCCATATATGTGTATACATGAATATCTCAAAACCCCTTCCCAAGTTGATTTATATTTATTATCAAGACGCGATATAGAAGCAAACACTGGATTATGAACGCATTCCATAATGTTGTCGGAGATGCCAAGAATATAGGCATCTTTATAGAAATTGTCCCATACTTGTACCTAAGACCACTCCAGATCAAACCCAAGTAGCAGATGAGGATGGCTTCTCAACACCAGTAAACCACCACCATGGACCCAAGTCTCTTACGTCGCAGCCACACACTAGCAAAACTCCTGTCACTAGCAACTACTTCAAGCCACTTGCAAATCTTGAATCCTTAGCCCCTTCTTTGGATACATTCCCCTAGAAATAGACATGCCTAATTCCAACTGATCTAGGTGGATATTGGTGGCCACCCTCCTATTCCACTTGGAACCCCAACACCATCTCTTTCAGTTTTTCAGTTTCATTAATTGTAGCACAATTTACTATTTTTGGCAATTTTTCAGGTCCTAAACTTCTGAAGTCGTTTTGAAGCCCTAAATGACGTTTTTAGGGAAAACGGAGAGACTGAAAATGTCCCAAATAAAGTAGTTGATTTGCTTTTAGCCTTCTCTTTGAGATCTTCGAAACGAGGTATTATGATAACCAAACGGAGATCATATGCCAAAGTTACGACCCTGGGAAATTGATGTACCAATTTACCCAAATGGGGCCCACAATTTTGACGCTTCATCTCCTAGGGTTAGGTTTTTGGATGTTTAGGGTTTTCCATTGTTTCTCAATAATAAATAGGCCTTGGAGCCTCATTGTAACACAATTGAGAGGCATGTAGCCGCCACATCTCTTCTCAGAGATAAGCTATCATCGTCCGAGCTAATCTTATTTCCATTCTATTTGTAAGCATATTTCAATATTTGATATTAATGAAATGAAGCATTATTTCTACTGCATTTTTGTATTTATGGTTATATCTGTAATTTGTTGCCTTCCTGTTTAAATTTAGACCAGTGGTATCAGAGTAGTTTTCTCTTTCTCTATTTTTCTTTGCATGTCCCCAACGAGGTTGAGATCTAAGGAGTTAGGGCTTGAATTGGCCGAACCTTTGCAATACTAGCCTCGCAAATCCCGATGGCCTCCGATGGGAAAAGAAAAAAAAGATGAGGGGGCAAGAGATCCTTTCAAAATCTTGCTCAAAGAAGCCCTCGAGTGATAGAGGAACGCAATGATGGACAACTTTGCCCAAATCCTTCAGCGGCTACCCAAGGGTGACACATCTACTTCCAGCAGCTACTCTAGAAATGCCACACCCTTTAAGGTACAAGTTAACTTTGACATTCCCATATTTGAGGGTCAGATAGATGCGGACATCGTAGATAAATGGTTAAATCTGCTAGAAGGATATTTTTCTGTTCATGATTTTTCCATTCGGGAAAAGATTACTTTTCCTCTTCTCAAAGTCACCCCCCACGTCAAGGACTAGTTGGAAACCTACTGTGAGCAAAAGGATGAAAGTACGTCCTCACTATTTTCAGTCGCACCCACTTGGAATTCGTTCTGGGATTCCATCAAGGAGCAGTACTACCCTATCAAGAGCTATGAGAATAAATACATAAAGTGGACCACACTGCAACAAGGAAGGGACCAAGACGTGTTGGAGTTTACCAATGTTCTTCATACCCTTTGCACAAAGTTGGGTATCAAAGATTCTAAGAAACCTTTGGTACTCAAGTACCACGGTTGCCTACACAGGTACATCCAGAATGAGATGGAGTCCCTGGACATCTCCTCGCTCGACACGGCGTACTGATACGTTGTCAAGATCGAGCAGAAGCTTAAATAGAAAAAGCGCGACTTTGGATCTATGAATCTAAAACAAGGGAAAAGTGCCCCCAAACTGCAAAGCAAAGGGTAAGGCCAAGGCTGGGTGACTCGGGAGAACCCGTCGAAGCCGCAAGCAAAGAACAACACCACGAAGACAAAGAAGGACACGAGAAAGTGGTGTGAGTTCCATAAGAGCTCCACTCACAACACAACTGAGTGTCGGGCCAAGTAGTCACTGGTGGTCGAGTTAAAGGCTTATCAGTCTGAAGCATGTTCCGACTCTGAGTCAGAACTTGACAAGGGGAATGACAAAGGGAAGCAGATAATTGACGCGGAGCCCAATGCCATTGTGGCCACCACCGAGATCCAGAAGATTGAGCCTCTTCCACTCACAGATGTGGGTGAAGTGTTCTCCGTTGCAATTTATTATCGATAGCGAGAGCCAAAAGAACCTCATTTCAGCAGAGGTCGTGAAGCGGCTGGGCCTACCGACTACAACACATCCACAACTGTTTATCATCGGGTGGCTTCACCAAGGACGAGATCTTCGCATCAACCAGCAATGTTGCCTTCCCTACAGCATCAAGCCCTTCACAGATGAGGTACTGTGTGATGTTGCTCCTTTTGAAGTTTGTGATGTATTATTAGGACAACCATACTTATGGAAGATGTATTATTAGGACAACCACACTTATGGAAGCAACATGTTATATATGAGTCTAAACCTCGCTCTGTTATTATTTCTTTAGGTACTAAGTTGTACAGGATACCAAAGGTAGCCCCCACATACCGCCATCTCTTTGATCTCTGCTAAGAAATGCAGTAAGTGTAGAAAATCATGTAGATTCACAAGCTCATGCAATGTACTAAAGCACAGGACAAGAATCTACTTCTACTTTTAACCAGCGGAAGCCAATAGATCAATGAAAACAATATGAACAAGAAGAAGATAAATAAATGGCACATAACACAAGATGTATCTGGGGAAAGCCACTGCTCAAAACCCCGCTATATGTATTGCATATATCATAAATATGAGTGAAGATACAAATCTTGTTCTCACTAGAACAATTCCGCACAAGTATGCTCAACTCTCTCAGCTCACAAGCTACCTCTTGGCCAACACTTAGCCAATTTTGCAGCTCTCCAAGCCTCTAATCTCTTGCATCCTTGGTCGAAGAATTTGGATGAATACAATATGCCTTGCTCAACCTTGAGCTTAACTTGCACAAGTATTTCCTGTCCTCCGCCTAATGAATGTTGAAGTTTCTAAGTAAGTAAGTTTACTTACTTAGAAACCCTCCATGCACTTTATCTGATTTATTCCTACCTACTTGTTATTTACTCAACAAGTTATTTACAATGTAAATACTGAAAATAAACACTAGTGCATGCTCAACATATTACAAACCAGCAACTAAAAGAAACAGAAACAAACACACCATATGACACCATTATTTTTGGACTAATGTCCCCGGAAAAACCCAATGTGGGAAAACGGTGCAACTATCTGAGGGTTTTCTTATTAAGCAATATCATAGTACAATTTGGGTGCCGAAACTGGCCTACCCAATAGAGAATTTCCTTGGCAGTAATATCTCTTAGTTTCTTAAAAATCTCCTAGTTGAAACCCTGGATAATCCTTCCAGCAGCTACTCAGCAGAAATGTGCCCCAGAAACCCCAGCGTCAGCCTCTCTCTGGACTGTGTTAGCCCCTCTCTGCCCCACGCTGGCCCTACGTCACCCCAGATAGGTTTGCGTCAGCCCTGGGAGACCCTGCGTCAGCCCTGGGAGACCCTGTGTCAGCCCTTTGGCCCTCTACGTCAACAACGTTGGCCTCTCTGAGGCTCTGCGTAGCTCCCGAATGCCTCTGCTTGGCCCTGCGTGATCCATGGCTGGCTCTACGTCACTCTCCTTGGCTACTGCGCTGCTCTCTCGACACTCTCTGCCTCTCTGTACTCAAATTCCCCTCAGTTGCATCTCCCGATCACTAATTCTATCTCTCTCAACTAACGCAACTCTAAAGAATAGAATGATTAATCACTCTAGTGTCTCCTCCAAATGACCCTCAAGCCTCCTCTTATACTTTTCCTGTTGACATATCAACGGCCGAGATTAAGTCCCTAATCAATGGCTAAGATTAGATTTGGCTTGATCCATGTTTTTTGGACCATTCTAACACATATTCATATTAATACACATTAATATTTTATTTTCCCTAAGATTAGACTTAGGGACTCCATTAAAAATATTAATTATTTTAATATATCCTGATCTGTTTAGAATTTGTTCAAACCCTTTCTGGGTATTGGATATCTCATGTTCCCCAACCTCTCCACCAAATTTCGTGGCTAGACCACATTTGATGCTACCCCATATCAACACTCCCTCTTAGTGAGGAATGTGCTCTAGCAATACTCCTTACTAAGTAGTACTCTGATCATTCGGCATCGGTACCTACAGTGATGCTAGGCCTTCCTGCCCAACATCCTCTGCACTGCTACATCCTGTACTGCTGCCCATGGTTCTGCCACTGCCACTGCTGCATCTGTACGACAGCTCCCTCTGCATCTGTGCTGCTACTGGTCCTTTCTCCCAGCACTGCATCCGCACTGCACCTCCTCTCATCATTCTGCATCATGTTGCCCACTACTGCACTGCAACTTAGCTACTGAGAAGTAAGTAACTAATCTCCCAATCTGACCTCCCTATTGGGCTAGAGACACCCACTGATGTTGAATCTCCCTCTGCCGCTGATAAGTGCTCCCTATCTGACCTCTGCACTGCTGCAACAACTCCCTACATCTCGCACCGTTGCACACCTCTCTATGCCATCCTGCACCGGTGCAACACTCCTGTGCCTGTCGCATTGTTGCAACCTGCTAGCCTTGCGCTGTCTCGAGACTCCTGCACTGTATCTCTCTTTGTCGCTTCATCCGCATCTGTCTCTACCTGACTCAGCCAGTCCTGCTACTCCTCTTCGAGGTTCCCGTAGCAAGTTCTAATCCAAGAGGTTGGGTACCTTGAGGATCCTGCCCCTCATCGCCTGTAGTCCACCTGACTAAAAATCGATGTCTTCCCACTTCTGCTCAAGTGTTGTGTGTGCACTCATGGCACAGTCATCATCTGTCAGAACTCCCTTCTCTGCCCGTGTTGGCGCTGCCTTAGTCTAGGAAGACTCTCCCTTACTCCTCTTCCTTGGACACTGGGTCGCATAATGACCCAACTCCCCACAGTGGAAGCACTTGATCTTGGAGAGATATTTCTTCTTCTGTTTCTCTTGCTTTCCCTCAAATGCTAGGGCCAAATCTTCCTCCTCCTGCTTGACTTTGATCCCCTTGCTGCTACTACCCGTCTTCGACTGTCGTCTGATCTCTTCCTGGTGAAGAGTTGCCCACATCTCGTCCCAAGGTGGTAGCGTCCCTCTACCCAGTATACTTTGGACAAATACCTCCCAGTCTTCTGAGCTAGCATTCAGGGTTGTCCTCACAATCAGCTCCTGATCCGGTGTCGCCCCTATAGCAGTCAACTAATCTCGGATCTCATTCAGTCCTCCGAAGAAGGTGTCAATATGTTCTCCCTTCTTCATTTGATACAACCACAACTGATTCTCAAGCAGCATTCTTCTCTGCACAGAAGTATGCTGGTACAACTTCTTGAGAGCCTCCCACGTCTCAAATGTAGTTTCCTTCTTGGCTATGTGTGGAACTACATGATCCTTGACCTCATCAAGGATAATGCTCTTGGCCCTCGCCATCGCCTCCTCGTACCTGCCATTATCATTAGGGTCTACTGGGATAGCTCTTACCTTCAAGGCGAAGTTCTTGACACAGTTCCTGTCAAGTACGGATAAGATTCTGGCCTTCCAGACTGCGAAGTTCGATGCTTCGTCGAGTCTATCCTGGTCTCTTACTCCATGTAGTGCCATGATGCTCATTTACTTCCCTCCTGGAAGTTCTTTGTTCAACTTCTCTGAGTCTCTACTTCCCGTCTGGAAGTTCTCTTTTGGAATCCCTCTGAGTCCTGATTTCCCTCCTGGAAATCCTTCTGCCACTGTCGAGATGCCCCCTACTCTGATCATCTTGTGCAAACACACCACTGATCCGGGTTCCTCGGCTAGAAATCCTTGGTAGCAACTCCTCTGGCCTTGCTTTGTCAGGTATTGTTCTGACTACAGTACCTCACCAGCTCCACTTTGTAATATTCTCGCAACCTTCTAAACCTATAGAAATTCTGACTGTAGATTAACTTGATAATGAAATATAACTAAAGCAAAATACTTTAATCTACTTGTACAATCAATTAGCGGAAGCTTAAAAGATTTGAGCAAGATCAAGCAGAACACATATAACCAGAGAAGAATCAATGCACATGAAACACAGAAGAATACTCAGGGGAAAGCCTCAGCTAAAAACCCCACTATCTGTATTATCATTACAAGTTGGAAATATCTCAGAATTACACACAAAAGCCTTCTCCTTTGCCCTCTTGATCTCCTATTTCCTTGCATTGTTTCTCCTGGGTGATCCTACTATTACCAAGTGTAACACTGATCACTCACACTGATCACACACCCTGTAAAACTACACAATCCTCAAGGAATGAATTCCTTCTACATGCATGAGTTTTGTTTATAGGAAAACACATGCAACTGATAGTACATTGTCCTTGTCTTTAATCTCAACTGGGTCTTTCTCAGAATAGACATGCATGAGTTACTGATGAGAGAATCTTTAGTTATCTGGAATACACTAGTTGGATGCATGCAT
The DNA here is from genome assembly GCA_031772625.1 of Pinus tabuliformis. Lineage (NCBI taxonomy): Eukaryota > Viridiplantae > Streptophyta > Pinopsida > Pinales > Pinaceae > Pinus > Pinus tabuliformis. The sequence continues at coordinate 594,185,926 of CM062812.1, read as the reverse complement.
GCATTAACTAACTGAACTCACAATTAGTTCCTCAAACAGTTTGGAACTAATTTAACTGGACTTAACTCAGTAAACTAAGCTAACTAATTACAACTCAAATATAACTCAATCTTATCTCCTTAATTTAAGGGATAACTGTTGCATGACTTCAGAAAGACTTCTAACTTGAATTTCTCTAACTAATTAACTCAAGATGAATTAATTAATTATTTTTCAAGCAGCTGGTGAGACTAAATTCGAATTTTAATTCAAGGACAAATTAAAATTGGAATATTCTTGTTGCCACATTTCAATGCTCCCGCTCAACAAGAAAGGGATTATCTACCACCCCGATCTTGTCTCTATGGAACTCGAATTTACACTTTGACAATGCCTTTGTCAAAATGTCTGCATCTTGCTCCTTTGTCGAAATATACTGCAGCAACATGATCCTCCTCGCTACACAGTCTCTGAGATGATGGTACCGGATATCGATGTGCTTGGACCTATCATGAAATATTGGATTGTCAGAGAGTTTGATACAACTCTTATTACCACAATAGATCACAGTTGGATCCATCCTCCGATCAAACAAACCAACTAGGATTTTCCGCATCCAGATGGCCTCACATGTTGCTTGACTTGCAGCCATGTATTCAGACTCTGCCAAGCTGAGTGCAACCAACCTCTCTTTCCCGCTGTACCAAGAAAATGCAACTAACCCCAAGTTGAAAATCCCTCCTGATGTGCTCTTCCGATCTGATGGACTCCCTGCCCAATCTGCATCAGTGAAGCCCTGTAGCTTCACTCCCTCTGTCCGTTTGTACCATAATCCATACTAATATGTTCCTCTGAGTTATCTCAATACATGCTTTGTCGCCTTCCAAAACATCTTGGTAGGCTGAACCATCGCTTGACTCAGTTGGTTCACAGTATAGCACAAATCTGGTCGTGTGTTCACTAAGTACATCAGTGAACCCACAAGTTGCCTGTACACAGTAGCCTCTACTACTTCTCCTGAAGTAGCATCCTCCTTCCTCCAGTTACCTGCTAGAGGAGTCTGCATGGGCTTGCACTTCTCCATGTGGAATCTCCTGAGTATCTCGTTGGCATACTTTCCCTGAGACACAAAAAACGCCCCATCCTTCTGCCACACTTCCATGCTAAGGAAGTAATGCATGAGACCTCTGTCTTTCATCTCGAATTCTCTTGCAAGGTCCTCCTTGCAAGACATGATCAACTGATCATCACCTGTCAATATGAGATCATCAACATAAAGTACAATGATCAACTGCTTACCTTTAACCATGATGTGGTACAAGTTTGCATCTGCTTCACTTTTTGTGAAGCCCAACCCAGTGAAGTAGTTGTCTTTCCTGGTGTACCAAGCATGAGGTGCTTGCTTCAGCCCGTATAAAGCTCTCTTGAGTTGGCACACATGCGACTCACGATCGAAAGTCTCAAAACCTTCTGGTTACTCTATGTACACCTCTTCCTCAATCTTGCCATTGAGGAATGCAGTGTTCACATCCATCTAATGGATCTTCCAACCCATCTGTGCTGATAGTGCCAACATAGATCTAATAGATGAGTACCTTGTGGCAGGAGCAAAAGTATCATCATAGTTAATCCCCTCGACCTATGAAAAGCCACAGGCAACAAATCTTGCCTTATGCTTCTCCACACTACCATCAACAGCTTGCTTTACCTTGTAAAGCTAATGGGAACTCACAACTGACTTGTTCTCCGATCTTGGAACCACGTCCCAAACACTGTTACGAACTATGGAGTCATACTCCTCCACTATAACATCAACCCAAATCAGTTGTTGCACTGCTTCCTCAAAGGAAGATGGCTCGGTCTCAACACATTCCCCAACAAGGGCCATGTATCCAGTGTACCTCTCAGGTGACCTCCTTTGTCTGGGCTAAGAAGATGGTTCTCCCACATTCTCTCTCGTATTCGTCAATAATCTGTCAGTGTCTCTTGTACGCTTCCGTCCATCTCTAGAAGACTCTACTTGAGTGGATGTCTCCACTCCTGGAACCTTTGCATGTGGCTGCTCTGCATTAGTCTAAGGCGTCTCCTCCTTAGGAACCAACAGTTCCTCCACAGCCTGTAGTTGGAGCTCCCTCTCAAGGGAAACTCGCATGGCCTTCTGCTCATCAAACTTGAGATCTCTGCGAACCACTGTCCTCCAACTGGTAGGCAGATACACCCGATAGTTGTGGGGTGTATCAGTGTACCCCACAAGTATCCCCAACTCTGTTGTCGGCTCAAGCTTTTTCCATGCATCCTTTGTCACTTGTCAATATACCGATGAACCAAAGATCTTGAAGTGACCCACATCTGGTCTCTTACTGGAGAAGGCTTCCTCTGGTGTCTTCATCCCAAGTATGTGATGCAGGCTTCTATTATGCAAATAGACCACTGTGTTGCATGCCTCAGCCCACAAGTGAAGTGGCAAGCCTTGGTCATGCAACATCGCCCGTGCTGCCCCTACAATAGTTTTGTTCTTCCTCTTAGCCACCCCATTCTGTTGTGGGTTATGAGGTGTTGTCAACTCTCATTTAATTCCTTCCACTGCACAAAAGTTGTTAAACTCTTGAGAGACATATTCTCCACTGTTGTTGCTTCTCAAGGCCTTGATCTTCTAAAGCTTTGCACTCACAAAACTTTGAGAAGGTTTGGTCCTTCTTTTGCATGAAATAAATCCAGCATTTACGAGAAAAATCATCAATGAAAATCACATAATACCTTTGCTTCATTGTGGATGCCGTCAAGAATGGTCCACACAAATCAGTATGAACTCGCTCTAAGATAGCCTCTGCTCTACTGTTTCGATCATGAAAGGAAGACTTGGCGTACTTTCCCAAGGTACAACCTTTGCATGTGTCAACTTGCTCAAGTTTACCTTTGGGAAGTCCTGTAGATATCTGATGCATTATCTTCAAGGCCCCATGATGCAAATAGCCCAACCGCCTGTGCCACAACTCGCCAATGTCTTGGCTTTGCACCAATTCTGCTTTCGTACTCAATGTTGCACAATAATCTACCTCTAGTTTATAGATATTCTTCACCCGAATCCTTATCCTCTTGGTCTGACCCGTGGCTATGTGTCTTAGGAACGCCTTTCCTTTACTAAAGACAACATAGTAGCCTTTGTCCTCCAACATCGCGACCGATACCAAGTTCTTCTTTAGTCCAAGCACATACTTCACATCTGTCAAGGTGAGAGGAGCTCCATGCTCCCTTTGAAAAGCAATCGTGCCTACTCCTGAAACACTGTACTTTTTGTCGTCACCCATCTCTATACGCATATTGAGGTCTTTCTCCTCCAAGGTACTGAATAAACTTTTATCGCCGGTCATGTGGAATGAGGCTCCACTGTCAAGATACCAAACACAACCCACCATCGATGACACCATGCATGTGATGAGGGTAAAGTCTGTTTTGAACTAAGAGGCTAATGCCTCACCTTCCGATCCTTTCGAAGATCCCTTCTTGGACTTCTTCGATGAGTAATTAGTTGCATAATGTCCCATCTCATGACAATTAAAGCATCTCACTTTAGACTTGTCAACCTTCTTCCCTCCATGAGAAGAATTCGATTTGGAATGGGAAGGCTTCCCCTTCCCTTTCCTTGCCTTACTTGCTAAGGCCAGATTTTCTTCATCATCATTCTTGGATGAAGAACCATCTCGTGTGCTCCTCCTGATCTCCTCCTGCATCAGATCCGACCACAGTAGTTCCCAATCCGGCAGTTTCTCCCTTCTATTCACAGAGTCTTGGTAGCTATTCCAACTCTTTGGAAGGCCGAGGAGTGCAAGGCTCACCATATCATCATCGGCAGTAGTTATGTCCACACTGCTAAGCTCATCTCTGCAGGTGGTGAGCTTGTTTAGATATGTGGAAATAGTATCACCCTTATCCATCTTGATTCTTCAAAGCTTATCCTTGAGCGTCAATTTCCTTTAGTCGCTACTGTTCTGGTAGAGGTCCTTCAATGTCTTCCACATTGAAAATGGAGTATCCTTCCCATGGAGACTCGAGACAATATGGTCTCGAACTCCCTCAAGGATAATCTGTCTCGCCTTCGGCACACACTTTTTTCCATTCAGCCAACTCTTGTGCATTAGTTGAAGTTGGCTTTTGGATTTCTTGATCAATGAATTCCTTCAAGCCGTTGTCTTCTAATACAGTCTCCATGTGATCTTTCCATGCTGTGTAATTCAAGCGACCATCCAAGGCATACTCGAGTCTCAAGCCATTGAATGCCATTGACCAACCTTGAAGTATGATAGGAATTCGATTTTGCACCAGCAACCCCGAACTTCGAACTTCAAATTCTCTTCTCAGTATACTGTTCACAGCTCTGATAAACTTGGCTCCGATACCATGTACAAATTCTAACTCTAGATTGACCTGATAATGCAATATAACTAAAGCAAAATACTTTAATCTACTTCTACAATCAATTAGTGGAAGCTTAAAAGATTTGAGCAAGATCAAGTGGAACACATATAACGAGAAGAATTAAAGCACATAAAACACAAAAGAATACTCAGGGGAAGCCTCAGCTAAAAACCCCACTATCTATATTATCACTACAAGTTGGAAATATCTCAAAATTACACACAAAAGCCTTCTCCTTTGCCCTCCTGATCTCCTATTTCCTTGCGCTGTTTCTCCTAGGTGATCCTATTGTTACCAAGTGTAACACTAATCACACACCCTATAAAATTGCGCAATCCTCAAGGAATGAATTCCTTCTGCATGCATGAGTTTTGTTTATAGGAAAACACATGCAACTAATAGTACAATGTCCCTGTCTTTAATCTCAACAGGGTCTTTCTCAGAATAGACATGCATGAGTTACTGATGAGAGAATCTTCAGTTATCTGGAGTACACTAGTTAGATGCATGCATGCATTAACTGACTGAACTCACAATTAGTTCCTCAAATAGTTTGGAACTAATTTAACTCGACTTAACTCAGTAAACTGAGCTAACTAATTACAACTCAAATATAACTCAATCTTATCTCCTTAATTTAAGGGATAACTGTTGCATGACTTCAGAAAGACTTCTAACTTGAATTTCTCTAACTAATTAACTCAAGATGAGTTAATTAATTATTTTTCAAGCAGTGGGTGAGACTAAATTCGAATTTTAATTCTCAATTTTAATTCAAGGACAAATTAAAATTAGAATATTCTTGTTGCCACATTTCAATGCTCCCTCTCAACAAGAAAGGGATTATTTACCACCCCGATCCTGTCTCTATGGAACTCGAATTTACACTTTGACAATGCCTTTGTCAAAATGTCTGCATCTTGCTCCTCTGTCGAAATATACTGCAGCAACATGATCCTCCTCGCTACACAGTCTCTGAGATGATGGTACCAGATGTCAATGTGCTTGGACCTATCATGAAATATTGGGTTGTCAGAGAGCTTGATACAACTCTTATTATCACAATAGATCACAGTTGGATCCATCCTCTGATCAAACAAACCAACTAGGATTTTCCGCATCCAGATGGCCTCACATGTTGCTTGACTTGCAACCATGTATTCAGCCTCTGCCGAGCTAAGTGCAACCGACCTCTGTTTCCTGCTGTACCAAGAAACTGTAGTTGACCCAAGGTTGAAAATCCCTCCTGATGTGCTCTTCCGATCTGATGGACTCCCTGCCCAATCTGCATCAGTGAAGCCCTGTAGCTTCACTCCCTCTGTCCATCTGTACCATAATCCATACTAAGATGTGCCTCTGAGGTATCTCAATACATGCTTTGCCGCCTTCCAAAACATCTTGGTAGGCTGAACCATCGCTTGACTCAGTTGGTTCACAACATAGCACAAATCTGGTCGTGTGTTCACTAAGTACATCAGTGAACCCACAAGCTGCCTGTACACAGTAGCCTCTACTACTTCTCTTGAAGTAGCATCCTCCTTCCTCTAGTTACCTGCTAGAGGAGTCTGCATGGGCTTGCACTTCTCCATGTGGAATCTCCTGAGTATCTCGTTGGCATACTTTCCCTGAGACACAAACAACTCCCCATCCTTCTGCCACACTTCCATGCCAAGGAAGTAATGCATGAGACCCATGTATTTCATCTCGAATTCTCTTGCAAGGTCCTCCTTGCAAGACATGATCAACTGATCATCACCTGTCAATATGAGATCATCAACATAAAGTATAATGATCAACTGCTTACCTTTCACCATGATGTGGTACAGGTTTGCATCTGCTTCACTCTTTGTGAAGCCCAACCCGGTGAAGTAGTTATCTATCTTGGTGCACCAAGCATGAGGTGCTTGCTTCAGCCCATACAAAGCTCTCTTGAGTCGGCACACATGCAACTCACGATCGAAAGTCTCAAAACCTTCCGGCTACTCTATGTACACCTCTTCCTCAATCTTGCCATTGAGGAATGCAATCTTCACATCCATCTAATGGATCTTCCAACCCAACTGTGCTGATAGTGCCAACATAGATCTGATAGATGAGTACCTTGCGACAAGAGCAAAAGTCTCATCAAAGTTAATCCCCTCGACCTGTGAAAAGCCATGGGCAACAAATCTTGCCTTATGCTTCTCCACACTACCATCAGCAGCTTGCTTTACCTTGTAAAGCCAATGGGAACTCACAACTGACTTGTTCTCCGATCTTGGAACAACGTCCCAAACACTGTTACAAACTATGGAGTCATACTTCTCCACCATAGCATCAACCCAAATTGGTTGTTGCACTGCTTCCTTAGAAGAAGATGGCTCGGTCTCAACACATTCCCCAACAAGGGCCATGTATCCAGTGTACCTCTCAGGTGACCTCCTCTGTCTGGGCTGAGAAGATGGTTCTCCCACATTCTCTCTTGTATTCGTCAACAATCTGTCAGCGTCGCTTGTACACTTCCGTCCATCTATGGAAGACTCTGCTTGAGTGGATGTCTACACTCCTAGAACCTCTGCATGTGGTTGCTCTGCATCAGTCTAAGGCTCCTCCTCCTTAGGAACCAACAGTTCCTCCACAGCCTGTAGTTGGAGCTCTCTCTCAAGGGAAACTCGCATGGCCTTCTGCTCATCAAACTTGAGATCTTTGCAAACCACTGTCCTCCAACTGGTAGTCAAATACACTCGATAGTTGTGGGGTGAGAGCTCCTAGGCTCTGCGCAATCCCAGCACCAGAACCCGGCCTCCTCAGCCAACTGCGTCAGCCCTCTCAGCTACTGTGTGGCTCTACATGAGGCTTCTCTTGCTTTCCTTCGCCTTTGCGCTGCCTCTTCCTGGCTCACCCTTGATGACACAGACACTACGTCACCCTTCCTTGTCGCTGCTCTGTTATAAACAACTTCTATCACCTCGGGACAACTATTTTCTGCTACTATTGCTCCGCTCGGCTGATGTCCTTTAGTCCTCATGTGATATGCAATCTCACTTTGATACCATGTTGAAGTTTCTAAACTTACCTACTTGTTATTGACTTAACAAGTTATTTTCAATGTAAATATTGAAAATAAACACTAATGCACGCTCAATATATTACAGATCAGCAACTAAAGGAAACAGAAACAAACACACCATATGACACCATTATTTTTGGACTAATGTCCCTGGAAAAACCCAATATGGGAAAACTGGTGCAGCTATCTGAGGATTTTCTTATTAAGAAATATCATAGTACAATCTGGTTGCCGAAACTAGCCTACCCAACAGAGAATTTCCTTGGCAGTAATACCTCTCAGTTTCTGACAATTCTCCTGGCTGAAACCTCGGATAATCCTTCCAGCAGCTACTCAGCACAATCTGCCCCAGAAACCCTAGCGCCAACCTCTCTCTAGACTGTGTCAGCCCCTCTCTGCCCCACACTGGCCCTGCGTCACTTCGAATGGGTCTGTGTTAGCCCTCTAGCTCTCTGCGTCAGCAACGCTGGCCTCTCGGAGGCTCTGCGCAGCTCCCGACTGCCTCTGCGTGGCCCTGCGTGATCCCTGGCTAGCTCTGCGTCACTCTCCTTGGCTACTGTGCTACTCTCCCGGCACTATCTCTGCTTCTCTATCTCTCTATACTCAAATTCCCCTCAGCTGCATCTCCCGATCACTAATTCTATCTCTCTCAGCAAACCCCACTCTAGAGAATAAAATAACTGATCACTCTAGTGTGTCCTCCAAATGACCCTCAATCCTCCTCTTATACTTTTCCTGTTGACATATCAAAGACCGAGATTAAGTCCCTAATCAATGACTAAGATTAGATCTGGCTTGATCCATGTATTTTGGTCATTCTAACACATATTCATTTTAATACACATTAATATTTTATTTTCCCTAAGTTTAGACTTAGGGACTCCATTAAAAATATTAATTATTTTAATATCTCCTGATCTGTTTAGAATCTGCCCAAACCCTTTCTGGGTATTGGACATCTCATGTGCCCCAACCTCTCCACCAAATTTCGTGGCTAGAGCACATCCGATGCTACCCCAAATCAACCATATTTATGGAAGATGTATTATTAGGACAACCATACTTATGGAAGCGGCATGTTGTATATGAGTCTAGACCTCGCTCTGTTATTATTTCTTCGGGTACTAAGTTATACAGGATACCAGAGGTAGCCCCCATCTATTGTCATCTCTTTGATCTATGCTAAGCGATGTAGTAAGTGTAGAAAATCATGTAGATTCACAAGCTCATGCAATGTACTAAAGCACAGGACAAGAATCTACTTCTACTTTTAACCAGCGGAAGCCAATAGATCGATGAAAACAATATGAACAAGAAGAAGATAAATAAATGGCACATAACACAAGATGTATCTGGGGAAAGCCATTGCTCAAAACCCCACTATATGTATTGCATATATCATAAATATGAGTGAAGATACAAAGCTTGTTCTCACTAAAACAATTCCGCACAAGTATGCTCAACTCTCTCAGCTCACAAGCTACCTTTTGGCCAAAACTTAGCCAATTATGCAGCTCTCCAAGCCCCTATTCTCTTGCGTCCTTGGTCAAATAATTTGGATGAATACAATATGCCTTGCTCAACCTTGAGCTTAACTTGCACAAGTATTTCCTCTCCTCCACCTGATGAATTCCTTTGGCCAATACTTAGCCAAATTTCCAAGCCTCCAAGCTTCTAATTCTTTGCACAATTCCTAAGAGAATTAGCCCGTATTTAAAGGGAAATTCCTCATCCATAACTACACAATCCAAAATTAGGTCCTTCTCTGATTGCATGCATGATATTTACAACTCAATAAATAATACCACTGATATTACACTGTCCCTGCACTCTAGTCTCAACTGGGTCTTTCTCTGAATCGACATGCATGAGTTTCTGATAAGGGAATCTTCAGTTAACTGGAGTATCACTTGTGGATGCACTAGTGCACTAACTGACTTCTAATCCTATATTAGTTCCACAAACAGTTAGAAATAATTTAACTGACCATAACTCAGTAACTTATGTTATCTAATTAAAACTCATAAATAAATTCATTCTAGACCCCTAAGACTTAGGGAGAACATATAAATGACTTCCAAAAGACTTCCAACTCGAAATTCCTAGGTTAACTAAGTCAACTTAACTTAGTTAACCATTACAAGTTTCTATGAGAAAATAATTACAATTTTAATTCACAATTTAATTCAAGTACAAATTAAATTGGAATTTTTTGTTTCTATTTTTAACATTTCTTGTTGTTATTTTCAACACTCCCTCTCAACAAGAAAGGAATTAAACTCTATCTCAATCCTTAACCTTTGGAATGTTCTGCATGCAACAATTCTCTCTAGTGTTGCTACAACAACTCCAAAAACTTAAAATAAATAAATAAATAAATAAATAAAAATAAAAAAAAAATTAAGTATGATGGATCTGTCATCAAAGTCTCTGATTGTTATTGCCTCTGTCAACTGAAAACTTTGTGCTTCTGTTGACTCTGCCTTTTTGCATTGTTGTCAACCCTTCTCTGCGCTCTTCAGTATCTGACTGCTCTAGCCTATGTCACTTTGATATCTGACTTAATCAATCCCACTGATTCCTCCCGCTACTATTGATATGTAATGGAGTAGATTAGTAATGTTGTGCTAATTCCCCATTCAAAATAAAACCCAAGATTCTTATCGTTTGCTTATCATGTGCTTAAGGATTCACTATTTTTGCTTAATTAACTTATTCCCATGAGAGTTTCTTATGTAAATGTTATAAACAATTTAACATAAAACATATGCAAAATAGCAACAAAATAACAACAAAGAACATCAAAATACAACACACAACACACAACACACAACACAAAGATTTGATGAGGCGTTCACCCCTCCTGGGCTACGTCTCCTTGGTCCAGCTTTCAATGCTTGGGCCCCTCTATTATGCTCCAAATTACAACAAAAGTGTGTTTACAATGCTCAAATGCCTATGAAACCTGTCTCAATGAGTTCAAAATAGCCAAAACTACTAGAATTGACTCTTTTTTCACCTAATTTGGATAAGAACTGAAGAAGTTATGACCTCTCCTAGTTCTCCAACAATTTGCTCAACAAATTCCCCTTTTTCAGCCACTAACCATCAAATTCGGCCTTAAATCCGCCAAATTTTCCACATTTCGGCCACCGAAGCCATACTTCCTGAAGGCTTCAGAAATCACAAATGGCAAGGACCCAAACCCATACACTGCAGTATCGACGGACCCGACGAGGATATAAACTACAACATATAAAAATATCACGTCCGGGCAGTCTATCGCAAATCACAATCAGCGATTACTGCCGGAACCGTATCACAAACACCAACCATTTTCTGCGATTGCGATATGCGATAAATCACATCGCAACTAGGCTTCACCAAGGGACGATTTTGTAATACTCGCCCACCTCTTATTTGCGATATGCGATATCGCAATCGCAAATCAGCACTGCTAGGGGCCGATTCTTAACCTACGACCTCTTATTTTCCCCAATATGTGATATGCGGGACCCAGTGGCAACCTGCCACTTGGCGTTTCCCCATTCGCTAGGACCTTTGCCATGTTATCCAATCCTGCCACATGTCCAAGTCAAACCTGAACTTTGACTTGCTCTAACTTCTGCATATGAGTTCGGATTCAAGTGTCATTCGCACCATTGGATTTAGAATGATGAGCTCTTCGATCTAAAGCTAAGTTTAACAAAATTATGACACTTTGATTTTTGAGCATAATTTTGAGCATCTGATTACTCCTCCCCATTGGAAGCCTTTTGGACCCCAAAAGATTATATTCAGTTATTGAACAGATGAGGGTATTGTTCCCTCACCTTCCCCACTTCAATCCATTTGGCCTTTAATAGATTTATACCTTTGAGACCCACTCGAAGATAATCAACATTCCCCCTTTTTTTTGTCCTTGTTTTTGTGTCAAATATGGTGTCTTGTTGAAGCTCATCAAGAAATTATGGAGAAAAATCTTCAATTGATGGAATTTGTACACTTTTTCCTTGATGTTAATCAAAAAAGGCTCATACAATCTCAAATTTTCAACATTAACAACAAAATAAATTTGCATATATGAAGGCAAATCAAGCATGAAATCATTATTACCAATCCTTTCCAGAATTTTAAATGGACCATAACGGAATGGTTTCAGCTTTTTACCTTCACCTTGAAGCCTTTCCTTGCTAATTTTAAGCCAAACTTCATCAGATACTTGAAACTGATGATCCACACGATGCTTATCATGCCTTTCCTTATACTTGCCTGGACTCTTTTCTAGTTGTTCTTGAACTATTTGGTGAATCAACTAAATTTTCTCAATGAATTTCTTTGCTTTGTCTATGTCGCTATGTCCGTCTACAATTACATCTCTCTCAAAGATGAAATACTAAGGTGATTTAGGCAAATAACCAAGACATGCCTAAAAAGGCGAAGTTAGAGTAGAAGAGTGTTTTGCTCGATTGTAAGCATGCTGAATATAATGCAATTGTTCATCCCACCACTTAGAATGTTTGCCACAATATCCTCTTAGCAAATGAATAACTGTCATGTTAACCACTTTAATTTGACCATCTGTTTGTGTATGGAAGGCTATACTTTTCTTCAACTTGGTGTCCATCAAGTTCCATAAATTTGACCAAAAATTCCCAACAAATCGGGAATCATGATCACTTACAATAGAATTAGGTAATCCAAAGTGAACCCATACATTTTGAAAGAAAAGTTGAGTTGTTTGTTCAATTGTAAATTATTTTTACAAGGCATTAATATGCACATCTTGCTGAACCTATCCATAACTACGTACAAATAATCATGACCTTTTCTTAATAAAGGAAGACCTCCTACAAAATCCATAGAAATACTCTCCCATGGACATAAAGGCACTGGAAGTGGTGTGTACAATCCTAGTTTCCTATTACTAGGCTTATTGATTGCACACAATGAACAACCTCTATTAAAACGTGACACATTTTCAAGCATATGAGGCCAGTAAAAATACCTCTGAAGATTTGCCACTATTTTACTTACACCGAAATGTCCAGCAATAAGAGAAGTGTGCGCTTCCCTTGTGACATTTACTCTCTCCCTATGGAACACAAATTTTTCCCAAATGATACAACATATTATCATGTACATGGTAGTCTAATTCCTCAACTTGGTGGCCTTGACTCAAGTTTGAATATACCTCTTGAAAGTCAGCATCATGTGCGTATTGTTCAATATAACTTCCAGGCAAAATAGAATGATTCTTGAGACAAATGCCTACATTAACAACGGTCTAGAAAGCCTATTATCAACTCTATTATATATATATATTTCTTGTACCTGATTACAAAGTGGAATTTCTGTAAGAATCCCATCCAACAAAAGTGCCTTGATTGTTGCAATTTTGTTTGAGATTGCAAATATTGCAAAGGTTGATGATCAATGTGAATAATGGTTTCTTTTCCCATTAAGTAATGCTTCCATTTCTTCACATTTTGCACCAATGCGTAAATATCTTTATCATATGTAGGATAGTTAATAACAACACCATTAAAAATCTCAGAATGAAATGAAATGGGCTTACCATGTTGTAAAAGAACTGCACCCATGGCGTAGTCACTTGCATCTATTTGTATTTCAAATGGTTGTTTCAAATCCGGCAATGCTAAAACTGGGGCTGAACTGATCTTTTGTTTTAAAGCATCGAATGCTTTTTTCTGTTTGCCTCCCCACTGGAAGACAACCTTCACGTTGGTCAAAGCATGTAGTGGAGCTGCTATGGAAGAGAAATTGGCAATGAACTTCCTCCAGTACTGTGCTACTCCTAGAAAACTCCTTACTTTTGTGACTGATTTGGGTATTGGCCAATTCACAATGACCGAAACTTTAGAGGGGTCAATATTCAGCTCACCTCCTCCAACTATGTGGCCCAAATACACTAAGGAAGTTTTCCTGAATTCACATTTAGAAATCTTCATAAATAATTGTTCCTTTTTCAAGACATCCAACACTTTCCTCCAATGCTTGACATTCTCTTCTCGTGACTTTTTGAATATCAAAATATCATCTAAATAGACAATTACAAACTAATCAATAAAGGATCTTAAAACATCATTCATAACTCTCATGAATGTAGCCGGAGCGTTGCAAATACCGAAAGCCATAACCAACCACTCAAACAATCCTTGTTTGGTTTTAAAAGCAGTCTTTCAAATATCCTCCTTAGCTATTCTATTTTGATGATATCCACTTCTCAAGTCTAATTTAGTGAAATATTTTGAATTCTTCAATTGATCTACCAAATAATCTATTATGGGCAGTGGGTATCGATTCTTTATGGTAATTTTATTCAAAGCTTGATAATCTACACACATGCGCCAAGTTCCATCTTTCTTGGGTACCAAAACAATTGGTGAACCACATGGCGAAGTAGAGGGATAAATTACACGTTTATCTAATAATTCATGGACTTGTTTCTTAATTTCTAAACTTTCCAAAATTGACATTCGATACATACCGATATTTGGGAGTGGACAATCTTGTTGTCGCTGAATTTTGTGTTGAATTCCTCTTTTTGGTGGCAATCCCTTTGGTTCTTGAAACACATCTCCATATTGATTAACCACATCAACCAATTTGGATTTCAGCTTCACGTCATATCCTGCAAAGGATTCTTGCTTCATTTCATTCTTCCACTTTATCATAAGGTGCACGAGATTCTTGTTGGAATTAACCTGTCGCTTCATTTTCCCTACGCTTGCTAAAGACAGATTAAGATTTCTACGATGGCCTGTCACAACATACTCCACTCCATCTTTGTACAAATGATATTTGTTCTCAAATATATGGAAAACAACTTTCTATTCATACAGATATGGGCCTCCCAACACAATTCCAAAAATATCCAGTGGCACTACATCTATTTCGACTTCATCAACGAACTTGGCAGTAATAGAAAACCTGAAAACGCACTTCCTTGTGACATGAAGATTTGCATCCTTGGTTATCCAACCCAACGGATATGGTTTATGATGAGGCATAGTTTCCAGATTCAACTTCTTGACCAAGTATGTAAAAATTAAATTTGCCTAGTATCCACTGTCAAACATCGTATCAATCTTAATGTGTTTGGAAATAACTCTAATATGGAACAACCCAATTATGTTTTCTTCATTGGAAGTGTTGTTGGAGTTATTTGTTGCACTGGTGCTTGCCACGACTTCCTCTTCGCTTGTTTTTTCAACGACTTTTCCTTTAGTGACAGTGGTTGCAATCTTTGTTTCATCACCTGAGTCGGAACCCAAGTCTTGTTGTACAACAATGTTTGTCTTTTGTTTCCCTTTATTGTTAAATTTCTTCAGTCTTAATTTAGGATGAAGCTTCCAAAAATGTGCTTCATCATGGCCCTCTTTGGAACAATTCTTGCACACAGGTTTCTCCCCTTCTTTCTTAACAAAAGAATTTTTCTCTTTCTTTCCTTTATATTTCTTTCCTTTTTCACCACTTTGGAATGACTTCTTCTTACCTTCTTCTTGTACATTTTTCCCTCTTGCTTCGAGATGTGTAGCTTGAACACGGGCCTCATCAAGATTCGTGGGATTAGACATAAGAATGTGTTGTAGCGGCTACAACCACCCTCCAAAATTTTGCCTTAGCCTGTTTTGGAGCCTCCCTACCAACCTTACACAACACTTTGTCTTGCTTCATCAAATACTCAAGCTTCAAGTGTTTTCCTTGCACAAAGACAGCCTGTCGAACACATTTGATCCATTCCCCTCACAGGCTGCTCACCGGACTTGGTCCAGCTGCACGCTGAGCAGCTTCCCCTTGAAAATTGCGCATTTCTGGAGGGAAACCAACCTTCCCTCCAGGAATTGCACAATCCTCTCTAACAGCCTGCTAGGCTCTAGGATTGCGCAATCCTACCAGCCAACCCTCCCAGCAAGATTTGCGCAAATTTTCCCAGTAGCAGGTTGTTCAGCCCAGAATTTGTGCAAATCTGGGCAGCAGTTAGCTCCTTTGCCTAGAAATTGCGCAAATCTCTTGGGCAGACAACCCATCTCCTAGCCAGAAATGTGCATTTTTCTCCAGCATTCAAGCAGTCTCTTGCATGTGCAGTTGAGTTGTCTGGTTCCCTCCGGGACTGAGCAAAACAGACTTGCATGCATGGGCTACTTCTTCCGAGGTAGCATGCAAAGGCATCCCTTGTTTCAGGGATCTATGTTTAGCAGTTGGAGGTTACATGCAAGGAGCAATTCTGAAACATCCCACCAAGTGTCGCTTCCCCTAGATTCGTGGCATACACGTCACAACCTCGATGTTATCAAAACTCATCAACCAGACACTGGAGAGCTCATTCCTCACATCAACCTTGCAGCTCTGACATCCCACATCACGTCTAGGAGCAGTGGACACGTTCAACTCAGCTGTTTTCGGGTAAGCCCACCTCCCATGCTTTGTGCTGCATTTCTATCGCTTTTTATGTTTTCACTTGTGGGAGTATTGTTTGCTTGATTTCTTTGGATGCTTGCTGTCGTTTACATATATACTAGCTTGTCCTAGCTCTATTTCAGTTTTCGTTGCTATCTCATTGCTGTCGCATGCATGAAACTGTTTTGCACGGATGTTTGCCCAATCGGCAAACTGTCTCACCCACATGCATGTTGATCTGTTTGTTGAATCTTTCATTCATGTTTTGCATGCACTGTCAATCACTTCTACTATCACTTAGTTTCGCCATGCGTTCACTGACTTACTTGCTTTTAGTTTCCTATCGGCAAGTCGGGCCAACCTTGGCCTAGGCTTTGCCTTACCAAGGCTGCATTATGCAATCTGCGAAAGGAAGGCTCACCTTCCTTTCCATATTTGCGCATTCCTGCCTAGCACTTCCCTCCAGGACTGTTTTACGCATTTCTGGAGGACAGTCGCTGCTTGGCCCAAGAAATTGCACAAATTTTTCCCTAAGCCAGCAGTCCTTCCCAGTTGGAATTGCGCATTGCGTAATCCCAACAATCAACAGGCAGGCTGGACTGTGCATTGTGCAGTTCCAACAGTCAGTCAGTTTCCCAGCAGCCTAGACTATGCCTTGTGTAGTCATGGTAGTCGGTCTCCCGACCTCCTGACCAAAATTACACAACCTTCATGATCATGCACCCAGGTATGTTGCAAGTCAGTTCTCATGTTCATTTTGGTTTTCTACTGACAGATTGCTTGCCGTGAGCGTTGCCATGTCTTCAGGTATCCCAGGTGTTCATCTGCCTCTCGACATTACATGTACAATGGTTTCTAGGATAACAGAGATGAAGACACCATTCAGAGCACACCTAGGGATGCAATCGATCAAGTGTCTATGGACTTGCCTACCCACGAAGACATCAATTTGTTTGTAGACAAGAATATCAAGGTATGACAACAGCAACATCACAACAAGCAGCATCATGAACAACAACTGAAGACAACATACCAAATGCAACGAATGCAAGAGGAGGGTTGTTGACAACACGGAGGTGGAATAAGGTTGCAAGCTCAAGCAGGTCCATTGATGATGAAAGAAACTTTGGAGACTTCGACTACTAAGTGACGACGCGACATGAAGATCGCGGGAAAGTAGAAGATGGAACAAAGAAGGAGTTGCATGTGTTGAAGCAGCAACTCATGAAGAACATGAAGCTGCACAGACAGACAAATGAGTTGCAACAGGGACATGAACAACGATGGGCGCATCGTGCACTCACGGATGAAATAGCACCCGTACAAGGATCCATCCTAGCAACTGACACAGAGCAAGCATGGTGAGCAGTGTTGTTGATCACATGGAAGGGATTCAACAACATGCATGTCGTTGAGCACACACATGCAATCCAACCCATTCAACACACTCACCAAGGCGAAGACAAGAAGCAAGTCCAACTGGGGTTGAACATGTACTTCGGAAAGTTGATGTGCATGACCGCCAGCACACACTTGAAGATCAGCACAGACACTATGCAATATTGTGTTTCTGGTTCAACTGTACCCAAGAAGGCAATGCACATGTTAGCAGACGAGTTGGATGAAGGGGCCGAACCAATGCACCGGTTGCAATGGAGGCAAGAGTTCGCTTCAGAAATATGTCACCATGAGGTGCATACACACCATCACGGACGACCAAGCTTGGCATCAACTCACCACCTTCACCATCACAAGCATGTCAAAGAGTTGGTCTCATCACAGTGGACCGAGTGTTAGTGATGTCTTGCAAGGCTTGCTCAAGCCATGTTGTCTCACATGAGTACATGTGCATTGTAATGTTGAGTCATGTCAAGTGTAAGTCAAGTGTCAACAGTTGGATGTAACAGTCATAGAGTAGATGAAGATTCATGAGGGTAGTTGAACTATCACAAAGGGGAATGTCAAGGGTCACCCCACCCTTTGCTATAAATAGTCCCTCATAACTCATTGTATAGGCTTTTGGTCAGCCAATCTTCTACTAAGATTATCTTGAAGAAGGCTTGGACAGTATTGTAACACGCCTTGGCTTCTCCACTGCACGGAGCTAGTACATCTCTTTGGAGGAGTAGGCGAATGTGGTTGTAACGTTTCAATGATGGGGCTAGCAGGTTTACATGGATGTATTGTATGATTGGAATTTACACTTTATATAGTAAGAGCCGGCACATTTTCATGCAAATGTTGTTATTGTAGTTGGACTGCTCCAGTTTCCTTAATGATATATGTTGTTTAACTTACGTATTTGTGTATGAACTAATTCACATGCAATTATATGAATCTTGTTGTTAACATTGTCATCGTCCATGTCGACTGCTCTGCCAGACACCAGACAGACCTTTCACATGAACCTTGTTGTAACAACCGCAACGCTTGTCTCAGACTAATCTGTGAGTTTTGTACATGTTATCTTACCTTGTATGATGTGACTATTGCATCCGAGTGGATTGCTCCGCCAGAAGCCGTGCATGTTCTTTTGTGTTGTGTGTTCCTAGCCAAGTTGGGACTAATCCATTTCAACCTGGAACTCACCTTCACTTTCTTCTCCCTTCGAAGTGTTAGAACATCTCATACACCTTCCTTGACTCACTACATTAGTCACATCCTTACTACTGACAGAGTTATCTTACTTGCCTTTGTGCGACATCGCGGTCAAGGCATTACCTTACGACCCACTGCTGGGACTCCTACACCAAAGGGTCAAGGTTTAATTGGGACTTCTTACCGGGGAGATCCCCTTGACATGTTGGCGGGTCCAACACTATCAACATTTCTAGCGCTAGAAGGAGGGCCTGATGGCAAGCTGTGTCCTCTCATCAGTTTTGAACCTCTGCATATCTTTCATGGAGTCTTGCATTCTTCTCCACCGAGGTGTTTTTTGAATCGTGAAGATGTCTCCATCTCAGGGAAGTTTTTCGATCTCTTTTCCACTCACACATATGATGGTGAAGGTGAAGTGGCCTGGCCTGAAAACTTATATAACTTTATTTTCATTATTTATGAGGAAGATGAGTTTTCTAACAAACAGGTCGATTTGTTGCTTGCATACACACTTCGCGAATCTCCATTTTGTTGGGTGCTTAGCCTACTGGCTGACACCGTGCACTCATTTGAGCACTTCTGTGATCTCATTGAAGACACGTTCTATCATTTTGATCCAGACTATCTTGACCGGAAACTGTTACAGCAACAGAGGGCTCCGCATGAATCCGTTATTGATTTTTGGTAGCGCTTCCGTGACTTGCAGTTTCAAGCTCTGAAGAGCCAGATGAAATTTGCTTATCTTTGGGACCAGTTTGAGTATTTCCTTAAGAAATATGCCCGTCCTAAGAGGAAGCTTGATATCAAGCCTCGCTCAACATTCTTCATTGATGGAACTACGCAATCTCATGTGGGAGCGGGCATTGTCTCAACTAACTGTCTGCCTCCCTCTCATTCAGCAGCTCCACCATTGCCCAGTGATGTTGAGGATCATGCTCACACACCTGTTCATCCTTCACACTCTCCCAACATCACTCCACTCGATTTTCACACAGATTTGGTTGTGAGTCCTTCGAGTTCTCATATGCATTCTTTTCTTCGACCTCCGTCTTCGCACTTAGGTGTTCCTTTGGATGATGTTGTCTTGTGTTCGTCCATTCCGGACTCTTCACTTGTTGTGAACGAGGAACAACCCACTGATAGAGTCGGTGTTGCACAACCAACATGCGATGTCATTCATGAAGAGTATGAGTGGGAGCTTGAACATCAACACTCAGCGAAGGATGACTCCCTTCTGTCTGAGTCTCCTCTGTTCTTTCCTAACCTCTTTGGTGAACCTGCCATCCATGATTTTGCATGTGTATCTTCATCCACGGATGCACCCATTTTTGATCACTTGTAGGACTCATTAGATGTTAGTCCATCATTCAAAAATAGAGAGGATAAGTTACTCGTTGAAAATCCACTTGATCCATCATTTTTATTTTCCAGAAACACAGAGGATGAGTTTGTTTGGTTTTCATCTACCCCTCTGTGTGATTCATCCAACCATAAGGATGATGACCAACATCCTGAATTTTCTGATCTTGGTTGTCATGATCACGATGTTGATTCACTCATTGTTAATCTATCTAAGCCACTGGTCTACAAAGATCCATCTATCAACGAAGTCAAAACCCCACAGACCGTCGAGAGACTTCAGCCCGAGCTGATGGTTATGTCAGGCCCTCGTTGTCTTGAGGTTGGTTTCGCTTTCGATCAAGAAATTTTCCAAATGCTCAAGGCTTCTCATCACTCATTTGTATGCACTCAAGATCAATCCAACACTCAGATTTTACTTCCTCCACTCGAACTACACGATCCCATTGCTCATGCATTGGAGGAGTCTTACATTGCAAGCACTCGTGCGTGACGCAAGTTATCTTTGTTTCTTTCGTTTGCTTGCATGTCACAGTCAAGAGTGTGCTTATGCTTCAAAGTTGCACGTAGTGTCACACAACACCATGATAAGTCCGCGGACTGCCCATCATGCACATGCACTCACTTATGTCCCGTGGGCACTTTGAATCATGAAGTGTGGTTGTCTTCATTGTTATATCTTTCTTGCTTGTTGGTTTGCACAACTGGGTTGCTCGCGGACCAAGCCTTCACCAACATGGGTCTACCAATGTGTCGATGGCTGCATTGGAAGTATCACTTCATGTGATCAGGCCCATGTACCGTTAGTGTAGGAGTAGGAGTAGTGTTTGCTTTCAATTGTTTGCTTGCATGCTTGTTTGCTTACGTGCTTTGTTTGCTTGTTTGTTTACTTGATTCACCTTCATAAAAAATTGAATCAAGTAAAGTACAAGAGGGCTTGTACTTTACCCTTGCTTTGCTTTGTTGATTGTTAGTTCGTTCGCTTGTTTCGTTCATAGGTTAGTTTTGCATGAAACCATGTATGACTCTTGAAGCGAGCTGGGTAAAGTACAAGAGGGCTTGTACAACTATCACTACTTGGTTATCTGTCATCTTACCTCTGTATGATGAGCTTGTTACTTTTAGTCCATGATACGTCAAAGGAAAATACATACTGTTCAAAGTGAACCTTGGTGTAAACACAACGCTTGCACGCTAACTAGTGTCACCTTCTCTAGTCGATTGTTTTTGGGTTAACCCTTGTCAGCTCAGTTAAGTAAGGTGAGGGGGGAAACCTTAGCAGGCTCGTCAAAAATATAATAAACTACTTCTCTGCTGGAACAACCACTTCTACTCTCAATAAGTCGGGATCCTTCTTCCGCCCATGAAATGAATAAGTTCTATGCACAGTGAAAATAAAAAAAAATGAAAAGTCAAAAAAAATGAAAAAGGAAAAATGATTAAGTTGAAAGAAGAGAAAGGCTTCCTGCGCAGGGAGGTGATGCAAGTAACTCCGTCGGGGTACTGACCAAGCTCGCTGGTAGCAGAGCCATGCTTGTGTTCCTATGTGACTCCACCGGGGTACTGTCTAGGCCTGCTGGCAGTGGAGCAACACCAGAGATGAAACTAAGACTCTGACGACTATACTGCTTGTGCACCTATATACCCCTCAACCCCAATCGAAACAATTGTGTTGCCTTGGCTTGGAATGTGTGTCAATCGACAAAGAGTCTGGCAGATGCTACATCTTACAATCAAACTAGTGTGAAGCCAAGATGAGCTGAGAGCTGAACAATACTTCTGGAGGTGTTAGACTTGCTTTTCACGAACAAGGTCCATTCAGAGAGCTGGAGTTCTACCAGTGTGTCGCCAAGTGTTGTAGTGGCTACAACCACCCTCCAAAATTTTGCCTTAGCCTGTTTTGGAGCCTCCCTACCAACCTTACACAACACTTTGTCTTGCTTCGTCAAGTACTCAAGCTTCAAGTGTTTTCCTCACACAAAGATAGCCTGTCAATCACAGTTGATCCATTCCCCTCACAGGTTGCTCACCCAGACTTGGTCTAGCTACAGGCTGAGCAGCTTCCCCTTGAAAATTGCGCATTTCTGGAGGGCAACCAGCCTTCCCTCTAGGAATTGTGCAATCCTCTCTGACAGCCTATTGGGCTCTAGGATTGCGCAATCCTGCCAACCAACCCTCCTTGCAGGATTTTGCCAAATTTTCCCAGCAGTAGGTTGTTTAGCCCAGGATTTGCACAAATTTAGGCAACAGTCAGCTTCTCTACCCAGAAATTGCGCAAATCTCCTGGGCAGCCAGCCCAGATCCCAACCAGAAATGCACATTTTTCTCGAGCAATTGAGCAATCTCTTGCATGTGCAGCTTGAGTTGACCGGTTCCCTCCAGGACTGACCAAAATAGACTTGCATGCATGGGATGCTTCTCCCAAGGCAACATGTAAAGGCATCCCTTGTTTCAGGGATCTATGTTTAGCAGTTGGAGGTTACATGCAAGGAGAAATTCCGAAACCTCCCAACAAGTGTCACTTCGCCTAGATTCGTGGCATGTGTGTCACAACCTTGATGTTACCAAAACTCATCAACCGGACGCTGTAGAGCTCATTCCTCACATCAACCTTGTAGCTCTGACATCCCACATCACATATAGGAGCATTCGGCATGTTTAGCTCAACTGTTTTGGGGTAAGCTCGCTTCCCATGCCTTATGTTGCATTTATGTCGCTTTTTGTGTTTTCGCTTGTGGAAGTACAATTTGCTTGATTTCTTTGGACGCTTGCTGTCATTTACATATATATTATCTTGTCCTAGCTCTGTTTTAATTTTCATTGCTATCTCACTACTGTCGCATGCATGAAACTGTTTTGCACAGATGTTTGCCCAACCGGTGAACTACCTCACCCACATGCATGTTGATCTGTTTGTTGAATCTTTAATTCATGTTTTGCATGCACTATCAATCACTTCTGCTATCACTTAGTGTCGCCATGCATTCATTGACTTACTTGTTTTTAGTTTCTTGTCGGCAAGTTGGACCAACCTTGGCCCGGGCTCTACCTTCACCAAGGCTACATTGCGCAATCTGGGAAAGGAAGGCTCACCTTCCTCTCCAGATTTGCACATTCCTGCCCGGCACTAGCCTCTAGGACTATTTTTCACATTTCTGGAGGACAGTGGCTACTTGGCCCAAGAAATTGTGCAAATTTATCCTTAGGCCAACAGTCCTTCCCAGCTGGAATTGCGCATTGTGCAATCCCAGCAGTCAGTAGCCAGACTGGACTGTGCATTGTGCAGTTCCAGCAGTCAGTCAATCTCCTAGCAGCCCAGACTATGCCTTGTGCAGTCTTGGCAGTTGGTCTCCCAACCTCCCGACTGAAATTGCGCAACCTTCATGATCATGCACCCAGGTATGTTGCAAGTTAGTTCTCATGTTCATTTTGGTTTTCGACTAACAGATTGCTTTCTGTGAGCGTTTCCATGTCTTCAGGTATCCCAGGGTTCATCTGCTTCTCAGCAATACAGGTAAAATGGTTTCCAAGAGAGCAGAGACGAAGACACCGTTCAGAGCACACCTGGGGATGTAGTCGATCAATTGTCTATGGACTTGCCTACCCACGAAGACATCAAGTTTTTCGTAGACAAGGACATCAAGGTATGACAACAACAACATCACAGCGAGCAACATCATGAACAACAGCTAAAGATAGCATACCAAATGCAACGAATGCAAGAGGAGGGTTGTTGACAACACAGAGGTGGAACAAGGTTGCAAGCTCAAGCAGGTCCATTGATGATGAAAGCAACTTTGGAGACTCTGGCTATGAAGTGACGGCGCGACATGAAGATCCCGGAAATGAAAAAGATGGAACAAAGAAGGAGTTGCATGTGTTGAAGCAACAACTAATGAAGAACATGAAGTTGCATAGACAGACCAATGAGTTGAAACAGGAATAGGAACAATAGTGGGTGCATCATGCACTCACGGATGAAACAACGCCCGTACAAGTTAAGGATTCATCCCAGCAGCTGACACAGAGCAGACATGGTGAGCAGTTTTGTTGATCACCTGCAAGGGATTCAACAACATGCATGTCGTTGAGCACACGCATGCAATCCAACCCATTCAACACACTCACCAAGGCGAAGACAAGAAGCAAGTCCAACTTGGGCTAAACATGTTCTTCGGTAAGCTGATGTGCATGACCACTAGCACACACTTGAATATCAGCACGAACAGTATGCATCAGTGTGTTGTTGGTTCAACCGTACCCAAGAAGACCAAGCGCATGTTAGCAGACAAGTTGGATGAAGGGGCCGAACCAATGCACCGGTTGCAACGAAGGCAAGAGTTCGCTTCAGTAAGATGTCACCATGAGGTGCATACACACCATCACGAACGACCAAGCTTGGCATCAACTCACCACCTTCACCATCACAAGCATGTCAAAGAGTTGGTCTCATCACAGTGGACCGAGTGTCAATGACGTCTTGTAAGGCTTGTTCAAGCCGTGTTGTCTCACATGAGTACATGTGCATTGTAATGTTGAGTCATGTCAAGTGTAAGTCAAGTGTCAACAGTTGGATGTAACAGTCATAGAGTAGGTGAAGAGTCATGAGGGTAGTTGAACTATAACAAAGGGGAATGTCAAGGGTCACCCCACCCTTTGCTATAAATAGTCCCTCATAACTCATTGTATAGGATTTTGGTTAGCCAAGCTTCTACTAAGATTATCTTGAAGAAGGCTCAGACAGTATTGTAATGTGCCTTGGCTTCTCCACTACACGAAGCTAGTACATCTCTTTGGAGGAGCAGGCGGATGTGGCTGTAACGTTTCACTGATGGGGCTAGAAAGTTTACATGGATGTCTTGTATGATTGGAACTTACACTTTATATAATAAGAGGTAACACATTTTCATGCATATGTTGTTATTGTAGTTGGACTGCTCTGGTTGCCTTAATGATATATGTTGTTTAACTTACGTATTTGTGTATGAACTGATTCACATGCAATTATATGAATCTTGTTGTTAATGTGTTGCATATGTTGTTAATGTTGTCACCGTCTGTGTCAACTGCTCTGCTGGACACCAGACAGACCTTTCACATGAACCTTGTTGTAACAACCGCAACACTTGTCTCGGACTGATCCATGAGTGTTGTACGTGTTATCTTACCTTGTATGATGTGACTGCTGCATCCGAGTGGACTACTCTGCTGGAAGCTGTGCATGTCCTTTTGTGTTGTGTGTTCCTAGCCGAGTTGGGACTGATCCTTTTCAACCTAGAACTCACCTTCACCTTCTTCTCCCTTCGAAGTATTAGAACCTCTCATACACATTCCTTGACTCATTGCATCAGTCACACCCTTGCTACTGACAGAATTATATTACTTTCCTCTGTGCGACATCATGGTCAAGGCATTACCTTACAACCAACTGTTCGGACTCCTACACCAAACAGTCTGAGGTCTAATTGGGACTTCTTACCAGGGAGATCCCCTTGACATGTTGGCAGGTCTAGTACCGTCAACAGAATGGTGTGTCGAAGATAGCTATGCAAACCTCTTATGATTTCAGCAAAGTATCTTGTGATTGCAAGTCTACTCCTAGCATAAGAGCTCTTCTCCTAAACTCTTGGGTATACTATTGCACATTTTGAACTTTTAACTATTTGAAATTTTTCTAATTTATGATAGCTTTTTGCATATGAGCTAAAGGGTAGAAATGTCTTTTTATAGCAGCAATGAAATCAGACCAAGTAATAGAGATCTTACCATGTTTTTTGATCTCGTCTTGAGTCCTTACTTCCCACCATACAAGTGTTGCACCCTCCATTCTAGTGAAGCCAATTGAATTTTGATATCATCCTCTTGAAGGTTTTGAATCCTGCAATAAACCTCCAATTGACAAATCCAATTATCAAGCTTCTCTGCATTCACTTCACCATTATACATGGGCAACTCAAATTTAACATCAAGTTTTAGAAAAGGTGATTTACCAGTTCCTTTTGAAGAATCACAATGAGTATGAGTAAGGGTTGTATTAATGGAAGAGTGTGAATATGCTTGTGAAGAATAAGATGAAGAAGATAGTGGAGAGGGTGGAGGTTTGTTTCCATTCCCATTACCTCATTTTACATTACCCATTTTTCCATTACCTTCTCCTGAAGAACCTTCTCCATTGGGAGGTTTGGAGCTTTCTCCTTGCAATCTACTATTCCTCTCTTCACAGAGGACCTTCACCATCTCTGTCATATCAAATAAAGCCTTTCTAAATGCTCTTTCACCATCGATCATGGTAGGTTCTCCTTCATGAGACATGGTCTCTGAAGACTCAACTACAACTTCTACAACTTGAGGATGTACTGGTGTAGAAGTCTTTGGCAACCTTGCTCATCTTCCACTTAAGCCAGTTACAGGGATTTCAACCAGCTTCCCTCCTCCTCTTTTGAGTTTTAACCTTGTTAGCATGACACAAAACTAGCAAAAAATACTCCTTATTTGCATAAGATAAACCTAATATCGTTCAGGGTGCCTCCTCTCTCTCTGGCTTTACTGGAACTGTCTCAACATCTGGGGCTGCTCTTGCTCCTACTACCTCTGCCTGTGCCTAGGAAAGCACTTTCAAGTTATACTCTAATAAAAAAGGTAACCAAATAAACTTTACCTCCCCAACTCAATCTTTGGTCGAGCGTGCTCCGCATCCTCTCCTTAATAGTCGAGCCTGCTTACGCATCCTTATGGTCGAGCCCCTACCGGTCCTCTCCTTAACAGTCGAGCCTGCTTACACATCCTTATGGTCGAGCGATAAATCGATGGCGGCCCGGGGGTCGAGAGTTCGGTAGGCTCACCCTCACTAGTAAGCAAAAACTAGTGCTCTGATACCAACTTGATTTGTAATGGAACAGATTAGTAATGTTGTGCTAATTCCCCATTCAGAATAAAACCCAAGATGCTTATTATTTTCTTATCAGGTGCTTAAGGATTCACCATTTTTGTTTTAATTAACTGATTCCCATGAGAGTTTCTTATGTAAATGTTATAAACAATTTAACATAAAACATATGATGAACAACAGAAAAATAAAAACAAAGAACATCAAAATACAACACACAACACATAGATTTCATGAGTTCACCCCTCCTGGGCTACGTCCCCTTGGTCCAACGTCCAATGCTTGGGCCTTTCTATTATGCTCCAAATTACAAGAAAAGTGTGTTTACAATGCTCAAATGCACAAGTCTCAATGAGTTCAGAATAGCCAAAAATGCTAGAATTGACTATTTTTGCACCTACTTTGGATAAACACTGAAGAAGTCATGACCTCTCCCAATTCTCCCACAATTTTCTCAACAAATTATCCCTTTCCGATCACTAACCATCAAATGCGGCCTTAAATCCACCAAATTTTCCACATTTCGGCCACCGAAGCCATACTTCCTGGCAGGATCAGAAATTGCAATCGGCAAGGACCAAAACCCATACAGTGCAGTATCGGCGAACCCGACGGGGATATAAACTGCAACATATATATATCGCATCTTAGCAGTATATCACAAACCAAAATCGGCGATTACTGCCGGAACCGTATCACAAACACCAACCATTTTCTATGATTGTGGTATACGATAAATCACATCGCAACTGTGCTTCGTCAGGGGTCGATTCTGTAATACTCGTCCACCTTCGATTTATGATATGTGATATTGCAATCGCAAAGTGACACTGCTAGGGGCTGATTCTTAACTTGCAACCTCTGTTTTTCCCCGATATGCGATATGCGAGACCCAGGGGCAACTTGCCACTTGGCGCTTCCCCATTCACGGGGACCCTTGCCATGGTATCCAATTCTGCCACGTCTCCAAGTCAAACCTGAACATTGACTTCCTCTAACTTCTGCGTATGAGCTCAGATTCAAGTGTCATTCACACCGTTCAATTTAGAATGATGAGCTCTTCGATCCGAAGCTAAGTTTAACAAAATTCTGACACTTTGATTTTTGAGCATAATTTTGAGCCCCTGATTGCTCCTCTCCATTGGAAGCCTTTTGGATCCCAAAAGATTAAGTTCAGTTATTAAACATATGAGGGTATTTTTCCCTTACCTTCCCCTCTTCAATCCATTTTGTCTTTGCTGGATTTGTACCTTTAAGACCCACTCGAAGATAATCAACATTGCCCCTTTCTATTGTCCTTGTTCTTCTATCAAGTATGGTGTCTTGTTGAAGCTCATCAAGAAATTATGGAGAGAAATATTCAATTGATGGAATTTGTACACTTTCTCCTTGATCTTCAGTCAAAGGAGGCTCATACAATCTCAAATTTTCAACATTAACAACAAAATAAATTTGCATATATGAAGGCAAATCAAGTTTGAAAGCATTATTACCAATCTTTTGCAGAATTTTAAATGGGCCATAACGGATTGATTTCAGCCTTTTACCTTCACCTTGAAGCCTTTCCTTGCTAATGTAAAGCCAAACTTCATCACCTACTTGAAATTGATGATCCACACAATGCTTATCATGCCTTGCCTTATACTTGCCTTGACTCTTTTCTAGTTGTTCTTGAATTGTTTGGTGAATCAATTGAATATTCTCAATGAATTTATTTGCTTTGTCTATGTCGCTATGTCCATCTACAGCTACATCTTTCACAAAGATGAAATCCAAAGACGATTTAGGCAAATAACCAAGACATGCCTCAAAAGGCGAAGTTAGAGTAGAAGAGTGTTTTGCTCGGTTGAAAGCATGTTGAATATAATGCAACTGTTCATCCCACAACTTAGGATGTCTGTTGAAATATCCTCTTAGCAAATGAATAACTGCAATGTTAACCACTTCAGTTTGACCATCTGTTTGTGGATGGAAGGTTGTACATTTCTTCAACTTGGTGTTCATCAAGTTCCATAAATTTGACAAAAAATTCCCAACAAATCGGGAATCACAATCACTTACAATAGAAGTAGGTAATCCAAAATGAACCCATACATTTTGAAAGAAAAGTTGAGTTGTTTGTTCAACTATAATTTGTTTTTAACAAGGCATTAATATGCACATCTTGTTGAACCTATTCACAACTACATACAAATAATCATGACCTTTTCTTGATAAAGGAATACCTCCTACAAAATCCATAGAAATACTCTCCCGTGGATGTGAAGGCACTGGAAGTGGTGTGTACAATCCTAGTTTCCTATTACTAGGCTTACTGACTACACACAATAAAAAACCTCTGATAAAACATGACACACTTTCAAGCATACGAGGCCAGTAAAAATGCCTATGAAGATTTGTCACTGTTTTACTTACATCAAAATGTCCAACAATAAGAGAAATGTGTGCTTCCCTTGTGACGTTTAATCTCTCTCCCCGTGGAACACAAAATTTTCCTAAATGATACAACATATTATCATGTACATGGTAGTCTAATTCCTCAACTTGGTGGCCTTGACTCAAGTTTGAATATACCTCTTGAAAGTCAGCATCATGTGTGTATTGTTCAATATAACTTTTAGGCAAAACATAATGATTCTTGAGTAAAATGGCTACATTAACAACCGGTCTAGAAAGCATATCAACAAATCTATTATAAATACCTTTCTTGTACCTGATTACCAAGTGGAATTGCTGTAAGAATCCCATCCAATGAAAGTGCCTTGATTGCTGCAATTTTGTTTGAGATTGCAGATATTGCAAAGGTTGATGATCGATGTGAATAATGGTTTCTTTTCCCATTAAGTAATGCTTCCATTTCTTCACACTTTGCACCAATGAGTAAAGCTTGTTATCATATGTAGGATAGTTAATAACAACACCATTAAAAATCTCAGAATGAAATGAAATGGACTTACCATGTTGTAAAAGAACTGCACCCATGGCATAGTCACTTTTATCTGTCTATATTTCAAATGGTTGTTTCAAATCCGGCAATGCTAATACTGGGGTTGAATTGATCTTTTGTTTTAAAGAATCGAATGCTTTTTGTTGTTTGCCTCCCCACTGGAAGACAACCTTCATGTTGGTCAAAGCATGTAGAGGAGCTGCTATGGAAGAGAAATTGGCAATGAAATTCCTCTAATACTGCGCTGCTGTTATGCTCTTAACCTGCAAAATGATACCCAAATACAAAATATGCGAAGAAAAGATACCCAGAACACAGAATAGCAATGATTTTATTATTCAGAGAGTAATGTTCACTTGCCTCTTCGAGGGGGCAACCTCCAATAGAGCAGATCTCGACTACAAAATAAGACACGATGCTCCTCGTAGGGAGTCTCTATCCTTTATATATGACTCATACATGCAATACCACAGGCCAATACCGTGGGTTTTATTAATACCATCTATCTAATACTACGACCCATTTGCAACTAACTGTGGTTCCGTCATTAATTGCGGATTAACCACTTACAATTATTAATATGGTCTTTATTGACTCTTGACTATGACGTGATCCCATTACATAAATAAGGGGGTTAGGGTGGGACCCTAACATGCCCTCCCCCTTAAGACTAGCTTTGTCCTCAAGGCTGAAGCTGCGGAAACTGCTAAAGAATAGTGGCTAGTTCCCAAGTTGCATCTTCCGGAGAGGTGTCTTTCCATTTGACGAGGACTTCCTTAATCATGCGGCCGCGCAGTTGCTTGTCTCGTGTGTCTAGGACCTGTTCGGGTTGAAGCCAGATGGATCATTCTTCGTCCAATTCAGGTAGACTGGTCTGAATTCTGCAATTGTTCCCAATCACTTTCTTGATGCATGAGACATGGAAAACTGGATGGATTTTTGCAGTAGGTGGCAAGGCCAACTTGTAGGCCACTTCTCCAATGCGCTGAAGTACTTGATATGGTCCGTAGAATTTGGGAGAGAGTTTCTGACACCCCTTGTCTTTGAGTGATGTTTGCTTATATGGTTGGAGCCGTAAAAAGACCTGATCCCCTTCTTGAAATTGGCGCTCTGAGCGATGCTAGTCTACCTGTTGCTTCATGCGGTTCTGAGCTTGATGAAGATTCTCTCGAAGATGGGCGAGCATGGTTGCACGGTGTTGTAGGAGTTGATCCACTGCTTGTACTTTTGAGCATCCCTTGAGATATGAAGTAGGTGAAGGCGGGAGTTGACCATATACCGCTTCATAGGGAGTCATTTTGGTGGTGGCATGATAGTTGGTGTTATACCACCATTCAGCCAGAGGTAGCCACTGTACCCAAAGGTGTTGCTTTTCTGAAGTGAAAGACCTAAGGTAGGTCTCTAGAAATTTGTTGACGGCTTTGATTTGACGATCTGTTTGTGGATGATAGGAAGTACTGAGTTTTAGTTGAGTGCCTTGTATTCTGAAGAGTTCCTGCCAAAAATTACTGGTGAAGATCGGGTCGCGGTCGGACACAATAGAAGTGGGCATGCCATGCAATTTGAAGATCTGATCCATGAAAGATTGAGCAACCAAAGTTGGTGTAAATGGGTGGGGTAGGGCGCAGAAATGAGCATACTTCGACAGTCGGTCCACAACCACCATGATGACTGACTTGTTCCCTAACTTTGGAAGACCTGTAATGAAATCCATAAAAACCTCCGTCCAAATTGATGCCGGAATGGGCAATGGTTGTAATGTGCCTGGTGTGTTGACAATTTCCCCTTTGTGGCGTTGACAGACATCGCATTCTGCTACGAAAGTAAGGATGTCCTTTTTCATGCCTGTCCAAAAAAATGATCTTCTGGTGCGAGCATACGTCTTCTGAAAGCCCGAATGTCCTGCAATGGGAGATGAGTGCAATTCTGCCAAAATGCGACTTTTGAGGGTGGATGTTGGTGATATTACGACTCTGTCCTTGTAGCGAAGAATATCATCTTGCCACGAGTAGCCCTTGGTGGAATTTGGATCTACCTGCAATTGAGAAATGAGTTGGGAGAGCCCGGGGTGTGAAAACCATTCCCTGCGAGCCTCTTCAATCCATTCTGGAATGGGGAGGGAAATTGCTAGCAGAGTACTTTCCTCCTCAAATTGGCGAGATAATGCATCTGCTACACTATTGTCTTTCCCTTTCTTGTAAATGATCTCATAATCATATCCCAACATTTTGGCTAGCCATTTATTTTGTTGTGGGGAGGATAGGCGTTGCTCCAAAAAATATTTAAGACTATGATGATCTATGTGGATTTGGAAACGTCGCCCCAATAAGTAAGGTCACCAGGTCTCGACTGCATGTAAGATGGCCATCATTTCCTTCTCATAGGTAGATTGGCCCAGATTCCTCCCACTGAGTTGTTGGCTTGTGAAGGCCAACGGTCGCCCTTCCTGCATTAAGACTGCCCCAATACCTGTACCCGAAGCATCACATTCAATGACAAAAGATTTGGTGAAGTCAGGTAGTGCTAAGACTGGAGTGGAACACATGGCATTTTTTAGAGCTTTAAAGGCCTGTTCTGCTTCCTCATTCCAGAAGAATGAATTTTTCTTTAGGAGTTGGGTGAGGGGCTTCGCTATGCAACCATAGTTGCGGACAAATTTACAATAATAGCTTGTGAGACCCAAAAATCCTCTCAAGCTCTTCAAGGTCTTAGGTTGAGGCCATTCCTGCATTGCCTGGATATTTTTGGGGTCCACCTTGACACCTTCACGCCCCACAATGTGGCCCAAATACTCTACTTCTGCCATGCCAAACGAACACTTGGACATCTTGGCAAATAATTTATGCTTGCGGAGTAGTTGCAAGAGTAGATCTACATGCTGAAGATGTGCAGCCCAAGTGCAACTATAGATGAGGATGTCATCGAAGAAGACAAGGACAAATTTCTTGAGATATGGTTTGAGAATGTGGTTCATAAGGCTCTGAAAAGTAGAGGGGGCATTACAAAGACCAAATGGCATGACTAGGAATTCATAATGGCCTTCATGAGTTCGGAAAGTAGTCTTGGGGATGTAGACTTCCTTCATGCGAATTTGGTGGTAGCCTGAGTGAAGATCCAGCTTAGTGAAGAATTGAGCCCCATTGAGTTCATCCAGCAAATCATCAACCACCGGGATGGGAAATTTATCTTTGACTGTCAACTTATTGAGGGCCCTGAAGTCGGGACACATCCGCCACTCCCCATCTTTCTTGAGCACCATGACCACTAGGGATGAATAAGGACTAATGCTGGGACGAATGACACCTGCTTCCAAAAGTTCCTTGATGATTTTTTCTATTTCATTCTTTTGGGTGAACAGATATCTGTATGGGCGCACATTTGGGGGTTGGGCCCTTGGAACCAAGGTGATGCTATGATCATGTTCCCCTCGCGAGGGTGGAAGCTCATGAGGCTTGTCAAAGACCGGCAGATGGTTATTTAAAATCTGTTGCATCTCAAGATGAATTGGCAGAGGCTTGGTTTCCATTGCCTGGATGGCATTAAATTGAGCTACAACTCCATGATTGCCCTTTTTTAACAATTTTTCCATCCTATGCGAGCTGATGATAGAGGGGGCTCCCGCCTGGAGTCCATGGAGGGTATGTGTGTAGTTGTTCTGCTTAAAACTCATATATAACTCCTGGAAATCCATGGTGATTGGCCCAAGAGTGTGGAGCCATTC
Organism: Pinus tabuliformis; assembly: GCA_031772625.1. Lineage (NCBI taxonomy): Eukaryota > Viridiplantae > Streptophyta > Pinopsida > Pinales > Pinaceae > Pinus > Pinus tabuliformis. The sequence continues at coordinate 594,152,547 of CM062812.1, read as the reverse complement.
AGCGTCGAGGACAATGTCGCAACCCCCCATGTGTATGGCAAACATGTGAGTTTTCAACTGATAATCCCCCATTTGAAGTTTGACATTTTCACAGTGGCCTTCACATTTCATTGTGCCTCCATCCGCAATTTGAACTTGGAAGTTAGAAACAGCTCTTACAAAACAATGCACTGCTTCTGTGACTTTTTGATGGATGAAATTATGTGTACTTCCACTATCAATCAAGACTATTACTGGGCGATGTTTAATAAAACCTCTGATTTTGAGAGTTTGAGGGGAAGAAATCCCTGCCAAAGCATGCAACGAAATAACTGGTTCATCAGAGACATTGTCCTTTTGGTTGTCTTCTTCTAGCGGTTCATGTTCCTCCAGTGGTGGATCTTCCTTTGTTGAGCTGTAGTCAGTGGCATCAATTTGAAAAAATTTGGGCTCCTTGCATTTATGACCTGGGGAGTATTTTTCATCACAGTAGTAACATAGGCCTTGCTTTCTTCTTTCTTCCATTTCTGCAGGTGACACCTTTTGGACCTTAAGTGTTTGAGTCGTGTTATGAGCCTGTGGGGGGCGACCTTTAGCGGAGAAATTTGGGCGACTGTATTGGGCTGCTAATGCACGTTCCACGTTACGAGCGACCTTGCAAGCCTCCGTCCATGTGGGAGGGTGGTGCAGTAGGACTTGGGCTTTGATAGCTTCTTTAAGACCGCTGATAAAACATTCCGTGTAGAACACATCTGAGAGACCCCAAGTGCGGAAGGCTAAGGCTTCAAAAGCTGTAATATATTCATCCACTGTACCAGTCTGTCGGAGCTTAGTAAGACGACCCAAAAAAGATGATTCCTAGTCAAAGCAGTCTTGAAGAGCTTTGCTGAATTTGGTCCAAGTCTTAAAAGGTCCAGTGCAACGTTGATGCCATTCCCACCATTGCCACCTTTCATTGTCCAAGTACATGCTCCCCAACATAAGCTGAGTCTCATCATCGAAGATGCGATTCAGTTTGAAATACTTCTCCATTTGTGCTATCCATGCCGACGGGTGAGAGCCGTCAAATTTATGCATATCCAACTTGGGAGGTCGCTGACTGGGTGGTGGGTGGGTGTGCCAGACGTGAGGAGAGTGGCTAGACTCACCCTCATTGTGTTCAATGCCATTATACTCCTCCTCGTGGGCTGGCTCCTTGCCCTTCAGGACTATTTTCTCGACCATGTTACATAGTCCGGTAAGCTGAAGGTGGAGGTTGTGCATTGATTCTTCAAATTTGTCCATCCTTTCATTGGCCATTGCTTGAGCTCTAGTTTCTACCATACACCAACCGGGTTTTTTGAAAATTGGGACCGCCTAAAAAATTTTTCACTAAGAAGTGAATGGTACCACCGTGCTCAGCTCGTCGTCCTGATTCTGATGGGCTAGATCACCAATAAGCACCCTGAAAGATCCCAGAATCTTTTTTTTTTTTTGAAAACTCCTAACGGAGTTTTACTCCTTCCTTATCAATACTGCAGTGGCCAAATCCTCAAAATGTCAATGCGGCCAAAAGTCTTGCGAAAATTATACCCCGGTATAGGAACCCTTCACAACAACTTCGATCTAGGGGATCTGAGAGATCTGAATGGTGGATCTGATGGCGGAACAGACTACTTCTGCGGATCTGATGGATCTAATAGATCGGAATGGCTGATCTGCGAACTCGAGACTGCGGGACTGATGTCTGCTGCTGCTGCACCCCTTTGCACAGGCGGATCTGGAAGAGATGCTGTGTGATCCCCTGATAGAAAAGGGAACTAAGGTCTTGAGGAGTGTCAGGTGCTACAGATCGCAATATACATAAGGGTCTGGCAGTAGTACTCGGCCCAATGTTTCAGGGCTCTAACTAAGGAGGATCGACCGTACCCTTAGCCGTACAACCCGACTACCCTATCGTACGGGCGAGTAATCTCCCCGAGTGTTGTTCTCGGTGTACTGTAGCCGCAAGACGGCCGACGGTTTATCTATGGCGAGGTTTCAAGGGAGCCTAGGGGGCTTCCGATATACCCAGAGGGTACATGGAAGACAATCCGTGCGCGGTTCTGTCTAATGCGCTACTACTCGAAGGGGTACCCACAGGGGTTACAAGGGAGTCCAACAGACGTGACCACCTCTTGTATTTCCTGCGTGCATGCCTCCCCAAATCCGCAGGTTTATGCGCTCAATGACAGATCCCGTGGTTTAAAGACGCCGGAACACGTCTCTAGCCAAATTTTTTTTGCTAAGAAATGGAGGTCCCACCAGCCCTGGAAAGTGCTCTGATACCACTTGTTATGCTCTTAACCTGCAAAATGATACCCAAATACAGAATATGCGAAGAAAAGATACCCAGAACACATAATAGCAATGATTTTATTATTCAGAGAGTAATGTTCACTTGCCTCTTCGAGGGGGCAACCTCCAATAGAGCATAGCCCGACTACAAAATAAGACACGATGCTCCTCGCAAGCAGTCTCTATCCTTTATATATGACTCATACATGCAATACCACGGGCCAATACCATGGGTCTTATTAATACCATCTATCTAATACTACGGTCCATTTGCAACTAACTGTGGTTCCGTCATTAATTGTGGATTAACCACTTACAATTATTAATATGGGCTTTATTGACTCTTGACTATGACGTGATCCTATTACATAAATAAGGGGGTTAGGGTGGGACCCTAACAGCTGCTCCCAGAAAACTCCTTACTTATGTGACTGATTTGCGTATTGGCCAATTCATAGTGACCGAAACTTTAGAGGGGTAAATCTTCAGCTCACCTCCTCCAACTGTGTGGCCCAAATACACTAAGGAAGTTTTCCCGAATTCACATTTAGACATCTTCATAAATAACTGTTCTTTTTTCAAGACATCCAACACTTTCACATGCTTTACATGCTCTTCTCGTGATTTGTTGAATATCAAAATATCATCTAAATAGACAATTACAAATTAATCAAGAAAGGATCTTAAAACATCATTCCTAACTCTCATGAATGTAGCTGGAGCGTTGCAAAGACCAAAAGGCATAACCAACCACTCAAACAATCCTTGTTTGGCTTTAAAAGCAGTCTTCCAAATATCCTCCTCAGTTATTCTGACTTGACGATATCCACTTCTCATGTCTAATTTAGTGAAATATTTTGCATTCTTCAACTGATCTACCAAATCATCTATTTTGAGCAGTGGGTATCGATTCTTTATGGTAATTATTCAAAGCTCGATAATCGACACGCATGTGCCAAATTTCATCTTTCTTGGGTACCAAAACAATTGGTGAACCACATGGCAAAGTACAGGGACGAATTACACCTTTTATTAACAATTCCTGGACTTGTTTTTAAATTTCTAAAGTTTTCATAATTGACATTCCATACATACTGATATTTGGGAGTGGACAGTCTTGTTGTAGCTGAATTCCGTGTTGAATTCCTCTTTTTGGTGGCAATCCCTTTGGTTCTTGAAACACATCTCCATATTGATTAACCACATCAACAGATTTGGCTTTCAGCTTCACCTCATAGCCTACAAAGGATTCATGCTCCGTGTCATTCTTCTGGTTGATCATAAGGAGCACGAGATTTTTGTTGGAATTGACCAGTCGCTTCATTTGCCTTGCACTTGCTAAAGACAGATTAAGATTTCTACAATGGGCTCTCATAGTATACTCCACTCCATCTTTGAACAAATTATATTTGTTCTCAAATCTATGGAAAACGGCTTTCCAGTCATATAGATACAAGTTTCCCAATATAATTCTACAAATATCCAGTGACAATACATCTAATTCGACTTCATCAACGAAATTGGCAGTAATAGAAAGCCTGAAAACACATTTCCTTGTGACTTGAAGATTTGCATCCTTGGTTATCCAACCCAACGGATACAAGTTTCCCAACATAATTCCAGAAATATCCAGTGACACTACATCTAATTCGACTTCATCAATGAAATTGACCAAGTCTGTAGAAATTAGATTTTCCTGGGATCCACTGTCAAACAACGTATCAATCTTGGTGTGTTTGGAAATAACTCTTATATGGAACAACTAAATTCTCTTTTCTTCATTTGAAGCATTGTTGGATTTATTTGTTGCGCTGGTGCTTGCCATGACTTCGTCTTTGCTTGTTTTTGCCACAACTTTTCCTTTAGTGACTGTGGCTTCAATCTTTGTTCCATCACCTGAGTCGGCACCCAAGTCTTGTCGTATAACAACGTTTGTCTTCTTTTTCCTTTTATTGTTAAATTTCTTCGGTCTTAATTCAGGAGAAGCTTCCAGCAGGAAAAATTCTTGCATGTAGGTTTCTCCCCTTCTTTCTTAACAGAAGCATTTTTCTTCTTCTTTCCTTTAGATTTCTTTCATTTTTCACCACTTTGGAATGGTTTCTTCTTACCTTCTTCTTGTACATTTTTCCCACTTACTTCGAGGTGTGTAGCTTGAACATATACCTCATCAAGATTCGTGGGATTAAACATAAGAATGGTGTGTCGAAGATAGCTATGCAAACCTCCTAAGTATTTCAACAAAGTATCTTGTGACTCTAAGTCTACTCCTACCATAAGAGCTCTTCTCCTAAACTCCTGAGTATACTCTTACACATTTTGACCTTTTAACTGTCTGAAATTTTTCCAATTCATGATAGCTTTTTGCATATGAGCTAAAGGGTAGAATTGTATTTTTATAGCAGTAATGAAATCAGACCAAGTAATAGAGATCTTACCATGTTTTTTTTATCTCATCTTGAGTCCTTGCTTCCCACCATACAAGTTTTGCACCCTCCATTCTTAATGAAGCCAACTAAATTTTGATATCATCCTCTTGAAGGTTCTGAATCCTGCAATAGACCTCCAACTAACGAATCCAATTATCAAGCTTCTCTGCATTCACTTCACCATTATACATGGGCAACTCCAATTTAACATCAAGTTTCAGAAAAGGTGATTTACTAGTTCCTTTTGAAGAATGATAATGAGTATGAGTAAGGGTTGTATTAGTGGAAGAGTGTGAAGATGCTTGTGAAAAACAAGATGAAGAATATGGTGGAGAGGGTTGAGGTTTGTCTCCATTCCCATTACCTCCTTTTCCATCACCTCTTTTTCCATTACCTTCTCTTGAAGAACCTTCTCCATTAGCAAGTTTGGAACTTTCTCCTTGCAATTTACTACTCCTCTCTTCATAAAGGACCTTCACCATCTCTGTCATATCAAAGAAAGCCTTTCTGAATGCTCTTTCATCATCGGTTATGGTAGGTTCTCCTTCATGAGACATGGTCAATGAAGACTCAACTGCAACTTGAGAATGTACTGGTGTAGAAGACTTTGGCAACCTTGCTCTTCTTCCACTTGAGCCAATTATAGGGCTTTCAATCAGTTTCCCTTCTCCTCTTTTGAGTTTTAACCTTGTTAGCTTGACACAAAACTAGCAAACAATACTCCTTCTTTGTGCAAGCAAATCTAGTAAGCAAAAACCAGTGCTCTCATACCAACTTGATCTATAATGGAGCATATTAGTATTGCTGTGCAAATTCCCCATTCAGAATAAAACCCAAGATGCTTAGCCTTTGCTTATCAAGTGCTTAAGGAATCACCATTTTTTCTTAATTAATTGATTCCCATGAGAGATTCTTATGTAAATGTTATATACAATTTAACATAAAACATATGTTGAATAGTAACAAAGAACATCAAAATACAACACACAACACAAAGATTTGATGAGGAGTTCACCCCTCCTAGGCTTCGTCTCCTTGGTCTAGCTTCCAATGTTTGGGCCTCTCTATTATGCTCCAAATTACAACAAAAGTGTGTTTACAATGGTCAAATGCCTCTGAAACCCATATTAATGAGTTCAGAATAGCCAACGCTGCTAAAATTGACTCTTTTTGCACCTAATTTGGATAAGAACTAAAGAAATTATGATCTCTCCCAGTTCTCCCACAATTTGCTCAACAAATTCCCCTTTCTCGGTCACTAACCATCAAATTCGGCCTTAAATCCGTCAAATATGCGACATTTCCATCACCGAATCCATACTTCCCAGCGGGTTCAGAAATTGCAATCGGCAAGGACCAAAACCCATACATTGCGGTATTGGTGGACCCGACGGAGATATAAACTGCAACACATAAAAATATCGCATCCAGGAAGTCTATCACAAATCGCAATCAACAATTACTGTCGGAATCATATCACAAACACCAATTAGTTTTTGTGATTTCGATATGCGATAAATCACATCGCAACCGGTATTCGCCGAGGGCTAATTCTGTAATACTCGTCCACCTACGATTTGCAATATCACAATCACAAAATGGCACTGCTGGGGGCCAATTCTTAACCTACGACCTTTGTTTTTCCCTGATATGCGATATGTGGGATCCAGTGGCAACCTACCACTTGGCACTTCCCCATTCACTAGGACCTTTGCCATGTCATCCAATCCTTCCACGTGTCCAAGTCAAACATGAACTTTGACTTGCTCTAACCTCTGCATACGAGCTCAGATTCAAGTGTCGTTCGCACTGTTGGATTCAGAATGACAAGCTCTTTGATCTAAAGCTAAGTTTAACAAAATTCGGACACTTTGAGTTTTTAGCATAATTTTGAGCATTTGATCAACTATGTACTTTGGGCTCTCATAGCAAGGTAGACCAATAAGATAAAACCTCTCAATGGACCCTGCCCAATTTCAACCCTCTTAGGACTATCACTTCACATAGTCCCACCTCACACTTGGAGGTATGGCTACATGTGATCCCTTTGCCCACCTGGATCAAAATTCCCCCTATTATCACTCAGGTTTTCCCCAAAGTTGTAAGAAAGGGAAGGATGCCAAGGTAACCACAGACCAATCTTTTAGATGCAGAATCTAGCCAATCTGTATCTAGAGAGGGCTCTCTCTTTATGATTTAGCTTTGTTTTTTAATGGTATTAGGCTAGTTATGAAGTTCAAGGGTTTTGTTTGGGTTTGGGTGGTGAAATTCCATAGAAAAAAGAGGTAAAACAGAGTAGTTCAGTCCATTGGGCATGATGGAGTCAAAGAAGATGGCTTTTAAGATTTGGTTTCTTAACAGAAGATGGCTTCACAGAGCAAGGTAGTCAAACGAGGAACAAATAGAGACTTGAAACCGATGGAATGGGCTCAAATGGGTGAAGGGCAGTTAAGAATCCTTCAACATATTGTAAGAGGGAAAATGAATGATTTATGATAAGGAGGAGTTAAGAATTCCTTAGCAAATAGTCAACATGAAAGAATCAGGAAACATGAGCAATTAAGAGTTCACTGTTTAATCTAATTCTGAAGAAAACACAGAGAATAATAAAGACTGAAAACAGAGTGCAGTCAAGAAAATTCTGAAATTAACCATTTTCTTTATCATTCAGATCATGAAACACAGGTGACATAATAAAGAAGAAAACTGTAAAACACAAGATATAGGGGACTTATTGATCCAGATTTCGATTCAAGAATTCTGTGACAAGTCCTCTGCTTCAATTCTTCATCCAGTAGGCCTAAACAATAGTTGGTTCCAACAGTTCTTTATTCCAAAATTTGAGTATTGCAGCACAGTCTAGGAAATCCACACACACCGCAAACCACCTCACTACTCTAATGGAGGGGGTATATATACAACAAAATATATACAACCTATATCTCATAACAGCTGTGAGATAACCTCTAGGTTTAAATAATAAGTGTTTACAAGTAAAATAGAAACAACTGACTGATGTTGTGTTGGAGGCAGGCCTTTAGGGTTTGACTTGCAGCTGTCTTCTGTAGTAGCTCTGCGCCGACTGCTTGTCTTAATTGTGCATTAATTATGATGTGATTGTCTTCAATGCCGACCTGATACTCTTTATTGATGATCTGATAGTCTTCAATTCTTATCTGATACACTTTAATGCTCGTCTGATACTCTTTAATGCTGCTTTGCATTGCCTTTAATGCTGAACCGACCCCTGCCCACCATTGTCTGATATTTCGCCCAAAATTTCATTTTTTCAAGGGTAACGATGTAACTATGGAAAAACGCCTATTTTTGGGGCATCGGAGGTTGTTCTGTGCCTTTTGATTCATAACACTTAGCTCTTTCTGTGGTTGGTATGCTAACTTCCTGCAGAGATCGCTAAGAAGCCCTGGCAATTGATGCGCTGATAGCCATGTATTGAGAAAATTTACAGGTACTTGTGTCAAAAGCGAAGGAAACCGTATACTGGAGGGTCAGTTGACAGGCGGAGGAGCTCGTTGATGGAGCCTTTTCTGGTCCGGAGGCGGTCGAGAATGAACTGCGAACTCGGTAGATATCATCCCCGGAGTGTTGTTCGCAGAAAAACATAGCAAAAAATGACATTTTCCTTTTTATTTGACAAAATGGAGTTTTGGCGGGAATGTTTGATTTAGAGGACAGATGATGTCAGCATAAGTACGGGGTAGGTGATGTGGCGGTGACATTAGCAAAGGACAGTTGACGTTAGCAGATGATGTTAGCCGGGGGGTGGTAAGGGGTTTTGCCCGCACCGCTTTTGGGGCTGGGCGGTATCGGGCGGGGAGGGAGCAAACATGTTAAACGGGCGACTCGTGTCCTTGGTACGGTGGCAAAACCACCGAGCGATCGTGTGGTAAAAGGTGGAGGTTAGGGTGGTCATGAAATGGATGCGGACCATCGGATGGGCGAGGGTTGATCGGACGACGGACAGAGCATGGAGATGGCGGGAGGTTAATTCGTGGGGTGTTCGGTTATTAATTAACCGGGGGTTAATTGATCCCATTATAACAAGCGGGGAAGGTTTTTAATGAGTTTTAAATAAACTCATTAATCCCTGTTGAAATGTAACTATGGTCGTATTCGACCGGGGCGGGGATATGTAATTTTTTGGGTTTTATAATATATTTACCATACGGGGATTGGAAGATAAAGTGGGATTTAAATAATAAAAGTTAATGGTTAATATGAGAAAAAATGTAAATGAAAGCGCTAAGTTACAAACTTAGGCTTAGGATGAGAAAAGGGTTTAGATGATATTTGTGCAATTTCCTAAGTAAAACGGGGTTTTTACTTAGGCAATCATTACGAAATGGAATGAGTGGTTTATGAGTGATATTAAGCAGATCTTAATATTTGAGGGGGGGGGGGAATTAGTAAGTGAGTAGGGAAAAGTATGAAGGGGAGTTAGTTATGAAATCTACCTTGCTTGAGCTGCATCAAAAATATCTACCTCGCACTTTGAGATGGGAGTGAAAGTTTAACACACATTTTTATAATCCATCACAAGTATCATTCTGCAACACCAATCTACCTACCCTGCCTACTTGACTTAGCATTTTTTTCTTCTTTATTCGGATGCACTTAGACTAACAAACCCTCATCAAATTTTCTTTTCTTTTCATGGTAAGCCTACCTATGTCTGCACTTATTACATCCAAGGGCTCGGATTTAACTGTTGAGCTCCTTTGCTTCTCTATCTATCTACTTATCTGCCAAGATTAAATAGTTTGGATAGATTTTATTCTCTATCTCTAAAACATGAAATTCAAACATGAACTGGCCAAGATTAAGCTGTTTGGTCATTCATCAATTGTGGCATAAAGTTTCAACAAGCTGCACACAATGCTTTATTTACAGAAAATGAAAAAGTAGTGGCATTTTGGACTTGCACACTTTCATGGTCTTTCTTTGTTTGGGGTTCATTTCTTTCACTTTTTTAACCATTTTATTCTTTTTACCCTTTGATTTTTCTTTTAAGGCATACCCTCTTTACATTATTTTTTTTTAGATTTTTAGATTTTTTTGATAATATGGAAAACCTTTGCAACAAGGAAAGGGATGAACATATTACAGAGCTCAATAAGTCAATCATGAAATATGACACCTATTGGTATAGGAGTACGACAGTGGCTCCACTTGGGGATGGCTTTCCCTGGTGGAAAGTCAAGAACAACAAGTTAGATGGCCTTCTGAATAACTAAGAATATGCTCTGAAATATCCTTTTGCTGGTTGCTTTATTGTATATATGACAACATACTTGTGAAGCTTAGGGCCTTCTCTTCGGGTTTCAACTGCAGCAAGTTACTATCCAATTCAAACTGTGACATTATTCTAGACCGCTTCCTTCTCTGTGAGCCTCTGGTGGATTTTCTATCAGTTTTTAGACACTGAGTCGGGGAAGGGGGTCACTCTGATCATTTCCCGGTCCTCCTGGAATTGAAAGGAGATGCAAAAAAACCAGGAACCCCTTTTAAATTCAACTCATCCTGGCTGAAGGATGAATCCTTTGAAGCTCTTTTCCATGATACATGGAGAAAGGACAATCATAATGAAGAAGGAAGCAGAAGCATCCACTTGTCGAACAATCTTAAGAGAATGAAGCAAGCGACAAAAGAGTGGGCGCATCAGAAGAAACTGAAGGAAGAAGAGGAGCTCAAAAGTATAAACTTCGAATTAGATCTGTTGGAAAACTCGGATGGATCTGGTTATGAGTCCTTGGATTCAAGAAACAGAATTAAAGAGTTGGAAGCATCTCGGCGAAAACTTCTCCAGTTAAGGGAAGAAAGCTGGAGATTGAAAAGCAGAGCCATTTGGCTGCAACTGGGAGACGAAAACTCTAAGTTTTTCTAGAATTATGCAAAGGGCAGAAAGATTGCTAATACAATTTGGGAATTGAAAAAAGAGGACGGGGAAATGGCAAAATCCTTTGAAGAATTGGCTTCTCTAGGAGGAAGTATCCATAGCGGAGGTCATCAGAGTTGCTCAATTCTTTCTAAGATATGTTGAGGAAGAAGACAATGACTCTATTATGGAAGCTGTCTCTAAAAAGGAAGTGGAGGACATTCTCAAGGATATGCAGAAGGACAAGAGTCCTGGGCCAGATGGGTGGACAGTGGAATTTTTCCTTCATTTCTTTGAATTCCTGGGGGATGATCTGGCTGCAGTTGTGGATGAATCAAGATCCTCTGGATCTATCTATCAACCCTTCAACTCAACCTTTCTGGCTCTAATCCCCAAATCTTATTAGCCAGCCTCTTTCGATGACTTTCGGCCTATTTCCCTATGCACCCGTGTCTATAAAATTATTGCTAAAATAATTGCTTCCAGGATGAAACCCTTCTTATCTAGGCACATCTCTCCAGAGCAGTTTGGTTTCCTGGATGGAAGATAGATTCATGAAGCAGTGGGAATTGCTCAAGAAACCCTGCATAGTTTAAAGAGGAATGGAAAGAAAGGGGCAATTGTTAAAATTGATTTATCAAAGGCCTACGACAGAATAAGTTGGATGTACTTGCACCTTCTGTTGACTCACCTTGGTTTCAGATTTGATTTTGTAAGGTGGATTATGAGCTGCATTACTTCATCCTCTATCTCCTTATTAATCAACAGAGCAGCTTCAAATTTTTTCAATCCGGAGAGAGGGCTTCGGCAAGGATGCCCTTTGTCCCCCCTTCTTTTCTTGTTGGCCGCAGAGGGGATGAGTCTGATGATTAGTAGGGAAAAAAGACAAGGAGAGCTCCGAGGAATTGAAGTGGCTGTTAATATGTGGGTAACCCATCTGCTCTTTATAGATGACATCATTCTATTCAGCAATGGAAGTGTGGAGGATTGTAGAGCTCTAAAGAGCATCCTGGACCTTTTTCTTAAAGCTATAGGTCTTAAAATCAATGAGCAGAAATCGACCCTTACAATATCTGGTATGTCTTTGGAGGAAAGTGGCTGAGTAGGGGCTCTTCTTCCATTTGAAATCAAATCTCTGCAGGAAAGCTTTAAATACTTGGGCTTCCTGTTGAAAACTGATACTTACCGGGTACAGGATTGGAAATGGCTCCTGATAAAAATAGAAAAGAAACTAAATTTGTGGAGTCATAAATGGTTGTCTCGAACAGGGAGGCTGGTCCTAATAAAGACAGTTCTGATGGCAATTCCTGTTTACTGGGCCAGTCTCATGTGGGTACCTAAAGGTATACTAGCTTCCATAGACAAACTGTGTAGCAGATTCTTATGGGCTGTATCTAAAGTAGAACATGTGACTCCCTGGGTTGCATGGGATAAGATTTCGAGACCGAAAGAATGGGGAGGATGGGGAATTAAGCATTTGTCTTTTTTTTCAAAATCATTAGTAGCCAGGCTGTCATGGAGACTTATATCGACCGATTCTCTTTGGTCCACTGTTACAAAAAGAAAGTACATACCTCCGGCCACTGCAATGGAGTGGGTCCGCAATCCTGTAAAGTCCTCCAAAAATGCCTCGGTGGTCTGGAAGGCAGTAGTTGTTTCGCCTCACACTATTGAACAAGGACTTGCATGGAAAGTGGGCGATGATACTCGGGTGAGGGTTAGATGTGATCCTTGGGCTGGGTGCTCGGAAAGATATGCCTTATCTCATGATCTGAAATTATTTTTAACTGAACGGGGATATCTTTTTCTGAATCAGGTGGCCAATCCTAGGACTACTACCATTTGGAGACAAGGGTGGTTGACAGAAGCTGACCTTCATTTGGAGGAGAGATGGAGGGAGGAATGGAGCCTTTTTGTCTTGGACCTCCAAAACTCCTCTGTCCGGATTTCAGAAGCAAGGGATGAGCTAGTTTGGGTCCATGCACAGACAGGAAGCTACTCACCTAAGACGGGCTACAAATGGTTGATGTCCCAACAAGGTTGGGAAGACCCTGCATGGTGGTCAAAACTTCTCTGGAAGTTGAAATGCCCTGCAAAAACCAAACTTTTCTTCTGGTGCATCCTTCAGAAAAAAGTGCCAACATGGGATTTCTTGCAGAAAAGGGGGAAAATAGGCCTGTGATGGTGCTCTCTTTGCAAAGCAAATGAGGAATCAACAACGCATTTATTTCTCACATGCCCTTTCAATGTCAGCTTTTGGGCTGAATCCTTGAGACTCATGAATTCTCCCCTTAGCTGGGAAGGAGACAGTATCCAGCAAGCATGGTTCCGGTGGTGGCAGGAGGCCTCTGATGATAAAGTTCGCTCCATCCCTCTCCTGATAGCCTGGGGCACTTGGCTAGCAAGGAACCAAGTAATTTTCAAAGATCTTCCCTTCCCTATTGGAAAACTAGCTATGGAAGGGGCAGCAATATACGACAACATCCCATCCTCATCTGGACATTCCATCCACCACTCTATTCAGACTGAATTTATTAGGGAATCTGTTCCGTGGGCCTACTTTGATGGGGCTACAGACTTAAATGGACGGTGCAGAGCAGGTTTGGTCATTCATATTACTCCTGAAAAATCTTTTCGTGCCTCAATTGGCCTTGGGAAGGGGACTAATAATTTTGCTGAGCTCAAGGCTTTACATCACCTTCTTTGCTGGCTTTCCTTGAAACAGTTGAGACAGGTACAGATTTTTGGTGACTCAAAGAATGTTGTGAATTGGTTGGACTCAACATTACAGAAATTATATTTTGCTTCCTTTGCTTAATGAGATTTTGCATATCAAAAGCTTTTTTAATGAAATCACTGTTTGCCACATCTACAGGGAAAGAAACCAGGAGGCAGATAACTTATCTAAAACAAGTGTACAACAAGATTTGGGGACCTGGTCAGTAACAGAGATGGACAAGGGGGTGATCAATCCTATTGACCAACCAGTCTTCAGATGACATTGTTCTGCTTTGATGTTCTACTTAATATCATGCTGCTGCTATTATTTTAGTTTTATTTCGAACTACATATAATCTGTTATGTCTCTCTACCAAAACTATGGACTATCTCATTTATGTTTACTTTTCTGAGCGCTGTTTTCCTCATATGAGGAGGCCTGTTGACACAGTTTTCACAAAAAACTTTTTCTGTGTTGTTTTTTCAAGTAATTTTGAGACCGGAATAGTGCCTACTGCTGGTCTCTACAGGAATATACATTTTGATATGTCTATTGTTTCTTCAGATGATGAAGGTATGCTTCTGTCTTTTTCTCTTATCTCTGTTTCGGTGATATGCCGGGAGATTTGAAACACTGGAAGTGCCCTCTTTTTGAGAAGAAGTTTTTCTGCTTTGGCAGCCTTAGGGATGCTTATGGGTACCCAAGGAAGCCGTGACTGCTTTTCTCCCTCACCTGAAGGAGATCGGGAGTTGATTTATAATGCAATGCATATGCTATGAGACTCTCTAATATATATAGAAAGTCCGATTTTTTTCCATGGAAAAAGGATATAGTATGTACATGTTAGAGTCAGAATACATCAAAAAACTGGATCAAAGTAATGTTTCAGCATTCGACCATTCACTAGTCCATCTTCTGTTTTGTACCATCCAGGCTCTTCAGAAAGTAAGTATTGTTCCCTTGCAATGCCTGGATGATAAATGGCCCTTTCCACAGGAAGTCAAACTTCCCATGTTTTCCTTTGTCTTATTTTCTGGAATCCCACCTTAGAACTTTGTCTCCAATGTAGAAGTTTTCTGCTTTGGTCCTTTTATCATATATTTTCTTGAGTTTTTCTTGTAACACTTGGGATCTCTGATGTACTTCTTCTCTGGTCTGCTGCAAATGAATGGTCTGATTTATTCTCCTTTGAATGTCACTGGGTTCCACCTGAGCTTCTTGCAGAAATTTTATTACAGGAACTCCTAAAGATGAAGGGAACACAACCTCGATGCCATAAACTATCTGATAAGGGCTAGTTCCAATAGATCTCTTTGTAGTAAGTATGTCTGCCCATAGTGCATTTGTAAGCTTTTTGTGCCAGTTTTTCTTGTTTTCTTCCAACAATTTCTTAATAATGTTGATCAGGCTTTTATTGGAAGATTCAGCTAGACCATTACCTTGAGGGTAATAGGCTGTGGAATGGCCTAAAGTGATATGGTATTTTTTGCAGAAATTTATCATTTTCTTGGATTTGAAGGCAGCAGCATAATCGGTTATGATCTTTTCAAGACAGCCAAATCCAGACAAGATGTTGGTTTCTAAGAATCCTATAATCACTGTATCATTGGCTTGTCTAGAAGCAATGGCTTATATCCATTTGGTGAAATAGTCTGTGGCAGTAAGAATCCATCTGTGTTGGCTAGAAGAGGGAGGGTGTATTTCTCCAATGAAGTCCAAACCCCATTGTTGAAAGGGCTTTTCAGTGGAAATTGGTCTCAAGGGTAAGGGTAACAGTTTTCTTTTTCCTTCAAAAATTTGGCATTTATGGCAAGCAGTGACAAACTTCTTTACATCAACGAACAAGGTTGGCCAGTAAAATATAGCCCTTAGGATTTTGTCTGCAATTGATTTCCAGTATAGGTGTCCACCGCAGTCACCTGCATGAAATTATTTGAGAACTTTGTTAGCTTCTTCTTTTATTAAATAATTCAATAGAATACATTCATGATTTTTCCAAAAAAGAGCACCATCTAAAACACAAAATTTTGAAGCTTTCATTTTTAAAAACCTTTTCTTTGTTCTGGATAACCCTGGAGGAGCCTGCAGGTTTAATAATACATGAATTATATCAGCATACCAAGGTGATTCTAAGAAGGCCTGGCTGATTTGTGGAGTCGCCATCTCCTGTTCGTTATCCAGTTCATTAATATCCAGGGCTTGAAAGTTTGTTTCAGTCATGAGTTTAGCTAATCCCTGTCCTTTTATCAGCTTTGTAGGTTTTATTTCAATGTCATACTCCAATATTTTAGCTATCCATTTACCTCATTTGCCTTCAATTCCATCCTGAGTCAGGATGTCTTTGACAACAACATTTGGTACATAAGCTACTACATGGGAGTATAGTATATAGACTCTGAAGTCTTGAATAGCTTTCACAAGTGCAAAAGCTTGTTTTTCCATGATTTTTTAATTCAGAGGTGCATCTCTGAGTGCTTTACTGAAAAAGGCTATGGGTTTTTCACATCCTTGATCATCTTTTTGCAGTAAAACCGCTGCTATAGTGTGTTTTGATGCAAATGAGAAAATTATGAAATCTCTATCGAACTTTGGACCTGTGAGGACTGGTGTTCTGGTCAAAGCCATTTTAATTTGTTCAAATGCTTGTTTGGCTTCTGCTGTCCATTTAACCTTTGAATCCTTTTTTAACATATTTTTCAGCAATCTAATTAATTCAGCCAAATTAGATATGAATCTTCTTAAAAAGTTAATCTTTACTAGGAAAGCTTGAAGTTCTTTGACATTTCTAGGGTGAGGTATTTGCAAAATAGCTTCTATTCTGGCAGGATCAATTCTGATGTCATCTTTGGAGATGATATGGCCTAACAATTTGCCTTCTTCTAGACCAAAGAAAGACTTTTTAGGATTTAATGAAATACCATACTTTCTGCATTTTAAAAACACTTGTCTTAAATTATCTAAATGTTGCTGATCTGATCTAGAAAACACAGTGAGGTCATCTAGGTATACAACCAGAAAATCGTGAATCTCTTTTGCAAAAGCTATGTCCATTGCTCGTTGAAAGGTTGCCCCTGCATTCTTAAGTCCGAATGACATTTTAACATATTTGAATGTACCCCATGGTGTTGTAAATGCAGTCTTTTCTTGGTCATCAGGATGAACCAGAATCTGATTAAAACCTGAAAATCCATCCAAAAGTGAATTCCTAGAAGCCCCTACTACCCTTTGTAAAATATGATCCATCTTGGGTAAAGGGCAGTTGTCCTTCAAAGAAACCTTGTTTACATTCCTTAAGTCAACACATAATCTGATTTCTCCTATTTTCTTCCTGGTAGGCACTAAATTAGATACCCACTCTGAAAATCTGATTGGGGCAATTATCCCTGCATCATGCATTCGTCTGATTTCTTTTTCTATTAAAGGAAGCAGTATAGGG
Organism: Pinus tabuliformis; assembly: GCA_031772625.1. Taxonomy (NCBI): domain Eukaryota; kingdom Viridiplantae; phylum Streptophyta; class Pinopsida; order Pinales; family Pinaceae; genus Pinus; species Pinus tabuliformis. Next base: position 594,135,775 of record CM062812.1, on the reverse strand, counting down.
TTGATTCTTTTGAGCTTTTGTTTGAATGGTTTTTGATTTTCCTTGAGGGGTATTGTATGTTGAATTACAGAGGTGTCATAAGATTTCAGGTCTTCATAGCTCCAGGCAAAAACATCCTGGAATTCTTTGATCAGTTCAACATACTTAAGTTTTTGATCAGGGGGTAAAGATTTGGACAATTTTATCATTTTTGGATTCTCTTCAGTTCCTATGTTGTAGTCTTCAATGTTTGCTTTTGGAGGTTCCATCTGGGGTTTCTTTGGAATATCGTTGAAATAAAAGAGATATTCCAAAGGAGTCAATCCTTTGGGCAATTGACTTTTAAATTGATGATTTCATATTCTCCTTCAATAATCTCAACAACATTTGTTTCTATAAGATCCTGTATTTCCTCTTTGTTAAATTTCGTTGGATGAAGCATTTGAGTTGCATTTTCTGCTGAAATGTCTATTTCTATCTGATTTTTTGAATCAAATTTACTAACTGTATCTCCATCTGCGTTAGTGCTGGAAAATTATTCTTCTAGGGTTAAAAAATTGTTGATCTGGCTATCACTTTCAAACACTTACCAGTTCTTCAAATTATCAGGTATGGCTAGTCTGTGTCTAATTTCTATTGTGAATTGATGATTTGGTTCAAATAGTAATTTACATGTGCTAGCAAAGATTGCTAGGCTATGAGCTTGCAAATTATGTTTTCTTTGGATTTTGGCAAGCTGAGTTTCTAGAAATGTATCGAGGATCTCTAGCGCTGTTCCTCTATATTCTCTCAGTCTGGGATCATTTGTCAAGAACTTCCCTTTTATCTATTGAATGATTAAATTAGAATCTCCTAGGACTGACACTCTAGTTGCTTCCAATTTCTTGACCAGTTTAAGACCTAGCAACAAAGCTTCATATTCAGCCATATTGTTAGTGCACCTAAAGTTTAACCTGTAGGCATGGCCTTCAACATGATTGTTTTGAAGGTTGTGCACCCAGACTCCTGCTCCAGCTCCTAATTTGTTTATAGAACCATCAAATTCTAAGTACCAAAGGATTTCATGTTCATAATTAGTATCTGGAGTTTCAGGGATTTGTTTAAGTGGGAGATCCGGTTTTTGAGTTTCTTCCGGTTTATCTGATTTTTCATGATGTTCAAAAATTTCTTGGATTCAGACCCTAGACCTTTTATTTGCAATTTTTTTTTTGTTTCATCTGCTGGAACTTTTATCTCATGTGGGGGATCAATCTCAGCATTGTAAAGGATAAAAGAATCTATGTCTAAATGTACTGAGTAGATAGGGAAATCTTGAGGTTTCTCTTGACTACTTACTACATACTTCATTAGGGTTTCTCTGTATAGTCTCTTGGGTTGACCAAACACTGAAATAGTAGCGCAAGACATGTCTAACTATAGAGATCCTTCAAGATTTTCACTCCAAGATCTAGGCAATAACATACCATACTTTGGAGGAATTTCAGCTACTACTATGTCCATCAAGATGGTTTTGGCAGGATATTGAACTAGTGACACACATAAGTCTTTGATTAAACCCAAACATTTGACCTGACTTGAATCAAAAGAGAAAAGGTCCTTATATGGCCTGGTGATGTTAAGGTCAAGTCTCTCCATTACAGATTTAGGCATTAAGTTATGGGAAGCACCAGAATCAAACATGGCATTATGGAGTATTTTATCATGTATGTTTAAACCCACATAGAAAGGAGGAACTTCTCCCTCTGATGTTTTTCCACTTACTCTAGGGCAAAATATCAATTCCAGCTGGTCATCAAAAACGTTTACTAAATCTTCGTTCACAGAAATTTTGAGTGATCTACTGATTTGACTTCTGTAGACATCATGTTTAGCTAATTCTGATAATGGAACAACTATCTTTAGTTTGCCTACTTCTATCTCAAGATTGAAAGGTTTTTCGATCTGAGTTCTTGTATTTCGGATTGCTGGATTTTTTGCGTTTCTCTCCTCTTAGGAATGGGATTATGGGCTGAAGTTGTTTCCAAATCATGTTATAGAGGCTCTCCTACTTTTCCTTTAGAAGGAATGGCATAGGAAGGTTGTTTGTTAGGTGGTTGATTATCTGATACATCTTCAACAATTGGATTATTTGGGTTAGGACCTGTTTTAGAAAGAATATGTACAAGGGGGCACTGATCTTACCTTTGTTAGGCTGCTTGGTATCTTTCTGTTTGCTGATTTTAGGGACATCTATCCTTCTGCTCCTCAGATTGTATTGTTTGTGGACTTCATAAATGGCTGTATCATATCCCTCCCTAAAGTCAAATGATTCACCTGACTGAGTTTGGAATTGTTCAAGGATGTGAGCTTCTTGATCCTCTTGGGTCAAGAAAAATTGTTGTTCATTGTTGAGTCCCATCAAATTGATTTGAGTGTTTTTTGTTGATTCCTCAGAAGTTGAGGCTTCAGCATAATTTTCTTGAAATGGGGGCCTAATGTTTTGGTCAGGCCCTGTCTTTCCAATGGTAGGATTTTGGTTCTTCCTGAAATTTGGATTTCTCCCAGTATTGCTTGGTTGACCATCCCAAGAGTATTTTCTCTCAATTGTTTCTACTCTATCTCCAAGTCTGTCCATTCCTTTAATAATTGCATCTAATTTCTGTTCAAAGGCAGACGATTCTTCTTTGAAAGGTGTTCTTCTTTCAGCTCTACCCTAGATCGTTTAGATATCTGGTTGACCTCAACGCTGACAGCTATACTCTTCATCTCTTCTAAGTTTCGAGGAGCTCTTTCCCTAAGTTTGTATGCCATATCAGAATCAAATGCATCAGGGAATTTGATCAAGGCCAAATCTGGAGGAGGTCTGAGATTTTGAGAAATAACATTGTATACATTATTGAATCTGGTACAATAATCTTGAACAGTTTCTTGTGTGCCTCTTCTTAGGTTTTCATAACTTGATAAAATGTGGAGAGGATCTTCCTTCTTTTTCCATCTGTTCAAGAAGATGTGATAGAGAGCTTGTGGGTCATTGATACTATTTGCAGGGAGGGCTCTAAACCAGGTTCTAACATCTCCAGTTAAACTTTGAACAAATACTTTCATTCTAAAATCATCATCATCAACTTCATATCTTTCAAAATAGTCGGTCATTTTATTGGTATGCTGTTGAGCTGTGTAAGTGCTAGTACCTTCAAAAGAAGGGATTTTACTTTGATAGTCTTGAGGCATAGCCCCTGGATTGGCAGGTAAGTTTAGGGGAGTATATCGGTTTGCCATGGTTGCAAAAATAGATGTGACAACTAGAGGAGTAGGGATAACAATGGGAATGTGAGTTGTAGATGGAGGAGTGGAATGGGTAGTTGGAGGTGCTGATGGTGAACTTGGAGAAGCTGTAGTAATCACAGAAAGGAATGGTGTTTTTTCAGAGGCAAGGTCAGATTGAATGGAGTTCTGCAAATGTCTGTCAAGGTGTGAACTAGCAGAATTTTCTTGGCTCTCTTGTCTTCTAAGAATCCTAGAAATCAGATTAGGATTTTCAAACACAAGTGGGGGATTAGGATCAGGATTTGATCTGGTGTAATGAATCTTTTCCGAAGCCAGTTTCTAGGTGTATTTTTGGTTTTTTCTTGGAATAGTTTTGACAACACAACTTTAACAGTTTCTTCTAGGAGGTTTTAGATGTGGGAGTTTTGAACCTTCTTAAAAGACTTTTTGAAAAGAGGAATTGATCAAGTATTTGGAACCAACTGTTCAATACATAAACTAGATCGGAGATAGATTGAAGTAGCATTCATTTACTTCTGCAATTACAAAGCAAGAGCATTTCAAAGGCTACCTGGCTAACTTCAGGCTCCGTCTGTTGCTTATGAAATAAACAATAGTAACAAACAATTGTTTGGTTCCTCAGCGGAGTCACCAATGATGTTATCACTCAGGTTTTCCCCAAAGTTGTAAGAAAGGGAAGGATGCCGAGGTAACCACAGACCAATCTTTTAGACCTTTGTTAGGCTGCTTGGTATCTTTCTGTTTGCTGATTTTAGGGACATCTATCCTTCTGCTCCTCAGATTGTATTGTTTGTGGACTTCATAAATGGCTGTATCATATCCCTCCCTAAAGTCAAATGATTCACCTGACTGAGTTTGGAATTGTTCAAGGATGTGAGCTTCTTGATCCTCTTGGGTCAAGAAAAATTGTTGTTCATTGTTGAGTCCCATCAAATTGATTTGAGTGTTTTTTGTTGATTCCTCAGAAGTTGAGGCTTCAACATAATTTTCTTGAAATGGGGGCCTAATGTTTTGGTCAGGCCCTGTCTTTCCAATGGTAGGATTTTGGTTCTTCCTGAAATTTGGATTTCTCCCAGTATTGCTTGGTTGACCATCCCAAGGGTATTTTCTCTCAATTGTTTCTACTCTATCTCCAAGTCTGTCCATTCCTTTAATAATTGCATCTAATTTCTGTTCAAAGGCAGATGATTCTTCTTTGAAAGGTGTTCTTCTTTCAGCTCTACCCTAGATCGTTTAGATATCTGGTTGGCCTCAACGCTGACAGCTATACTCTTCATCTCTTCTAAGTTTCGAGGAGCTCTTTCCCTAAGTTTGTATACCATATCAGAATCAAATGCATCAGGGAATTTGATCAAGGCCAAATCTGGAGGAGGTATGAGATTTTGAGAAATAACATTGTATACATTATTGAATCTGGTACAATAATCTTGAACAGTTTCTTGTGTGCCTCTTCTTAGGTTTTCATAACTTGATAAAATGTGGAGAGGATCTTCCTTCTTTTTCCATCTGTTCAAGAAGATGTGATAGAGAGCTTGTGGGTCATTGATACTATTTGCAGGGAGGGCTCTAAACCAGGTTCTAACATCTCCAGTTAAACTTTGAACAAATACTTTCATTCTAAAATCATCATCATCAACTTCATATCTTTCAAAATAGTCGGTCATTTTATTGGTATGCTGTTGAGCTGTGTAAGTGCCAGTACCTTCAAAAGAAGGGATTTTACTTTGATAGTCTTGAGGCATAGCCCCTGGATTGGTAGGGAAGTTTAGGGGAGTATATCGGTTTGCCATGGTTGCAAAAATAGATGTGACAACTAGAGGAGTAGGGATAACAATGGGAATGTGACTTGTAGATGGAGGAGTGGAATGGGTAGTTGGAGGTGCTGATGGTGAACTTGGAGAAGCTGTAGTAATCACAGAAAGGAATGGTGTTTTTTCAGAGGCAAGCTCAGATTGAATGGAGTTCTGCAAATGTCTGTCAAGGTGTGAACAAGCAGAATTTTCTTGGCTCTCTTGTCTTCTAAGAATCCTAGAAATCAGAATAGGATTTTCAAACACAAGTGGGGGATTAGGATCAGGATTTGATCTGGTGTAATGAATCTTTTCCGAAGCCAGTTTCTAGGTGTATTTTTGGTTTTTTCTTGGAATAGTTTTGACAACACAACTTTAACAGTTTCTTCTAGGAGGTTTTAGATGTGGGAGTTTTGAACCTTCTTAAAAGACTTTTTGAAAAGAGGAATTGATCAAGTATTTGGAACCAACTGTTCAATACATAAACTAGATCGGAGATAGATTGAAGCAGCATTCATTTACTTATGCAATTACAAAGCAAGAGCATTTCAAAGGCTACCTGGCTAACTTCAGGCTCCGTCTGTTGCTTATGAAATAAACAATAGTAACAAACAATTGTTTGGTTCCTCAGCGGAGTCACCAATGATGTTATCACTCAGGTTTTCCCCAAAGTTGTAAGAAAGGGAAGGATGCCGAGGTAACCACAGACCAATCTTTTAGATACAGAATCTAGCCAATCTGGATCTAGATAGGGCTCTCTCTTTATGATTTAGCTTTGTTTTTTAAGGGTATTAGGCTAGTTATGAAGTTCAAGGGTTTTGTTTGGGTTTGGGTGGTGAGATTCCATAGAACAAAGAGGTAAAACAGAGTAGTTCAGTCCATTGGGCATGATGGAGTCAAAGAAGATGGCTTTTAGGATTTGGTTTCTTAGCAGAGGATGGCTTCACAAAGCAAGGTAGTCAAACGGGGAACAAATACAGACTTGAAACCGGTGGAATGGGCTCAAATGGGTGAAGGGCAGTTAAGAATCCTTCAACATATTGAAAGAGGGAAAATGGATGATTACTGATAAGGAGTAATTAAGAATTCCTTAGCAAATAGTCAACATGAAAGAATCAGGAAACAACAACAATTAAGAGTTCACTGTTTAATCTAATTCTGAAGAAAACACAGAGAAAAATAAAGATTGAAAACAGAGTGCAGTCAAGCAAATTCTGAAATTAACCATTTTCTTTATCATTCAGATCATGAAACACAGGTGATATAATAAACAAGAAAACTGTAAAACACAAGATATAGGGGACTTATTGATCCGGATTTCGATTCAAGAATTCTGTGACAAGCCCTCTGCTTCAATTCTTCATCCAGTAGGCCTAAACAATAGTTGGTTCCAACAGCTCTTTACTCCAAAATTTGAGTATTACAGTATAGTCTAGGAAATCCACACACACCACAACCACCTCACTACTCTAATGGAGGGGGTATATATACAACAAAATATGTACAACCTATATGTCATAACAGCTGTGAGATAATATCTAGGTTTAACTAATAAGAGTTTACAAGTAAAATAGAAACAACTGACTGATGTTGTGCTGGAGGCAGGCCTTTAGGGTTTGGCTTGCAGCTGTCTTCTGTAGTAGCTCTGCGCCGACTGCCTGTCTTAATTGTGCATTAATTCTGATGTGATTTTCTTCAATGCCAGCCTGATACTCTTTATTGCTGATCTGACAGTCTTCAATTCTGATCCGATACACTTTAATGCTCATCTGATACTCTTTAATGTAGCTCTGCATTGCCTTTAATGCTGAACCGACCCCTGCCCACTGCTGTCTGATATTTCATCCAAAATTTCCTTTTTCCAAGGGTAACGGTGTAACTATGGAAAAACACCTGTTTTTGGGGCACTGGAGGTTGTTCTATGCCTTTTGATTCATAACACTTAGCTCTTTCTATGGTTGGTATGCTAACTTCCTGCGGAGATTGCTGAGAAGCCCTAGAAATTGATGCGTTGATAGCCATGTATTGAGAAAATTTACAGGTACCTGTGTCAAAAGCAGAGGGAACTATATACTGGAGGGTTGGTTGACAGGCGGAGGAGCTCGTTGATGGAGCCTTTTCTGGTCTAGAGGCAGTCGAGAATGAACTGCGAACTCGGTAGATATCATGCCCGGAGCGTTGTTCGGAGAAAAACATAGCAAAAAATGACCTTTTCCCTTTTATTTGACAAAATGGAGTTTTGGCGAGGATGTTTGATTTGGAGGATGGATGACGTCAGTAGAAGTACGGGGCAGATGATGTGGCGGGTGATGTGGCGGTGACATTAGCAAAGGACAGATGACGTCAACAGATGACGTCAGCAGGGGGTGGTGAGCGGTTTTGCCCGCACCGCTTTTGGGGCTGGGCGACATCGGGCGGGGAGGAAGCGAACAGGTTAAACGGGAGACATGTGTCCTTGGTACGGTGGCAAAACCACCGAGCGATCGCGTGGTAAAAGGTGGAGGTTATGGGGGTCACGAAATGGATGCAGATCGTCAGATGGGCGAGGGTTGATCGGACGACGGACGAAGCATGGAGATGGCAGGAGGTTAATTCGTGGGGTGTTCGGTTATTAATTAACTGGGGGTTAATTAATCCCATTATAACAAGCGGGGAAGGTTTTTAATGAGTTTTAAAAAATATTAATCCCTGTTGAAATGTAACTATGGTCGTATTTGACCGGGGAGGGGATATGTAATTTTTTGGGTTTTATAATATATTTACCATATGGGGATTGGGAGATAAAGTGGGAGTTAAATAATAAAAGTTAATGGTTAATATAAGAAAAAATGTAAATGAAAGCACTAAGTTATAAACTTAGGCTTAGGATGAGAAAGGGGTTTAGATGATATTTAGAAAATCATTACGAAATGGAATGAGTGGTTTATGAGTGATATTAAGCAGATCTTAATATTTGAGGGGGGGAAATTAGTAAGTGAGTAGGGAAAAGTATGAAGGGGAGTTAGTTATGAAATCTGCCTCGCTTGAACTGCATCAAAAATATTTGCCTAGCACTTTGAGATGGGAGTGAAAGTTTAACACACATTTTTATAATCCATCACAAGTATCATTCTGCAACATCAATCTACCTACCCTGCCTACTTGACCTAGCATTTTTTTCTTCTTTATTCGGGTGCACTTAGACTAGCAAACCCTCATCAACTTTTCTTTTCTTTTCATGGTAAGCCTATGTAAGTCTGCACTTATTACATCCAAGGGCTCAGATTTAACTGTTGAGCTCCTTTGCTTCTTTATCTATCTACTTATTTGCCAAGATTAAACAGTTTGGACGGATTTTATTCTCTATCTCTAAAACATGAAATTCAAACATGAACTGGCCAAGATTAAGCTGTTTGGCCATTCATCAATTGTGGCATAAAGTTTCAACAAGCTGCACACAATGCTTTATTTACAGAAAATGAAAAAGTAGTGGCATTTTGGACTTGCACACTTTCCTGGTCTTTCTTTGTTTGGGGTTCATTTCTTTCACTTTTTTGACCATTTTATTCTTTTTACCCTTTGATTTTTCTTTTAGGGCATACCCTCTTTACAATTTTTTTTTAGATTTTTTTGATAATATGGAAAACCTTTGCAACAAGGAAAGGGATGAACATATTACAGAGCTCAATAAGTCAATCATGAAATATACACCTATTGGTATAGGAGTACAACACCCCTTACTGGAGGTCTCTACATGTCAAGTGGATGCCTCCACTCGATCTCTTCTCAGCTTCTCTAGTTGTGGTTGCACCTCAACTTCCTGAAACTGCTTTTGAAGCTTCTTCTGGGGCTGCATATTGAGAGGTAATTTACTATCCCTCTCAACTACCAAGTCTCTAACCTTTGCCTTGCTCCCCAAGGCTTTGCATGCATCTTGTACTTCAATTGCATACGGGTTCTTGGTTAGCACACCAATCTGTTTGATTTTTCCCGTCGTCACAAAATTTTATGGAAAAATAGTTTATTTTAAATCAACAATGTCTCTCTCATCCAAATTCCGATTCAACCGATTTTTTTTTTGAATTCGGGTATTTTTTGCAAGGAATCCAGACCTAATATTTGTTTGTAAAAATTTTGCACAAAAAAATTCATATTTTCTCTATAAACCCGTAGCCCGTTAAAAAATCTTGCTCTGATACCATGTAGAAAATCATATAGATTTACAAGCTCATGCAATGTACTAAAGCACAGGACAAGAATCTACTCCTACTTTCAACCAATGGAAGCCAATAGATTGATGAAAATAATATGAACAAGAAGAATATAAATCAATGGAACATAACATAAGATGTATATGGGGAAAGCCACTGCTCAAAACCTCGCTATTTGTATTGCATATATCAAAAATATGAGTGAAGATACAATGCTTGTTCTCACTAAAACAATTCCACAAAAGTATGGTCAACTCTCTCATATCACAAGATAGCTCTTGGCCAACACTTAGCCAATTCTACAGCTCTCCAAGCCCCTAATCTCTTGCGTCCTTGGACAAAGAATTTGGATGAATACAATATGCTCTTCTCAACCTTGAGCTTAACCTGCACATGTATTTCCTATCCTCTATCTGATGACTTCCTTTGGCCAATACCTAGCCAAATTTCCAAGTCTCCAAGCTTCTAATTCTTTGCACAATTCCTGAGATAAACAACTTGTATTTAAAGGGAAATTCCTCATCCATAACTGCGCAATCCAAAATTATGTCCTTCTCTGATTGCATGCATGACATTTACAACTCAATAAATAATACAACTGGAATTACACTATCTCTGCACTCTAGTCTCAATTGGGTATTTCTCTGAATCGACATGCATGAGTTTTTGATGAGGTTATCTTCAGTTAACTAGAGTATCACTTGTGGATGCACCAGTGCACTAACTGACTTCTAATCCTATATTAGTTCAACAAACAGTTAGAACTAATTTAACTGACCATAACTCAGTAACCTAAGTTATCTAATTACAACTCATAAATAAACTCATTCTAGACCCCTAAAACTTAGGGAGAACATATACATGACTTCCAAAAGACTTCCAACTCGAAATTCCTAAGTTAACTAAGCAAATTAACTTCGTTAACTATTGCAAGTTGTTATGAGAAAATAATTACAATTTTAATTCACAATTTTATTCAAGGACGAATTAAATTCAAATTTCTGGATTCTATTTTTAACATTTCTTATTGCTATTTTCAACAGTAAGATCATCTCCCAGACTGAGAAATTTGTTTTTTTTTTATTTGCTCTCAAAGTAAGGGGAAGGTCGTAGCCACATCCATGGCCCCGAGGAAGGGTTCCTCCAAGCAGTAGAAGTGGGTGGATACAGTCATGGAAGAATACAGGCACATCTTCTCCTCACCCACATGGGTACCCTTGCATTGTCAGGTCAAGCATTCAATTGATCTGACTCTCGGAGCACCTCTACCCAATGGGCCGATATATCACTACTCCATTATGGAAAATGAAGAGATCAAACGGAAAATCCAGGAGTTGCTGCAGAAAGGGCACATTTGACCAAGTTCCTCGCCTTGTGGGAGCTCGATTGTACTTGTATAGAAGAAATATGGTACTTGCAGGCTCTACATTGATTATCAGGCACTAAAAAAAATCACTCTCAGGAACAGGTATCCAATCCCATGAATTGATGACCTGCTGGACCAATTCAAGGGGGGAAAATATTTCAGCAAGATTGATTTGAAGTCTAGTTATCACCAGGTTCCAATAGAGCCCACAAATGTATGGAATACCCCCTTTAAATCCAAGGAAGGCCTTTTTGAATGGTTGGTTATGCCCTTTGGGTTGTTCCCCTTCTACTTTTATGAGGCTAATGGATGACATCTTATGGCCCTTCACCAACTAGTTCATGGTGGTTTATCTAGACGACATCCTGATCTTTAACAAGAGTTGGGAAGAACACTTACAACACATTTGGTAGGTCCTTCAAAGCCTTCGACAACACAAATTGTGTGCAAACTTGGAGAAATGCACCTTTGTCATGAGCCAGGTCCAATACCTGGGTTACATCATAGATGAGCATGGCGTGCATGTGGACCTGACCAAGATCCAAGTCATTCGGGATTAGCCAGCCCTAACCACTCTAAGGAAGCTTCAGAGCTTTTTGGGCCTTGCAAATTTCTATCGGAGGTTTGCTTTTGGATTCTCCCATATCACTTGGCCTTTGAGTCAAATTACTAAGGGAGGGGCAAAAGCAAAGTTTTCCTGGTCCAAGCCCCAACATAATGCGTTCATTGAGTTGAAGCACATCCTCTACTATGCACCGGTACTCACACTACTAGACCTGCAACAACCATTTGAAAACAAGACAGATGCCTCAGACTATGCTATTGGTGCAGTCCTCACCCAACACGAGCATCTAGTGCCCTGTCATAGTGAGACATTTTCTTATACAATTTGGAATTACCCCACCTATGATAAAGAGATGTATTCCGTCTTGTATGCTTGCCAACAATGGAAGCAGTACATTCTAAGGAAGGAGATGGTCATCCACATTGATCACCGACCTCTTCAGTTTATACAGAGACAAGGGAAGTTGCAGAATGATCACTATCATAAGTGGTCTACATATCTACAACAATTCCACTTGAACATTAAATACAAAAAGGGTAGCACAAATCATGTTGAAGACTTCCTTAGCCGGCCCCCAGTTGTAGCACTAACTATTGTTCTCAACTCTTGTGGTCACGAAACCTTTGGATGGACACAATTGTACAAAAATGATCCAAAGTTCGCCTCGACATACCAGATGCTAGTAGCTGGCAAGCAAGTTCCTAATTTCCACCTCTAGGATGCACTATTATGCTACCTATGCCACCTTTGTGAGGAACAAGCGAGCGTGCCAAGCTGATTTGGGAGGTGCACTACAGTCGAGTCGCATGACACTTTGGCGTGGAGAAAACTGTGGTGGTACTACAAAAGTACTTTTATTGGCCCAATCTCTGACTAGATGTTGGGAAATATATCAAATCCTGCACTAGTGCCATCGTCCATCCAAACATCAAGAGGCAAGGCCTATACACTCCTCTGCCTACTTTTAGCCAGTCATGGGAATCCATCTCCATGGACTATATGTCTGGACTCCCTTCTACCAAGCATGGTAATAACTGTGTATTTGTGGTCGTGGACAAATTTTCTAAGATGGCTATATTGGTGGCCTACAAGAAGAGTATCACAACAAAGGAAACTACCAAAATCTTCTTTGAACGAGTATGGGTACATTTTGGGATCCCGCAAACAATTATATCAAATTGAGATAGCAGGTTTCTGAACACATTTTGGTCAAACAAAGGTCATCAATAGGATGATAGTGCACATACTCTGCATGTACAACTCCAAGCATCCTTGAACTTGGGATGAGAGTCTTCCATATGTGCAACACTATTATAATAGAGTTCTCCATAGCTTGACTGGTCGCACTCCCTTTCAAGTGGGTTTAGGATTTCAACCATTGTGTCTGATTGATGTTGTCATGCCTCATGTGACTATGCAGACAAAATCCACACATGTATTATCTGAGGCTAATAAAGCGACCAGATTTATTGAACGCATCCAACACATCTGCCAACAAGTTCATGACATATCGGAGATGTCAAATGCCAAGTACAAGCAGTGACATGATCAACATTGGGCACCACACAAGTTTCAGGTGAGCGACAAAGTCTGGTTACATTTGCAGAAAGAACACCTTATTGGAGCCCATAAGAAGCTTAGACCACTTCGATATGGTCCCTACACCATTAACAAGGTTGTGGGAGACAATTCTTTTGAGCTCAGCATTCCCCCATTCCTTGTCTTACACCCAATGTTTAATGTGGACTGCTTTTGACCATATTTCCCACCATTGCTAGACACATTAGACATTGCATAACAACTCACACCAACAGAGTTAAACCCAGACTACATGGAGCATGCCACAATTGATCAAATTATGGACACACAAGTCAAGAACACTCGCCAGCAAAAGATCCAACTGTATCGGGTTGTCAAAACTGGCCAACTCCTGCACCAAGGAAAGTGGTTCACCAGGGACCAAGTTCAATAGAAGTTTCCCCATCTCATGGAGGCACTCAACACAATGGGGACCATTGCTTCCTTAGGGGGGAGGAATGATCCAATTGGATATTGGTGGCCACCCTCCTATTCCATATGGACCCCCAACACTATCTCTTTCAGTTTTCCAGTTTCCTCAATTATAGCACAGTTTACAATTTTTGGCAGTTTTTTCGGGCCCTAAACTTCTAGAACTGTTTTGAGGCTCTAAGCGACGTTTCTAGGGAAAGCGGAGAGACCAAAATTTTCTCAAATTGAGTGACTAGGTTATTTTCGGCGTACTCTTTGAGTTATTTGAAACGAGATATTATGATAGCCAAACGGAGATCGTATGCCAAAGTTACGACCCTGGGAAATTGATGTACCAATTTACCTAAACGAGGCCCACATTTTTGGCGTTTCATCTCCTAGGGTTAGGTTTCTTTATGTTTAGGGTTTTCCATTATTTCTCAATAATAAATAAGCCTTGGAGCCTCATTGTAACACAGTTGAGAGGCATGTAGACACCACAACTCTTCTCAGAGATAAGCTACCATCGCTCAAACTAGTTTTATTTCCATTTTGTTTGTTAACATATTTCAGTATTTGATATTAATGAAATGAAGTGTTTTTTCTTGTTGCATCTTTGTATTTATGGTTATATATGTAATTTGTTGCGTTCCTGTTTAAATGCAGATCAGTGGTATCAGAGAGGTCTTTTCTTTCTCTGTTTTTCTTTGCATGTCCCCAACGAGGTCAGGATATAAGGAGTTAGGGGTTGAACTGGTCAAACTTTTGCAAGACCAGCGTCTCAAATTCCGACGGCCTCCCATGAGGGAAGAAAAGAAAGACGAGGGGGCGGGAGATCCTTTCATAATATTGCTCGAAGAATCCCTTAAGTGACAAAGGAATGCGATGGTGGACAACTTTGCCTAGATCCTTCCGCGACTACCCAAGGGTGACGCATCTACTTCCAGCAGCTACTCTGCGCCACACCCTTTAAGGTACAAGTTAACTTTGAAATCCCATATTTGAGGTTCATATAGATGCAGATGTTGTGGATAAACAGTTATATCTGCTAGAAGGATATTTTTATGTTCATGATTTTTCCAACCGGGAAAATATTACTTTTTCCTCTTCTCAAAGTCAGCCCCCATGTCAAGGACTATTGGGAAACCTACTGTGAGCATAAGGATGAAAGTACGCCCTCACTATTTTCAGGCGCACCCATTTGGGATTCATTTTGGGATTCCATGAAGGAGAAGTACTACCATATTGGGAGCTATGAGGATAAATACATAAAGTGTTTCACACTGCGACAGGGAAGGGACCAAGACGTGCCAACATTTACAAATTTTTTCATACCCTTCGCACGAAGTTGGATATCAAATACTCTAAGAAATATTTGGTACTCAAGTATCGTGGTTTCCTACACAGGTACATCCAAGATGAGATGGAGTTCCTAGACATCTCCTCACTTGGCATGACTTACTGATACACAGTCAAGATCGAGCAGAAGCTTAAACAAAAAAAGCAATACTTTGGATCTACGAATCCGAAGTAAGGGAAAGGCGCCCCCAAACCGTAGAGAAAAGGGCAAGGCCAATCTGGGGCGACATAAGAGAACCTGTCGAAGCTGTAGGCAAAGAACAACACTACGAAGATAAAGAAGGACATGGGAAAGTGGTGTGAGTTCCATAAGAGCTCCACTCATAACACAAGTGAGTTTCGGGCTAAGAAGTCACTGGTGCTCGAGCTGAAGGCTTCTGAGTCTGACACATGTTCCAACTCTAAGTGAGAACCCAACAAGGGGAATGACAAAGGGAAGCAAATAATTGACATGGAGACCAGTTCCATTGCGGCCACCAACAAGATCTAGAAGATTGAGCCTAAAGATCCATAAGAGAGGGAGCACATATTCCACAAACAAATGTGGGTGAAGGGTTCTCCGTTGCAATTCATTGTCGACAGTGAAAGCCAAAAGAACCTCATTTCAGTAGAGGTCATGAAGCGGTTGGACCTACCGACTATAGCGCATCCCCAGCTATATAACATCAGGTGGCTTCACCAAGGATGAGATCTTCGCGCCAGCCAACAGTGCCACCTTCCCGACAACATCAAGCCCTTCACGGATGAGGTACTGTGTGATGTTTCTCCTCTTCAAGTTTGTGATGTATTATTAGGACAACCATACTTATGGAAGCGTCATGTTGTATATGAGTCTAGACCTCTCCCTGTTATTATTTCTTTGGGTACTAAGTTATATAGGGTACCAGAGGTAGCCTCGCCTACCACCATCTCTTTGATCTCTGCTAAGCAATGCAGTAAGGTCATCTCCTAGACATGAAAATTTGTTTTCTTTCTGATTCACTCTCAAAGTAAGGGGAAAGTCGTAGCCACATCCATGGACCCCAGGAAGGGTTCCTCCAAGCAACAAAAGTAGGTGGATATGGTCGTGGATGAATATAGGCACATCTTCTCCTCATCCACAGGGGTACCCTTGCATTGTCAGGTCAAGCATTCAATCGATCTGACTCTCAGATCACCTCTACCCAACGGGCCGATATATCATCGCTCCATTCTAGAAAATGAAGAGATCAAGCGACAAATCTAGGAGTTGTTGCAGAAAGGGTACATCCAACCAAGTTCCTCACCTTGTGGGATTCTGATTGTACTTGTACAGAAGAAATATGGGACCTGGAGGCTTTGCATTGATTATTTAAACAAAATCACTATCTGGAACAAGTATCCAATCCCACGAATTGATGACCTGCTAGACCAACTCAAGGGGGCCAAGTATTTCAACAAGATCGATTTGAAGTCTGGTTATCACCAGGTTCCAATAGAGCCCACAGATGTATGGAATACCACCTTTAAATCCAAGGAAGGCCTTTTTGAATGGTTGGTTATGCCCTTCGGGTTGACAAATGCCCTTGCTACTTTTATGAAGCTAATGGATGACATCTTGTGAGCCTTCACCAGCTCATTCGTTGTGGTTTATCTGGACAACATATTCATCTTCAACAAGAGTTGGGAAGAACACTTGCAACACATTCGACAGGTCTTTCAAACCCTTCAACAACACAAAATGTGTGCCAACTTGGAGAAATGCACCTTTGGCATGATCCAGGTCCAATACTTGGGTTACATCACAGATGAGAGTGGCATGCATGTGGACTTGACCAAGATCCATGTCATACAGGATTGGCTAGCCCCAAACACTCTAACGGACCTTCACAACTTTTTGGGCCTTGCAAATTTCTATCAGACGTTCGTGTTGGATTCTCCCATATCACTTGGCCTTTGAGTCAGATTACAAAGGGTGGGGTGAAAGAAAAGTTTTCTTGGTCTGAGTCCAAACAAAAGGCGTTCGTTGAGTTGAAGCACTACCTCTACTTTGCACCGGTACTCACACTACCAGACCTGCAACAACCATTTGAAATCAAGATAGATTCCTTAGACTATGTTATTGGTGCAGTCCTCACCCAGCACGGGCATCTAATGGCCTATCATAAGGAGACAATCATTCATACTAATCACCGAACTCTTTAGTTTATACAGACTCAAGGGAATTTGCAAAACAATCACCATCAAAAGTGGTATACATATCTGCAACAATTCCACTTGAACATTAAATACAACAAGGGTAGCACCAATTATGTTGCAGACTTCCTCAGTCGGCCCCCAGTTGTAGCACTGACTACTATTCTCAACTCTTGTGGTCACGAGACCTCTGTATGGTTGCAGCTATATAAAAATGATCCAGAGTTCACCTCGCCATACCAGATGTTAGTAGGACAGAAGCAAGTTCCCGATTTCCACCTCTATGACACATTATTATGCTACTTGGATGACCTTTTTGTTCCTTCAAGTGAGTGTGCCAAGCTGATTTTGGAGGCGCACTACACTCAGGTCGCAGGACACTTTGGTGTGGAGAAAATTGTGGTTATACTACAAAAGTTCTTTTATTGGCCCAAACTCCGACTAGATTTTGTGAAATATATCAGACCCTGCACTGTCTACATCATCGCCAAGCCAACCATCAAGAAGAAAGGGTTGTACACTCCTTTGCCTACTCCCAGCCAGCCGTGGGAATCCATCTCCATGGACTATTTGTTTGGCCTCCCTTCTACCAAGCATGATAATGACTGTGTATTTGTGGTCGTGGACAGATTTTCTAAGATGGCTATATTGGCGGCTTGCAAGAAGAGTATCACAATAGAGGACACTGCTAAACTCTTCTTTGAACGATTATGGGTACATTTTTGGATCTCGTAGACCATTATATCAGATCGGGAGAGCAGGTTCCTGAGCACATTTTGGTCAAGCCTCTGGACACTATTGGACACCAACCTCACCAAATCGACCACCGTCCTTCCCCAGACTGATGGTCGGATAGTGAACATAATCTGCATGTACAACACCAATCATCCTCAAACCTGGGATGAGAGTCTTCCATATGTGAAACACAATTATAATAGAGTTCTCCATAGCTCGACTAGTCACAGTCCCTTTCAAGTACGTCTAGGATTTCAACCATTGTGTCTGATTGATGTTGTAATGCTTCATGTGACTACACAGATAGAATCCACACATGTATTGTCTGAGGCTAATAAAGTGACCAAATTTATTGAATGCATCCAACACATCAGCCAACAAGTTCACAACATCCCAAAGAAGTCAAATGCCAAGTACAAGCAACGACATGACCAACATTGCATTCCAGACAAGTTTCAAGCGGGCGATAAAGTCTGGTTGCATTTGCTGAAAGAACACCTTACCGGAGCCTATCAGAAGCTCAGACCACTTCGATATGGTCCTTACAACATTACCAAGGTTGTGGGGACAATGGTTTTGAGCTCAGCATTCCCCATTCCATGGCCTGCATCCTGTGTTCAATGTCGACCCCCTTCGACCATACTTCCCACCATTGTTAGATACATCATACATTGCATAACAACTCACACCAATAGAGTTAAACCTAGACTACATGGAACATGCCACAACTAATCAGATTATGGACACATGGGTCAAGAAGACTCACCAGTAAAGATCCAACTATATCAGGTTGTCAAAGCTGGGAAACTCCTCCACTAAGGCAAGTGGCTCACGAGGGACTAAGTTCAGCAGAATTTTCCCCATCTAATGGAGGCACTCAACGCAATGGGGACCATTGCTTCTTAAGGGGGGAGGACTGATCCATGTGGATATTAGTGGCCACCCTCCTATTCCACTTGGATCCCCAATACTGTCTCTTTCATTTTTCCAATTTCCTTAATTTTAGCACAGTTTACTATTTTTGGCAGATTTTCGGGTCCTGAACTTCTAGAGTCATTTTGAGGCCCTAAACGACATTTTTAGGGAAAACAAAGAGTCTATAAAATTCTCAAATGGGGTAGCTAATTTTTTTCGGCCTACTCTTTAAGATCTTCGAAATGAGGTATTATGATAGCCAAACAAAGATCATATGCCAAAGTTACGACACCAGGAAAGTCATGTACCAATTTACCCAAACAGGGCCCATAGTTTTGGCGCTTCATCTCCTAGGGTTAGGTTTCTGGATGTTTAGGGTTTTCCATTGTTTCTTAATAATAAATAGGCCTTGGAGCCTCATTGTAACATAATTTAGAGGCATGTAGTCGCCACATTTCTTCTCAGAGATAAGCTACCATCGTCTGAGCTAGTCTTATTTCCATTATGTTTGTAAGCATATTTCAGTATTTGATATTAACGAAATGAAGTGTTATTTTTTCTACATCTTTTTATTTATGGTTATATTTGTAATTTGTTATGTTCCTGTTTAAATTCGAATCAGTGGTATTAGAGTGGTATGCTCTTTCTCTGTTTTTCTTTGCATGTCTCCAACGAGGTCGGGATATAAGGAGTTAGGGCTTTAACTGGTTGAACCTTTGCAAGACGAGCCTCGCAAATCCCGACGGCCTCCCATGGAGAAAGAAAAGAAAGATTGGGGGGCAGGAGATCCTTTCAAAATCTTGCTCGAATAAGCCCTTGAGCGACAGGAACACGATGACGGTGTAGAAAATCCTGTAGATTTACAAGCTCATGCAGTATACTAAAGCACAAGACAAGAATCTACTTCTACTTACAACCAGTGGAAGCTAATAGATTGATGAAAACAATATCAACAAGAAGATAAATCAATGGCACATGTCACAAGATTTATCTAGGGAAAACCACTGTTCAAAAACCTGTTATCTGTATTGCATATATCAGAAATATGAGTGAAGATACAAAGCTCGTTCTCACTAGAACAATTCTGCACAAGTATGCTCAACTCTCTAAGCTCACAAGCTAGCTCTTGGCCAACACTTAGCCAATTCTATAGCTCTCCAAGCCCCTAATCTCTTGCTTAATTCCTAAGATGAATAACCTGTATTTTAAGGGAATTCATGCTTCCAAAACTACGAAATCCAAACGATCAATCTCTAGTGCATGCATGATATTTACACTCAAGTAAATAATACCACTAATAGTACACTATCCCTTCACTCTAGTCTCAACTGGGTCTTTCTCAGAATCGACATGCATGAGTTTTTCATGAGGGAATCTTCAGTTAACTGGAGTAGCACTAGTGGATGCATTAGTGCACCAATTGACTTTTAGTCCTCTATTAGTTCCAAAAACAATTTAGAACTAATTTAACTGAACTTAACTCAGTAAAATGAATGATCTAATTTCCAACTCAATTTATACTCATACTTGACCCCTAAAACTTAGGGAGAACATATACATGACTACAGAAAGACTTCCAACTCGAAATTCCTAAGTTAATTAAACTTAATTAACTATTTATAAGGTGCTATGAGAATAGAATTCGATTTTAATTCTCAGTTTAATTCAATGACAAATTAAACTAGAATATCTTGTTTCCATTTCTCAACACTCCCTTTCAATAAGAAAGGGATTATCAGCTACCCTGATCATGTCTTTGTGAAACTCAAATTTACTCTTGACAATGCCTTTGTCAAAATGTCAACATCTTGACCTTCCATGGGAATGTACTCTAACAACATAATCTGCTTCAATATGAAATGTTTGAGATGATGATATCCGATATCAATATGCTTGGACTGATCATGAAAAACTATATTTTCAGAGAGTTTGATACAACTCTGATTATCGCAGTAAATCACAGTTGGATCCATTTGATGACCAAACAAACCAACCAGGATCTTCCTCATCTAGATGGCATCACATGTTGCCTAACTCGTAGCCATGTACTCTACCTCTGCTGAACTGAGTGCAACCAATCTCTGTTTCTTGTTGTACAAAGAAAATACCAATGACCCAATACTGAAGATACCTCCTGATGTGCTCTTCCTTTCGGATGGACTCCCTACCCAATTTGCGTCGGTGAAACCTTGAAGCTTCACTCCCTCTGTCCATCTATACCATAATCTGTACTGAGTAGTGCCCCTGAGGTATCTCAACACATGCTTTGTCGCCTTCCAATACAACTTGGTAGACCTAACCATCGCTTGACTAAGCTGGTTAACTGCATAGCACATATTCGGTCGTGTGTTCACCAAGTACATGAGTAAACCCAAAAGCTTCCTGTAAACAATATCTTCAACTACTTCTCCCTAAGTAGCATCCTCCTTCCTCCAGTTACCTGTTAGAGGAGTCTCCATGGGTTTGTTGCTCTCCATGTGGAATCTCCTGAGTATCTCGTTGGCATACTTTCCCTGAGACACAAACAACTCCCCATCTCCCTGCCATACCTCCATGCCAAGAAAGTAATGCATGAGCCCCATGTCCTTCATCTCAAACTCTCTTGCAAGGTCCTCCTTGCAAGACTTGATCAACTGATCATCACTTGTCAGTATGAGATCATCAACATAAAGTATAATGATCAACAACTTACCTTCCACCACTATGTGGTACATGTTCGCATTTGCTTCACTTTCTATGAAGCCCAACCCGATGAAGTAGCTATCTATCCTAGTGTACCAATCACAGGGTGCTTGCTTCAGCCCATACAAGCTCTCTTGAGTCGGCACACATGCGACTCACGGTCAAAGGTTTCAAACTCTTCAGGATGATCTATGTACACCACTTCCTCAATCATGCCATTGAGGAAGGTTGTCTTCACATCCATCTGATGTATCTTCCAAACCATCTGTGCTGATAGTGCCGATATAGATATGATTGACGAGTACCTTGCAACAGGAGCAATGGTATCATCATAGTCAATCCCCTCTACCTTGTGAAAATCCACAGGCCAAAATCTAGCCTTATGCTTCTCCACACTACCATATGCAACTTAATTTACCTTGTAACGCCAAGAGGAGCTCACCACTGACTTGTCCTCCAGTCTTGGGACCACATCCCAAACACTTACGAACTATGGAGTCATACTCCTCCACCATGGCAGCAACCCAAACCGACTGTTGCACTGCTTCCTTAAAGCAAGATGGCTCTGTCACAACACATTCACCCATAAGAGCCATGTATCCAGTGTACCTCTTAGGTGACCTTCTCTGCCTGCACTGAGAAGTGGGTGCTCCCACATCATCCAACAATTTGTCAGCCTCTCTGATGTGCTTTTTCCTTCTCTGGAAGACTTCGCATGAGTGGATGTCTCCACCCCCGAATCCTCTGCATGTGGCTACTCCACATCAATCTGAGGCTTCTCAACCTTAGGAGCTAAAAGCTCCTCATCCACATGTATCTCAATTCCCCTCTTAAGGGAAACTCGCATGGCCTTCTCCTCATCAAATATGAAATTCCTGCGGACCACTGTTATCCTGTTGGTCGACAAGTACACTCGATAGTTGTGAGGTGTATCAGTATATCCCACAAATATCCCCAAATCCGCTGTCAGCTCAAGCTTCTTTAATGCATCTTTGTTCACATGGAAATATACCGATGACCCAAAAATCTCGAAGTGACCAACATGTGGCCTCTTACCAAAATAATCCTCTTCTGGTGTCTTCATCTCAGGTATCCAATGTGGGTTACGGTTCTGAACATAAATGGTTGTGTTGCATACCTCAACCCACAGGTGTAGTGGTAGGCTCTGATCATGCAACATCGCCCTCACTTCCCCCACTATGCTTCTATTCTTCCTCTTGGCCACCCCATTCTGCTGAGGGTTATGGGGTGCCGTTAACTCCCATTTAATCCCTTCCATTGCACATAAGTTCTTAAACTCGTTTGAGACATAATCACCACCATTATCACTCCGTAGATTTTTTACCTTCTTGCCTGACTCTTTCTCCGCCAATGATTTAAACTCACAAAACTTTGTGAAAGTTTGACCCTCTTTCTGCATGAAAAATATCCAACATTTATGAAAATAGTCATAAAAAATTATAACATAATACATGTGCTTGGTCGTGGATGCTGTCGAGAATGGTCCACACACATCTGAATGGACTCGCTCTAGAATAGCATCTGCTCGATTGTCTCTTTCGTGAAAGGAAGACTTGGTGTATTTTCCCAAAGTACACCCCTTGCATGTATCAACTTGCTCAAGCGTATTTGGGAAGACTGGTAGAGATCTGTTGAAATATCTTCAAAGACCCATGATGCAAGTGGCCCAATCACCTGTGCCACAACTCACCAATGTCTTGGCTTTGCACCCTTTCTATTTTTGTGTTCAAAGTAGCACACTCCTCTAACTCCAGCTTATAGAGATTCTTCACTTTAATCCTTAGCTTCTTTACTCGACCCATGGCTATGTTTCGAAGGAACGCCTTTCCTTTCGAGAAGATCACATCATAGCCTCTATCCTCAACCATGGCAATGGATACCAAGTTGTTCTTCAGCCCGAGCATAAACATAACATTCTTCAAGGTGAGTGGAGCCCCATGCTCCCTCTAAAAAGTAATTGTGCCCAATCCAGAAACACTATACTTCCCGTCATCACCCATCTCGATATGCATCTAGAGATGTTTCTCCTCCAGGTCACTGAATAACTCTTTATCACCAATCATGTGGAATGAAGCTCCACTGTCTAAGTACCATACACTTCCCATCAATTTTTCATTAATCGTTATCGGGATAATATCGGCATGAGGAAAAAATCGGAAAAAATCGTAATTAACGAGAAAAAATCGGGAAAAAATCGGAAAAAATCGTTTGGTACAAAAATATTCATTTTTTTTCATTTTTTTCAATTTTTTTAATATCTAAACCATCTACAACATAAAATAAATACATTGACACATAAATATGATAAAATAACTAATATATAAGATGCTAAATATCATTTCTAGTGCTAAAATCACACATAATAGTGAATCATGTCCTGAATAGTAAGTCCTGACTCCTGAGTCCCAACTCAACCTCAAAATATCAACAAAAAATATAATAATGTATCTCATATCATGAGTCATAATTTCATATACAATGAAATGAACCAAATAACTAAAGTCTAATACTATTGATTTCCTTTGCCCCTCTAGATGTAGATGTTGGTGGAGTTGGCAAGCCACAATAGACTATGGAGTTTGCTGTGCTCTAGAAGCTGAAGAACTAGGAGCTACAGGAGGTAGACCACGTCCTCTACGTGTGACGGGGGTAGCTTGGATCACCTCCTCCTCCTCATCTTTTTTTTTTTTTGTCCCCATGATTTTTTCGAAAAAAATTGGGCAAAAAAAAAATTTCCGAGTACTACTCGCGATATTCTCGTTCTAAATAAAAACTCGCGATAAATGATAAAATCGTGATTTTCACAACACTGCTTCCCATCATTGATGACACCATGCATGCAATGAGGGAAAAATTCGAATTGAGAGGCCAAAGCCTCACCCACCGTCCTCGTGAGGACTTCTTCTTAGACTTCTTGAGTGGACAATTTGTAGCAACATGGCCCAACTCATGACAATAAAAGCACTTAACTTTCGTCATGTATTTCTTGTTACCTCCATGATAATAATGTGATTTGGAATGGGAAGATTTCCCTTTCCCCTTCTTCGCCTTAATCACTAAGGTACCATTCTTTTCATCATCATTCCTTAAATAAGAGCCATCCCTTGTGTTCCTCCTAATCTACTCCTGCATCAAATCCAACCACAGTCGTTCCCAATCTGGAAGCTTATCCCAACCATTGACAGATTCCTAATAACTATGCCAACTCTTTGGGAGTCCTAGAAGAGCAAGACTCACCATATCATCCTCGACAACCGTGATTCCAACACTTCCAAGTTCATCACAACATTGAGTGAACTTGGTAAAGTATTTTGGAATAGTCTTACCTTTCCACATTTTGACTTTTCGAAGTTTGTCCTTCAGTGCCAATTTCTTTTGGTCACTGCAGTTCTGATACAAGTTCGTCAATGTTTCCCACATAACATACGGAGTTTCCTTGCCATAGAGACTCGAGACAATGTGGTATCGAACTCCCTTGAGGATTATCCACCTCGTCTTCGCCACACACTTCTTCCACTTGACCAAATTCTGTGCATATGATGCTGCTAACTTAGGAATTTCTTGATCAACAAATTCCTTCAAGCCATTATCCTCTAGCACAACCTCTATTATGTCCCTCCAGGCTATAAAATTCAAGTTTCCATCCAAGGCATACTCGAGCCACAAATTGTAGAACGCCACCAGCCGATCCTGAAGTATGTATTGCAAATTCGAATTTCACCTGTGACTGAAAACTCAAAACTTCGAAATCTCCTCTAGTATATTGAATTCAGCTTTGATACCATGTAGAAAATCTTGTATATTCACAAGCTGATGCAATATACTAAAGAATGGGACAAGAAACTACTTCTACTTTCAACCAGCGGAAGCCAATAGATCGATGAAAACAATATGAACAAGAAGAAGATAAATCAATGGCACATAACACAATATTTATCTGGGGAAATCCACTGTTCAAAACCCTTCTATATGTATTTCATATATCAGAAATATGAGTGAAGATACAAAGCTCGTTCTCACTAGAACAATTCCGCACAAGTATGCTCAACTCTCTCAACTCACAAGCTAGCTCTTAGCCAACACTTAGCCAATTTTGTAGCTCTCAAAGCCCCTAATCTCTTGCATAATTCCTACGATGAATAACCCATATTTAAAGGGAATTCATGCTTCCAAAACTCCGCAATCCAAGCACAGGATCAATCTTTGATGCATGCATGATATTTACACTCCTTTAAATAATACCTTTGATAGTACATTGTCCCTACACTCTAGTCTCAACTGGGTCTTTCTCAGAATCGACATGCATGAGTTTCTCATGAGGGAATCTTCAGCTAATTGGAGTAGCACTAGTGGATGCATTAGTTCACCAACTGACTGTTAGTCCTCTATTAGTTCCAAAAACAATTTAGAACTAATTTAACTGAACTTAACTGAGTAAAATGAGTGATCTAATTTCCAACTCATTTCCAACTCAATTTAAACTCATACTAGACCCTTACAACTTAGGGAGAACATATACATGACTACATAAAGACTTTCAACTCGAAATTACTAAGCTAATTAAGTTAATTAAACTTAATTAACTATTTACAAGTTGCTATGAGAATAGGATTCGATTTTAATTCTCAGTTTAATTCAAGGACAAATTAAACTGGAATTTCTTGTTGCCATTTCTCAAATGATGGACAACTTTTCCCAAATCCTTCAGCGACTACCCAAGTGCGACACATCTACTTCCAGCAGCTACTCTGGAAGTGCCGCACCCTTTAAGGTACAAGTTAACTTTGAAATTCGCATATTTGAGCGTCAGATAGATGCAGACGTCGTAGATAAATTATTAAATTTTCTAGAAAGATATTTTTTTTGTTCATCATTTTTCCAGCCGAGAAAAGATTAATTTTCCTCTTTTTAAAGTTGCCCCCCAAATCAAGGACTGGTGGGAAACCTACTATGAGTAGAAGGATGAAAGTATGCCCTCACTATTTTCATCCGCACCCACTTGGGATTCATTCCGAGACACCATCAAAGAGAAGTACTACCCTCTCGGGAGCTATGAGGATAAATACATCAAGTGGACCACATTGCGACAAGGAAGGGATCAAGACGTGCTGAAGTTTACCAATGTTTTTAATACCCTTCGCACGAAGTTGGGAGAAACATTTGGTACTCAAGTGTCGTAAAGACCTACACAGGTACATCCAAGAAGAGATGGATTTCCTGGACATCTCCTTTCTCGGCACGACATATCGATACGCTATCAAGATTGAGTAGAAGCTTAAACAAAAAAAACGAGACTTTGGATCTACGGATTTGAAGCAAAGGAAAGTCACCCCAAAACCACAAAGCAAAGGGCAAGGCCAAGGCGAGGTGACCCAGGAGAACCTGCCGATGCTGCAAGCAAATAAAAACACCACAAAGACAAAGAAGGACATGAGAAAGTGGTGTGAGTTCCATAAGAAATCCACTCACAACACAAGTGAGTGTTGGGCCAAGCAGTCACTGGTGGCCGAGCTGAAGGCTTCTGAGTCTAACATATGTTCCGACTCTGAGTCAAAACCTGACAAGGGGAATGACAAAGGGAAGCAAATCATTAGCACGAAGCCCAATGCCACTGTGGCCACCACCGAGATCCAAAAGATTGAACCTGAAGATCTAGAAAAGGGGGAGTGCCTATTCCACTCATAGATGTGGGTGAAGGGTTCTCCGCTGCAGTTCATTGTCGACAACGATAGCCAAAAGAACCTCATTTCAGCAGAGACCGTGAAGCATATGGGCCTACCAACTATAGCACATCCATAGTCGTATAACATCGGGTGGCTTCACCAAGGACAAGATCTTTGCATCAGCCAGTAGTGTCGCATTCCCTACAACATCAAGCCCTTCACGGATGAGGTATTATGTGATGTTGCTCCTCTTGAAGTTTGTGATGTGTTATTAGGACAACCATACTTATGGAAGTGACATGTTGTATATGAGTCTAAAACTCGTTTTGTTATTATTTCTTTGGGTACTAAGTTATACAAGATACCGGAGGTAGCCCCACCTATCGCCACATCTTTGATATCTACTAAGAAATGCAATAAGGTCATCTTTGAGACCGAGAAATTTGTTTTCTTTCTAATTCGCTCTCAAAGTAAGGGGAAGGTCGTAGCCACATCCATGGCCCCCAGGAAGGGTTCCTCCAAGCAACAAAAGCAGGTGGATACGATCATGGAAGAATACAGGCACATCTTCTCCTCACCCACAGGGGTACCCTTGCATTGTCAGGTCAGGCATTCAATCAATCTGACTCCCAAATCACCTCTACCCAACGAGTCGATATATCGCCACTCCATTATGGAAAATGAAGAGATCAAGCGGCAAAATCTAGGAGTTGCTGCAGAAAGGGCACATGTGACCAAGTTCCTCGCCTTGTGGGAGCCTGATTATACTTGTACAGAAGAAGTACGGGACCTGGAATCTCTGCATTGATTATCAAGCACTAAACAAAATCATTGTCAAGAAAATGTATCCAATCCCACATATTGATCACTTGCTGGACCAACTCAAGGGGACTAAGTATTTCAACAAGATTGATCTAAATTCTGGTTATCATCAGGTTCCAATAGAGCCCACAGATGTGTGGAAGACCGCCTTTGAATCCAAGGAACGCCTTTTTGAATGGTTGGTTATGCCCTTCGATTGACAAATGCCCTTGCTACTTTTATGAGGCTAATGGATGGCATCTTGCAGCCATTCACCAACTCGTTCATGGTGGTTTATCTAGACAACATCCTCATCTTCAGAAAGAGTTGGGAAAAACACTTGCAACACATTCAACAGGTCCTTCAAACCCTTCGACAACACAAATTGTGTGCTAACTTGGAGAAATGCACCTTTGGCATGAGCTAGGTCCAATACTTGGGTTACATCATAGATGAGGGTGGCATGCATGTGGACCCGACCAAGATCCAAGTAATTTGGGATTAGCGAGCCGCAACCACTCTAACAAAGCTTCACAACTTTTTGGACCTTGAAAATTTCTATCGAAGGTTCATCTTGGGATTTTCCCATATCACTTGGCCTTTGAGTCATATTAGTAAAGGCTAGGCAAAAGCAAAGTTTTCCTAGTCTGAGTCCCAATAGAAGGTGTTTGTTGGGTTGAAGCACCAACTTTGCTATGCATGGTAGTCACATTACCAGACCTGCAGCAACCATTTGAAATCAAGACAGACGCCTTAGACTATGTTATTGGTGTAATCCTCAGCCAACACGGGCATCTAGTGGCCTATCATAGTGAGACACTTTTCGATATGATTCAAAATTTACCCACCTATGATAAAGAGATATATTCCATCGTGCAGGTTTGCTGACAATGGAAGAATTACATTCTAGGGAAGGAGATGATCATCCACACCAATCACCTACCTCTTCAGTTTATATAGACACAAGGGAAGTTACAGAATGATCTCCATCATAATCGGTCTACATATCTGCAAAAAATACACTTGAACATTAAATACAAAAAGGGTAGCACCAATCATGTTGTAGACTGCCTCAGTCGGCCCCCAGTTGCAGCACTAACTACTGTTCTCG
Organism: Pinus tabuliformis; assembly: GCA_031772625.1. Taxonomy (NCBI): domain Eukaryota; kingdom Viridiplantae; phylum Streptophyta; class Pinopsida; order Pinales; family Pinaceae; genus Pinus; species Pinus tabuliformis. The sequence goes on along the minus strand of CM062812.1, from coordinate 594,107,188 downwards.
ACGCTTGTGGTCACGAGACCTCTGGATGGCTGTAACCATACAAAAATGATCCAAAGTTTTCCTCGACATACCAGATGCTAGTAGCTGGCAAGCAAGTTCCTAATTTCCACCTCCAGGATGCATTATTATGCTACTTGGGCCACCTTTGTGTTCCTTCAAGCGAGCGTGCCAAGTTGATTTGGGAGGTGCACTACAATTGTGTCGCAGGACACTTTGGTGTGGAGAAAACTGTGGTTGTACTACAAAGGTACTTTTATTGGCCAAAACTCCAACTAGATGTTGGGAAATATATCAGATCCTGCACTGCCTCGCCATCGCAAAGCCAATCATCAAGAAGCAAGACCTGTACAATCCTCTGCTTACTACTAGCCAGTTGTGGGAATCCATCTCCATGGACTATATGTCTGGCTTCCCTTCTACCAAGCATCGTAATGATTGTGTATTTGTGGTCGTGGACAAATTTTCTAAGATGGCTATATTGACAGCCTGCAATAAAAGTATCACAACAAAGGACACTGCCAAACTCTTCTTTGAACGAGTATGGGTACATTTTGGGATCTAGCAGACCATTATATCAGATTGGAATAGGAGGTTCCTAAGCACATTCTGGTCAAGCCTCTGGACACTATTGAACACCAATCTCACCAAATCAACTACCTTCCATCCCCAGATTGATGGCCAGATGGAGGTTGTCAATAGGATGATAGTGCACATACTCCGCATGTACAACTCCAAGCATCCTCTAACCTGGGATGAGAATCTTCCATATGTGTAACAAAGTTATAATAGAGCTCTCCATAGCTCGGTTGGTCGTAGTCCCTTTCAAGTGGGTCTAGGATTTTAACCATTGTGTCTGATTGATGTTGCCATGTCTCATGCGACTACGCAGACATAATCCACACATGTATTGTTTGAGGCTAATAAAGTGACCAAATTTATTGAATGCATCCAACACATCTGCTAGCAAGTTCATGACATCCCGGAGAAGTCAAATGCCAAGTACAAGCAACAACATGATCAACATCAGGTGCCACACAAGTTTAAGGCGGGTGATAAAGTCCGGTTGAATTTACAAAAAGAACACCCTACCAGAGCCCATCAGAAGCTTAGACCACTCCGATATGGTACTTACACCATTACCAAGGCTGTGGGAGACAATGCTTTTGAGCTCAGGATTCCCCCATTCCTTGGTCTACACCTAGTGTTCAATGTGGACCACCTTCAACCATACTTCCCACCATTGCTAGACACATCAAACATTGCAGAACAACTCACACCAACAGAGTTAAACCGAGACTGAATGGAACAAGCCACAACTGATCAGATTATGGGCACATAGGTCAATAACACTCACCAGCAAAATATCCAACTGTATTAGGTTATCAAGCTGGCCAACTCCTGCACCAATGCAAGTGGCTCACCAGGGACCAAGTTCAACAAAAGTTTCCCCATCTCATGGAGGCACTCAACGCAATGGGGACCATTGCTTCCTAAGGAGGGAGGACTGATTGAGGTGGATATTGGGGGCCACCCTCCTATTTCATTCAGACTCCCAACATTCTCTTTCAGTTTTTTAGTTTCCTTAATTGCAGCACAACTTACTATTTTTGGCAGTTTTTCAGGTCCTGAACTTCTGGAGCCGTTTTGAGGCCCTAAAAGACATTTTCAGGAAAAACGGAGAGACCGAAAAAGTCCCAAAAAAGAAAAATGGTTTGTTTTCGGCCTACTCTTCGAGATCTTCATAACGAGGTATTATGATAGCTAAATGGAGATCGTATGCCAAAGTTACAACCCCGGTAAATTGATGTCCCAATTCATCCAAACGGGGCCCACAATTTTGGCACTTCATCTCCTAGGGTTAGGTTTCTGGATGTTTAGGGTTTTCCATTGTTTCTCAATAATAAATAGGCCTTTGACCCTCATTGTAACACAGTTGAGAGACATGTAATTGCCACATCTCTTCTCATAGATAAGCTACCATCGCCCGAGCTAGTCTTATTTCCATTATGTTTGTAAGCATATTTCAGTATTTGATATTATTGAAATGAAGTGTTATTCTGTTGCATCTTTGTATTTATGGTTATATCTGTAATTTGTTGTGTTCCTGTTTAAATTCAGATCATCAAAAATCCTAAAGAATCTTCTAAGGTCCCGCCAATCAACTCCTCAAAGCCCTTTGACCCGAAAACCCGGGAACCCTCATTGAAAGAAACCAAGATGGTTCACAACAATGAGGGAATTGAAGAAATGGATTTGGACACTCTCAACCCTCCCCCCCCAACATTGCTAAGGGATGGAAATACAAAGACTCAATGATCTAGATTCTCTTCGCTACCAGAATTAACCAAGATCTTTTTACTTCTGTGATGTTAGTGGAATTGCATGTGAAAGAGTATGAAAAACCACAAGTGCATACTTTAAAGAAGAGGAAACATAATGACAACCATCAAATCAAATAAAACACAAACATAGATAACGAAGTTCACCAAGTGTGGGTTACGTCTCGAGGCTCGATGTCAAGAGTGGGGAGGCCGCTTCATTAAATGTTGCAAAATGATAATGATGTACATGTTATATTTTTTGTCATTATGAGGATAAACTCCCTCAACAAGAGTGGCATGTCTCTTCACGATACATTCTCCTATAGGAACTTTCACCCATATGGGCCCTCCTTTAGGATGACACGATATCTAATTCTCACATGAAGTGGCATACAAGTGTCCTTCAACATAATGGTAAACAAGGATCTCAACAACAACATCATCACCTCAAAAAATCAAAAGAAAATCATGGCATCACTGCATCATATACCTCCACTTTCAGGGATGGTGTGAAAATGCAAAGCTCTACTAAAGAAATGGACGACACCGTTGAATTCGTGGTGCGAAATCGTGTTGAATGACTGTAAAATCGACCCCTTTTTGACACCGTTAAAACCTGGACCCTCAGGAATCTCGAAGATTCCCCAAAGATTCCTTACTGTTGACTACCTGAAATTATCCTACTCAAATGAGGAAACAAACCACACCATCATGTTCCCTACAAAATTCTGGTTTGTTTGAGTATAAACTTGGCATGATTTTGTCACTGTGAATTTTTTCCCTCCAGGGAACCTTCTAGATTCCTCACTGATTCTACATGGAATATTTTGTGGAATATTCTCACCTCGATAACCATGCATGCAGGGTTCCGACTCTGGGTTCCGCGGACTGGTTCCTCCCTCCTCTTCTCTCCTCTCGACCTCCATTCGTCCCTTCTCTCCCCCAGCGAATGGTTAAATGTTGCCTTTTATTAAAAACTCGGGCAGATGTATCAATCTCTCACTTGTGGTCCATTGATGGACGCCCAAATTACGTCATCGAAGGTCCTGGGGCCAAATCCACGGGCCCCCCCATAATGGTGCGTAGTTTAACTTGGGGTGCGATTTGTTTTAAATTTTTGGTGTGTAATGATTTAATTTGGGCTTTGTTTTGTTGTCAATTAGATTGGAGGGCCGACTGGTTTCAACATCCGTCGACTCTATCGTTATATATAGTGTCGAGTTTTGGGTGGGGTCTCGAGTCAAAGCCACGGGCCCGATTCCATGTTTTTTTTTTAAATTCAACTGTAATAGTTGGGGTGGCAGGGTTGGTGGCCTGCCACCCTTATTTTTATATAAACAATACGGCTAAAAACCATTCATCGGATTTTAAGGGTCATCGACAAAATTAACTAGGCGACAAATTCACCCGTTCTAATGGTTGAAATTTGTGCATCGGTAAATAAAAAATTGTGGCCTCGTTAGTGGCTGCCACTGGGCCTAGTTTGACCAAAAATTTGGTTATGAATATCTTTAGCATACAAAATCAGATTTGAGTGTTGTTCATGCCATTGGAATCAGAATGACAAGCACTATGATCTAGTCCTAGTTTAGGTGAAATCTGAGAAATTTTATTTTTGAGCCTTTTCTGAGCCACTTCTGAATTCTAAGCATTTTTGGAGCCACCTAGATCATTCTTCCTCACCGAGGAGTTTTTGGTCCTCCAAAAACATGAACATAATCTACAACTGTTGTGTTACATTGTTTGTGCAACAAGTGTCCTGACAGGTCACACTTCCTTCTCCTTCACCCTTGTTCTTCGGAGCCATAAGTGATGAACTGACACCTGCATCCTCTGCAAACTTGTAGTACAATCTTTGCAAAATACATGCTCAATTACATGACCAATCATGACCCAAGCATCCCCATACTTTCCAAGAGTTTATAAGACACACTCTTTGGTCAAGTTTACATCAGAATAGAAACCAATATCCCAGCTATCAATAGACGACCAAAAACATCATCATTGCTTTAATAAATGATGGAAAACACATCATCAATTTTACAATTGCAACACATGATTTACAAAATGCGGCCATGACAAGCTATCATATCTAGTAAAACCATCTCTCACTCATCAAAGTGAATAGGTCATAATCTTGGAGCTGATTCACTTATTGAACAACTTTTCCAACTGGTTCCTGCACAGGCGCTTTGTCCCTCTTGAGACACTGCTCTGGATGGAGCCTCCAACATGTGGCTCTTTGATGTCCACCTCTGTTGCAATGATTGAAAAAAGTCTTCTTCCTCTAGACCTGCTTAACCTTCTTCCTTCCCTGATGTGGAGAAGGCCTTTCACGTCTTGTCCTCTTTCTTTCTGCCATTCTCTTCTAGCACTCAACAACCACATGGTTATGCAAACCAAAAAAACTACATGGTTTTCTACGCCATGATTTCTGCTCATCATTAAAAATATGCTTGTAATCAAAATGAACTCTAGAATACTGAGACTTTTTATACCTCTCTTGGTTGTCTCTGGTGCAATCTTGGCGATGAGAGCTTGCCTTAGCTCTTCCTCTGCAATGTGCACTGTCATGGGAGGATTGTGATGTGTTCCAATCATCCTCTTTCTCCGATGGCTTCGACAATGTCGTGGAAACTTCTGCTTCCTTCGAGCATTCTCCTTCAATGTATCCCCTCTTGGTAAGGAGTCTCAAGCCGGTTACTAAAATGGGTACCTCAAGGCTTCCAATAGAAATAACGTCATGTGAAAATGAAACTGAAGAATGATCAACATTGTTTACCTTAGTTGTTGATTTTGAAGAAGAAGATGATGGCTTCGCTAAGCCTTCACTACACTTCAACTCTTTCGTGACTCATAACTGAAGTTGTAATCTCTGCTTCTCCTCTTTTTCTTCTTGTAGAAGTCTCCTCAATTCAACATTCTCTTTTTGAATTTGAAGGCTCTAATTGATCTCCTAATTTTAATTATGAGAAGATAATGAAGAAGAATAATGTTCACTCGAGGGGGTAGATGTAGCATCGTCCTCTCCACTTTCTTTCTCCTGTTCCTCTCTTACCATATTCTCCTCATAATCTATATACATTAAATCTACTATTTTTGACATCTTGTAGAACGCCTCATAGAGATCTCTGTCATCCTCCATTTTCTTTCTAGTTGCATGTTCAATCATTCACACTCGTAATTCACATCATCAAGAATATCGCTCTAATACCAAACTTGATTCGGATTCTCTCTGTTACCGGAATTAACCAAGATATTTTACTTATGTGATGTTAGCAGAATTTCATGTGAAAGAGTATGAAAAACCACATGTGCATACTTTAAAGAAGAGGAAACATAATGACAACAATCAAATCAAAGAACGCACACACATTGATAACAGAGTTCACCCAGTGTGGGTTACGTCTTCGGGCTCAGTGTCAAAAGTGGGGAGGTCGCTTCATTAAATGCTACAAAATGATAATGATGTACATGGTATATTTTTTTGTCATTACAAGGATAAACTCCCTCAATAAGAGTGGCATGTCTCTTCACAAGACATTCTCCTACAGGAAATCTCACTCATATGGGCCCTCCTTTATCATGACAAGATATCTAATTATCACATGAAGTGGCATACAAGTATCCTTCAACAGAATGGTAAACAAGGATCTCGAAAACAACATCATCATCTCAACAAATCTATAGAAAAACATGACATCACTGCATAATATACCTCCACTTCCAGGGATGGTCTAAAAATGCAAAGCTCTGTTGAATAAATGGATTACACTGTTGAATTCGTGGTGTGAAATCGCGTCAAATGACTGTAAACTCAACCATTTTCTGACATCCTCAAAATATGGACCCTCGGGAATCTCAGAGATTCCTTACTGCTGATTGCCTAAAATTTTATTGCTCATATGAGGAAACATACCACACCATCACATTCCCTGCGAAATTTTGGTTTGTTTGAGTATAAACGTGGCGTGATTATGTCATTGTGATTTTTTGCCCTCTAGGTAATATTTTAGATTCCTCACTGATTCTACATGGAATATTGCTCTAGAATATTCTCTCCTCAGTAACTGTGCGCATAGAGTTCCATTTTTGGGTTCCACACATTGGTTCCACCCTCCTCCTCTCTCCTCTTAGCCTCCGTTTGGCCCTTCTCTCCCTCGACAAATGCTTAAATGTTGTCTTTTATTAAAAACTCAGGCGGATGTGTCAATGTCTCACCTGTGGGCCATTGGTGGATGCCCAAATTAGGTGGGCAGAGGTCCTGAGGTGAAACCCACAGTCCTCCCCCATAATGGTGCATCGTTTAACTTGGGCGCAATTTGTTTTAAATTTTTGGCCCGTAATGATTTAATTCAGCCTTTATTTTGTTGGCGGTTAGATTGGAGGGCCGCTCGTTGGCAGGATGGTCGGTTTGGCCAGGTGGGTTTGAATCCCATCGGCCCTATCATTATATATAGTGCCAAGTTGTGGGCAGGGTCTCGAGTCAGAGCCGCGAGCCCCATCCCATGTTTTTTTTTTTTTTTTTTTTATTCAACTATAATAGTTGGGGTGGCGGGGTTGGTAGCTTGCCACCCTTATTTTTTATTTTTATTTTTTATAAACAATACAACCAAAAACAATTCACTGGATTTTTAGGGTCAGAATCTGTGCGCTGGTAAATGCCAAATTGTTGCCTCGTTAGTGGCAGCGAATGGGCCTAGTTTGACCAAAACTTTGACTATGAATATCTTGAGCATACGAACACTGATTTGAGTGTCATTCACACCGTTGGAATCAGGACAACGAGTACTATGATTTGGTTCTAGTTTGGGTAAAATCTGAAAACTTTAATTTTTTAGCCTTTTCTAAGCCACTTCTGAATTTAGAGCGTTTCTGGAGCAACCTGGATCACTCAAGCTCAATTATGAAGAATGAAGTTAAAATATTAAGCAGATCCATTCTAAAAAGAAGGAAGCATGCTAAAAAAGTGTCAATAGACCAAACTAGTGTCAGTCCTCTAGGTGTTCATGTCCAACCTATGAAGGAAATAACAAAGCCACACAAGGATGAGAAGAAAAAGGGATGTAACAATAACCAACAAATTTTAGAATAAATGGGGGACATTCTTGTCAGCTTAGGTAGAACAAATTTGATATCAAAGCTTTATCCCTCATCCAATTCTTCTCCCCCATGAAGATAATCTTCTGGCTCATCAAAAGCCTTAACTGCAAGGGAAAGCAAAGGCTTCTTAAAGATAAATGGATCTTGGAACATCCAACCTTTTTTATGATTCTAGAGATCAAAAACTTATTGTGAAGCTATATGCAAGTTGACAAGAAAATGGGATCAAGGATGCCAATCAGTAGCTCTTCATGCCCAAGGTCAATATAGAGGTCTCACAATCATTTGGAACTCTCCAAAGGTATTTATCCTTAACATGTTTGCTTCTTTCAAAATTCTCATTGTTCAATTCCAACTCATAGGATCATCAATCATTTATTTTCCCTCAAATGTTTATGGCCCCTTACTGCCTAGAGACAAAACCCATTTTCTTAATTCTATCAAGTAGCTCAGTCTTCTTATCTTCCTGACATCTTGGATCTTGGGAGGAGATTTCAAAAAATAAAATCATTTGAGGAAAATAAGGGTGATCTCAGAAAGTTAGAATCAAAATCTAGCCTCTTTCAAGATATCATGGCCTCTTCTCATTTAGTTGACCTTAACACCATCAACAACACGTACACTTGGAACAATCATAGAGATGGCTCCCAACAAATAGCTTCAAAGCTAGATAGATACCTCATCTCAAAAAATATCATAGTCAAGGAAATTTTTATGGAAGCTTCCATCCTCCATATTCATGGCTCATATCACTGACCAATCAAATTAGACATTCAAATCCTGCCCCAGAAATATGCCTTTTCATCTAGAGTGTTTTTGGCTCCATTATTCGGATTTTTAATCCATCATCAAGTAATGGTGGTATGAATTGTCCAACATGGAAGGATCGACCATGTATTTTCTATGAAGGAAGTTGAAACATATTAAAAATCATCTCAAGACATGGAACAAGGAAAAATTCAGAAATATCCTTAAGGACAAGCAGAACTTGGAAGCTCGAAGGGAGCATATCCAACTGGAATCCATTCACCAACAAAAATCAAATGAGTTTATAAAGGAATAAGCCTACACTCTCACACTGTTGGAAGAAATAAGGAAGTAGGAAGAAATTATTTGGCAACAAAAATCGAGAATTAGATAGTTGAAGGAGGGGGAGAGAATCATTACTTTTTTCCACAATTTAATGCTTCAACATCATTACTATAATCATATCTCTTCCTTATAAAACTTTTCCTTATAGAACACAGGCGACATCAAAGTTGAAGAACACAATGACATGTCTCAAGTGCTAGTATAGTACAATAAATAACTCTTATCCAACCCCATGCGAGATCGTTTAGATGTTATTCACAAAATTGTTCAACATATTCCTCCTTTTGTCACCAAAGAATAAAATGGGGCTCTCTTAAGAGAGATCCCCATTGATAAAGTGGAGGAGGCCGTTATGTCCATGCCCTTTAAAAGGGCCCATGGACTGGATGCCTTCACAACTAAATTTTTTCAAGTCTGTTGGTCAACAATTGGTCATAATATTCGGAAAGCTATGGAGGAATCAAGGAGGTAAAAAATTATCCTAAAAGCTTTGGGTGTTGATTTCTTTAGTTTAGTCCCAAAAAGGACAATGTACAGGATCCTGGCAGCTTCTGGTCCATTTCTTTGTGTAACTTAATGTATAAAGTGATTACCAAAATAAAGTTATTATGGGGCTTGAAAGTCACAGTCTGCACCATATGATCTCCAGGGGAGTTCTACATAAAAAAGGTAACAAAACGAGTTAAGCCATGTACTAACACCAAAATCAGGATGGACATACTTCATAAATTGTCGAGAAACATCATGCTTCTGTTAAGTTAAGACAGATCAATATTATTATTAACAACATTGACAGAAGTAGATGAATTAAAGAAATAATTTCAATATTTTTAACCTATATATAACTTGTATTTTAGAACTTGTGACCTAAGTTTCCAGGTTTGCAAGTATTTGAAGCATCAAATTTTAATAGGACCATAGGAACCTAATTCACCTAAGACATGGTACTAGAAATAAGCATTCAATTCACCCAGATAAGCTAAAAAGGAAACAAATTTTTTCATATATAATAGAAAAAAAGACATACTGACTAATTGGAAATTTAATTCATTTCCACAATTTATCTCATACTAGGAAGATGCAATATTAACAAATTCATTTTGAAAAGTTTATTTTCCTTCATTTAATAAAGATCTATATAATGGTAAATGAATAGTAATTCACTATTCTCCTTCATTCAATAAAGATCTATATAATGATAAATGAATAGTAATTCACTATTCTTGGTGGCATTGTCTATCAAGCTAGCTTTCAAATTGACCATATTGACTTTTATCAACAACTTAAGATGGTTGTCACACTTCCATATTAAACAATAACGGTTGATGCTTTCTCCATTGCACGGTGCCCTCATTCACTTGCATCAAAATTTCTCTTATCTTCCCTAATGCTTATCCATTTCAACATGGGATTCTTGGTCATTTTGTGGTTATCGAGGATAAATCAGTGCATTTTTATTTTGAATGAGTTGGTTCGATTGAGGATTGAAACATAAATCTCAAACTTATTACCTATTGACCTTTCTAGCACGACTCAGAAGATGTACATTGGGGCAACTAATATTTCCTGGGCCATAGGCCCATTAATGCGGTTGGGTGTTGGGTGGTATATGTCTAACTGTTAGATTTAAACAAGTATAAATCTAATGGTGGGCATATACAACCCAACCTATTTTGAATGAGTTGGTTAGATTGAAGATTGAAACATAAATCTCAAACTTATTAGCTATTGACCTTTATAGCGTGACTCAAAAGATGTACATTGGGGCAACCAATATTTCCCGGATCATAGGCCCATTAATGCGGTTGGGTGTTGGGTGGTATATCCCTGACCGTTAAATTTAAACAAGTATAAATCTAATGGTGGGCATATACAACCCAACCGCATTAATGGGCCTATGGCCTGTGAAATAAGCAGTGCTTGTACATTGGTGGCTTAAACTCTTGTATTAAGCTCAAACTAACCGGGTCACAATGATTTCCAGAAACATACACAAACTCTACTTTTAAAAACCATTGGGTGCAACTTTATTAGAACACCATGAGCCAACATGTTGAAATAATATTTTCAACATATTGACCCATGTTTTGTTGTTATTTCCACTTTGTCTTTTTAGCACTTTATATCAATACATTGTTGGGATCAGGAGAGAACAAGGGGATCAATGGAACCAAATAGATGGCCCTAAAATCCAAACACGTGTAATATGCAGCGTTGCACCTGCCTCTTATGCAAAAAAGAAATTTATAGCTAAATTAAAGTAAAAACAATAAATAATTAAAATTGTAAATAGACAAATGCTTTCAACAATAAACAAATTGGCTTAAATGATTGTATTTAGCATAATTACATTATATAAAATATTAATCACTCGATTGTTGTTGGCATGTGGCCACTTATAATTTAGAAATCCACGAGATAAACAAGCCTAACCATTGCAGAATCATTGAACACCACACCATATCACCGCACCATATCCACGTTGGCATCAAGATAATCACTTAAAGGATAAATGTTATTCAACTTCAAAGCAATTAATAGGCTGTGAAAATTCACTTGTGTGGCTGCACAATGCAATTCTTACTACTGCCAATTTGGGCAAAGAAATGCATTCGATAAGCCCTCTAAACTTATATGAATGTCCCTTGAAACAATAGTATAAGAAAGAGATATAATAGCTCTCAGATAAATCACCATGGGCTAATACTCCTAAAAGTATTGTAGGTTTGTATCATAAGGCTAAATGCTCGACAGAAAATGATGTAGAATATGGGAACAACTCAAAAGTCCATACATTCTAGTAACCAGACTCGAGTGAAGAAATTTACATGGGATGTTTTTGGAAAATGAAAAAGGTATAAAAGACTTGGACTTACCTGGCTATAACCACTAATACCTTCTCCAAGTTTCTACTACATTTTCATGAATATCAACTTATGAAAATGATTAAATCTTGAAAAATATTGCTTGTCCTTGCTCCCGGGCAAGAGACATAGGAAAAACAAATCAAGAAAACATAAATGAGGCTCAATTGGGAATCAAGATAGATGACTTTTAAGAATGAGGTTCAATTTGCTAGTTAAGAGATTCAATTCCAATCAGTGTTTCCGAAATCTACAATCCCAGTTAAGTTCAACCTACAATCAATTTTAAGAATATTTCAAGATTTTACAAATGTCAAATTGTCAGATTGCAAGAATATTTTAGAATCCGACAAAGAGAAGTGAATAAAAAACTTGAATTCGTTTCTCAAACAATTGAATACAATTAAGAGATGAATACAATTAAATTTCTCTTGTCGTGACAATGAACGACACTTGCTGGTAAACGTGTCTTGCTAGTAAACGCGTCGACAAATGAAATGTCAGAATGTCAGATTGCAAGAATGCATTTGCTAGAATGTCGTGAATAAAAAACTTGAATTCGTTTGACAAACAATTGAATTTCTCTTGTCTTGATGATGAACCACACTTGCTGGTAAACGTCTCGACAAATGAATTTTGACCACACTTGCTTGTAAATGCGTCGACAAATGAATTTTGACCACACTTGCTGGTAAATGCGTCGATAAATGAGTTTTGATGTTGGTTCGAAACGCGTTGACAAATGAATTTTGACGCTGGTTTGAAACGCGTCGACAAATGAATTTTGATGTTATTTTCACCGAAAACTCTATGTGTGATTTTCGCTGAAAACTCTTCGTCGACAAATAAATTTTGATGTTATTTTTGCCAAAAACTCTCCTAAAAAAAATGAATTTCAATCGATATTTCAAAAATGTACAATTAAATTGAATTTCAATCGTTTTCAGAAATGTACAATCGAATTAAGTTAACTGCAGAATTAATAGAGTTAAGTTCAATCTGAAATACTGTTAAGTTTAAGTGAAACTGGTAGGTGGGCACATTTGGTATGTTTGGGCATACCTCAATAAGTAGTCGGGCGCTGAAGTCTAGCCAACCGAAGAAGGCACAACTGAAACTAAGATGGAAGCTTTGGAGTAACTGCGAGATTCTGTAATTTGTCCCAAGTTGTTGATGGATACCAAGCCCAACGTGCCTCTACAGAGATAGACCAGGAAAAATAATAAACCATTAAATAATAAAACTAACTGTCTGAAAGAGACATGGCTTAGACTTCCAAAAATCTCTGCAAATTAATGATGTTTTCTGAGGTCAATGTGCATATGGTTTAGAATTAAAGCTAACTTATGTAGAACTCCTAAACTGGTTGCTTAGCTGAATTATGCATCAAACATCCTATGAATTCTTAATTACTAGAATTTAGTAAACATATATTGAAATACATCTTAGAAAGGTACAGATTTATAACAACAGTCATATGGAAGCACCCCTGTGTGAGCTTGATCATATACTCTGGATTAACCCTCTTTTTAGTATAAGTTTGCATTATCATGGATTATGACTCATTTAGGTTATCCATAATTAAATTTTATATTTAAAATTAATTCATTTTTATTTTTAATTAATAATAATAACCTGTTTTTCAATTTTTTATTTATAAATAATATTTTTAATTTAATTCTTGTTCATAAACTTTTAATTAATAAAATAAACCATTTTTTCACATTTTTTATTTATAAATAATATTTTTAATTAAATTTTTATCCATAAGTTTATTTAATTACACCTAAAATTAACTAAAATATCTAATAAAACTATTAATAATTAAGTAAAATGACCCCTAAAATTATGTGAAAATATATTTATATAATCAAATAATTAAATTATATATAAATATTGTATACTAAACATCACTATAGTCTAATTTTTCAATATTACAAGAAAATGGGAAATAGGCCCATCACTTACTTACATGGAAGGTGTTTTAGCACTCCCAAGAAAAAGATCAATAGGTGTAATTATATGGAAGGTGTTTTCTCTATGGTGTTGGGCTAGGTAAGGCTAGGTAAACACCGGTCATCCTTTCCTATCCCAAAGTCCTATTTTCATCTTTCTCTGCAGTGAAAATCTCACACGTAGAAAGGGTTCATGAGCCATTTTTTCTTGTCACTAACCCAGGTTGACTCTTTTTTACTCAATAATTCATGTGAACAAATGCATAGTATAAAAGTATGGTGAAACTTTCACTTTAAAACCATCCAAATAATCCACTATTTTATTAAAAATAAGAGGTTTTATATGTAATGATTTAGTTTTTCAAGATGATTGCTTGTTACGCCGTAAGGCGTTTCCCTTTGAAATGAATTGCCCCAGCCGCTGCCATGTCCTATTGTTGACCGTGGATTTGTGGTGTTAGACGATTGAATGAAGTGTGATCGTTGATCTAACACTGCTCCAAAACTGAACGATTAATGAGGAAGCGGGACGGACACACCCCCAGCGAGCCATTCGTTTCGCAGCTGACATGTGCTTGGCTCGCACTACCAACAAGGGCTCTGCCTGGACTCGAGCTCAGAACCTCTGCCTCATGCGCAAAAAAAAGACCATCACGATGATGAAGCAGAAAAAAATCCTCCCTCATAACGCTGGCGAGAAAAATGAAATCGACATCTTTCCATCGAAAATGTTGTAATAATGTTGATCTTGAAACAGGTGGCCAGATCATGGCACCATTGACAGAAGACTCCAGACTCTGCAGAAGATTGTTCCCGGCGGCAAGAAAATGGAAGTTCATACACTTTTTCAGGAGACCGCCGACTATATTTTGAATCTTCAAATGCAAGTTCAAGGTTTGGAAGCTCTTGCAGATTTCTACACTGCGAATTCTGCAGGTCGTGTGGTCGAGTCCGCCCCGCTACAGGACCGATCAGCATCCTGCGCTGCACAGGTCTGATATGGTATATACGCGAGCTTGCTTGCTTGTCTGTATAATTTTAACTATGCAGTGTATATATGAAGGCAACGAGGATGTAGCTGGTTGTTACCTCGGAATGTTTCTCACTGTATGGTATGGTTGTATAAGGCCGATAAATTTACTCTCTGTAAAGGTACTGCTCCTATTTCTTAATATCTAAAAGGGGTGAGGATTAAATATGGAAAAATGGCCTGCTATTTTACTGAACACCACACAAAGAAGAGTATTGAAATATGGAAAGAAAGGGATCTGAGACGAGCAGAGAAAGAGGAGCGCAGAAGAGCTAGAGGCAGACTGAGAAGTCAATCAACATTGTTAGAGTGGCTCGCCGTTGCTGTTCCATGAATGACGCCGAAGAATAAAACTCGCTCCCACACAGAACACCAATTTTTTCAGTCCGCCTCTTGTCCTCCTCAGCCCTTATGACGGCACGTCAGCCCTTATATATAAAGGTGCGACGATGTTTACACTGCAAACTGCATATTGATTTTCACATTTGTGTGTTTTTGAAATTTGTACTTTGTGCTCGTAGAAGCGAGATATTCTATAAGATGTGTACTTCGTGCTCGTAGAAGTGAGGTATCTGCTTAACGCTGTTTGTTTTCCAAGTTTGTTTATCAGAATGTTTCAATAGATACATGTGAATCTAATTTGGTATCTATTTATCAATAGATACATGTGAATCTAATTTGGGATGTATTTATCAGGAGATCAAAAATAGGGTTTATAGATGTATTTTTTAAAAATTTTATTTATATTGGATTTTTTTTTGTAATGAGAATTTTTGTATTAAAAAAAAAATTGCTACTGGAACACGCTGCTAAAGCAGTATATAGGAATGAAGGTTACATTTTTTGTATTAAATTTTTTTTTGTTAAAAATTCTTCAATAAATGTAAAAGGAAGAGGACAAAAAAACCATACTTTTCTTGACAAAAAGAGAGCAGGGGATTCAAGACTAGATCTACTGAAAATTAAATACATTGTTTTTTGAGTACATGAATAGATTCTTACAAATTGCTTGCACAAGGTAATATAAAAATAAAACATCTCTAGAATTTAAGTGAAACCATCTTTTTACTAGATTTGTAGGAAGATCAAGACACCAGATTTTGGAGATTTCTTACTTTGATATTTTCTATATTTTATTAATGGTTAATAACATTGATTAATTTTTAGAACATTTGAAAAAAAAAAGATTACATATTTTTCTTCTTTACTTCTTACTTCTTTTCTAAAAGACTGTTTTTGTCCTTTCCTTAGGTGAAACCTCTTCCTCAACAAGTGAATTGATGATCTTTGATTGCACTAGATCTGGAACTGCCTGATCAAAATGGGATATTGAATTAATCATTCAACCTTGACTTCTGCTTCTGTAGAGTGCAGAATTCCAAATCTATTTCTAGAGGGAGAATGGAACTGCGTGATCGAAATGGGGTATTGAATTAATCATTCAACCTTGACCTCTGCTTCTCTAGAGTGCAAATTTCCAAATTTATTACTGGAGGGAGAATGTTGGTGAGACTCAAATCTATTAGAATGAGGCCTTTTGTGTTTCCTTGGAATTTGTTTGAATGTTCATTGCTATATATTAATTTGAGAAGATGACGATGAAATAGAAAGAATTTGAGATATTATAGTATTTGGACAAATTTTTGTAAAACACATACTTATCGCAAAAATTACATTTGAAAGGAACTTGCTCATAATCTAGAACCTGAAGATGACTTGGACCCTCCAAGTCAGCTAAATTACCTTTGGGAGTTTTGCAAAATACATTTCAACACAAATTTTGGCATGCTAGAAGTTGTATTCCTTGGACTGTAAACTAGTAATATAGTAGGTCAAATTACTTTTGGGAGTTTTGCAAAATACATTTCTAACACAAATTTTGGCACATGAGAAGTTGTATTCCTTAGAATGTAAACTAGTAATATAGCGGGCCAATTTGTCGATAGATTTAAAAATACCAAAAAAAAAGGGGAAGATATGAAAGGGGGAAGATATGACAATTTGATCCCATCAGGCGTAGAAAATTTCTATGTTAGGATTAAAATTCAAAGTCAAATAGATGAGAAACATTTTCCTGGAGTCTATGAAGTAAGGCTCAGATCTGAAGATCAGATCTCTGTCCTCACATTCAACAATAAAAGCATGATATCACAATAAAAGCATGATATCTGTTTCCACAGTACAGAGTACCAATGAGTTCATGATCTACCTAATTGTTAGAAATCTGTTCTAAAATAGAAGTATAATTAGGGTAAAGGCGGATAACCTTACCCATCAACCCTTTTTTCCTTGAGGATTTTAACATTCTGCGGTCAATTCCAAATTAAGAGAAGGAATTGTGCCGACTCCTTTTACAAAGCTACTTAGGTGAATCACTGAACCATGGGGCAGTCAAAGACCACCCAACAAAGAACTCTTTAAATCAACAACTCTGATTTGCGGGCGAATTCTTAAAACTCGGCCATCAACCAGTAAGGACACAACAGAAAACACAAATCAACAAAAACGAAACTCGCAAACATAATAAATCCTCAGTCATGGAAAAGGAGTCCTAGAATGAGCGGAAGGCGGCAGCTGAGCTAGCAAACAGAAATTGCAAATTCCTGCAGCAGCTGAGGGCGACGGCTAGGATTACCCTAGCCGCTCTGTCGGGCTCTTTTTTTCATTTTTTGGTATAGGTGCTTATCAGATCCTCCCCAGGTTAACATGGATGTATTCTAATGGATTTTAATGATGTAGTTGGAACTGTAATTAACTTTTTTCTATGCAATAAGTAAAATGAGAAAAGTAAGCGTCTTCATATGGCCACCTTGTTGAAGCGAGCACAAGTAGAACAATCCTTTAACGAGACTCATTGATTAACCTACCGGGATATTCATTTTTCCCCTTTAATCACATCAACAACCTTTCTCCATAAACTTGTCGGCTTTAAGAGATTTCTGAGCAGAATTTCGCCCTTTTTTTAATAATTTAAATTTAAAAGAATGACAGTTATAGATGAAAATGAAAAAAATTGCAGCCTGCTGCTCATAGAATCTTTTTATTGAAAAATTGTTATGCCCAACTTACTCATACCTATTCCTATAGACTTGGCGTGTATATTGCCTAAAATACTTGTTTAACCAAAAAGCTACCACAACATAACTAGCACAAAAGATTACAGAGAATTTGGCCCTCGAGGGGCTTCTTCATTCGTGCCAACGTAAGAGTCTGCACCGCATGCTTGACTGAGCTCATATTCACATCGAACGAGTCCATTTATTGGCCTCGAACACGACAAACTCTGCAGATGGCTTGTAGGGGTGCTGAATCTCTGAAGTCACTCCTTCACACATGTTGGACCGAAATGAGAAGAGGTCTGAAGATTTTCCGTAATTCAGTGACCAGAGTATACAAGAAACCCAATTTGTATCCACCCGCTTTATATTTCCTCTTGTGAGCATGCACACAAGCTCCAAAAACATGCTCCCATTCATTAGATGCCAACATTTGGATGGCAGATTCAATTGCACACTGATCCCTAACACAGCTTTCTGCCGTTGCTTTGTATTTCCAATCTCCCTGCCATCTGGTCCATTTGCAGGATGCATTTGCCAATTCGCATTGAGCCTTATAAACATCGCATTCACATAGGACACCACACCCTGCTAGACTGGCAATGAACCATGATGGCACCTAAGTCACAACAACACTGAGATAGTTCTTCTTCAACCTGTGACCCCTAGAGTGCAATCTGAAACTGATGCCCTTTGCTGGCTGAATCAATAATGTAATGACTGGTGAATTCACCAGACTTCTAGCTTGCTTGACAGAGATCATCAATGCAAAACCCCAAACTCCTAATATCAGAGGAATCCGACTTGAAGGGCTAGCTAATACAATAAACCCAACACCCAAGAACTGGGCAATAAAACCACATGCAACAGTCTTCCTCATTATTATACAGTTAATAAATCCTATTGTTAGTGAGTATGAATGTTGAAGTAAAGGTCTCTGCAGTGGCTTTAACTCCCATTTCTCACTTGCGTACTTGAACTAACAGTCTAACACTTGGGGCAACAAGACGTACTTGTGTATATAGTAAGGTTATATCATGGGATGGGAGAGAAGGCTGAGCAGCCCTCGCTGCCGTTTATATGAAATACTCTTCTTAAAATGACCGACATACTTGTGTATATAGTAAGGTTATATCATGGGACGGGAGAGAAGGCTGAGCAGCCCTCGCTGCCGTTTATATGAAATACTCTTCTTAAAATGACCCCCAAATTAGTCCCCGACTCCGCCCTTGAATTGAGACCCCCATATTGGCCCCGAAACGTTTATATCAATGTGGAAAAAGTCGAAGTCAGAATTACGGCAAGGGTCCAAAAGTTTATATCAATGTGGAAAAAGTCGAAGTTGGAATTATGGAAAGGGTCCAAAAGTTGAAAAACTCGTTAAAAAAGTCTGTAAAATTAAAAAAACACAAAAATATTCATTTATTTTTTATTTATTTTTAACATCTAGAGTATTCACAACATCAAATAAATGCATTTCCACATAAACATGTAAAGAAAGCTAATATATAATATGTATATGAAGTCTAGTGCTACATCACATATCAAAATAGTGAATCAACTCCTGAATCTTGAGTTTTGTCCGAGTCTCAACTCTTAAGACAACAAACTTTTTGGGTCAACTCCCGATAAAATCGGGCATATAACGAATAAATTGCGATTTTTATTTTTATTTTTTTATTATTTATTTATGTATTTATTTCATTTTTTTAATTTTTTTTATTTTTTTTTACTTTTTATTTTTAATTTTTTTTAATTTTTTAATTTTTATTTATTTATCTATTTATTTATTTATTTTTAATTAATTAATTAATTAATTTATTTTTATTTTTATTTTTTAATTAATTAATTAATTATTATTATTTTTTTTTTTTGGAAAAGTCTGCAAAAAATCAGAGGATTAAATAGTTTTGTTGAAAAAATCGCAATTTTAGAATTTAATCCTGATTTTTTGTAGACTTTTTCCACATTAATTACTTTATATGAAATCTGCGATTGAATTGAGGGTTTGACCCTTGAATCTGTGATTGAATGGAGAGTTCTTAGGGCCTAAAAGACTTCAATTTTGATAATATTTTTCTTTCTCGAATGAGAACTGTGTGTAGGAATTTTCAAAATCTCCTATCATTGCTTGAACTCTATGAATGAGTCGATCAAGACATTTTCTTGTGGAGACATTCGACAATGCAAATTTCAAATTACAATGGCGGAATCCCCACCATTGTTACACATGTTATTTCCCCAAAAATCTCCTATCATTGCTTGAACTCTATGAATGAGTGTAGCAAGACTTGCTTGAACTCTACAAGACGAATTTCTTGTGGAGACATTCGACAATGCAAATTTCAAATTACTATGGTGGAACCACTGTAACACATTTTATTCCTGCTGCCCTAAGCAGTTCAAGGCCTTGATAAACTGCCAGTTCCTCTTTCTCACCATTTGTGGCATGACCAAGCCTCTAGGCATAATCAAGTCCCTGATTTTTATTGATCCAATGTGATCACTACCACCCCTACTTCCTCTGTACAAACTTTTAGTCTTTCCAAATTGTTAGTAGTTCACTTCGACTCCTTATAACTCAGTTTTAGTCAACTAACCAGAAACAGTTTACTCTCTTACTCCAAAATTTAATTAATTTTATTAATTATATGCAGAAGTAACAAATTTGTATATTTTGATGTTTTGTATTCTTGTCCTAATTTTTAGGTCACCTTAGTACATATTCGAAATAGTGACCATAGAGTAAACATGAATAGCTCTGTCATATATGTGTAGGTTTCACGTTTTGTGAGAGTGCCCAATCTACTCTTGCTTTTATTTGGAATTGAATGCAAAACTATAATTTGAAATATTTGTCACAGTTAATACTATAATCCTTTTGTATCATGGTTAAGAATCTTAATATAAGGTGTTGCATAATTAAGAAAATTAACATAAGATTTTGAGGACTGATCTGCAATTGGAGAATGGGGGCATCCAATTGGCCAAGGGAAAAAGTATTAATCTATCTGCTACTAGTCGCAGGATAGCTAGTTATATGCGAACAACGAAATTTTAAGTTAATCCTACATTTTAGAGCAGAGTTGTCAAACGAAAGTTTGCGGGGTCTGTTAAAGTCGAGTGTTGTTCTTGCCCCACCATTGTTTGATTCTGCCAAGTGACATGTTTGCTGATTCCTTAAGTAATCACAACTTCTCTTATTTTTACTGTGTTGTGTTGTCTTAAATGTGTACCATTCAGTACGGTTCCATATGTCACAGAAATGTGTATTTTTACTGTGTTCTACGTTTCCATATATCGCAAACACAGCTGACAACAAAAAGGTCTAGATTTGTGTAGATCTTCTAATTTCAGACTAATTTCTGAACTTTAATTAGGAATTTTGCAACGATGTTTATATTATCATGCACCTCCTACACATCAAATCTAAGGTCAGTATTTATATTATCAAGCACCAAGAATGATGAATATTAGGCAATCTATTTTGAGGTTTCCGATACAATCCAATTTACCTATTGTAATCTCATTATGATAACAATTAGCCAGAAGTTTAGTCCTGAAACCCAATACGACAAAGCTTAAGTTTGTCCAATAATGATTGTACATACTGGGAAAAGAACACTACTGCCTACCAGCCTTGTTGGTTTCTTAAAACTGAATAAATACCCAAATACCGTTGAATCTTATTTGGAAACTGATTGATGCTTTGGTAGGAATTTGGAAGTCTGTCTTTACACTGGTGACGCACCAGGGATGAGCTGGTTGGAAATCTGAATATGTTTGCTTGCTGGCACCTGAAGGCAAGGTCTGGAGTTCTTTTCCCTTTGGTGATAGTAGTTAATATTATTTGCACATATTCCCCTCAGTGATATCAGAATTACTACTGTTTACATCTTTTTTTATTGCTATCACCTAAAGACAAGGTTGGAGTTCTTTTCCCCTCGATGATGGCAGTTTTAATATTGTTTTACATGCCTTCTCTGTCAGTGATGGTATATTTATTCATCCTTCGGCTAGGGATTGAAGATCTATCCTGCTCCATAGTACTCACTTTGAATGGGGAGATACATGAACCTTGTACCTCATAAACTTGACCAATTAATGTCTCTGTGGTGATCAAATTCTAGTAAGCCTCTAACATAGGGTGGAGTCTGGACTCTGGAAAACATATGCATGCATGCTTTATACATTACCATTACTTCCAATGCTTCTATGGCTTCTTTTCTTAATAAATGTCATTTTGACCATCCTTAGGGAGAACTTAGCACTTAATTTTAATAAAACGTGTAATTTATAATTTGGATTTTTGGGTTTATATGGAGGATATTTCCTAAAAATACTAAAATGGTAACACTTTCTAAACTCTTCAACACTTTCCAAACACTTCAACTTTTGGCTCTCATGGACTTGAGTATACAATTCGCACAATGTTGCATGTTGTCAGCTAAGTTTGCAGGTTGATACATGTTTGGTGATCTAGTTGCAGGTTTTTTTGAAGTTTTACATATTTTTATCCTTTTTTTCAAAAGAAAATACTTCGCGGAAAACCTTCTAAGTTCTAAGTACTTTCCTATGATCTGTGAATGGTAAATGAGGTAAACGTTGATCCTGATTTTGGAGTGATTCTGGAGCGTAATATAAAGAGGATCAAGAAAGTCGAACTTGTAACCTCTCAAATTTGGGAAAAGATCTCATGTCTAGTTCATCTTGAACTAACCCCTGAGGCTCTACATTCTTCTACTCGTAAAGCAAGCATTCACAAATTTAGCTTTTTAGGTTTTTCAATTTTCATATCTTCATTTTTTGGTTTATCAATTTATGTTAAACTGCTCTCATTGTGTTTCATCATTTTTTTTTCTATTTGCCAGTGTGGCATGAATCTGATAAACCTTTCCACTTGAGTTTATAAATTGATGGACATGTAATTGGTCATTCAACGTTTCCTTGGTTCATCATTTGACCTTGTGTTAGATATATAAATGTTTGAAACATTGAAATTTTAAGTGATGTATATCGATGATTGCCTTCTCATTAGAATTTTACATGGTTCAATTTTCTTTTTCTTTTAAGTTTTAACTTATCTCTTTTGTTTTTGCCTTTACTTTGTTGCAGAAACCTTTAGGAAATCACTCCTCTTAGATGTACCATCACTTACTTTAATGGGAATCCATTTTTATTTTTATGAAAGGCTACCTATTTATTGTGCTTGAACTATTTGACACCTTAGCTGACCTATTCATATTGGTAATTCCACTAAGTTCACAACTCTGGATGATAAGGAGGGGTGGTTTTCTTGTACTTTGTTGACACCAGTTAAATTTCATTTTGTCTATATGCTCTCCAGAATTTATCTGCAACATGTTTTCAGAACTTTATTTACCATGTTTGTTGTACCATCGATTTGCGAATGGAAAAAATGTACCAATCACTTTGAAAATAAATATACTTATCACTTGTAATTGTTTTGTGCACTCCATGCAAGTGCACACTATCCTTGACCAAAGAAAATGAGTCATTACCTGTATGCTTTGAGATCGTTCTGATATAAAATTTTCGAAGATTTCCAACAAACATTTGTCTCCTATTTAAATGGGTGGTTGAAATTATTTTATGCAACACTCCCCTTTAATTACAAAAAACAAAAATTTAAACTAAGATATTTTCTGGTCCGAGTCTAAGCTATGCTTACAATCTAATTTTTTTTGACATCAGTTGGACTTCCTTTTCTTTTCTTCATTGCTTTAGCTTTGTCTTTTTGTTGTAAGCTTCAGATTTCAGTGTCTTTATTGGCTGGTGCAACTGTTCGATTGTTCCAAGTTGTCCATGCATGTCCTCTATTTCTTCAAAAATTGGCTTGTATGTAAACGACTACCACATGTCACCTTGCATAGCTTGCTCTTCATCAATTTGTTCCAAAATAAATCATAAAAATAGTTTGTCTCTCAAGGACACTATTGCATGGAAATTTCATTAACAATTTTATTTTCTACAACATCCATGTTGCCTTCAACATTCATTGTTGCAACTTCTATGAAAACATCAATAACACATGGTGTTTCAAGCCATGTTTCAAGAAGTTTTAGTGTGATAGATTCTCAATGAATACATCAACCTCTTTTTCAATGAAGATAAGTTATTGTAGCATATGCCGCTAATCAATGCCAATGGCATGTCCGTGTTTATCTCAAAATGATTTAATGTATCAAACATCATCTACAATATAATCTGAAAGATAACCCATCGATCATAACAAACCATAGCAGCTAGATTCTTTTAATGTCTTAAAAAAAACCAAGGGATGCAACTTTGCGAGAGAAAAATGGCATTGCCACAGTAATATAAATCATAGCAGAGATCTTCATTCATATATATATATCTATATATATATATAATGAGTATGTACTATAGAGATTTATTTATCTCAATGATAACTTGCAGATTCTTCCAGTTATGACAAAAGAGTAAAATATTTAAAATAGAGCATGGACTATAGAAAGTAATATAAATCATAACAGAGATCTTCATTCATATATATATATATATTGTTGTGTGTGGAGCATGATTGTTCAGAGGTCTTTGTTTCAGCCGGATGTATACCCCAGGAAGTTTGTACACCCCTCCACGCGGGGGGTGCGGGGGGGACTTGTCCCCCCCACGGGGTTCCGGGGGGGCCGATCCCCCCCGGCTGGGGGGTCCGGGGGCCAACGGTCCCCCGGCAGGGGCTCGGGGGCAGTGCCCCCGAAGCTAAAAACAAATGTAAAATTGCCTTGTAAAAGTATAGTAATTTCTAGTCAATCTGGGCCGTTCATTAGGCAGATGATCTGACGGTAGAACTTATGTTTAGTTTAGGGTTTTTTTGCCCTAGAAGGCAACCCCTGTCTTTGTATGAGGGCATTGTATTGGAGGCTGAGATATAGATGTATATTCTGTGAGCGAGAAACAGAGAGGTGAGGCTGTGAGAGAAAACAGAGGATATTACAATGGATTTGCTGTAGGTAGTGTCTTTTCATTTTGCTGGATAATAGAAAGGAAGGACTGGCTGTTCGAGGTGGACGTAGCCCAAACTGGGTGAACCACGTATATCTGTGTCTCTCTTGTTTTGTGCGTTTTCTGTGTTTATATTTCTGCAATATTTTATGTGTTCCATTGCTCCGTAATATATAATTTTCTAACAACTGGTATCAGAGCTGAAGGTCTATTTGGCTGATAAACTCGCAGGAAAGAAGGGTTCCTGGTTCCAGTGGGAGCAATGGCGGAAGATGGTAAGTTTAGGGTCGAGAAATTTAACGGCCAAAACTTCTTGTCGTGGAAGATGCAGATGGAAGATTATCTGTATCAGAAATATCTATACCTACCATTGGGCGGAAAAACAAAGATGCCGACGGGTATGAAAGACGAAGAATGGAACCTTCTCGATAGAAAGGCACTCGGAACAATACGGTTGTGCCTTGCTGCGTCAGTCGCCTTCAACATTTCGAAGGAAACCACGACAGAGGGTTTGATGCAGACGTTGTCGAAACTATATGAAAAACCCTCGGCCTCAAACAAGGTATTTCTTATGAAACGGTTATTTAATATGAAGATGTCAGAAGGTGGATCTGTTGCAGACCATTTAAATGATTTTAATACTGTTACAAGTCAGTTATGTTCTATAGGGGTAAACTTTGATGATGAAGTTAGAGCTCTGTTATTCTTGTGCTCATTACCAGAAAGTTGGAATGGTTTAGTAATGGCCATTAGTAACTCTGTGTCTGGATCTAGTACTTTAAAGTTTGATGATGTTGTCGGTGCTATCCTTAGCGAGGAAATGCGACGGAAAAGCTCCGGTGAGACATCGGGTAATGCTTTGAGTGCAGAGTCTAGGGGAAGAAAAATGGAAAGAGGAAAGAGCTCAGGATATCGCAGTAAATCAAGGAAAGGTAGATCCAAGTCCAGATCGGGGATAGTGTGCTGGAAATGTGAAAAGAAAGGACACCTAAAGAAAGACTGTAGATCTCGGAAGGGAAAAGAAGGAGATGCACAGCAAGAAAACAATCACGAAGCAAATGTGACAGGTGAGGTGTTACAAGATGCTTTGATTCTTTCTTTCGAAAATATTACTGATTCCTGGGTGGTAGATTCAGGGGCCTCATTCCATGCCACACCCGATAAGAAATACTTTCATGACTATGTTCAAGGAGATTTTGGACAAGTTCGTTTGGGTGATGATAAACCCTGTAAAATTGTTGAAATGGGTAAGGTTCTTGTAAAACAACAGAATGGAAACCAATGGCTACTAAAGGAGGTAAGGCATGTTCCAGATCTAAAGAAAAATCTGATTTCAACAAGGCAGCTAGGCGGTGAAGGTTGTGTGACAACTTTCACAGATAAAGCTTGGAAGGTCACCAAAGGAGCCCTGGTAATAGCAAAAGGCGAAAAGGTTGGTACATTGTATTTATGCAATGGTATTTCTAACTCTGTTAATGCTTTAACTTCCAAAGGAGCAGATGCAGCATTATGGCATCATAGGCTCGGACACATGAGTGAAAAGGGGATGAAGATTCTTCACTCAAGGAATTTGTTGCCGGGTTTGAAGAATGTTGATTTGGATTTCTGTGAGAATTGCATTTATGGAAAACAGAAGAGAGTCAGATTTCTCAGAGTTGGGAAAGAAAAGAAGAGCGACAAATTAGAGCTTGCGCATACAGATGTATGGGGACCTGCTTAGGTATCATCTCCCAGTGGCTCTCATTATTATGTTACTTTTATTGATGATGTAACTAGAAAAACTTGGATTTATTGTATTAAGAATAAATCTGATGTATTTGATACTTTCAAGAAATGGAAAGCTTTGGTTGAGATTGAGACAGGAAAGAAATTGAAGTGTCTTAGATGAGACAATGGAGGTGAATATTGCGCAAAGAGTTTGATAGGTACTGTTCAGAACATGGAATTCGCAGAGAGAAGACAGTTCCAAGAACACCACAAGAAAATGGTGTGTCAGAAAGGATGAACAGAACAATCATGGAGCGTGCAAGGTGCATGAGATTGCATGCAGGATTGCCTTTACAGTTTTGGGCAGATGCTGTAGATACTGCTGTTTATCTAATAAACAAAGGGCCTTCAAGTTCCTTGGATGGTGGTGTTCCGGAGGAAGCACAGACAGGTAAAAAGGTAAACTACTCTTTTTTAAAGCCTTTTGGTTGTGAGGCCTTTGTCCATATTGATAAAGAAAATAGAACAAAGCTTGAGGCAAAGTCAAAGAAATGTACCTTTATTGGATATGGTGTTAATGATTTTGGTTATCGCTTATATGATTACGAAAATCACAAAATCATTAGGAGCAGAGATGTAATATTCAATGAAAGGGTCTTGTATAAGAATCAGTTGCAGGAAAAGAAACAGGAAAAAGAAAACAAGGAATACGCAGTTCTTGATGAAATCACTGAAAAGGTAAAGATGCCTGAAAATAATAATAATCAACAACAACAACCACCACAACAGCAACAGGCACCCCAAACACCTGAAAGTGGTGTTAGAAGATCTACCGAGATAAGTAGACCCCCTGAACGATACTCTCCTTCATTATATTATTTATTGTTGACTAATTCTGGTGAACCCGAATGCTATGAAGAAGCAATGCAGGTTGAAAGCAGGAAGAAGTGGGAGGTAGCCATGGAAGAAGAGATGGACTCCTTAATGCATAACCAGACTTGGGATTTAGTCAGGTTGCCTGCAGGAAAAACTACATTGAAGAATAAATGGGTTTACAGGCTGAAGGAAGAAGATGGAGGAAAACAAAGGTACAAAGCTAGACTTGTGGTGAAGGGGTTTGCACAGAAGAAAGGTATTGATTTTGATGAAATATTTTCTCCTGTTGTTAAAATGACTTCAATCAGAACTATTTTAAGTCTTGTAGCAGCTGAAGATTTCCATCTTGAGCAGTTAGATGTAAAGACAACCTTTCTCCATGGGGATTTGGAGGAAGAGATATATATGCAGCAGCCACAAGGATATGAGGTGAAAGGGAAGGAGAAACTAGTGTGCAGGTTGAAGAAGAGCTTGTATGGCTTAAAACAGGCTCCAAGGCAGCGGTATCTAAAATTTGACAAGTTTATGTCTGAACAAGGTTATACTAGATGTCACTCTGATCATTGTGTTTATCTGAAAAAGGAAAATGATGGCAGCTATATTATATTGTTATTGTATGTAGATGACATGCTTGTTGCAGGATCTAACATGCAGGAAATAAATGTGCTCAAAAGAAAATTGGCAAATTCATTTGCAATGAAGGATTTGGGAGCTGCAAAACAAATCCTTGGTATGAGAATAACTAGAGACAGGAAAAATCGAAAATTAACATTGTCTCAGAATGAGTACATACAAAAGGTGTTGAAAAGATTTAATATGCAAAATGCAAAACCAGTTAGTACACCTTTTGCTAGCCATTGCAAACTTAGCAAGGAAATGTGCCCAAAGACCCAAGAAGACATGGATTATATGTCTAAAGTTCCATATGCATCAGCAGTTGGAAGCTTAATGTATGCAATGGTCTGCACAAGGCCTAATATTGGTAAGCAGGTACATGAAAAATCCAGGAAAGGAACATTGGATGGCAGTGAAATGGATTCTCAGATATTTGAAAGGTACCACAAATCAAGCATTATGCTTTGGTGGTTCAAACATTTCTCTACAGGGATATGTTGATGCAGATATGGCAGGTGACAGAGATAACAGGAGGAGCACTACAGGATATGTATTTACTGTTGGAGGAACAACTGTCAGTTGGGTTTCAAAAATCCAAAGTGTTGTTGCACTTTCAACAACAGAAGCAGAGTATGTTGCTGCTACAGAGGCTAGTAAAGAAATGATTTGGTTACAAAGGTTTATGGGTGAATTGGGTAAGGAGCATGATATGGGCACGTTATAAAGTGATAGTCAAAGTGCCATTCATCTTGCAAAGAACTCAACATTTCATTCCAGGACTAAACACATACAGCTCAAGTACCATTTCATACGATCAATGTTGGAAGATGGAGAGTTGAAGCTGAAAAAGATACACACTAGCAAGAATCCTGCAGATATGCTAACGAAAGTTGTAACTAGGGAGAAACTAAGAACATGCTCAGTTTCAATTGGTCTTCAAGGATGACGATGAAGATGAGAAACAACCAGGTCCAAAGAGGAGTCATTGTCTAGCAAATGAAGCAGTGGTGGAGTTTCTACAATCATTCTCCAAGTGGGAGATTGTTGTGTGTGGAGCATGATTGTTCAGAGGTCTTTGTTTCAGTCGGATGTATACCCCAGGGAGTTTGTACACCCCTCCACGCGGGGGGGACTTGTCCCCCCCGCGGGGGTCCGGGGGCTCGGGGGTAGCGCCCCCGAAGCTAAAAACAAATGTAAAATTGCCTTGTAAAAGTATAGTAATTTCTAGTCAATCTGGGTCGTTCATTAGGCAGATGATCTGACGGTAGAACTTATGTTTAGTTTAGGGTTTTTTGCCCTAGAAGGCAACCCCTCTCTTTGTATGAGGGCATTGTATTGGAGGCTGAGATATAGATGTATATTCTGTGAGCGAGAAACAAAGAGGTGAGGCTGTGAGAGAAAACAGAGGATATTACAACGGATTTGCTGTAGGTTGTGTCTTTTCATTTTGCTGGATAATAGAAAGGAAGGACTGGCTGTTCGGGGTGGACGTAGCCCAAACTGGGTGAACCACGTATATCTGTGTCTCTCTTGTTTTGTGCGTTTTCTGTGTTTATATTTCTGCAATATTTTATGTGTTCCATTGCTCCGTAATATATAATTTTCTAACATATATATATATATATATATATATCACGAGTATGTACTATAGAGATTTATTTATCTCAATGATAACTTGAGATTCTTCCAGTTATGACAAAAGAGTAAAATATTTAAAATAGAACATGGACTATAGAAATTTATCTGAATGATAACTTGAGATTCCTGAGATTCTTATCCCACGCTGCATTCTATGTATGTAAATGAAAAATTAATAGATCAATTTAATCTTAATTTTGACGGATTTGATTACCTATTCTTCCCCACTCTATGCCTTACGACGTTTCCTTTGCACCTTACGTCTTTGCAACATAAGGTACAAATGCTAGTGTTAACACTGTTTGATTATTGATTGCGATGCCGATGTGAATGTCAGGCACACCTGAGATCCCTCACTTGCGCACTAATTCCTTCACGGGGCTCCCTATCCGTCAGGGGTGAGAACAGGAACGTGCCGGGGGACACGGGGAACAGATCGACATGTAATCATTCTATAGAGGTAGGTTCGACCGGAGGTAGAGAAAATTTCTTCAAGTGGCCATTGGAAGCTACGGGTGTGATGTCGTCGCGGGTTCAAAACCATTCCCTATGAGCTCCTGTATCAGCTCACAAAATCACGATTGGTGATTCGTGAATGTGGTGAACCTTGGGAACGGGGCAAGGTGTTGACTTCTTGGCTATCTTGGATGAGCCTTTGCTCACGCTCAATCGTTCGGCCATTCTCAACCTATATCCCTGCACTTTGTCTTCCAATTGCCTTTGGCGTTCATTTTCACCTTTCGGTGAGATTACTAGTTACACTGAAGGTGTTCCTCTATGGATTTGGCTGGGTGAACACTGTTCACCCCTACCAATCTTCACGCTTCATTTTTGTCTTCCTCTATCCCATTGAAAATTGACATGTGAAAGTCGCTGCCACCAAGAAAGGCTGCTTCTACGAGCATTTATCCAGGCATATTCAAACCTTGGTGCATATAGGCAGATTCGAACCTTGGTGCATACAATGTCAAAATCAGAACAACAAAGATGAAGGAGACAAGCAATGCAATGAACTTCGCCAGCAGAGACGCTGCGATAATTCATGTGAAAGAAGATCCGAAAAAGAGTGTGTTTCATCCATATGGCAATGCCTCATACTTGTTTATCCAAATGGGGGCTTATAGAGGAGGTCTAGCCGCATTCGCTATAATTGGGCTTGCTTCTAAGCCTCTCCACGTTTATGGAAAGCCACGATTTGAGTGTCAGTGGATCCCCAAGAATTTGTCTTCTGGAAGATTATAAAGGGCAAGGCCAAAAAAATGATCCCAGATTGGGGCTATCGCCGAGTTTACACAGTTGTGGTTGTCAATTACACGTTTTCCCATAACATGGGCAACAATTGCGATGGTGGAGAGATCATTCTTCATGCAATCCATGGGGATGAGTTTGAGAAACCAGAGAGGATCGTTGTTCTCAAGGAAGAAAAAGGTACCTACAATGGCTCTGTTTATAGCCAGTTCCTCCCTATGATTATCTCTATTGTGGTTCCTCTCTGTATGGTGACCTGAGTCCGTAGAGAATGAGAGTGTGGATGACTTATCATGCCAGATTCTTTGGGCCTAGATTGCACTTTGTTTTGCACGATGCTGGTGGAATTCATCCCCATGTTAGAAAGGTGTTCCTCATTATAAACGATTGTTTGCACAAGTACAAATTCATGGGAAAGTGGAATATTTTCTTCGATGTAGATGTGTATTTGTATATTTCTGGGTGGAAAACATTGCAATATGTGTTGAAGGAATTATTTGGCTATACCCAGTCCATAATTGAGCAATATTCCATGTCCAACAAGCTCTGCTTGCAGAATAAACTGCACAACATCTCGACCAACAATCCTTATTCCAGGTAAGACCCATTAAAGTTTCAATTAATTCTAAGTAAAGATTCGAGTATGTTTTTTGGGTTCAAAATTCAATATGATAAATTTGTTGTGCAGGGAATGAGGATTTGAGAAGCTGTTATTCAGGGATGTGAAGAGAGGCATAAGGATAGATTGCAGGCATGCAGTGGAGGTTATAAACATGTATGCCACTGGAGTTCACAAATCTAAGAATGTGATAGGGAAAACACAACACAAAATGGAGGGAAAAACAAGATATTATCATTACCATAACACCATAACTACCAAAGGAGATATGTGTAGGGAATTCGTGAAGCCATCGATGAGAAATAACGTGACTTGGGTAGGAGGCACTCTGTATGTATACGATGGCACCATGAAAGCCACTGCTCCATCCATTAAGAAATTCGAGAGAGAGCTGATGGGATCCGAGCTTGCATCCATTCAACAGTGAACACTGAACAATTTGTTGGGAAATTTCTGCAAAACGATTCAACCTGTAAGTACTATTTGTGAAAAGACAAAAAAATTGCATCCATTCAACAATGAACATTGAGCAGTTTGTTAGGAAATTTTTGCAAGTACTATTTGTGAAAAAACAAAAATTATTGGAAGAGCTTTGATTTGATCAATAAATCGAGAGCTCGGTATTTAGTAATTGTACCATTCTTTAAAATTTTTTAAAAGATAAAAAACATTAACAATAAACATGATTCAACATTAAACATGGCCAACTACTATATATAGTATTATCATTATTTTTAAATAAAATTGAGATATACTATAGTATTTATTTTATAATAATATTTTAAATACAAATAACTAGCTATTGCATCAAAAGAACGCCGAAATCTAAAAAATTAAGAACAAAAACACAGGGCAAAAATTGAAATTCCAGTCGTGGCCAAATCCAAATCCATATCATGATGAGATCTTCAGACCCGTGATATAAATTTATGCGAGCACTTGACAATACTGTATGGAGTTCCTATAATCCCCAATGAGACGCGCAACTCCCTTTCTTTTTGATCTCCTACCCTGGTTCCAATGAGCATTGGGAACTGCACTAGTGGATGCTTTTCAATGTAACACATGGTGGCCATTCCAAGGTTGTCTCATCAGGATAACCATTTGGTAGTTAGCTAAAAATGGTTTTTCATGACTCCAGTTCTATTTCTAGTGGACGACTTGGCACCATTTTTGGAAAAGGAGGTAACTAACTTAATTTGGGTGATTTTTTATTTTTATTTTTATTTTTTTTATTATTTATTTGTTTATTTATTTATTTATTTATTTTTTAACTTTGGAAAACTTGAAGTTTGGGAAATGTTTATTTTGTATTTTTGAAAAAAATGACCCCGTTGATTAGTTTGCATGTGAGAAGGAACTATATTATTGAACAAGAAAGCTGAATTTGGAATTCTTATTTGTTGAGACAAATTAGTTATTAATGGAATACAAGCTGATTGCATGAGTTTTGGTTTATTTATGGAGAGATCAAGCCCCTTATTGCAATGGTTTAGTGGAAGTTTGAGCCATATCTATTGTTGTTATCTAGAGATTTTGCAGCAAATTTACCTACTTTAACCACCTAATACCAGTGAGATTTTGAATGAATGGGCCACCTACTTTTGGGAATTTGGAGAGCTTAGAGAACGCTGAATGGCATTATTTTTGAGAGTTTTATAAGTGAGCAACCAACATCATCATCCATCCTTCCTTTCTCTCATTACTGCCTACACCTCTGTGCAGTGCATAGATGATACTATTGCAGTCAATCTTGTATTTTATGTCCATGATGTAAACAATCTTTTGACTAATACAGTGATGGAGTTTGACTATGCAGTTTCTTTACAGCTCTCCAAATTCGATGGATAAACAGTGTTGTGTTGTTGCAGTAGCGTGAGTGACAGTTAATATCTTAGCTTATTCTAAGACCATCATGACCTATCAAAGGAAAAACTAAGCAACTGACTTTCTTATTCAATGAGTAAATAAGAAATGACAAATTCAATCCTTATAATCTAGAAGGAACAATAGTGGTAGATAATGCCATAAATTACTTCCATATGGCACTTCACTTCTGTTATCCTCCACAATATCCCAACGCTGAGAAAGGAGATGGACGGAGGTAACCTTAGACCACTTAGGGTTCAATAGCTAGTCCTGCTAAACCATAGAGGGCTCCCTCTATAATGCTGACAACCAAATATGATTTGAGTGGGAAAAATATATTAGGCTAGATATTTCAACTCATACAAGGTCTTGAAATTTAGGGTTTTGCTGGATGAAGCATGAGTCAAGGAACCAAGGCTAGGGTTTTAGAAAAACTCAGTTGCATAAATACAAAGGAGAAAGGTAGGTATGTCTCAATGGCACTTCGAGGCTTTGTCGGTGTAGTGTAGGGTTGAAAAACATAAGTTCAAAATGAGCATGGAAAGCATGAGTTCATTCATCAGAAGATAGATAACATAAAGATGAAATTCCTATCAAAACAAAGCTTAAACTTTAATAATTATGTTCATCAAACTCATAGGAAGATCATTGAAAGCATAGACATGGAAAGAAGATACATTAAACATTCATAAAAGTGAATCACAGAAGAAAAACACTGCCACAAGATCATACCACATGAATTCCTAAATAATAGTTGCAACTGGCTTGTATTACTGCAAAGTGTTCAAGTACAAAGGCTCCAAAAGGCTCTTAAGCATCCAACCATTTCTCTAACTTTGATTGGGTTACATATAGATCAAAATATTGGTTTCCCCCTCTCAGGGATCGAATCCAACATTCAAGGAACTGCTTACAAGAATATCTCCAACCATACCTAAGACTAGGGAGGTTAGAAACCAACTCCCAATTTGGTGCAAAACTGATTCATTTGACCATAAGAACCTATAAAAGCATGAATCTACTTAACTTTTACTTTAACAAACATAATTACACCTCAATGCCCCTAAAATGACAAATTACATCAGCAAAACTCAAGTTGGACTGAGGAAATTGAGAAAAATGAGTTCAAGGCAAAAACGTAGTGAATTGCCTGAAAACGTAGTGTGCCTAGAGAAAACGTAGTGTGCTGCTTGTAAGTGACTTTTGGAGGGGTTCTCAAGCTCCAAATCAAGATCTGAAAAATGATGGAGAAATCTCTGCCTGTCTACTACAACATAGAATCTTCAAGCACTGAAAATGGCAACTTCTAGACCTCCAAAAACCATTTCTCCAACAACTACTCCAAAAACGTAGCATGCCTCTGAAAAACATGGCAGAAAGGTGTTTTTTTGGTACTTGTTTTACTTTTTGACCTAGAAAAAGCTGCTGACATGGATCTCTAGTTACATAAATTTAATGTGCAGGTCATAAGGAATCCAAAAATGAAAAAAATTTGTGATTTGGAGGCCTCTAGCAAAAACGCAGTGTGGGATACGCTACCTTCTACAAAAAACTGTGTAAAATGCCCAAAATCTTCAAAAAATTCCAAAATTTGTTCAAAGTGTTTGAAATTTTTTCCTTGGAGCTAGGTAATGATTCTTCAAGCTATGAGTGAAGCCTCAGCCAACAACTCAAGCTTGTCCCCCTTGTTTTGTTGAATTAGGGTTTCCCTTAGTTTTCTCTTCAAGTTTTGAATTCTGATTTGGGAAACCCTGTTTGGTATCCCTGTAGTTGTAGATATGGCCTTAGTTGAAATGATGAAGTTGAACCCAACAATTTTGACCTTATCACTCCTAAGGTTTGTGGTAAAAGACTAGTTAACTTGGCATGATATCCTACTTGTTGAATTTGCTCACAAAACCTAAACAACCCACATTTTGGAAACATTGTCTGGCAAATGCTGAGGACCTCAATTCTTTTGTGTCAAGTGGCTCAAACCTTGACACCTAACCTCCTTCGTTGTATGGCTTCTTTCCTCCCTCCATTTTTCACAATTGCAAAGCAAAAACCCCAACTGAAAAGATGGGAAAACAAAGTTTTTTAGAGGGAGTAGGGGATTGGGATCAGTATATTTAGGTGAGGAAATGAAGGGGTTAGGGAAGAGATATCTGGGTAAGAAAAATTGGGGAGGGAGGGAGATGTGTTAGGGAGTTTAGGGAGGTGGAAAATGATGAAAATAGTGAAGGGATAGCTGTAGGGAATTTAAACACAGTCCTAACCCTAAAACTGCCAAAAATGCAGTGTGGAGACTAGGCCTATGGGTTAGGGAAATCAATGAGGAAGAGTAATGAAGGTTTTGGGGAGTGTATTTGGGTATGAGAAAGGGTAGTATAGGTAAGGAACTAAGTAATATTTTGTAATTTTGAAATATGGAGCTTCACCCACCAAAACATAGTGTGGAGACAGTGGGAGGTTTGGACCATTGAAACGATGAAAAAAATTGATGAAAGAAGATGTCAATAGCTTCAACTAACCTGTCAATCAGCTAATGAAACCTTTGCTAGCCCCATAAAAACCTTGCAGATGAAATCCTTGTTTCTGGGAGTGAAAACATAGTAGACTGTAGAAAACACCTTTTGAAGCTACAATTCGATGTTGAACGTGATTGGATGACCTTTGCTGATGTGTTAGTGCTCAATGCCAATGGAATGAGCAATAGAAATGCTTGTATGGTCTTTATAAGAGTAAATTTCACCTTTTGTATATGTCATGGCATGACATCATCCTCCATTTTGAAACCAAAGTGATGTGTTTTGCAGTAATAATTTTATAAGCTGAAGTAGTACCTTTACCTTTATTTCATATGCCTCCTAAGATGCTAACTCCCTTATGTGTGGACTCAAGACCATAAACATGGCCTTTTTTAAGCTTAACACTGACATAATGATGACAATTACAAGTGATGACCTAGACCAAGACCTATATGATTATTTGACTGGTCCATGACTTGTAACACTTGAAAAATGACGTGACCGTGATGAATAATGATAACCATGAATGTTGAAGGGAGTAGCACTGACCTAGACACACCAACCAATGATCAAAGTTTTTTATTTGAAGACCTACTGAAACCATAAAAAACTTGACCTAGGACCCTAACAAAAACTTTGAAAGAGCACATTTGATCACTGGTGACTGGCAGGACTAACAGACACTAACATTGGCTCCAGATGGGGATGGCAGCTCCTTTAGGATGTGTCAAGAACACCGTAGGCCAAGTAGCCTGATCCATTGGGCATGGAGTAAAAAACACAAAGACGAAACTCAAAATTGAAAATTCACTGACAAACTGAATTGACTTAACTCTAAAACTAACTACTGACTGAACTTACTTATGGCAGTAGACCATCGAGATCTTAGGGCCTTCACCTCAGGCTTCAAATCCTAATGATAACCGCCCACCTGCTAAAGATATATATACAATCATGTGAAATGATCCCTCCAATGTAACCAATCTAGCAAATGGCTACTTACTTGAATCATGCTCACACTTTCCTTGAGCAGGCAGAAAAAACAAAAACTAGGCCACTCCAAGTGTCCACTGAACATGTGTACATGATCCATAAATACAATAAAACTCATCTCCCTTGATGACTGAAACAAATTAGAAAAAGGATCCTGAAACTTGTGAATGCCTACCTTTTCTTGATGATCAACAATAAGACAAGAATCTTCCTCCTTTTTAGACATTGGTTGTTTTATAAAATGAAGTTTTTCATTATCAAGTGAAATAGATGTAGACTGCAAATTTTTGGATGAGGTTTGTAAGGAGACTCCTGCTGAACAAGACAATGAAGCCAACTGCCTAATCAAATTCGTGTCATCTTTGTTTTTAAGGTCATAGTTAGCTAATGGAAAAGGACTTTGATCACAAATATCATCCAAAACATCAACTATTGGATCATGAAGAACTTGAGAGGACTGCTGGAACTTGTCATACATTGGTTCCAATGAGACTACATGATTTTCTATAAGCCTGTCATTCTTTGCTTTAGACATATTATCAAAAAAATTCTTCAAAAACTGAAATGAATCAAAACTTAATGGTACAGACTGCATCAATTCACAATATGTTTCATATTCTAAACTTTCATCTGTGATTTGAAACTCAACGTAACTTAGTGGCTACGATTCTAGAGCAAAAGAATATTCCATATCACAAGTGACATCCTCAACTGATTCGTGAGAAGGCTGCCCATATATGCTATTGATAACTTGCTTATCTGCTTGCTTATAGTTTTCTCTTATTTTTTCAAATGAGGAGTGTTGAAAATGCAACAAGATGATGGAGCTTAGTGGAAAGGAGTCGCCTTCACTAAGTGGGCCCGCAGGCTATTTTTGGCGCAAAGTCTATTTTTAGACATATGGATCATGGTCTATGAGTTGCAGGATGCTATTTGTGGATGATTGGTCATGTTGGTAAAAATAGATGGACTTCTATTTTTAGACATATGGGCGGAGTCTATTTTTAGACTGCCAGGCTAAAAATAGAACAGTCGAATATTATTAGCTCTTAATAATATTTGGACTATAAACATTATCTTATCCTCTTGGAGCATTTCAGTTCGAGCTACGGATGTGGCACATGCAATGACCAGAAGGAAATACACTTTTCTTATGGGTTAGTTGAGCTATTGCATGATGGACTTCAGTTAGAACTCAAGTGATTGAGTTTGGTGGAGTTGATGGAGTTGTGTTCAGTTTGACTTAGTTGAACTAGTTGTATTTAGTCTAACTGCAAAATACACTAGTGATGAGT
This sequence comes from Pinus tabuliformis, assembly GCA_031772625.1. Lineage (NCBI taxonomy): Eukaryota > Viridiplantae > Streptophyta > Pinopsida > Pinales > Pinaceae > Pinus > Pinus tabuliformis. The sequence goes on along the minus strand of CM062812.1, from coordinate 594,069,407 downwards.
GATGAGAATTAATTATTAATTAATTCACTAATTATTAACTCATAAAGCAACTAAAGAATACATCAGTTAACTTAGTGCATGGACAGTTTAGTGGAGACAAGTGTTAGAGGTGGGTGAAAGAGTGAGACTGCTATCAGTTGTGACTATAGCTATGCATGAGATTTGCACAATCAATTGTAGAGATTTCCAATGAGGATTGTGTATTACAAGGAAAAGGAAAACGAGCTTGGATCATTCCTATTCTCACATTGGATTGCGCAGTAGAGGCAGGCAGATAGCAGAGGAGATTTGAACCTGTGACTTGATTTAGATCTGAGCTAGTTTGTGTGTAACAGGTGGAGATAGTATTGAGTACTTGTGAGGAGTATTGTACTATGTATTGTTACATGTTCTCTATCATTATAATATACAGATAGTGCGGGGTTTTCAGCAGTATGCTTTCCCCATTACATACTGTGTTAATGTGCGCATGCGATTGATGTTTCATTGTTTTTAATTCCGCAAAATTGATGATCAACGTAGAGGAGGTTATGTATTATGCATGCATTCTGCAAATAGTGTATAATCGAGATATTCTTTGTGAATAAGTGTTATATTATTCAAAATTTCTACATGGTAACGGAGCAGAGTTGATCATAAGATCTATTATTCAGAAAGTGATTACATTTTATTTCTTCAGGCAGAGTCTGTAATCGGGCCAGGTAGCCTCTGGATTCATCCTTCCTTTGGAAGGTGAGATATCCGGTAAAAGCCCATACAGTCAATCTCTGTACGAGAAATACTTTGTTCTCATGAATTTTAGATCAAAAGCGGTTGAGTTTTGAGCTAGTGGAATTCGAATTTGCAGCAGTGTTTTCTTGGTGTCGAAGTTGAAATGTCTTTCAACGGATTGCAATTGGAGTATGCCCTTGAAGGCAGCTCGAATTATATTACATGGAAAGACAAGATGGAGGCGGTGTTAGATGACAATGGGTTGAAGGATTTCATAGATGCTGAGGTCCCAAAGCCTACTGATGCTGCTCACGTTGAGGCTTGGCAAAAGAAGACAGCAAAGTGTCGAAGGATTCTGTTGGAGGGCGTGAAGGATCACATTGTATCCAGCCTGCATGGAAAGGCTTCTCCATACTTGATGTGGAAAGCATTGACAGATTTATTCCAAAGTAAGAGCAACCAGAGGAAGTTGGCGCTCAAGGATAAACTCAGAAACATTAAGTGTGAGAATGGAGACAGTATGCCCAAGTATCTCACGAAGTTCACCCAATGCCGGGATGAGCTGGGAAGTGTGGGGGTAACTGTTGATGATGAGGACTTGGTGAGCTTGGCTCTCCTTGGTCTTCCGAAGAGTTGGCATTCCTATCAGGACTCTGTCAATGGTCGGGAGAAATTGCCAGGATGGGAGAGACTTTGGTCGGATCTTGTGCAAGAGGAGATCAGGCGGAATACCAGGGACGGATCTTCATCAAAGGCATCTGATGAAGAAAATTGCGCTTTGGCTGCCAAAGCAAAGAAGGGGAAGGAGAAGGGTTCTCTTTCCAAATCCAGTTCTTCCAATGATGGGAAGAAGGTTGACAAATCGAAAGTGCGATGCTTTCGTTGTCATGAGGTGGGCCATTATGCTTCAAATTGTCCACGGAGGAAATCCAAGAAGGGATCTGGGGAAGGATCTGAAGGTGAGGCACTTGCTTCACAGTTTGAGTTGGATTTCACACTCTTTGCATGCATGGTTTCATCCATGGTGGGAAGTGGTTGGTTTCTTGACAGTGGAGCTTCTTTCCACATGACCGGTGACAAGAGTTTGTTCAGTACTTTGGAGGAGAAAGATCTCCAGATACTCATAGCGATGGGTAATGATGAGAAGTATAGTGTCTCAGGTGTAGGCACGATTATTTTTCAGAGGGAGCATGGAGCTCGCCTTACCTTGACCGATGTCAAGTATGTACCAGGACTGAAGAGAAACTTGGTGTCGATCGCGATGCTGGAAGACAGAGGCTGTGATGTAGTCTTCAGTAAGGGAAAGGTTTTCCTTAGACACATCATCACTAGACAGGTGAAGCAGATTGGTTCACGGGTCAAGAACCTATATGCTCTTGAGGTTCAAGATGCATGCAAAGCCTTGAGCAGCGAGGCAACTGATGGAGACTTGGTGGTTGAGAGGGAGTGTATATTACCTCTCAACATGCAGAGTCAGAAGAAGTCTCAGACGACTGTGGAGGAGCCACGATTGGTGCAACAACTTCAGGAGGTTGTGGAGCAGCCACAACAAGGGAAGCTGAGAGGAGATCGAGTAGAGACATCTACTCATGCAGAGACCTCCAGTAGGGGGAAACTTCGAGCCAGGTGGGCTGAGGGATCACATGCAGCCATACCTCCAGGTAGGAGGTGGGGCGATATAGAGTGATCGTCCCAAGGAGGAGGGGCAAGATCCTTGAGGTACCCAACCTCTTGGATGAGACCTTGCTACGGGATCCCCAATGTGGAGTAGCAGGAACTGACTGATTGGGTAGAGACAGATGCGGATGGATCGGCAGAGAGAGCGGCAGTGTAGGGAATCCGAGGACAGCGCATAGGTAGCAGGCTGCAGCAATGCGAGAGGCACAAGTGTTTTGCACAGTGCTAGGTGGCACAGAGAGGTGTGAGATGGTGCGAGATGCATGGAGATGTTGCAGTAGCGCAGATGTCAGAGAGGGAGCACTTGTCAGCAGCAGGTAGAGCTTCAGCATCAGAGTATGTTCCTAGCCCAACAAAGTGGTCAGTTGGGAGTGTTTTTGTTCCAAGTGTTGTTGGAGCAAGTGGACCAGGCAAATGTGTTGCATGCAGAACATTCCAGAGTTGTAGGATAGGGGTTGCAGATAATCCATATATTGTTGAGAGGGAGTGTTGAAAATGCAACAAGATGATGGAGCTTAGTGGAAAGGAGTCGCCTTCACTAAGTGGGCCCGCAGGCTATTTTTGGCGCAAAGTCTATTTTTAGACATATGGATCATGGTCTATGAGTTGCAGGATGCTATTTGTGGATGATTGTTCATGTTGGTAAAAATAGATGGACTTCTATTTTTAGACATATGGGCGGAGTCTATTTTTAGACTGCCAGGCTAAAAATAGTACAATCAAATATTATTAGCTCTTAATAATATTTGGACTATAAACATTATCTTATCCTCTTGGAGCACTTCAGTTCGAGCTACGGATGTGGCACATGCAACTGCCAGAAGAAAATACGATTTTCTTATGGGTTAGTTGAGCTATTGCATGATGGACTTCAGTTAGAACTCAAGTGATTGAGTTTGGTGGAGTTGATTGAGGAGTTGATGGAGTTGTGTTCAGTTTGACTTAGTTGAACTAGTTGTATTTAGTCTAACTGCAGAATACACTAGTGATGAGTGATGAGAATTAATTATTAATTAATTCACTAATTATTAACTCATAAAGCAACTAAAGAATACATCAGTTAACTCAGTGCATGGACAGTGCAATGGAGACAAGTGTTAGAGGTGGGTGAAAGAGTTATCAGTTGTGACTATAGCTGTGCATGAGATTTGCACAATCAATTGTAGAGATTGCCAATGAGGATTGCGTAGTACAAGGAAAAGGAAAGCGAGCTTGGATCATTCCTATTCTCACATTGGATTGCGCAGTAGAGGCAAGCAGACAGCGGAGGAGATTTGAACCTGTGACTTGATTTAGATCTGAGCTAGTTTGTGTGTAACAGGTGGAGATAGTATTGAGTACTTGTGAGGAGTATTGTACTATGTATTGTTACATGTTCTCTATCATTATAATATACAGATAGTGAGGGGTTTTCAGCTGTATGCTTTCCCCATTACATACTGTGTTAATGTGCGCATGCGATTGATGTTTCATTGTTTTTAATTTCGCAAAATTGATGATCAACGTAGGGGAGGTTATGTATTATGCATGCATTCCGCAAATATTGTATAATCGGGATAATCTCTGTGAATAAGTGTTATATTATTCAAAATTTCTACAAGGAGAAACACAAGGGTAAGGTTGATCAAGAAGTTCATTGTCTTCTTCGTGCTCAATATCACAACTGAAAGACCGCTGATTTCTAATCTTACAAAAGTTTTCTCTCAGTAATTGAAATGAAGTAAAACATAAAGGCAAAGACCTTTCACCGGCTTTGAATTTTTTGCATTTTCTTCATTGTTGTCATGATTGATATGCATAGGTTGAGTGTTATATTTGAGTTGTTGTAACTGAACTTCCTCCTCCCAACAACATGCCGCTGATTGCCTTGAAGAGTCAGCCTTTATTTCAACAATATAATCATCATCATACTGATCATACTTGGGTAACTCATCAATATAAGGAATAACATCAAGCATACACATTAGATCAATAAATTTCTTATCCACAAGTTGATATACAAATCCATTTTCATGACTGTCTATAAATGAATACATAAAACAATCATTTTCTGATCTATGGTAACTCGAATTAGTAAGAAAATGATTAAGGCCAACAACCTTTTCTTCTTCTGCAATAAGTGGGACATGATGTTTTTGAACAACAATTTCATCTCTCATGGTGATCTTTTGTATCATTTCTTCCATTATACTTACCAAAATGTCGAGCTTCACTTCTGAAGATGTCAAGTGTTCCTTCTCTATGTTCTCCCTCTCTTCTGCCTTCAACTTTGACCTTTTGACCAACAGATTAGCTTCCACAGCTATTGCATTGTCCTGCATTTCTTCGAGTGTAGTAGGGTCCCTTTCTCTCAATTGAAATGCCATTTCCGGATCAAAGGCATCTGGGTAGTGTAAGAGAGCTAAACCGGGTGGTGGTTTGATATCAACAAGGATTGAATGGTATACTTGATTGAACCTAGCTGAAAAGTGTTGCACTATTTCTCCTAGCTGTTTTTTCAAATGATTATATTCTTCTAAAATTAGAAAATGATTCCTCTGGTTCACCCATTTATCGAGGAATATTTTCACAAACTGATGGAAATCGAGAATGCTTGTAGCTAGCAAGTTTTTGAACCATTCCTTGGATTCGCCTTGCAAAGATAAAGCATAAATCCTAATACTGACATAATCTTCTTCAACCTCAAAAAGGTCGAGAAATTTTTCAAAATTCTGAATATGTTTTTCAGCAGTGATGTTACCATATTCTCCATCAAACCTAGGAAGATATTTGTAATGATTTTCAGGGAAACCATGGAGTATAGGAGGTAAGATGAGTGGCTTGTATCTATCTGGAATTTTACAAGGTGTAGGAGTATGTACAAAAGTTGTAGGATTAGTCTTGATGTCTTGAGGCTCATCAAGTTGAAGATGGTCATCATAAGATTCAGAAGAAGGGTCTTGACCAAGATCAAAATTTGTATTCACAATATTCAAAGGAAAGGAATCAAATGCGGGTTTGGGATCTTTTCTCAAATACAATATACTTTGGAAAACCTTCTTGACATTCTCAGGAAAAGAGAAGAAATAATTTACAATAAATCATATTATATCTTGGATGAAATTCCAACTTGAATACTTGATCTTCCCATATTGTCCTTTCATTTTTCTGTTGGTAAGGTTCATCCTCCAGTGGAGTCTTTGAATTAAATTTGAAACTAATTTGGAGTCACTAGGTGAATGATTTCAGCCTTCCTATGTGTCTGATCGATGTCCACCATCATCAAATCAGATTTGATCCTTGTCATTCTTTCCCAAGGACGGATATGATCTTTTGTTCCCCAACAACAACACCAAAATGTTATCCTCCACAATATCCCAAGGCTGAGAAAGGAGATCGACGGAGGTAACCTCATACCACTTAGGGTCTAGCAGCTAGCCTTGCTAAACCAGAGAGAGCTCCCTCTATATCTCTCACAGCCAAATATGACTGGAGTGGGAAAAATATATTAGGCTAGATATTTCAGCTCATGTAAGGTTTTGAAATTTAGGGTTTTGTTGGATGAAGCATGAGTCAAGGAACCAAGGCTAGGGTTTTAGGAAAAACTCAGTTGCAAAAATACAAAGGAGAAAGGTAGGTATGTCTCAATGGCACTTCGAGGCTTTGTCAGTGTAGTGTAGGGTTGAAAAACATAGGTTCAAAATGAGCATGGAAAGCATGATTTCATTCATCAGAAGATAGATAACATAAAGATGAAATTCCTATCAAAACAGAGCTTAAACTTTAAGAATTTTGTTCATCAAACTCATAGGAAGATCATTGAAAGCATAGACATGGAAAGAAGATACATTAAACATTCATAAAATTGAATCACAAAAGAAAACACTGCCACAAGATCATACCACATGAATTCCTGAATAATAGTTGCAACTGGCTTGTATTACTGCAAAGTGATCAAGTACAAAGGCTCCAAAAGACTCTCAAGCATCCAACCCTTTCTCTAACTTAGATTGGGTTACATATAGATCAAAATATCGGTTTCCCCCTCTCAGGGGTTGAATCCAACATTCAAGGAACTGCTTACAAGAATATCTCCAACCATACCTAAGACTAGGGAGGTTAGAAACCAACTCCCAATTTGGTGCAAAACTGATTCATTTGACCATAAGAACCTATACAAGCATGAATCTACTTAATTTTTACTTTGAAAAACATAATTACACCTCAATGCATCATCACAACCCCTAAAATGACAAATTACATCAGCAAAATTTGAACTGCACTGACCAAATTTAGAAAAATGAGTTCAAGGCAAAAACATAGCAAATTGCCTGAAAACGTAGCGTGTTGCTTATAAGTGACTTTTGGAGGGGTTATCGAGCTCCAAATCAATATCTCAAAAATTCTGGAGAAAGCCCTGCTTGTATACTACACCATAGAATCTTCAAGCACTGAAAAAGATGGTTGCTTTACCTCCAAAAACCATTTCTCCCACAACTACTCCAAAAACGTACCGTGCCTCTAAAAAACATGGGAAAAAGGTGGTTTTTCGGTACTTTTTTTTTACTTTTTAACCTAGCAAAAGTTGTTGACATGGATCTCCGGTTACATAAATTTAATGTGCAGATAATAAAGAATCCAAAAATGCAAAATTTTCATGATTTGGAGGCCTCCAGCGAAAACGTAGCATGGGACACGCTACCTTTCTGCCCAAAAACTCTGTGAAATTTCAAAAATGCCCAAAATCTTCAAAAAATTCCAAAATTTGTTCAAAGTATTTGAATTTTTTTCCTTGGAGCTAGGTAATGATTCTTCAAGCTATGAGTGAAGCCTCAAGCAGCAACACAAGCTTGTCCCCCTTGTTTTGCTGAATTAGGGTTTCCCTTAGTTTTCTCTTCAAGTTTTAAATTCTGATTTGGAAAACCCTGTTTGGTATCCTTGTAGCTGTAGCTATGGCCTCAATTTAAATGATGAAGTTGAACCCTGCAATTTTTACCTTATCACTGCTAAGGTTTGTGGCAAAAATATTAGTTAACTTGGCATAATATCCTACTTGTTGAATTTGCTCACAAAACTCTAAACAACCCACCTTTTGGAAACATTGTCTGGAAAATGCTGAAGACCTCAATTCTTTGGTGTCAAGTGGCTCAAACCTTGACACCTGACCTCCTTTGTTGTATGGCTTCTTTCCTCCCTCCATTGCTCACAATTGCAAAGCAAAAACCCCAACCACAGAGATGGGAAAACAATGTTTTTTTAGAGGGAGTAGGGGATTGGGATTAGTATATTTAGGTGAGGGAATGAAGGATTCACGTAATATATATGTGGGTAAAAAAAATTAGGGAGGTAGGGATATGTGTTAGGAAGTTTAGGGAGGTGGAAAATGATGAAAATAGTGAAGGGATTGTTGTAGGGAATTTAAACACATTCATAACCCTAAAACTGCCATAATTGTAGCGTGAAGACTAGGATTAGGCCTAGGGGTTAGGGATATGAGTGAGGAAGAGTAATGAAGGTTGTGGGGAGTGTATTTGGGTATGAGGAAGGGTAATATAGATAAGGAACTAAGTAATTGTTTGAAATTTTGAAATATGGAGCTTCACCCACCAAAACGCAGCATTGACACTGTGGGAGGTTTGGACCACTAAAATGATGAAAAAAAACGATGAAAGAAGATGGAAATAGATTCAACTAACCTGTCAATGAGCTAATGAAACTTTTGCTAGCCCCATAGAACCCCTGTAGATGAAATCCTTGTTTATGGGAGTGAAAATGTAGCAGACTGTAGAAAACGCCTTTTGAAGCTGCAATTTGGTGTTGAACGTGATTGGATGACCTTTGTTGATGTGTTAGTGCTCAATGCAAATGGAATGAGCAATAGAAATGATTGTATGGTCTTTATAAGAGCAAATTTCACCTTTTGTATATGTCATGGCATGACATCATCCTCCATTTTAAAACCAAAGTGATGTGTTTTGTAGTAATAATTTCATAAGTTGAAGTAGTACCTTTACCTTTATTTCATATGCCTCCTAAGATTCTAACTCCCTTATGTGTGGACTCAAGACCATAAACATGGCCTTTTTAAAGCTTAAAATTGACATAATGATGACAATTACAAGTGATGAACTAGACCAAGACCTATATGATTATTTGACTGATCCATGCCCTGTAACACTTGAAAAATGACATGACCATGATGAATAATGATAACCATGAATGTTGAATGGAGTAGCACTAACCTAAACAGACCAACAAATGATCAATTTGTTTTTGAAAAATCATTTGAAACCATAAAAATTTAACCTAATTCCCTAGCAAAAAACTTTGAAAGAGCATATTTGATCACTGGTCACTGATAGCACTGACATACACTAACAACTTCTATAAATCCAAACAATAATGTAATTTAGATCGAGGGATAACATCTGCAGACTTTTAGTTTAAACATTGTTTCTTGTAGGCCACATCCTTGGATCCAAGTTTTAAAATCTTAAGAGGGCATACTAGAGAATAAAACTAGAGTTTATGCTCCTAACCTATTCTCTTGGGATGAAATTCCCCTCTAGGGCCTTGATTTCCTTTCATTTCCTCTATTATGGCTCCTTTTACCATGTGTGGAGCTACTTGACCTAGCAGCTGGAGGTCTCTTAATCACTGATGGAGCCTAGTGAACCTAGTTATAATATTTCAAAAACTTTCATTTTTCTGAGTTTCAGTAACCTATTTCTGAGTTCCTTGAATCTAGCGTGCTCTATATAGATTCTTTCCTCGGGAAAAATGACTTTGTGCTCTCCCTCTCCTCATGATAGGATCTGATAATAAGAAGGATTAGGTACAAATGGCATACTTGAACGTGTGGTTAGGAAAAAAATTGAAATTTCGGCGTCATGACTATCTTGGGAAACAACTGATACAACCAACAACATTGTACTACAATCCCTTTCAAGGTTAGCTCACAATCCCATTATTGTGGAGACCTTTCACAATGTTCACAATTCCATAAGAGCTTTGTCATGTCTTTTGTTACAAGCATCCACATTCTCTAAGTCTGTCGTCAGGATTGTGGCCATCGCTTCCATTAACTACTGAACCTTTACTTTGTTTAAGAATCCAATGGTTCAGGTACGTGGAGTGCTTATCCGTAAGGGCCTTGCATTTATGAGTGAAGCTTAATGGGCCTTGCATTTCTGAGTGAAGCTTAATGCTGCAAATTGTTTTACATTATAACAAATCAACAAACCCTTACTAGTTGTGTCTGAGACGAGCCTGAGATTATCTCGAGGGTGATACAATTGGGAATAATTGCAACTAGTGACAGGCAAATGAATTCATCCACCTGTCATATGATCTCCTTCTCTAAAGCCAGAGACTTGTATGCAACCTCTACAACAATACACAAACTTCTTCCTCCAACCATTTTGGCTTCTCCAAAACAACATCAAGAAGAAAAAAAATGTATGGCCTCGTTGTTCGAGTGGTTCGGTTTTCTTGCGAGCAATGATATAGAGGCTGTAACGGGGGTGTGGTTGGATTTCAACGGGAGGAGGAGAGGACAAAAACATTCTTAACATATACATTACAAAACTTGGCCCCTCCATTACTTTGTTATCTTTCCTGTCTCTGCAAAAAAGGGCCAACATAGACTTGTTTGTCATTCATCAGCATGCCATTCAACTTATCTATCACATTCTATGTTGATTCCTCTTGTTCAAATTGAACAAAACCATATCCTTTGGATTTCCCTTTTGAATCAGTTGCAACTTTACAGGATGAAATAGGTCCAAAAGCTGAAAATGTATCGTGAAGGGCTTTGTGATCTATCGTTTTATCTAAATTCTTGATAAATATATTTGTTGTTCTACTTTTGCGGATACTTGGATCTCAATGGGAATACATTATTCGGATAGGCTTTCCATTGATAGCTGTAAAATTTAGCACCTCTATAGCCCTAGACGCTTCTTGAGCAGTCATGCAGTTGACATAAGTGTAGCCAAGGGAGCACCGCATGATCATGTCCCTGCAGAGCCGAATGGACTGTACATTGGCCACCTGCTTGAAAACGTCGTAGAGTTGCGCTTCAGAGACATTAGCTTCGAGGTCCCCCACGTACAATGAAGTCGACGACTGAAACTGGGTGCCCTGAACGGTGATGTTGTTGGCAACAACATTCAAATTGTTGTTGTTGGAGACATTGATATTGCTCAAAGAAGTAGCGATAGTGGATGGGGTGGCAATGGGTTGCTGCGACTGCGATGTGGGGGGCGCCTGAACTTGATCCTACTACATTTAGGGCTCGCCTTCCCTCTAAAATTCAGGGGCTTCAAGAGCAGAGCAGCAACGTTGGTAACAAGACGATCCAGGGCCGACAAAAGCCTCATGGTTAAATGCAATTAGATAGAGGAGGACGAAATTTACCCTCATTGATTCGCTAGAGTGAACAATGTTTGCATATGAAAAGCTTGCATAGAGCAACATTGTTCACCCTATCCAATCTCGACGCTCCATTTTTATCTTCCTCTATCCCATTGAAATTTGACACGTGGAAAGTCATCGCCCCAAGAAAGGCTGTTGCTACGAGCATTTCTCCAGGAATATTCAAACCCTGGTGCATACATGCATATTTGAACCGTGGTGCATAGAATGTCGAAATCAGAACAATAGAGCTGAAGGAGATGAGCAAGGCAATGCATAATGCCAGAATTGCAATGAACATCGACAATAGAGGCATTGAGATAATTCATGTGAAAGAATATCTGAACAAGAGCGTGTTTCATCCATATGGACATGTCACATACTTGTTTATCCAAATGAGGGCTTACAGAGGAGGTCTAGCCACATTCATTGTAATTGGGCTTGCTTCCAAGACTTTCCACATTTATGGAAAGCCACAATTTGAATGTTAGTGGATCCCTAGTAATTCGTCTTCTGGAAGATTAATAAAGGGCAAGGCTGAAAAAGTGCTCCCAGATTGGGGCTATGGCTGATTTTACACAGTTGTGGTTGTCAATTGCAAGTTTCCCATAGTGTGGGAACTGATGTCGATGGTGGAGAGCTCATTCTTCATGCAATCCATGGTGACGACTTTGAGAAATGAGATAGGATCATTTTTCTCATGGAAGAAAAAGGTACCTACAATGGCTCTATTTATAGCTAGTTCCTCCCTATGATTTTCTCTATTGTGGTTCCTCTCTAAATGGTGACCCGAGTCCTTCAAGAATGAGAGTGGATGACTTATCATGCCATATTCTTTGGGCCTAAATCTCACTTTGTTTTGCATGATATAGGTGGAGTTCATCCCCATGTTAGAAAGGTGTTGGAGCCATGGATTCAAGTTGCTTGTGTGACATTGCATGATATAACTAAGCGAGAATAGTTTGATGGGTATTATCACAATCAATTCCTCATTATAAACAATTGTTTGCACAAGTACAAATTCATGGCAAAGTGGACATTTTTCTTCGATGTAGATGTGTATTTGTATATTCTTGGGCGGAAAACATTGCAATATGTTTTGAAGGAACTCTCTGGATATACCCAATTCACCATTGAGAAATATTCCATGTCCAACAAGCTCTGCTTGCAAAATAAACTACACAACATCTTGGCCAACAATCCTTATTCCAGGTAAGACCCATTAAAGTTTCAATTAATTCTAAGTAAAGATTCGATTATGTTTTTTGGGTTTGAAATTCAATGTGATAACTTTGTTGTGCAGGGAATGGGGATTTGAGAAGTTGTTATTCAGGGATGTGAAGAGAGGCATAAAGAGAGATCACAAGTATGCAATGCAGGTTATAAACGTGTATGCCACTGGAGTTCACATGTCTAAGAATGTGATAGGGAAAACACAACACGAGACAAAGCGAAAAATAAGATATTACGAGTATCATAACACCATAACTACCAAAGGAGATCCATGAAGGGAATTCATGAAGCCATTGATGAGAAACAACGTGACTTGGGTAGGAGGCACTCTGTATGTATACAATTGCACCATGAAAGCCACTGCTCATCCATTAAGAAATTCGAGAGAGAGTTGATGGGATTCAATCTTGCATCCATTCAACAATGAACACTAGACAATTTGTTGGGAAAATTATGGAAAACTATTCAACCTGTGAGTACTATTTGTGAAAAGACAAAAAATTTGCATTCATTCAACAATGAACACTAAATGTGAAAAGAAAAGAAAAAGTTGCGTCCTTTCAACAATGAACACTGAGCAATTTGTTAGGAAATTTCTGCAAGTACTATTTGTGAAAAAACAAAATATTGGAAGAGCTTTGATTTGATCAATAAATCCAGAGCTCGGTATTTAGTAATTGTACCATTCTTTAATGTCTTGATGTTGTATCTGTGGTTGTAAATGCGTGTGTTTTACAACAAGGTTGGGATTGTGTTGTTTTATGGCAACACAATTTTCATTCTTGGTGAACTCTGCCGTTCGTGATGATGTTTTCTTAATTTCTTTATATAATCTATGCCTCATTATTGTTAACAATTATATGCCCACCACATTTATGATTATTGTTCAATACTATTCTCCCATACATATAAAAAATGAAAGGTTTTATTAATATAATTTAAATCAAATCTAAAAAAATCATAATTTTATTAATAATGTTTAATATTATTTTTTAATTATTATTATATATTTGCATTGAAGGTGTTTCCTCTGCTGAGTTTGGGTGAGCATATATTGTTCACCTCGAGTTCCATTGGACGTGGGCAAGCCAGTGAGATTTGTAATCATCATTTTGAAAGTCAAAAGTGGCTCCAACCTCCCCTGGTCAATCTCTGTCTGATCTCTCTCTGGTCAGTTTCTTTTCTAGCTCTTTAAAATTTTCCTCCGAGTTGTAATTCCCCAACTGGTAAATGCAAGGGTCTGAAAAAAAATGTTCATTTTGTATTCACAATTTGCCTAGTCTTCCCAAATCTTATATTCCTTCGGTATGACTTTGCACCTTTAGGGGCAATTGCTAGTTATAGTTAATATGAAGTTTACACATAACATTTTAAGAATCAACTTAAATCCATGTTAACTCTAGATTCATCACCCATAAAGAAAGATCAAAATTTGAGGAAATGTTTGTAGACTTAAGAACTTAATCCCTCACAATGCATGGTAGCTAATACATTTAAATGAAGTGTTAACATGAGATAGAAGTGTGATTTCTTTTGTAATAAACATGGAGTTGACAAGTGACATATTAATAACTAACATAGATCCATATTTAATCTAGAATGAAAATTTGAAAAAAAAATTACACCTTTGTGAATTTGATCATTTTTTGTGCATGATAAGTTTAAAGTAAATTGACCATTAAAATATTTTAATAATGATTTGTAATGATTTTAATATTTAGCATGGAGTTAACACATGGCATGTGCATGAGAGAATTAGATATTGTCCTGTTAAGACAAATGTAATGGCCCTCGCTAGCCTGTTATACTTCTGTCTCTTCCTTAATCTTCAGGGTGTTTCTATCTATGGAGATTCGAGAATCATGGTGGAATATGTCAAGGGAAGTAATTCCATCTCCAGTCCTCACCTCATTGGTTGGCTAGACAGGATAAAGTTCTACTGGAATCTTCTAAAGGATGGCTCAATCCAACACATCTATAGGGATAAAAACGGGCAGGTAGATGCTCTGTCGAGAAAGAGTCTTCTTAAGGCTCCTGGTTTTTGGCATCTTCAGATCTCTGTTAAAAGGCATATCTTCTTCATACAGGATTTTTATCCTTCTGACTATTAATTTCTTGCTTGCAGATCTTTTGGACCTTTTAGTGTTTGTTTTTTCCAGCTTTATTTTTCCATAGTGCTGTAGTCTTATGATGCGGTTTATCTCCACAGGAACATATCTTAATGTAGTATTTTTTTTTGTGAGTGGCGTTATTGCTGTGGCTGATCTCAAAGTCTTATGATGCAGTGTATCCCCACAGGAACTTACCTCAGCGTTTTTTTCTCTTTATGAGACTGTTTTGTGGCCGATTGTAATTGGCTGATACTTTATTTTGCTTCCTGGCTACAGTCTTCTTCAGATGGTGGGAGCTTGGTCTTTTTGGCCCTGTATCCCCAGTATTTTGACTATGGTTTTATACGCTGATCCTGAAAATCCTTCCGAGGTCATATGCTATGTTTTTTCAATATGTATATGTAGCTTTTTTATATATCTTATATAAATACAATAGAGCCTTTTTGTCCTGAAAAAATTATTTCTTGTAATGACTTTAAACTTTAAACAACATTTTTCAAAACACTTATGAGATGAAATATAAAAACTATTCTTATATATAATAAAATCATGAATAGAAAGCATTTATAATAACTTAATACTCTAATAAAGTCGCGATTAAAAAGGATTTATAATAAGTGAAGGATTTATGGTATATACTTTGTAAAAACATTTAATGAAGTGAATAAAATATATTAGGATATTTTAAATTTTATAGGTTTGTCACGGGTATGTCACAGGTAAATTTGATTCATTTCGAAGCCTATTTCTTTTCGCTATACATTCTTTATCAAATTATAAGTTTTATATTTAAACTTTATAATAAAAAATATAATTAAAAAAATTATCTAATAATATTTGATTAATTAAAAATAAGACATGATTATTGAAAATTTTATATCTTATTCTTATGGCATCAGATTAAAAAATAAAACTATAAAAAAGTATTCACTATAGATTTGTGATTTCGACCGCATTGTATTAAAAGTTAATACGCAAGAAAATAAATAAATAAATATATATATATATATATATGGAATTAATTCTCTAAAGAGCCGAAACATTATATATTAAAACAAAAAGAATTAAGTGTATGTATATTGTAGGTTTCCAAATATATTTGGTATAGAAGAAATTATATATATATATAACAAAAATTTAGTATACAAAAAGATTATTTTAAAATAACAATTCAATATTTAAAATGATTGAAAAACGATTAATAAGATAAAATGTAAACACATTGTTACCACTAACAAGGTTTTGGTCAGGGTCTTTTGAAAATTAAGTTGCAAAGAAGGAATTGGTGCCTTTAAATTATAAATACCCTTTCAGGGTGAGGTTTAACATACCCATTGAAAATGCAGCGAGAAAAGTCTCAATTTGATTTTTGCCTTAATTAAATTGGGGAAATTTCAATTTCAATTTCAGCAGAACAACTTGGAGGAGTTAACTGAGGTGACATGGAACTTGTCACTCAGTTAAGAACACTTAATTCTAGTTAATGAGTTGAGGTTCAATTTAATTGTGTTTATTCCTAAAAAAATAGGAGTTTAGCTCAATTAATTCGAGTTAGGGGCATGAAGTTCAGTTGTGTGCGGTGGCTTCCTAAATTCTAGGAGCCTAGGTTGAGTTAATTTCAGTTGTAGTGATCCGGACTTAAACAGGAACACAACAAATTACAGAGATAACCGTATACACAAAGATGCAATGGAAATAATACTTCATTTCATTAATGTAAAATACTGAAATATGCTTACAAACAGTAATGGAAATAAACTAGCTAGGGCGATGGTAGCTTATCTCTGAGAAGAGATGTGGTGGCTACATGCCTCTGAATTGTGTTACAATGAGGCTCGAAGGCCTATTTATTGTTGAGAAACAATGGAAAATCCTCAACATTCCAAAACCTAACCCTAGAAGATGAAACGCCAAACTGTGGGCCCTGTTTGGGTAAATTGGTACATCAATTTCCCGGGGTCATAACTTTGGCATATGATCTCCGTTTGACGCGTACAATAGCTCGTTAGAAAGATCTATCCGAGCACTACCACTTTGGGAGGCAACATGGGTCCATGGACCATAACATGGTCCATGGACACATGGTCCATGGACCCATGTTGCCCCAGATTTCCCAAAAAACGTCGTTTAGGGCCTCAAAACGGCTCTAGAAGTTCAGGACCCGAAAAACTGCTAAAAATAGTAAGTTGTGTTACAATTTAGGAAACTGAAAAACTGAAAGAGACAGTTGTGGGGGTCCAAATGGGATAGGTGGGTGGCCACCAACATCCACCTGGATCATTCCTCCCCCCTTAGGAAGCAATGGTCCCCATTGCGTTGAGTTCTTCCCTGAGATGAGGAAGCTTTTGCTGAGCTGGGTCTCTGGTGAGCTATTCTGCAATCTTTGATGTGTCCAGAAATGGTGGGAAGCATGGTCGACGATGGTCCACATTGAACACTCGGTGCAAGCCAAGGAATGGAGGAATGTTGTGCTTCAAAGCATTGTTGCCCGTAGCCTTGGTACTGGTGTAAGGACCATGTCGGAGTCGCCTGAGTTTCTGATGGGTTCTGGTAATGCGTTCTCTTTGCAGATGTAACCAAACTTTGTCGCCCAACTGAAACTTGTGTGGTACCCTTGTGGGTGAGGAGAAGTTGTTCCTGTGTTTGGTCATCACTGTATCCCTTTGCTGCTGCTGCTGCGTGGAGGGACCCTTTGCGGGGGTCATGGATGTAGCAACGATCTTCCCCTTACTTTGGGAGTGAACCAGACAGAAAATAAATTTCCTAGTCTGTGATATGAGCTTGCTGCCTTTCTTAGCAGTGATCAAAGAGGTTGCGGTAGGCGGGGCTACCTCTGGTATCTTGTATAATGGATCACCCAAAGAAATGATGACAGCGCGAGGCCTTGACTCATACACAGCATGTCGCCTCCACAAGTATGGCTGACCTAGTAGTACATCACAAACATCCAGAGGTGTAACATCACACAATACCTCGTCTGTGAAGGGCTTGATGTTGTAGGGAAGGCGGCACTGCTGGTGAACTTTGAGATCTCGTCCTTCATGAAGCCACCCGATATTGTACGGCTGTGGGTGTGGTGTAGTCGGTAGACCCAACCGCTTCACGACTTCAGCTGAAATGAGATTCTTTTGGCTGCCACTGTCGACAATGAATTGTAGCGGCGAACCCTTAACCCACATCTATGAGTGGAAAAGACGCTTCCCTTCCTCTGGATTTTCGGGCTCATTTTTCTGGATCTTGGTGGTGGCAACAGTGGCGCTGGGATCCGCATCAATGATCTGCTTCCCTTTGCCATTCCCCTTGTCGGGTTCTGGCTCAGGGTCAGAACATGCCTCTGATTCAGAAGCCTTCAACTCCGCCACCAGTGACTGCTTGGTTTGACACTCACTTGTGTTATGAGTGGGACTCTTGTGGAACTCACACCACTTTCCTGTGTCCTTCTTCAGCTTCGTGGTGTTCTTTTCTTGCAGCTTCAAGGGGTTGTCTTGGGTCACCCTGCTTTGGCTTTGTCCTTTGGGCTTCGGATTTGCAGATCCAAAGTCTCGCTTCTTTTGTTTGAACTTTTGCTCGATTTTGATAGCATATCGGTATGCTGTGCCGAGTGAGGAGATGTTCAAGAACTCCATCTCTTCCTGGATGTATCTGTGTAGGCAACCACGGTATTTGAGTACCAGATGCAGCTTAGAATCTTTGATACCCAACTGCGTGCGAAGGGTATGAAAAATGTTTGTGAACTCCGGCACATCTTGGTCTCATCCGTGCCGCAGTGTGGTCCATTTGATGTATTTGTCCTCATAGCTTTTGACAGGGTAGTACTGCTCCTTGATGGCATTCCAGAAGTCATTCCAAGTGGGTGCGGCCGAAAATAGTGAGCTTGTACTTTCATCCTTCTGCTCACAGTAGGTTTCCCACTAGTCCTTGATGTGGGGGGCTGCTTTGAGAAGAGCGAAAACAATCTTTTCCCGACTCGAAAATTCATGAACAGAAAAATAACCCTCTAGCAGATTTAACCATTTATCTACGACATCTGCATCTATCTAACCCTCGAATATGGGGATTTCAAAATTAACTTGTACCTTAAAGGGTGTGGCATTTCTAGAGTCGCTGTTGGAAGCCGATGCGTCGCCTCTGGGTAGCCGCTGAAGGATCCGGACAAAGTTGTCCATCATCGCGTTCCTTTGTCGCTCGAGGGCTTCTTCGAGCAAGATTTTGATAGGATCTCTTGCCCCCTCGTTTTTCTTCTCATCCGCGATGGGAGGCTGTCGGGATTTGCGAGGCTGGTCTTGCAAAGGTTCGACCAGTTCAAGCCCTAACTCCTTATATCCCGACCTCGTTAGGGACATGCAAAGAAAAACAGAGAAAAAGCAGACCGCTCTGATACCACTGATCCGGACTTAAACAAGAACGCAACAAATTACAGAGATAACCATATACACAAAGATGCAGTGGAAATAATACTTCATTTCATTAATGTAAAATACTGAAATATGCTTACAAACAGTAATGGAAATAAAATAGCTAGGGCGATGGTAGCTTATCTCTGAGAAGAGATGTGGTGGCTACATGCCTCTGAACTGTGTTACAATGAGGCTCGAAGGCCTATTTATTGTTGAGAAACAATGGAAAACCCTCAACATTCCAAAACCTAACCCTAGAAGATGAAACACCAAACTGTGGGCCCCGTTTGGGTAAATTGGTACATCAATTTCCCGGGGTCGTAACTTTGGCATATGATCTCTGTTTGATGCGTACAATAGCTCGTTAGAAAGATCTATCCGAGCACTACCACCCAGATTTCCCAAAAAACGTCGTTTAGGGCCTCAAAATGGCTCCGGAAGTTCAAGACCCGAAAAACTGCTAAAAATAGTAAGTTGTGTTACAATTTAGGAAACTGAAAAACTGAAAGAGACAGTTGTGGGGGTCCAAATGGGATAGGTGGGTGGCCACCAACATCCACCTGGATCATGTAGCAATTTAATTAAGTTAAATTGAGTTATGTTTAGTTAAACTAGTTCTAACTTATGTAGGAACTATCAACTTGTGGAAGTGGAACTTCAACCACACTGAGTGATCATCCAGATAACTAATCAATCAACCTAAATTAACTCATGCATGCAGAGAATTCAAGTTACCCAGTTGAGATTGGAGTTCAAGAGAAGTTTACTATTAGTTGTAAACTACTCCAAATTATACAGGTGGTGCATGCAATCAAAGAATTGACCTAAAGGAATTGCACAATCCAGATGAAGAAAATTCCTAGTTAATAGGGGCCTAATTTCTAGAGGAACAACACAAGGAATTAGGAGCTTGGAGGGCTAGAAAAATGGCTAAGTGTAGGACAGAGTCAGTGACTCAGGAAGAGGGATAGACTATACACTTGCAGGATGTGCTCAGGCTTGAGCAAGCATATATATTTCATCTCTATTTTCTGATTAATGCAATATAGATAGTAAGGGGTTTTGAGCAGTTCCTTTCCCCTAGATAAATATTTGTGCATGTGTGATATTTCCTTTTGCATGTCTATGATTTGTGTTCTATATGGTGAATTAACTTTTGCATGTCAATAGAGTAGCTTCAAGTCTTGTAATTTAGTAAATTTCATGAGTTCTTTTGAATCTACACATTAATTTCTACATGGTATCAAAGCTAGATTCACAATAAAGAAGAGATTTCGAAGTTGTCATTGTAGGAGGTTCAAATTTGAAGATCAATGTTACAGGTTTTCTCCAGGACTGAGAAGATGGCTTTCAATGGACTCAAGCTCAAGTATGCTTTGGAAGGAACCACAAATTTTGTGGCATGGAAGATCTGAATGGAGGCAATATTGGATGATAATGGGTTGCTAGAATACATCAAGTTAGATGTAGCAAAACCCCCAACATTTGATGCCCAAGATCTTGATCAATGGAAGAAGGATGTCACTAAAGCAAGGAGGATGATATTGTCTTAAATATCCATGGAAAAGAGACTTTGTTTGTGATGTGGAAGACACTGACAAAGTTTTTTGAGAATAATGATGACCACAAGAAGCTGACACTCAAGGACAAGCTTTGAAGTATTAAGATGAAAAAGAATGAAACAATTCCGCAGTACCTGAGCAAGTTTACACAGTTTCGTGATGAACTTGGCGGGGTCGGTGTTACTGTCCTTGAATAATATCTGGTAGCTCTAGCCCTCTTGGGTCTTCCCAAGAGTTGGCATAGTTATCAAGATTCGGTAAATGGTAGAGAGAAACTACCAAGCTGGGAGTGGTTATGGTCTGATCTAGTGCAGGAAGAAATAAGGCAGAGAAACAGAGATGGGACCTCATCCAAAGAAGAGGAAGAGGACTTTGCATTAGTCAGCAAGGGAAAGAAGGCCAAGGGGAAGAAGTCCCAAGGTGAGGCTCATTCCAGCCAAGAGGGAAAGCAAAAAGACTTGTCCAAAATCAAGTGCTTTCACTGTCATGAATTCAGGCACTATGCCACGAAATGTCCACAGAAAAAGGCAAGCAAGAAGGAGTTTGCAGTTGCAGCACCATGTAAAGCTTTGGCTTCAGAGTTCGAGCTTAACTTCACTCTCCTCACATGCATGGAAAGCATAGTGATGGGGAGCACGTAGTTCCTAGATAGTGGTGTCATGTTCGACATGAATGGGAGCAAAGAATTTTTCAGTGACTTGGAGGAGAAAGATCTCTAGATGAACATTGAGTTTGGAGACGATGGAAGGTAGAGTGCAAATGAGATTAGTATTGTCACCTTTCAAAGGGAGTCAGACTCCTCTCTTAGACTCAAGGATGTGATCTTTGTTCCGGGTGTAAAGAATAATATTGTCTCTATTGTAGTTTTGGAAGACCATGGTTACGATGTGATCTTCAATAAAGGAAAGGAATTCTTGAGACACATAGCCACAGAAAAAGTGAAGCATATCGGGGTTCGAGTCAAGAACATGTATGCACTTGAGGTAGAATATGCATGAAAAGCCTTAAGGATCAAGGAAAATTTGGTGGCTGAGAGGGAGCATGTTAGACCTCTCAACATGCAGCCTCATAAGCAACCTCAAGAAGTTGTGGAGCAGCCACAAATGGAGAAGCAAAAAGGAGTTAGAGTGGAGACATCTACTTAACTAGATACCTACAATAGTGGGAGAGTTTGAGCTAAGTGGGAAAAGGGAGCACATGTAGCTATACCTCTAGGAGCGAGGTGGAGTGATGTAGACCCTTAGTCCAAGAATGTAGAAATTTGGGCAAAGTCCATTGAGGTGTGTTTGTCTCATGGATCATTACCCTTGTTACAGGGGCCCACAGTATTCAGTAGTGAGAGGATCAATGCCAATCAGATATTGAGGAGTGAAAAATAGTGTTGACAACAGAGCAAGAGGCTCTGTAATAGAGCTAGAAACAAAACAATTTTCCTAGTAGATGGTTGCAAACACAGTTGATTCAATTTGTTTTCTATTTTTTGGATGCTTCTCAGTTAGAGATGTTGCAGTAGTAGTAGAAACAGAGATAAGTGTTTCATGCAGTACATTCCAAAGGTGTTGGATCAGGGTAGATGTGAATCCCTTTCTTGCTGAGAGGGAGTGTTGAAAATGCAAAAAGAAAAGTCTCAATTTGTTTTTTCCTTAATTAAATTGAGGAAATTCGAATTTCAATTTCAGAAGAACAATTTGGAGGATTTAACTAAGGTGTTACAACACTTTTCACTTAGTTAAGAACACTTAATTCGAGTTCATGCGTTGAGGTTCAATTTACTTATGTTGGTTCCTAAAAAATAGGAGTTTAGCTCAGTTAATTCGTGTTAGGGGCATGAATTTCAATTGTGTGTAGTGGGTTCCTAAATTTTAGGAGCCTAGGTTGAGTTAATTTCAGTTGTAGCAATTTAATTAAGTTAAATTGAGTTATGGTCAATTAAACTAGTTCTAACTGATGGAGGAACTAATGAAAGTTCAAGTTTTGGAAATGGAATTTCAACCACATTGAGTGATCATCCACATAACTAATCAATCAACCTAAATTAAAGCATGCATGCAAATAATTCGAGTTACCCAATTGAGATTGGATTTCAAGGGAAGTGTACTATCAATTGTAAACTATTCCAAGTTGTACAAGTGGTGCATGGAGTCAGAGAATTGACTTAAAGGAATTGCACAATCCAGATGAGGAAAAATCTTAATTAATAGGGGCCTAATTCCCAAAGGAACAATGCAAGGAATTAGAAGCTTGGAGGGCTTGAAAATTGGCTAAGTTTTGGCTAGAGTTAGTGAGTCAAGAAGAGGGATAGACTATACACTTTCATGGTGTGCTCATTCTTGTTTCTGGGCCGTTGGCAAGTTGATTCAATGTGAAAAATGCAAGCGTTAATGAATATGGCATAGAACTTCCCACATTGGAAGAACTCACTTATTTCCTGCAGAAACAGGTTGTCTGCATCAAGCATAAAAACACAATCATACTCAACAAGAGCCCATGTATATAGTTTGTTGTGTTAAAGCAAAGTTCTTATCGAAATTGGGATTATATTTGTATGGAGAAGGGGTGATATTGGTATGGATTCTCTATGTTTCCTATTATGACTACCTTGGCTCTGTCCCCATGTTTGCAAAATGCAAAAATCCAATTTTAAAATATCAGAGGAATGATAAAGTTGAAGATTACAATAAATGATGTAAATAGGATATATTTTCAACATAAAATTGCTCATGATGGCATGCATCAACTATCGCAACGACTAGTTTGAGGTAGTATTTCAGGCCGCCATACGACTGGATGAAATTTACACACTTCACTTAACCTAACAGTTGATATATAATTATTATTCAAAAAAATGCAAATGTATTATTATTTTAATCACATAATGATAATTAAAAGACATAGAATGAAGAGAAAAATGTCCCAATTCTTATTGATAATGTTAATGAAAGATAGCAGAAAAAGTATTTAACTAAAAAATGAAAAATTCCATTCACTGAAACAAGAAATAATCCAGAAAATTTACTAAAACACAGAACACCATAGTTATGTGGAAAACTCTATTTTGGGGAAAAACCATGGGGAAAGGGTTTAGTAGATTTTTATTATCACATTGAAAATCTTTATACATTTCACTGGCTCCATTCTTTCTCACCCATACATTTCATTTTTTACTCACACCCCCATATATGCAAATATTTCATTATAATACCATGGGTTATGAAAACCATGGGCACTAATAAATTTGACTTGATTTGGTCTCATGCCACCGAGACAATTTTTTGTTTTTTATTTATTTATTTATATTTATATTTATTTTTTGTTTTTTATTTATTTTTTTATATTTTTATTTATTTATTTATTTATTTTTTAAATCTTTCTAGCCTTTAAATAAGCTTCATTAGAGATGAATATCGTGGGAAAAAACCATGGATACTCATATACCTGGAGCCAGAATGCCACCAATACCTTGACCGAGTCAAGTTTACTAGGACAACCCTAACCGATAAGTCTCCAATGCTTGTTGGAGAGGGATATCATATGTGTTTTTGATAAGTGACATGTCTAGAGAGATATTTGGTTTAAAAGACTTACTTCGTGTAGGCTACACGTGTTAATCACATGCAAATTCTTTCAGCGATGTGGGAGGATTGTGTGTTGATCATTGAGATAACAAAGAGCCACCCCTGAATGGCCTCTATAAAATTTAAATTGGGAAAGTAAATTTACTTTGATTTAGCTGCTATTATCTCTCTTATCTATCTTCTATCTACACCTTCAAGAAGGAATTTGACGTACCTCACCCCCATTTCTGTAGTCTTTGCTCTCGATCCAGATTAGCCAATGCTTCTATGCTAATTGAAACAATCTTACAAGAGGTATCATGGTTTCAAAGAATATTTTGAATTCATGTGTGAGTAGGTTGGTTCCATTAAATGCTTGTTAAATGAGATCAAGGAGAGAAGGAATTCCCATTGACTTGGATACAAGGATACACCGTACTACATATATGTACTGCCTCCTCCAACATTTACCCACTTTCACCGGTTTGCCCGAAGTAAACATGAGATGAGGGTCACTATGATAATGCTCAACCTCCTATATCACCTGAAGGAAATGGAGTCAACAAATTAAGACCTTACTGACTTCCCTCATATGCTACAGGACCACCAGGAGAAACCCAACACCTCCAAGTGTCCATCCCCCGAGATAACTCTCTTTTTCACTGACCTAGAGCCTCAACTACTCCATTTCCAAGGCATGCAAGTGACTGTAAGCCTCCATTTGCTCCCACAGGCTTGCCTTCCAGTGACTGTGGACTTTTTCAGTCAGTTCTATGCCAGTGACCCTAAATTTTGAGCTACTTTTTCAAGGCCAGGACTCAGGCCTCTGCCCAAAACTCAGTGAAACTTCCAAAAATCATGAATGACATAAAAACAAATCTTACAAACCAAAACTTGAACCAAGACTTGACCTAACCTTTCCCAACCAGGACTAACATTTTGTCAAACACATGGTAAAAATGCAACCTACAGGTCATGAATGCATATTTGAACATAAGGATCTGAAAACTTATCTGAGGTTAAACAAGAAGGAACAATGCCTTCTCACAATAGTTGTCATAACACCAATTAGGTCATGCATTCATTAACCAGACATTCATTAATGGAAATGTGATAAGAGCCATACTTAGATCTATCAAATAACCATGCTTATAACCAACATATAACCAGATAAATAAAAATGATAGAACAACCATTAAAGCCACATAATAAAAAGTACATTTACTCATCAAAAGCAAGAGAAACTTATCTCTTATTAACCATATGAAAATCCAACCAAGTCAGGGACTTCCACATACCACCTGACCATAGATTGGGCTGAACCAAATCTTTCTTTCAGCCAATCACCCCCGTGCCATATTCCAAGCATGAATGTGGGATCTCATGGGATAAACCAATCCATAAACAACCAAGGGAATCCAGAGGTTAAACCACCTCCACCCTCACCATACCGTGATCTCACCTAAACCGGTCCTGAGATCAAAAAACCAAATCGAGCTTGGATGCCTCAGAATTCCTTCACCATCCCTTGAGGAATTTTCCTGTCTCCACCCACATATTGAGGGCTTCTCGAAGAAAACCATCTCCACCCCTAACCCTTGGGATTTTCTTGAGACCACCTCACCTGGATCCAAAACTTTCCGACAATCCAAAACTCAACCAATAAGGAATTCCATCACACCATGGTTATCTAGAAATGGAAAGGCTAGGAAAAAACATTGTCAAAACCTGGAAAAATCCATGCCATCGACAACAATGAAACCAAATATACACATTCACATACCATGCATGCCAAAACCAGTTAGGAAATCAGACATGCAACCTGTTACCTGTAAGTATTCCCGCTGAAGCTACTTGATCCAACCTTTCTTTGCTTGATCCTTGCCTTCCTTTGCTTTCCTTGTCCTTCCTTTGCTTGCTTATTTTCCTTCTCCTCTTAGTGTTCTTCACCTCTCTGAAAACCAACTCCAAAATTTAACTGACAGAAGGCTGCAAATTGATGCTCTGATGTATTTTTATTATTGATGCCTCTAATTTCTTCATTTTCCCTTAATTTTCCTTCAATTTCCTCCTTACATGCAATCTCTGACCTTTCACCTCCCTTTTCTCCTATTTTCCTTTATTTTCATAAATAAAATGTCAATAATACCTTATTGTGTTTTCAAAGCCTTTGCCAATGTCTTTGCCAATTTCCCCTTAGCCATAATAAAAAACAACTGATGCCCATTAGGGTAATTTTCCCAACATTTAGGTTGGAATACGTGTCCCATGATCTTGGTCTTATTTTTCCTTTATTAACTTTATTACATGAACTTTTAACCCAGGGTTGTTACAATATCACTAGACACGTAGAATTAAAACTTGACAATTAACATGATCTGTTGAACAAAAAAATCATTAAGGCATTTTACTGATTCATAAACTATTTTCAGAGCAATATTTAGTTTCTATGAACTCACATTTTTTATATCTATCCTTTCAAATTTCTGAATACATGTATGGAAATATAAAACATGATAAGTTTTTTTCTACTAGGCGTCCATTACAATTATATCCACATCATGGTAACAAATAAATATCATCAGATACTTAAGTTACAAGAGGCATACCTCTTCATGTATCGCAGAAAACGTTATGAGCCAATGCCCTCATGACATAGGGGGCAAACTTCAACAAGGCGCCACCACAACGCTCTGAGGAATGTTTCCAACATCAATGCAATACAACACTCTGAAGCACTTTGAAGAATGTTGTCTACATCAATGCACTACAACTCATTAGCTCTTGGTTCAGTCTCTACCCACTTTCAAGCACTTTGAAAAATGTTGTCAACATCAATGAACTTGTTATCTCTTGGTTCACTCTCTGTCCTGAAGGTAGGGACTTGTTGCTTTGCATATTCTCTTGTCTAACATGAAAAGTATGCCTTTAACACTACAAATTAGTTTAGTACTCTGATGACCTACCATGAAGGGATATGAAACTTGAAGAGCCTTCCCAGTAAATAGACTTCAACATTGCGTAAATAAGATATAACTTATGAATGGTGAATCTTTGTATTATATTTATGTTTTAATGTTCTCTCCTTATTGTCGTTGCTACAACACCCTCCAAAATTTTGGCCTACATCCAAATTTCAGAGCCTACTTTGACTTTGTATGTTGTCGTCGCAAGTATTAAGAGTCATCACATGTGTATTCTCTAAGTGTTTTGGTCCCGTTTGTAAGAAAATCAAAGTGTCGTCTTTTAGCTAAGGCAGGTGTCGCACATTGCACAAGTGTGGTTTTGGTGTGTTTCAAGGGATGATATTTGTGTTAATGAGTTGTACTTACCATGTAAACATGTATCGCACTCATTTCCAAAGTTTCAAGCACTGCCGCACAAGTGTCATCACGATTGTAGTAAAGTGTATATTTGGTGTCGCACTTGGTGTCAACCATCGCAAAGTTGTTGCATTGAAGAAAGTATGTTATTCATGTGTTTTGAGTGTTCCTCATTGTGTCGTCAAGTAATCTAAGTGTGTGATCATGTTCAAGTCTTGCTTTTGTTCAGCCTCATCTCACTGATCCAACACTTAGTCAAAAAACTAGAAAACTCCCTGACCCGGCCACTCAGTCTCATTCGGCCCTCCTGAACTGCGCATTGTGCAATCTCAGTCCTCAAGTCGCAGCCTTGTATCTTGGAACTACGCAATACAGAGTCTCTTCCTCCTAGTACTAGGCACTGTGCAATCTCAATGCTAAAGCCCAACCCCTGAGCTCTAGAATTGTGAAATCTTTCCCTCCATCCAGTTGTGAACTGTGGATTGCATAGTCTCGATCCTTAAGCCTCGACCTTGAGCTCCTGAACTATGCAATTGTGCAATCACCTAGCCTCCTGTCCTTCCATATTTGTGGAGTGGGAAAACTCAGTGCTCAAGCCCTCAATCTAGCTCCTTGAACCCCTCAATTGCGCAATTGTCAAGCCCAATCCAGCCTAAACTGCGCATTACACATCCTCAAGGCCTAGTCTCAACCCTTGACTTCTTGAGCTATGCAATTGCATAGTTCTTGAGCCTCTCTCTTAGCCTTCCACCCAATTTCAGCTCAGTCAGTGGATCATCATGTTGCATCTTAGACTAGGGGTTTATCTGACTGATGTTGTCTTGTCATGAGTGAATTGCAATCGCAGGTATTCTATCATGTTATGACAGGATGATGATGAAGGAGATGGAGAAGGAGGCCATGCTTAAGGACATCTCTGTAGATGAAAGTACAAGTTGATCAATCAAGAGGAAGCAAAGGGACATCAGATTGCGACAACAGCTCAAGATCCAGATAACACTAAAGACTCCTCATCTCTAAGCCATATGGAGGTGGAAGAAGATATCATGTTCTATCTTCAAGAAGACACAAAGCAAGAAATGTCAAGTAATGGATTGACATTTCCATGTCATCATGCAGTCCATGTCATTAGTGTCATGCCATGAGTCATCATGTACCACATCATTTGTGAAGCCTGAAAACCCGGTAACCCTCATCGAAAGAAACCAAGATGGTTCACAACAATAAGGGAATTGAAGAAATGGATTTGGACACTCTCAACCCCCCCAACATTGCTAAGGCATGGAAATACAAAGACTCGAGATTTATTTTGAAGAATCAAGTTAAAATATTAAGCAGATCCATTCTCAAATCAAGGAAGCAAGTTCAAAAAGTGTCAATAGACCAAACTAGTGTGAGTCCTCTAGGTGTTCATGTCCAACTTGTTGAGGAAATAACAAAGTTTCACAAGTATGAGAAGAAAAAGGGACGTAACAATAATCAACAAATTTTAGAATAAATGGGGGACATTCTTGTCAATTTAGGTAGAAAAAATTTGATATCAAAGGTTTATCCCTTGTCCAACTCTTCTCCCCCATGAAGATAATATTTTGGATCATCAGAAGCCTTAACTGCAAGGGAAAGTAGAGGCTTCTTAAATATAAATGGATCTTGGAACATCCAACTTTTTTTTATGATTCTAGAGATAGAAAAAAAAATTCTTATGAAGCTATATGCAAGTTGACAAGAAAGTGGGATCAAGGATGCAAATCAATAGCTCTTCATGCCCAAGGTCAATCTAGAGGTTTCAATATCATTTGGAACTCTCCAGAGGTATATATATTTAGCATGTTTGGTTCTTTCAAAATTATCATTGTTCAATTCTAGCTTATAGGATCATCAATCAATTTTTTTCTCTCAAATGTTTACGACCCCTTGTTGCCCCATTTTCTTAACTCTATCAAGTAGCTCAGTCTTCTTATCTTTTCGACATCTTTGATCATAAGAGGATATTTCAATATAATAAAATAATTTGAGGAAAATAAGGGCGATCTCAAAAATATAGAAGCAAAATCTAGCCTCTTTCAAGATATCATGGCCTCTACTCATTTAGTTGACCTTAACACCATCAACAACACGTGCACTTGGAACAACTGTAGAGATGGATCCCAACAAATAGCTTCAAAGATGGATAGATACCTCATCTCATAAAATCACATGTCTAGGGACATTTTTACGGAAGCTTCTATCCTCCATAGTCATGGATCATATCACTAACCAATCAAATTAAACATTCAAATCCTACTCTAGAAACATGCCTTTTCATCTAGAGTGTTTTTAGCTCTATTATTTGGACTTTCAATACATCATCAATGTAACAGCCCCAATGAAAATTCTATGCAATAAAGTTAAAAACAATAACCATGGATGAATGGGACACTTATTCCAAGCTGAATGTTGGGCAAGACATCCTGGGGGGTGTTCATTTGGTTGTTTATGGCTAAGGAAATTGGCAAAGGCATTAAAATGCATTTTGGCACAATTATTTATGAAAATAATGGAAACAAGGAGAAAAAGGAGGTGAAAGGTCACAGGTTTTATGTGAGGAAAATGAAGGAAAATAATGGAAAATGAAGAAAATAGAGGCCTCATTCATAAAAAGGCTTCTCAAGATCAGTTGGTAATCTTTTATCAGTTCAGTGTTGGAGCTCTCTCATTTTCTCTCTCTCTCTCATACCCTTGGATAATTAGAGTTTTCTTGGAGAACTCTTGGAGGGTGTGGCATACTTGGATTCTTCGAGAAACAAGGAAAAGGAAGAGCAGGAAAGCGCAAGAAGGCATTGACATCAACATCTACATCAAATTTTCTTGTAGGTACCGAGTTGCATGTATGATTTGTTCACTAGTTTGGACATGTATGGCATATGCATGTGGATTCTTGGTCATGATCTATCATTTTCAAGGAGGATTGCCTGGGTTGATAGAGGATTTCCTAGCCTTGCCATTTCTTGGATAGCAATGGTGATTGTGGGTTTATTTTCATTGTTTTGTTTTGGTTGTCTCTCATATTTTCTTAGCTTGGGTTAAGTTATTAGTTATTGGAGCCTTGGTTGGACAAACACTCTGGAGCCTTGTAACAACTTGGGTTGAGTTACTAGTCCTTGAGCCTTGGTTGGACAAATGCTCTGTAGCCCTTGGTGGGTTGAGCTACTAGTCCTAGAGCCTTGGTTGGACAAACTCTCTAGAGCCCAGCGACAGTTGTGGGTTGAATTACTAGTCCTGGAGCCTTGGTTAGAACAAATGCTCTAGAGCTCTGGATGGCTAGGATGGAGACTGGTCTGGTGATGGTTTTGGTGATGTTTGACCGTGAGGTGGAATCACTGTTTAATGGGTTGAGGTGGATGGCCTCTAGAAGGCCTGGATGAGTTTTGATTGATGTGTTCTATGAGATCCCAGATTCATGCTTGGAATATGGCACGGGGGTTAATGATTGAAGAGATATTTGGCTCAGCCATTCTACGATTGGGTGGAACGTGGTAGTCCCATCTCCGGTTGGTTCATTGCATTCATTAATGAGAAATATATTCCCTTGATTTTCATGTGTAAAGGTATTGATGTATTTATGGATTTGATGGCTGATATGTTTATTGTATTTATGTTCCTATTATGCTGGTTATATGCACATTTTATGACAACACAAATAGATGGCTCTCAGCATGTTTTTAATTGTATGTGAATGGATAATGTGCCTATGACCTAATAGATGATAATGCAGCAAATGGCATGAGGGAAGAATGGTTCATAGCGATTCTCAGATAAGTATGAGATCCCTACACTTAATTATGTTGTTTACACCTGTAGATTACATGTTGATGATATGTTTGACGAAATGCCTGTCATGGCTAGTAGGGATCCAGTTAAGGTCTTGAACAAGTATTTGCTTTAGTACTTTCATTTCCATGTTACTTTATTGATTTGAAGAGATGGATCAATTATGGGTAGTGTCCTAGGCTCTGGGCCTGAAAAAGTGGCTCAAATCTCGGAGTCTCTGGCACAAATCTAACAATTTTGGTCCACATTCACTGGTAGGCAGGTCTGTGAGAGCAAATTTAGGTTCCTAGTGACTCCCTTGCTCATAGCATGAAAGCAACTATGGCCCAAGAGGCCTAAAACAATAGTGGGACCGAGGGATAGGTTGTCTGAGTGGCTGACGTGTCTTCTAAGGGTTTTGTTGATGACGCTGGATGTCTGTATGGTGTGTTTCCATCGGTTCCACTTCCTGAACACGACTTAGGAGATCGAATCATATCATAGTGGCCTCTCGTCGCATGATTCCCTCGGCTGGCCAGTTGCTTGGGTAGATGTTGGAGGAGGGTGTTACAATCAAGGAATGGTGGGATTAATTGGCCAACATGGAAGGGTCGGCCATGTAATTTCTACGAAGGAAGTTGAAACATATTAAAAATCCTCTCAAGGCATGGAACAAGGAAAAATTCAAAAATATCCTTAAAGACAAGCAGAATTTGGAAGCTTGAAGGGAGCATATCCAGCAGGAAGTCATTCACCAACACAAATCAAATGAGATTATAAAGTAAGAATACTACACCCTCACACTTCTTGAAGAAAGAAGGAAGTAGGAATAAATTCTTTGGCAACAAAAATCGAGAATTAGATGGTTAAAGGAGGGGGGGAGAATCGTTACTTTTTTCCACAATTTAATGCTTTAACAACATTACTACAATCATATCTCTTCCTTATAGAACCCAAGAGGCATCAAAGTACAAGAACACAAGGACATGGCTCAATTGCTAGTATAGTAATATAAAGAACTCTTATCCAACCCCATGCCAGATCATCTAGATGTTATAATTCAAAAAAAAAATTCAACATATTCCTCCTTTGGTCACCAAAGAACAGAATGAGGCACTCTTAAGAGCGACCCCCATTGATAAAGTGGAGGATGGTGTTAAGTCCATGCCCCATAAAAAGGCCACTGGACTGGATAGATTCACAACCAAAGTTTTTCAAGTCTGTTAGTCAACAATTGGTCATGATATTCGACAAGCTATGGAAGAATCAAGGAGGTCAAAAAACCTCCTAAAAGATATAGATGTTTCTTTCTTTACTTTAGTCCCAAAAAAGAACGAAGTAGAGGACCCTGGCGGCTTTTAGTTCATTGCTTTTTGTAACTTAATATATAAATTGATTACCAAAATAATTTCCAATCACCTTAAACCTCCACCCCCCATTAGCTCATTTCAATAGAACAAACTGGTTATGTGGAAGGGCACCAGATTATGGATGGTATCATGATTTCTCATGAAACCATTCACTCCTTAAAATTCTCCAAGAAGCCTAACATGTTGCTCAAACTTGATCTCTCAAAATATTTTGATAAGCTCAATTGGAACTACCTTTTTAGTGTTCCCTATTTCTTTAAATTTGACCTAGAATGGATACATTAGATCAAACACCTTAGCTCATCAACCCTATTCTCTATCTTGCTTAATGGCTAACCCACCACTCCTTTCTAGACCTTTTAAGGAATTCGGAAAGGAGATATGATTTCACTATTTCTCTTTATCATAGCAACATAAGGTTTAGATCGAGCCCTCAAAGCAATAATTGTGGAGAAAACAATCAAAGATTTGCATATCTTTAGCAATCCTCTTCCTTATCGCACTAACAAATTGTGGATGACACCTTGGGTATGGTTGTTCCAACCATTCACAAAGCCAAAGGATTCTCTCAAATTTTGGAGGATTTTTCACTTGCCTTAGGTATGGAAATTAATAAAGCGAAATCTCATATTTTCTTCTTTAATACACCTTTGGATGTGTAGAAACATATTGCAAGGACGCTTGGTTTTGTTAGTTTTTGTAGCATTGGACAGGTGTTCTAACCTCGAATTTGGTCAAAGAGGATAAGAAAAAGAAGAACTCCAGAACCAAGAAAGCGTTTCATGAGAAAACACCTAGAGATGACTCAATTAAGTTAATTAATTAATAATTAAATATTTCCTAAATCTAACTTAGGAAAAGTATTTAATTAACAAGAAATAATTGAGAAAGATAATATTTCTCTAGAAAATCGCATGGATCGACTTAGAGATGATCTTAGTCGATGAGGATTTAATCATGGTCGTTGGTGAGGCAACGAGAGATTATAAGAGGAGGTCGAAGGGGTTGGAGCTAAACACAATGAGAGATTGATTTCCTTGGCAGGTCGAGTTATCCTGTAGCAGTAGTTGAGCTGTGAAGAGGATTTTGAGCCAGAGGGGAAGCATAGTTAGTGAGGGGTAGAGATAATGATTTTGGAGGAGATTCTAGTTCTAGAGAGGCAGCAACAAGTGACAAAAGTATTCCACAGTGAAGTTGGGAAAGGGTTGCATAATAACTTTAGTGAGTAGTTCTATTTCGCTGAGAGGGAGGTCGATTTAACTTCCAGAGGCCAAGAAAATTTTCCAGAGCACCAAAGATTCACTTCCAATAGCATATACAAGTAGGAAAACTTGATCAAAGGCTTAGATAAGCCACACATATGAGGGTCTACGTAGAGGAAGCGCAAAAGGCCTGCGCAAGGGTTTGGACGACTAGTTTTTCTAGAGGAGCCAATGTCAGGATTGCTTGTGGAGTGAGAGATTTTTCTCTCTAATGCTTTTGTTAGATATTGTCTAATTGCATTGCCAGTTTGGCATCCATAGATTGTACTCAAATTATTTCACTATTACATAGTAATAAAACCTTCATCTGCTACACTACAATATTATGAAACCAATTCACAAAAATATAGAAAAGATAGATAAACGACTTTAAAATAAGCCTTTTCGAGGGGGCAACCTCCTTTACATTACACAAATGAACAATTATTCAATGATACATATATTATGAAACCAACTCACAAAAAGATAGAAAAGATAGATAAACGACTTAAAAATAAGCCTCTTCGAGGGGGCAACCTCCTTTACATTACACAAATGAACAATTCTTTGATGATACAAATGACAAGACCTCCTTTCTATATATAGGAGTCGAAGGGGTCCCAATATAATCAGAGCCTACATAACAATAATATTGTAGGGGCACAAAAATAACAATAGTGGGCTTCTATGGGGCACAATAATAACAACATGGGGACTACTTGGGCAAGATAATAACAATATGGAGACTACATGGGCAAAACAATACAATAAGGGGACTACATGGGCAAAACAATACAATAAGGGGACTACATGGGAAAAAAAATACAATAAGGGGGTTGCACTAATAATAATAAGGGGCTACACTAGTAGTATAGGGACCTAACATGCCCCTCTCCTTCAAAAAGTGTTGTCCTCAATGCTTGAGTAGTTCTTGATGCTTATGTATAAAATTCTCCTCCTCCCATGCAGAATCTTTAGCAGTTAAGTTCTTCCACTTGATGAGATACTCTAAAATTGATCGATTTTGTAGTTGTCAGGTTCTTCTTTCCATGACTTCTTACGTTCCACTATGATTTTTCCTTCCTTGTCAAGTTCTGGCAATATTGTTTGAACTGGGAGCTTGTCACCTATAACCTTCTTTAAGCATGAAACATGGAAAACTAGGGGAACTTGGGAAGATGTAGGAAGCTCCAATTTGTATGCCATAGTACCAATCTTTTGCATCACCTTGTAAGGACCATAGTAATTTGGTGATAATTTAGTATCCTTCTTAGCTTGCTTAAGGGGAATTTTCTTGTATGGTTGTAGTCGTAAAAATACTCAATCTCCTACATCAAAACTTCTTTCACTGCGATGTTGATTTGCCTGTTGTTTCATTTGATTTCGCACCAAAGTGGGGTTATCCTTTAAAAGTTGGAGAACTTGTTGTTGATGCTCGATGTGATCTTTCACTGCTTTAACCTTTTTCTTCTTGATATGTCCTTCTATCTTGAGAGTTTGAGGAGTGGTAATTCCTTCCAATGCATTACAAGATATGGTCAGATTCAATTCTTGATGCTCAATGTGATCTTTCACTTATTGAACCTTTTTCTTCTTGATATGTCCTTCTATCTTGAGAGTTTGAGTGGTAATTCCTGCTAATGCATTACAAGATATGGTCGATGTCATTTCTTCTTCCTCTGGGGTTGGTTCGTGGTGTATATCCTCTTCTTTTGAAATTCCTTGATCATTTTCTTCCTCCTCTTCACAATCTATGTAAAATAATTTTTTCTCAACACACTTATGACCTTTAGTGCATTTGCTATCACAACTGTAACAAAACCCTTTTTCTCTTTTTTTTCCAATTGTTGTGGTGTCAACCTTGTAGGTTATGTAAGGCTAAGAGAAACAACACTTCCATATTTATAGTTGTGAGTGGTAGGATTCCTTGTTGCCATAATTTTTCTATCAATTTTTCTTGCCAACCTGAATGCCTTCTCCAATGAATCAGGTTCCCAAAGACGAGCCTCATGTTGAATGTTATCCTTTAAAGTCCCTATGAAGACATCAATCCTCTGCTTCTCCGGAATATCATTTACCCTTATATTCGATTTTTGGAAGTCCTCAATGTGCTCTGGCATTGAACCCTTTTGTTTGATATTTATAAATTGGCTAAAGAAGGTGTTGTTCTTTGTATCTTCATAATGTGCTATCATTTCCTCCGTGAAAATTGACTAGGTTACAAGTGGTTTACGAGAACAAAGGCCTCTATACCAAACAAATTGCTTTGGTTCTAAATATAAAGATGCAACACATATCTTTTGTAACAATTTCACATCATGTAGATCAAAATATTTCTCCATATGTATTATCCAAGTTACTAGATCCTTGCCGTCGAACTTCTTCATATCTCTTTTTCATTCTTTTATGCACTCGATATTGCAACGAATGTAACTATGTAATTTTGGATTTGCAAGTTTTTAAATTGTGTCCTGTGGTAGCTCTCTAAGTCCTCTTTCTAACCCCAACAGTCTGATCAATATTGGATTCTTCAAGAAAGAGTTATGCCAAATCTCCTACTATGACCGTATTATAGACTAGTTCAGTAGAGTGAACTTGTACGACCTTCCACGTGTCACTCTTTCAACCTTAGGACGTGAAACCGATACAAAAAAAACTAAGGTTCATCCTCTTTCTGTAACTTCTTATTAAATTTCAATCTGATGCTCAGAGAGAAAGTTATGATGATTTTCCCTAGGTTGCCTGTTTGAGATATAATTCGGGAGCATGGAAAAACCCTAACTTCCTCAGATCATATCTCCGAAGATATAGTGAGCCAAAATCTGAAATCTGTACCCGAAGTTCATAAATATTTCGGCTTGAATGGGTTTTTTTCTTAGCTTCTTAAACTTCGTAGAGAAAAAGTTATAGCGAAAATTCCATGATGACTTGTTTGGAGCAGTGAAACCCTAGAATCCAAAGCTCTGATACCAAATGTTATGCAACCAGCTCGCAAAATAAAAGTAAATATAGATCAACGACTTCAAAATAACCCTCTTAGAGGGGGAAACCTCCTTTACATTACACAAATTAACAATTCTTGGATGATACAAATGACAAGGCCTCCTTTCTATATATAGGAGTCTAAGGGGTCCCAATATAATCGGAGCCTACATAACAATAATATTGTAGGGGCACAACAATAACAATAGTGGGCTTCTATGGGACACATAATAACAACATGGGGACTACATGGGAAAAAATACAATAAGGGGGTTGCATTAATAATAATAATGGGCTACACTAGTAGTATACGGACCTAACATTTTCTCACATTGGGTTTTTCTAGGGACAATTGTCCAAAAATAACTGTGTCAATTTTATTGTGCTTATGCTAACATTTTCTCAGTTTCTAGCATTTTATTTTCTATAGCGTTTTTATGGTGAAAATTGTAGTTGTAATTTTATTTGTTATTTGTTGTAGCAATTAAACTGCACTTAATTTTTAATCAGTTAGAAGAATAATTTCCAGTTGCTACAATAGATTAAAAATTTCACATGGTATCAAAGCATGTTCGAGATAGATCAATGGCTCAGTGACGAGGAGAAATTTTGTAGCTTAAGAGGGAGTCTCTGAGCATAATTTTTGGGTCTGCGTAGAGGTTGGCCAAATAGTTCGAGTTGTTGGACAAGGGTTCGATTTTCCAGTTGCAGAGTGCAAGAAAGTTTGATTTGTTTAGAAGTAGTTCCAGCAGGTAGTAGTGGTGCCAGAAAGCGATTTCGGTAAGTAGATCAGATATTTCGTTGAGTAGATCTAGGTGTAGTTGTTTTTGCAGGAGTTTTGTACTAGAAAAATAAAAGTCGGGTGGAAGAGAAAAACACAAAATAATTTCATAGAGGGTTTCATATTCAATTTTCTAGAGGAAATCCTTGATTTCCAGTTACAGGTGTTAGTAACAGCTAGTAAGACTGTGCATTCCAGAAGGGAGTGTGAGTAGCAAAGAGAAGGATGAGCAGGAAGGAGAAGGAAAATTCCAGATTCAGTCTCCAATTATTTGAGTTTCACAGATTTGCATCTTTCTAGAGATTGCCGTACGAGATTGTTAGTGCAGTCCGTGCGAGTTAGCCAGAATGCATATATGGGTAGCAGGTTGACTTCCAGTTGTTGGAGATAGGTGTTGGAGGAAGTGTGAGTAATTTAGTGTGAGATGTAAAGAAAAGAAGGGTCCCAGATAGGGATTGAGCTCAAAAGGAGACAGTGAGGTGCCATATCCAAGTTGAGGAGAAGCTTGATAACTATGCATATCAAGTTGGGCAGGGTCCAACACCGATGCAATAAGGAGATCAGTTAGATCAGTTCCATAATGTTATTGCAGGACCATCGCCTTTGCTACAGGGGCCCATGATATCATAGTAGTAGGTTCAGTGTCAGCAGGTGTAGTTAGTTATTCAGATGACAACTGCATAGCTAGTTGCAGTCATTTTTTGAGATAGAGTTGCAGAACTAGTTGCAGTGACACAAGCAGTGTGAATTGCCCAGTTACAAGATGCAGGTGCATTTCCAACTAGAAGATTCCCAATGTAGAACTACGCATTCCAGGTTCCAGTACAGGAGGACAGTGCAAGTTGTCAGGAGGGAGCAGAGATATTTCCTATAGGGAGATTGAGACTCATATGGAGTCTAGCTTCAGAGGGAGCAACCCTATGGAAGCTAGCACTTTAGGATATGGGGAGATCAGATTCATTATTGTAGTAGTTGTAGTAGCAGTGTAGAGATAGCAATAGAGCAATAGTAGCAGTATTATGAGTAGATCAAAGTTCTGATTTGCAAATATTTGGGCAGGGTCTAAAGAAAGACTGCATCAGATAGGTGTTTCTTCTTGGATCATTACCCTTGTTACAGGGGCCCACAATATTCAATGGATCGGTGTTCAAGATGGCACAATCAAATCCTAAGGGAAAGTTGCAGTATTAGTTGCAGTCAGATGCTGAGGGGCGCAAATAAGTTGCAACGCAAATAGTTAATCAGTGGACAGTGCAAAGGTTAATAATAGTCAGAGACTCAGGAGACGATATGAGATTAGTCGCAGAACATAGTAGTGTTGGTAGTAATACAAGTTGTACAATGTAGTGTCTGCAGCAACGTAGATGCAATATGGTTCAACAAAAGCTGTGGCAGATGAATCAAATTTGTGCAGTAGTTGATGGATAGTGGTAGATTGTCATAGTTTTCAGACATCATTAGCATGTATGGGAGGATGTTATGAGATAGTAGAACACCTTCCTCGCTACGAGGGAGTGATAATTTTTGTAGCATAAAATAGGTGTTCTAATCTCAACTTTGGTCATAAAGGTTAAGAAACACAAGAATTCTAGAAGCCATAAAATGTTTAATGAGAAAACACCTAGAGATGACTCAATTAAGTTAATTAATCAATAATTAAATATTTCCTAAGTCTAACTTAGCAAAAGTGATTAATTAACATGAATTAATTGAGAAAGGTGATATTTCTCTACAAACTCACATGGATCAATTTAGAGATGATCTTAGTCATTGATGAGGATTTAATCAAGATTGTTGGTGAGCCAATGAGAAATTATAAGAAGAGGTCAATGGGGTTGGAGCTAGACACACTAAGAGATCGATTTCCTTGGTAAATTGAGCTATCTAGTAGCCACAACTGAGTAGTGAATAAGAGTTTGGGCCAGAGGGGAAGGAAAGTTAGTGAGGGGAAGAGACAATGATTCTAGAAGATATTCCAGTTCTGGAAAGGCAGGAGAAAGTTTCAGAATTATTCCACTGTGAAGTTGCGCAAGGGATGCACAATAACTCCAGTGAGTAGTTCGATTTAGCTGAGAGGGAGGTCAATTTAGCTTCCAGAGTCCAAGAAAATTTTCCAAAGGGTCAGAGAGTCACTTCCAACAGTAGAGTCAGGCAGGACAATGATCAGAGGTTGAGATAAGCCACACATATGAGAGTCTACACAAAGGAAATGCAGAAGCCCTGCACAAGGGTTTGGACGACCAATTTTTCTGGAGAAGCCAGTGTCGGGATTGCGTGTGGAGTGAGAGAATTTTCTCTCTAATATTTTTGCCAAATATTTGTTGATTGGATTTCCAATTGGGCATCCATAGATTGTACTAAGATTATTTCACTATTGCATAGTAATAAAACCCTCATTTGTTGCATCAATTTTCCCAAATTGGGTTTCTGGGGACATTTGTACAAAAATAACTGTGTCAATTTTATTGTGTGTGTGCTAGAATTTTCTTAATTTCCAGTATTTTATTTTCCGCAAAGTTTTTATCGTGAAAATTGTAGTTGTGATTTTATTTGTCATTGTTCATAGCAAATAAATTGCACTTAAATTTTAATCAGTTAGAAGAATAATTTCCAGTTGTTGCAATATATTAAAAATTTCACAGGTTTCCTAATTAGTAAATTTCCCTCGAAATACTTAGGAGCTTTGCTGGTCAACAATTCATTTAAGCTCAACTTATGGGAGGATCTCATCGACAAATTCAAGAACAAGTTAGCTAACTAGACCTTCCATTCATTAAATATGGCAGAAAGGTTAGTTCTCCTCAAATCTATATTACAAGATTTCCCCACGTATCTTTGCTCCGCTTTGATGGTTCCTTCCTCCATCATTAGCTCTATATGTGACTCGTAATGCTCATTCTTGTGTGGAGGTGCCAAATTGGGAAAAAATATGGTCTCTAATGGCATGGGATAATCTCTATAAACCCAAATTGAATAGGGGTCTCATATTAAGAGATCCATCCACACTTGCCACAATGTTGGGAGCTAAGATTTGGTGGTGTTGGCTTCAACAAGGTCCAAACCTATGAAAACACATATGTAACCACCCCTATCATATTTACCCAATTTCATTGGTCGATCAAGGTAAACATGAGAGGAACAACTATTATGATCTAACCCAACCTCCTAGAACCAATTATGGAAGTGGGGCAGACTACTGACGATGGATTGACAACCCACAACATCCCATAGGGATACAGGTCACTCGGATGTTGAAAAACCACCCCAGGTGGCTAAACCCTTAGTTGGACCTCTTTTTATCAGCCCTAAGTCCACAATCACACCCACAACAAGGCCTCCATGTGGTTGGAAGCCTCCAGCTGCATGCACAACACTTCATCCATGTGGTTTCATCCCAAATTCTCTAGTTCAGAGGTTGCGGTCCTGGATTCTGAGCCACCATTTCAGGATAACCTCCAGACCACTGCCCAGAACTTGATGAGACTTTGAAGAATGATAAATAACATCAGGAAAAATCCATTCATACAAAAATTGATCAAAGACTTGACCTAATTGGACCTAACCATGACAACCATTTTGTCAAACATACGATGAACATGTAATCTACAGGTCATGAATGCATATATGAACATAGGGGCCTGAAACTTATCTGGGATTCACCAAGAAGGTCTAATGCCCTCTCATAGTAGTTGAAATAGCATTTGTTATCTTATGAATTCATTAATTATTCATCAACTAATCAAAACATATCAAGAGCCATAACTAGAACCTGTTATGGAACCATGCTTATAACCAAAATAATAACCATGATAGAACAACCATTAAAGCCACATAATAACAAGTACAAGTACTCATATAATATAATAGGAAAAGAGATCTTATTATCATATGCAAAACCCAACCAAGTCATGGACTTCCACATACCACCCGACTATAGATTGGGCTGAACGAAATCTATCTTTTAGTCAATCACCCTCGCACCATATTCCAAGCATGAATGTGGGATCTCATGGAATTAACCAAACAAAACCAAACCAAGGCTTATAGAGGCCAAACCACCTCAACCTTCAACCAGTGATTCCACCTCATGGTCGGACATCACTAACATTAACCAGATCGGTCTCTACCCAAGTTGTCTAAGGCTCTAGGAACTAATAACTCAATCCAAAACCTTACAGGGCTCAAGAGTGTTTGTCCAACCCAGCTCCATGACTAGTAACTCAACACACCAAGGGCTCTAGAGCGTTTTTCCAACCTAGGCTCTAGGACTAGTAACTCAACCCAAGTTGTTCCAAGGCTTCTAGAGCATTTATTCCAACCCACAACCATAAGGAATTATGAGCACCAATAGAAAACAATCAAGTAGAAAAACCCACAACATCATGGCTATCCAGGAAATGGAAAGGAAAGGATAAATCCACTGCCAATCCAGGAAATCCTCCATGTCAATGACATAACATAACCAAATAATCACATGTATATACCATGTATACATAAATCAGTAAGGAAATCACACATGCAACCTGTTATCTGTAAAGAAATCTAGTTGTAGTTATTAATCCACTTGTTCCCTTGCGCTTTCTTGCTTTCCTTTGCCTTCTTTCTCCAAATCCAAGGTATGTCAAAATGATCCAAGAGTGATCCAAGAAAACTATTAGTGTGCAATAGTATGAGAGAATAAGAGAATAGAGAGAGAGCTCTGAGCTAAAATTGAAAAAAACAATGAACTAGTCCTCATAAGCCTTTTTATCATTGAGGCCTCTATTTTCTTCATTTTACTCTATTTTTCCTTCAATTTTCCTCAAAAGAAAATCTATGACCCTTCATCTCCCTTTTCTCTTATTATTCCATTATTTCATAAATAAAATGCCAATTACTATCACTTTTCCTTTGGCCATTTCCATAGCTATTGACTAATCATAAGTGATCCCCACCACTATGTTTTTCCCAATGTTCAACGTAGAATACGTGTCCCATGAGCTTGGTTATTATTTTTTATTTACATAGGAAATCAACGAGGGGATGTTATAACATATGACTTAGGAAATATGAAAAGTGAATTCCTCGCTTGCAACTCATTAGAGTTCCCTTCTGTTATGTTGGTTCTTCCATTTGGAATCTAGCAAGAAAATGAATGCATATTATACAACAACACTGCTTCTGGGAAATTCAAGATGGATAAATAGCCATGTTCTGGGAAGACTCACGACAACAACTCTTAAAATGTCAAGATCAAGACTACTTAAGCAATATGTCACTCCATATGTCTTCCAAAGGTCTAATTAAAGTCAACGACTATTGAACAACCTCTACTCATACCAAACACAACAACAATGGTTGTAGCCAAGGGAATGGATCTCCAAGCTTAGGGAAGAGACATGGTAACATTTTTGGTATAGGCTCTAGCAAAGACTCATCCCAATATCCAACCTGGCATATAAATTATGATTGGGATAAGGACCAAGTGGCTCATTTTCCATTCGTGAAGCTTACATCCTAGAAGCAAGATTCAAATACATACCAAAAGCTTCCACTTGGAGCTACATATGGTGTTGAAACGTATGGATGAAAGTGTCAACCTTATTAATGCTCTTAATTAAAGGAAAAACCTTAACCTAGGACAACAATCAGAATCATAATCACAAGAACCCAATCACAAGAGCCCCACTTGTTATTACTTGTGTTTCCAAGTTGCTCAGAATGTGGAACATCTCTTCAATATCTACCCTTATTCTAGTCATATTTGGAATGTTCTATAGATTAGCATAAAGTGAAAAAATTGCCACTTATCCAACATTCTTAAAACTATTGAAAATTAGAGGGCCTAATCTTTTAACAATTAGATTTTGAACTGAATTTGGACTCTCCTTCTAGGTTTTCTCTTATGGGATATTTGGAAAGAAAGAGATCAATGCCTCTTTAAGGATCACTCCCTCCCTCATGATTATCTTTGGATCACAGTTCAAAAGAATGTAAAGCAATCAATCATTGTGCAGTCTTGGTCAAATCAAGATTGGTAGGTCACTGTAGAGGAAGCCTTGTTGCCTAAAAATTGGCTCCCAACCCAAGGGTTTCTTCTCCATCCTCTCTCTGGCCATATGAAACTCCCAATCCTTCCTCTTATATTCCTCCTCCCTTAAATTTCTTAAAGCTCAAATTTGATTGAGCTTCTAAGGGAAACCCAGTTGTGGTGGTCTATGGAGGTATTTTCAGAGATCACTTAAGATCCCATTTTTACATGTATTTGGGCTTCATGGGATTCAACAAAAACAATGCAATGGAATTAAAATCCTTGGAAGAAGGGTTGTTGATTTCCTAAACATGAGGTTTCAGTAAAATTATAGTGGGGGATACTCACAACTTGTTATAAACAATATGCACAAGGACCTACATGGTACCCCGACTAGCAAAATCTCTTGTAGCTAGAGACTTGATAGTCTATTTGTAATAACCACGGGTTAAAAATCCATGTAATAAAGTTAATAAAGGAAAAATAATAACCAAGGTCATGGGAAAGTTATTCCAAGCTGAATGTTGGGAAAAAACATAGTGACAGGGATCACTTCTGATTAATTAATAACTATGGAAATTGGAAAAGGCAATGGAAAAGGCTTTGGAAAGGCACGAGGAATTTATTGGCATTTAATTCATGAAAATAATGGAAATTAGGAGAAAAAGAAGGTGAAAGGTCACAGGTTGCATGTGAAGAGGAAAATGAAGGACAATAATGGAAATTGAAGAAAATAGAGGTCTTGTTAATAAAAAGGCTTATGAGGATCAGTTCATAGCTTTTGTTAGTTTTAGCTTGGAGCTCTCTCTATATTCT
Source organism: Pinus tabuliformis (assembly GCA_031772625.1). Lineage (NCBI taxonomy): Eukaryota > Viridiplantae > Streptophyta > Pinopsida > Pinales > Pinaceae > Pinus > Pinus tabuliformis. Next base: position 594,025,456 of record CM062812.1, on the reverse strand, counting down.
TTCTTTCTCATACTCTTACACACTTAGAGTTTCTTGGAGCACTCTTAGAGGATTGTGGCATACTTTGGATTTGGAGAAAGAAGGCAAAGGAAAAGTAGGAAAGCGCAAGAGGATAGCGGGATCAACAACTACAATGGGTTTTGTTTGCAAGTACCGAGTTGCATGTATGATTTTATTGCTAGTTTTGGCATGCATGGTGTATGCATGTGGTTATTTGGTTATGATTTGTCATTGGTATGGAGGATTTCCCGGATTGATAGTGGTTTTTCCTAGCCTTTCCATTTCCTGGATAGCCATGGTGTTGTGAGTTTTACCTTTTTTTTTTTCTATTTGGTGCTCATACTCCTTATGGCCGTGGGTTGAGTTATTAGTTCCTGGAGCCTTGATTGGACAAACGCTTTAGAAGCCATGTAACAACTTGGGTTGAGTTACTATTCTTGGAAGCCTTGGTTGGAAAAGTTCTCTAGAGCCCTTTGGTGGGTTGAGTTACTTGTTGGATTAAGGGGGCCTGACCTAGGTTCAGAGTTATTCGCGCCAACCAAAAAATTCCTAATTGCTGGCCCTTTCAGCAACAACCTGCATAGCGCAGGCTGCAGTCTCACCCGAAACAGTATTGGGGGATGCTAGAACCAGGTTTCTGCATCAAGAGACCGTGTGATGTGTATTCTGTATCCCTTGTAGCTTAGATCTGCCTTTGCACATATCTATATCTTCCTATGTTCCACTACTGCAACTCTATCCAAATGGCTTCTAGACCTTCGCGAAGGTCTACAATCAGGCTTACCAGACTGTTGAGCTTTGAAATTACACCTCTCCTACACATTTTCCCAGACTTTTTCCCCTCACCAGTACTCCATAAGCTATCAGAAATCATTGCATATTGATTCTAAAAGAGCATTTAAGTGGTTTTCTAACTATGTTTTTGTGTTTGCTATTTGACTTAGATTTTGCTCATTAGCTGCGGAATGCAGCCACTTTCCGCAGCTGATTCAACTTTCCACAGCTGTTTTTGTTAAACTCTAGGTTGCAGGTGTCATCAGGCAAAACAAGCCACATGGGCAAGTTAGAAATGACCTGGACATGGATCAGGTCCTATTGGTTTAGCCGGATTCATCAAGGAAAGCTGTGGTCAACGGTGGTCAAATAGAGAAATCCTACACCAACAGGACTCCGTCTTCAAGCACGTGAAGGATTCGTGGTTGTTCCTAGATCCTTGGGGTCATGTCGACAGTTGTAGACTGCCCCACAATGTGAATCCAACAGCCACAATTGATAGATTTAATAGTCTCGGCAACCATTATGCTAAATCCATGGACACTGTCTTTTACGTGTCTCCTGTTGATGTAGTTTCACAGGAAAACAATTATGAAATTTTTGTTATAAATAACGCGTTTCTATACGCATAGAAGTTAGTTCTTGTTAATGTAGTTTTGCTGTTAAAGTTATTGTGCCGTGACACTAGTTCCATTGTGTTAACGAGAGGATTATTCCTCTCTTTTGATATATAAAGAAGAATCTGTTTCTATATGATTGTGTGAACATAATTTTGGATTGATAGCCTATTGAACAAGGCTGTGCAGAGGGCCCCTGTATGCTGAGGTTTCATTTTCGTTGTTGCTGTACAGTTTTTACGTCTTGTTTCCTTATTTTCACTGCACATGTTTCATAGTTATTCACCTGTGTATATATTTCTAACATTTCCTTCCTGTTTATGATTTTACAAGCTTTGTATATTGCTATTAACATTGATCAGTGTGTGTATGTTTCAGGACAGAGTAGGCCCGGGCATTTTTCATGTAATTTTTTTAATAACTAGTGACATGGAATTAACCTCTCTGCTGACTTTGCTTTTCTTAGTTTTCTTTTTAATTCCAGTTATGCTTTGATTCTAGTCTTGTTCACTTGCTTTAGTAGTTAGTTTAGATATCAACTTGCTCATATCATTGACGATTATCTCCGAAAGCCATAGCTTAGACTAACTGGCAAGGAATCGGATTATGAATGATGTGATTTGATTTTAGTTTTACTTTTCTGCAATTAGACATCAACTTGCTCATATCATTGATGATTATCTCCGAAAGCCATAGCTTAGACTAAATGGTGAGGAATCGGATTACGAATTATGTGATTTGATTTTAGTTTTACTTTTCTGCAATTAGACATCAACTTGCTCATATCATTGACGATTATCTCCGAAAACCATAGATTAGACTAACTAGCGAGGAATCGAACTATGAATGACTTGAATTGATTTTACTAGAATGTAATTTTTTATTTATTTGAGTGCAGTAGCTTAATTCATTTTCTGTATTTAGACAGCAGCAGAGATAATGGTTTCATGATCAGTAGTTCATTACTTGCTTGATTTGAATAGCAGCACATTTTCATTTTTGTTCAAGTATTAATTTCATCACTAGTATGTTCTAAGACCCTCTGAAGTGTTAAGTTCTGGAAATCATTATAGAGGACATAATTGCCTTAAAATATATATCCATACTTTCCTTCTAGAGTATTCTTAAAACTCAGGAATAGGATTTCCATTCATATTGGAGATAAATAAAAACCCCCAAAACAAAATAAAAATTGAAAATGACAAAAAGGTAAGAAAGAGGCTGTCTTGCACATATAGTGCGCCACACTTCATCAGTTTACGACTCCTGGATTGATAATTAATGTAGCAATTTAGGACACACTAAATTGACCAAACACAGACCTAAAAGAAGCAGACTCACAACTTTCACCTAGTAAATAATAACCCTGGATCTGTCTTTGCGCAGATCTACCCGATTCGAACAATTATCATACATATTTAGTTACTACCTTCGCGAAAACAATTCATCATATTCTTCATGCATGAATATTAAGGATTTAACAAATTCGCGCGGAAAATACACTTTATTTCATAGGAAACAAATCATTAAGCGATAATGCATAAATTTAAACAAAATTAAGAACAAGGCACATATGCAAGAGATTCGGTCCAAAACAGCCTTTATTAGATCCAACATTCAATTTACAAACTCTTCTACCCTACGCACCCAGCTGCAAGGGCCCACACACTCAATTGTAGACTTGCTAAGGTCTCTGCGCACTCAGCTGCAGGAGCCTTCCCCTTTCACCTAAGTATAGGAAAATAGAGCTTTCATGCCTTAGCACTTTCCCTTACACTTGTTCTTCACCAAAAGTTATTATTCTATACTCGCTATGACTCAAATATTTATATCTTTTCTATTACAATACCATGGCCCACAACCTATGGGCGATTCTAAAAATCATCCTATCACTTACCCATGTAAGGGGCTAAAGCCCATTTGACTCCTACTTAGTTGTGCGCTCCGCTTCCACATTTCACGGAGACTTTACATTCTTTACAAAATTCTACTCAAAAATTGATTAAACTAACCCAAAATTGACCCTAGGGACCCTATCCCAACAAGCCCCCAACAAAAATATGGTGACTCGCCCTCGAGTCACTCAGCTGGCTTCTCGACTTTGTGGCAGATCTCACTGAACTAATGCTTCAATGCGTTCATCCCCGTGGTACTTTGTACTATAGCCTTCTTCACCTCTTCGACCAACTTTTCTGTAGTTGGTCCCTCTACCACAAGCTGCATGGTCCTATGAGTCTGTTATAGAGCTTTCAGCTTCTCCTGAATGGTATGATAAATTTGGCTGGCCTCTTCTATCCAAGTTTGAAGCCAAGCCTTTAACACTGATTCTTTTTGCTGCAATTCCTGTACTTGTGCCTGTATTAGCTTCCCTTCCTGTAGGCACGGGAAGTGATGTACTAGCGCCAATGTGCGCATAGTCGCCCTAATCTCATCATATTTCTGTTGGGCCTCTCTGATTTATGTACTCAACCTCTGCAGGTTTGGGTCCTCCTGCAAAGTGTCCCATAATTCCATGGTCTGGTTAAAAAGAAAATCACATCCTTTAACTACAATCTCCAAAGTATTCATATGCTCCTTAATGGTTGCATTGCACTGCTCCCTGACCTCTGGCAGAGTAGTCGGTTGTAGCTTCAGCTGTAATTCTAATATCTTCATCTGGAAGTCAAATGTGACTCTGCCTATCTCATCTTTTGATTCGTGGACTGTAGAAGCCAATTTCCTGATCTTTGTTGTAGTTGCGGCGTCTTCCGGAATATGTAACTCTAGGATGGAATTGCACACCTATGTAATTGTTGCTTCCAGGCTTTGACTTCGTGCTTCCAGCTCTTACTTTTCTTTCAGAGCATGAACCCATTCTACTGATTCCTTAGGCATTCTAAATATCGCTGCTTTTATCTCGTGGAGCACTTCATCAATGCCTTCAAACCCATCCTCAAAGTTGAAAGTCAATAAGAAACTCTCTCTTAAGATATCCCATTCAGTGGTCCCATGGCGAAGCTCTGTTTCCAAATACTAGTTCATCAGGATTGTATCCAAGGTATGACAAAAAATGTGCACCCATTCTGGTTATGGTTCCATTCCCCAAGCCTTAGTCCATCGTGTCAGATGATCACACAAATCATCCTTCCCATTGTAATTTTCTGTCATCCGAGTATTAGCATACCCAAACCTTAATCTCATCATTCTTCTGCATTCCTTCCATCCAGCGAAGCTTTCCTTGTGCGTACCCCACCAACTGGCAGGCGTAGCGTGCAGTGCCAACTCCAGTTCTTGGACGTGATTTTCTTCTGGTTCTTCCCTTTCAAATTCATCTAAAAACAAATCCACAACAGTCAAACCATCATAATGCGAAAGATTCCTTACGTTAGTTGAGACACACTGAAGTGACTTGGTCATCATATTACAATAGAGCGTAGATACTTCATGCAACTGATTCTGCTAGTGTTCAAGCTCTTCATCCGAGTCTGAGGTGCAGGAACTATCCCTATCCCACGCAATTCATCCATCAGCCGTAGGATTGATCCAATCTTCATTTCGCATTGTGATCTTGTATATCTGATCCAAATCATCATCATCTTCCACAAATTCGTGAATAGGTTCAATATAATGTGCTCCTTCAGTAGGGTCAAGTGGTACTACAGCCCTGAGCGACTTCCTTTCAAACTTCATCTTCCTATTCTTCAAGTTGATGACTGCATCCATATCAAAAGCCTAGTCAATTCCTAGTAGCGTGGGGTACAGGTTATTATCATCCACTATTTCAATGACCTCAAAGTCAGCCAGGGTGCTAGTGCTCTCAATATCTATTGTTACACCGTATAGGTGCCCCATCAGAATAATCTTCTGTTGATTTTCCATGCGCAACTGAATAAGAGACCACTGCAGCGCAGGTATCCCCATCATTTCCCACGTCTTATTATGTAGGACATTTGCATCAGATCCCAGATCCAAGATTACCTGGTCAATTTCATATTCTCCTATTTTCGCAATCATCCTCATCTCGTGCCCCGTTCACTTCTTATGCTTACCAATTTTTGTCATGTGCGTTATTCAGCAGGGGCCTTTTCTTTATTTGTGCACTTGTCGATTAACTCTTGCATCCATTCTACTTCTTTCTTATCGCACAATAACTTCATACAGGTATTTAGAAAAGTAGCTAATACCGAAGGATCTACCTCTTGTGTCGTACTAGTTTCTGACATTTTCTCCTGGCTTCCTGAGGTGGAGGCCTTAGCGAAGTTCTTCTTTGTTTCCATGAAGGTCTCTTTAGCGTGATTAAGGTCAAAGTATATTTCTTTCTCAACAACCTTGCACACCCACCCGTCAGTCTCAGGCTGCTTTCCCTTATCTGCACTAGTGGCCATACCACTTCTTGTTACTATATTTATGCTCTGATCTTCTTCGCGGGGCTCCACCCTCATCATCTGGATGTTTTGCGTAGGCTTTTGGGGTTGCATCTTTGCCATAAGGATAGGACATTCCTTTATCATTGATCCAAAAATGGATCCTGGATAAACCTCTAAGTCTAAAAGACTTCATATTAGAGGTAAAAGGTGCAAAATGGCACAAATCCTTTGTAAATCACAAGAAAATGAAAGTTGCTGGCTGCTGTCAGAAATAGTCTCATTGCAGAGATCTCTTCATTCTGAACCCAACGCAACTTAAATGGGCGAAAACGGACTTTGGATGAAGAAGTTATTGTAAAAATAAATTTGCCCAATGTCCTTAGAAAAGGAGGCAATTTCATTAATCTTCAAACTATATTGAAAATGTTGATCTTTGGTATAGGCTCACGGGCAATCCACAACCAACACATGTCAGGCTAGAATTGGGCCACGTGTCCCACTCTGATTGGTATAAGAGGAAATGAGGCATTAACGCTCAAGGGTCGTTGGATCTAAAAGATCAATGGACGAGAGCGAACCGCAGCAATGAAGCATTGATATCGCATTGGCGGATGGCTATATAAAGGAGGGACCTCAGGTCTTAAGGCATCGTGGCATGCGATCGCCAAAATATCGCATCACATATAACCAAAGGGAAGGACTTAACCACAGGCATGAGGACTTGCGATATGCGATTGCGCTTTATCGCATCGCTTAAATCCAAAGGAAAAGGACCAAGACTCGTGACCAAGTGACTTGCCGATGTGCGATGGGCCGATTTTCAGAGCCCCATTTTCAGATCAATCACACGGTTAAATTGTCTGCAATACTGACATGATAGATGCATGGGGTTTAGGAAATCTCACACGAAGTGTCCTGCTTCATCACAGTTATAGCAAATGATTTTCCCATGTCCTCGGCCAGCTCCACTGCCTCTTCCTCGTCCTCGACCTTGCAATCTTCCGCGCGTTACTCCTGCGCCTTGATCTTGAGGCCGATTTTCTACCTGCATTTGGTAGGTAGGGGTTCTATCCATCATTAGCTCATAACTCCTACAATGGCATTCATCATGACCTACATATTTACAGAAATTGCAAAACAATTGCTGAGGGGTCTGTACAAACTTCTGCAGTAAATATCAATTATCAGTCACATGTTGTCTAGTAACCTGACAGATAACACACCATGGCGCAACTCCCGCATTCGGCCCAACGTTATTCTCTGGTTTCATGGGAACAAACCCTCCCCCAATAAGATAGTTCTTATAAATTGGGCAATGGTCCTTATCGTGCCCATGGCCCTTGCATTTCAAGCACCAGACTTCAGCGCGTACCTCTGGTTGGGCTTCCTTTCCTTTCTTCAGGCTCTACAACTCTAAGTGTAGGCTTTCCAATTGTGAGTGAATCTATTGCACTCTAAGGTTTGTATCTTGTATGGGCGAGGCTTCCAACCTCATCACAATTCAAAGGCTTCTGCTTGCGTTGCTATCTTTTGTTGTGACAACGGCAATCTTAAGTGCGACAAGAGCGACATGATATACCAGTCTTGATGTTGGGAATATGTAATCACCATATTGGCTTGCCTGATCAGGAATTTCAACCTTTGATCGAAATCCCAGGGTGTCTCATCTATCTTTTGTCGAATTTCTTTAAACTCAGTCACTGACTGCGCCTCTGACTTAGGCTTCCTAAACTCCTTGTTCAGAGCTTGCTGGGTTTCTGCCAACGTCGCAGTGGGGTTGTCAGTGCAGTACTTGATGTACCATGTCAATGCTCGATCTTGTAAGGTTATGACCAGCTACGCTTTCTTGATGTTATCATCCATAATCTGTTGTGTCATCCATACAACTCCTACAACAAACCAAAATTGTTCAGGGTCTTTGCTCCCTACCCCTTTAAAAACCGACATCTTCATCGCATTTTCCATGTTGAATAGTGGAAGTGGAGGTGGAGGTGGAGTGGACAGATGAGGTATCCTCAGGATACCTTGCTTAATTAACTGAACTGCACTTCGCGGTGTAGTCAGCACCGTCCCTTCGTTGTCACTTGAAGGGGGTTCAATGAGCGGATTGTACTCTGAGCTCGATCCTTCGTTTCTTCTAAAGAATCTCCCACTTTATGTAGCCCAAAACATCAAGGTAACTGCATAACCCTCTTTTCACATAACAACATTTTAATCCAAGTCTTTAATGATTTCAAATACTTACCTCGCGGTCCCTTAAAGAGCCTGCATTCCGCTTCGCTATAGCTGATATTTCTATCGATCGCGAACTCAGTCACAAAACTTCCAAGTGTGCGATCAATCCAATGATCCACAGCCCACGCGATATTGCTTCCTGATGCTTCTAGATGTCACACTAGTTCTAGAGTCCACACTATAGGGTCGTCAAGCCTCCACGTCCCTTGACTATCGACCAATTTAGACAACCACTCGTGTAGTTCGTCAGGGAAGAAACAGAAGAATGCTTCGGTCTCGTCTGTGTATAAATATCTCTGCAACCACTGCTCCTTGGATAATTTAGGGCTCTTGTTCTCTTGAGCTGCAAACGCGTGCACTTTTTGATCAATCCACTTCTCAATCTCTTTCTTTGTAGGAAACCATTTATCACACATCTCTTAGATAGATCCCGGTCCCGACAACAAAACCATTTGTTGGCTTAAGGGGGCCTGACCTAGGTTCAGAGTTATTCGTGCCAACCAACAAAACCCTAACTGTTGGCCCTTTTGGCAACAACCTGCATAACGCAGGCTGCAGTCTCACCTAAAGCAGTATTGGGGGATGCTAGAACCAGGTTTCTGCATCCAGAGACCATGTGATGTGTATTCTGAAGCCCTTGTAGCTCAGATCTGCCTTCACGTAGATCTGTATCTTCCTATGGTCCACTACTGCAACTCTATCCAAATGGCTTCTAGACCTTCGCGAAGGTCTACGATCAGACTTACTAGACCTAAAAGAAGCAAACTCACAACTTTCGCTTAGTAAATAATAACTCTGGATCTGCCTTCATGCAGATCTACCTGGTTCGAATTGTAATCATACAGATTTAGTTACTACCTTCGCGAAAATAGTTCATCATATTCTTCATACATGAGTATTAAGGATTTAATAGATTCACGTGGAAAGTACACTTTATTTCACAGGAAACATATCATTAAGTGATAATGCATAAATTTAAACAGAATTAAGAACAAGGCATTCAATTTACAAACTCTTCTGCCTTGCACACCCAGCTATAGAGGCCCGTGACCTCAGTTGCGGACTTGCCAAGGTCTCCACGCACTCAGCTATAGGATTCCCCTTTTTCCTAAGTACAAGAAAACAGAGCTTTCCTGCCTTAATGCTTGCCCTTACACTTGTTCTTCACCAAAAGTTATTATTCTATACTTGCTATGACTCAAATATTTATAGCTTTTCTATTACAATACCATGGCCCACGACCTATGGGTGAGTCTCAAAACCATCCTATCACTTACCCATACAAGGGGCTAAAGCCCCTTTGACTCCTACTTAGTTGCGCGCTCTGCTTCCACATTTCACGGAGACTTTACATTCTTTACAAAATTCTACTCAAAAATTGATTAAACTAACCCAATATTAACCCTAGGGACCCTATCCAAACATTACTAGTCCTAGAAGCCTTGGTTGGACAAACACTCTAGATCCCGACAACAGTTGTGGGTTGAGTTACTAGTCCTGGAAGTCAGGTTGGAGGAGCCCTGGACAACTTGGATAGAGACTGATCTAGTGATGGTTAGTGATGTCTGACCGTGAGATGGAATCACTTATTGAGGGTTGAGGTGTTTTGGCCTCTATAATCCCTGGTTTGGTTTTCTTAGTTTATTCCATGAGATCCCACATTCATGCTTGGAATATGGCATGGGGGTGATTCGTTGAAAGAGAGATTTGGTTCAGCCCAATCTATGGTCAGGTGGTACATGGAAGTCCCTAACTTGGTTGTATTTTTCATATGTTAATAAGAGCTCTTTTCCTTTTGTATTTCATGAGTATTTATACTTGTTACGATGTGAATTTGATGGTTATTCTATCATTGATATTATTCTGGTTATATGTTGGTTATAAGCATGGTTTTAGGACAAAATTTATTTATGGTTCTCATCATGTTTTGGTTAGTAGATGAAATGTTAATGAATGAATTACCTAATAGATGATAATGCAACTATTGTGAGAAGGCATTAGAATTTATTGACGTTTCTCAGGTAAATATGAGACCCCCATGATCAGATATGTAATTATGACCTGTAGATTACATGTTCATGATGCGTTTGATGAAATGTCTATTATGGATATGCTTGGTTAGGTCAATTTCTTGTCTAAGTTTTGTGTGAAAAGCTTTATACTGGTGTCATTCATTGTTCTAGAAGGTTTTATGAAGTTTTGGGTAGTGGTCTGGAGACTAGCTTGAAAAAGTGGCCTAAATCTCATAGCTGTTGGCATAGAATTGGATGAAAATTTCTGCAGTCGCATGGAGGCCTTGTTGTGGGAGCATATAGAGGGTTACATTCGCATAGAGGGCATGTCATGGGAGTGACTAGGGGTTTAGTTCAGTTAAAAAGCAAGTTAACTCAGGGCTTGGGAACTTGGGGTGGTTTGTTAGCCTGTGGGGTTCCTGTAGCTCCTAAGGAGGGTTTGTTTGGTTTTGGTTTATCGATTCCACTTCCTTAATTTTACTTGGGGAGTTGAATCATATCATAGTAACTCTTCGTCACATATTTACCCTGGTAGACCGGTTATCTTTGGTAAGTATGAGAGGAGCGTGTTACAGAGTGGTATCAGAGAGGGTTCTGTTTTCTTTGGGTGATGTCTAGTTTCCATTCTCTTTGGACGATATCTGACACCACAGAGTGGAATCAGAGCATGGTTCAAACCTTGGATTGGTTGGGCGGAATGTGTTTTTCATGCATACATGTCAGTTGCATATGTGTTCATTATGCTTGTGGTCTATGTGTTTGTTATGTATGCATGGTATCAGTCATCATTGCAGTTGTGTTGTCATGAATGCATGTTAGTTGTATATGTATTGTTTATGCATGTGTGTTGTCTATATGTTTGTCATGCATGCATTGTACCTAGTCAGTGTTATAGTTGTGACATCATGCATGGTAACTAGCATAATGATTGAGATGATATATGTTTATTAATGTGATTATATATATATCGTGCTAATTAGCTTGATCTTGCAGATGAGATATCCTCCCCTAAACTACAATTAGGTATGTTTGTATGTTTATGTTTGTTTTATCTGACATGATATCATTGCAGGTAGAAGATCAAAGATGACTAGAAAAATGGTAGACTACAGTGATGAGTACTCCCCTCATATAACAAATTCATCAAGAAGTTTGAAGGCATAAATAAGAAGTTGTAAAGCAGATAATGACTTAATCATTCAGTCACAAGAAAGACTTTCCAAGGGCCGGGAGAAACAAGTAGAGGTCAATGTAGTGATTCTTCATAGTTTGTCAGACTTGTAGAGACAGGGACCACTTAGGATCTATCATGGACATGAGGATAGAACTAATGGAGCATATGGTAGTAGGTCTAATGGTTAGACATACATGATACCATTAGAGATGGAAGGTTCTTGGATACACTTGATAGATGAGGCAATGGACATGGGCTTTACTCTAGTTCTAGTGCATAAAGGTATCATGGTCATCATCGCCATCATCCCTATAGAAGGATTGACAGGGGATATTTTCCGGATGAATTCAAGAAAGCAAAGCCACCTACATTTGATGGAGAAATGAAGAAGTCACAAGATGCAGAAGTGTGTTTGGTTGGAATAAATAAGTTCTTTAGATTGCATGATTACTTAGAGAACATGAAGGCTAGAATAGCTACATTCAGTATTAAAGGTAATGCATACATTCGATGGGAAGATGTAAAGAACGTCAAAGGCATCCGAGAATAGGAGTTGACTTGGAGTGAGTTCGGGATACTTTTTAGGAAGAATTATCTATCTGAGAGATACTATGATGATAGGGTAAAATAATTATATGAGTTGAAGATGTGATTCATGATCGATGAGGAGTACACTATCATATTCTTAAAGATATTGAGCTATGTTCCTTATCTTAAGGAGGAGAAAGAGAAGATTCAGAGATTCATCGGTGGGTTTCCAGTAGCATTCAAGGATAGGATCAAGTTTGATGAGCCTATATTGTTGGAGGAAACCATCAAAAAGCAAAAGGATTGTTATGAGCAATCGAAGTGCAAATCTAAGACTAAGCATGATTGGAAAGGTAATGAGAAGAATAAAGAAAAATGGGATAAGAAGTGAACTAGGCCTCAGGACACAAGTAATAAAGAGAATCCAACGCCGCCTAATAAATTCAATGAATTTGACAAAGGATAGCGATTTCAGTCTGAGGAGAAGAAGAAGGGTGATGGAAGGAAGCCTTTACAGTGTTGGACTTGTGGCAAGGATCATCACCGAAGAGATTGTCCGCAGCATTAGGGTGGAAAACCGCAGATCTATAGTGTTCAGGAGGCACAGACAGTGGGGGATGTTGACATAGTATTACTCGGATTTATGCAGCGTTGGATAATAGGCAGGCGGATCACTGGGCATCCATTATCAAAATGGACAATAAGCTTTGTGATTAAGTTGTTTCTATTTTGATTGACCTTGGATCTAGTTATAATTATGTTAACCCTGACCTGGTGGATAAGTGTGGTTTGAATAAATAAGTACATGCAAATTCTTGGTTAGTGTAGCTAGCTACAGGTACTAAGAAAAGAGTTCATCATTGGGTAAGAGATTGTGCATTTGAGTTGAATGGTATGCCTACATCAACACATCTAAATGCACTTCCATTGGGTTCATACAATATGTTAATGTGTATGGAGTTGGTTGTATCTTCACAAGACTAAGGTGGACTATTATGATAAGGCTATTGAGTGCCTGGATGACAATGGAGAATAGAGAATCTTGCAGGTTAAGAACAAGGCTACATCAGTTAGAATGGTTAGAGCTATGCAGGAAAAGTGCAGTCACTGGAAAGGGTGTGTCTTGTTTGTAGTGCATATTTCCAGCTACAAAGGTAAGGATGTTGAGGATGAAAAATTCTTGAACAGGTACCCATTTCTGCAAGAGTTTCATGATGTATTTCCCGTAGAGATTTCATATTTTCCTCCTCACAGGGAAGTGGACTTTTCTATTGAGTTGGTAACAGGGGCAACACCAACATCAAAGGCACCTTATAGGATGAGCATTCCAGAGTTAGTGGAATTGAAGTTGAAATTGAAATAAATGCTTCGCAAAGAATACATTAGGCCAAGTGTATCGCCTTGGGGTGCACCAATATTGTTTGTAAAGAAGAAGGATGGTACTCTTAGGTTATGTATTGATTACAGGCAGTTGAACAAGGTAAAAAATAAGAACATGTACCCTTTTCCAAGGATCGATGATTTGTTTGACCAGTTGAAGGGAGAAGCAGTGTTCTCGAAGATTGATTTGAGACCAAGATCTCATCAAGTACGCATTACAGAAGAGAATATTTACAATACTACTTTTCGTATGAGGTATGGGAATTATGAGTTTGTTGCAGTTCCTTTCGGCTTGACTAATGATCAAGCTACTTTTATGTGCTTGATGAATAGTGTATTGCGTCCTTATCTGGATAAGTTTGATATTGTATTCATTGATGATATATTGATATATTCTAAGAATGAGGAAGAACATGTCGAACACTTAGAAGCAGTGTTGAGATTGCTTAGGGAAAATCAGTTATATTCCAAGCTTAGTAAGTGAAATTTATTTTAAACGGAGGTACATTACCGGGGGCATGTTGCCTCCAAGGAAGGCATAATAATGGATCTAGAAAAGATAAGAGCTATCAGAGAATGGAAAGCTCCTAGGAATGTGGATGAGGTCAGATCATCCGTGGGGTTAACAGGTTATTATAGGAGTTTCATCTGGAACTTCTCACAGATTCCTTATCCTATTACATCATTGCAAAGGAAATTTAAGAAATTTGAATGGACAAAAGAATGTGCAGTAATTTTTGAGAAGTTGAAGCAGTTGTTGACAAATGCTTCAATGCTAAAAATCGCAGATACAGACTAAGAGTTCATGGTGTGTACAAATGCTTGCAAGAGAGGACTTGGTGGAGTCCTGATGTAGGAAGGACAAGTAGTGTGCTATGAATCAAGGAAATAGAATGAGCACAAGTAGAAATATGTGACACATGATCTTGAGTTGGCAACGATCATTCATTGATTGAATATGTGGAGGTCACACTATCTTCTTGGTAGGAGGTTTGTATTTATAAGTGATCACAGTGGATTGAGATACTTGCTTGACCAACTGAATTTGAATGCCAAGCAAGCTAGATGGTTTTCAATGATTAGTGAGTTTGGATTCGAGATCAGGTACATTAGAGAAAAAGAACAAGGTTGCAAATGCTCTTAGCAGATGGATACAGGTAAATTATATAACAATTATGATTTCATACAAGACAGATCTACAGGATCGGATCTTGCAGGCAGGGCAATAAGATGACAGGTATAAGGAGCTTAGGCACATGTTACAACAGGATATAGGTGATCAAGATGTGGATTATTGTCTCACAGTGGATGGTTTGGTCAGGTTTAGGGACGGATATATGTGTTGGACAACAGTGAGCTCAAGAAGCTTATCTTGAGGGAATTTCATGCTAAGCCATATTCAGGTCATTCGGGATATCAGAAGACATTAATAGCGGTGAAGAAGTTCTATTATTGGTTGAATTTGAAGAGGGAAGTGGTAGAGTTTGTGGCTAGATGCTTGGATTTTCAATAGGTAAAAGAAGAGTGTAAGAATTTATGTGGTTTACTACAACTGATTCCGATTCTAAAGTGGAAATGGGAGGTCATTTCCATGGATTTCATTATAGTTTTTCTGAGGACATCTAAACAACATGATTCTATTATGGTTGTGGTTGAAAAAGGAAACACACTTCATTCCAATGAAGTCTACTTATTTAGCTAATGATGTAGCATAGGTCTTCATCAGGGATAGAGTGAGGTTGCATGGTGTTCTAAAGAAAATTGTATCAGACATGGATGCCAAGTTTACTTCTAGGTTTTGGAAAGAGTTATTTGCAGGTTTGGGTACAAAGTTGGCCTTTAGTATAACTTATCACCGTAGACATATAAACAAATGGAGAGGGTCAATATGATTTTAGAGGACACGTTGAGAATGCATGTTATGCATCAACAACAGAATGTGAAGAGTATCTTCCACTAGTAGAGTTTGCATATAACAATGGGTATCAAGAATCTTTGAAGATGAGTCTATTTGAGGCACTTTAACGGTGGCCTTGTAATAATCCTATCAGTTGGAGTGATCCAATGAACAGGTTATTGATTGGACTGAACATGTTGGTAGAAATGGAACAGGAAATGAAGGTTATCAAGAAAAATCTAAAGGCAACACAAGACAGGCAGAAAATTTATGTAGATTAGCACAGGGTGTTTAAGGAGTTTTAGATTGGGGAACATGTGTATTTGTGCAGCAAACCCAATAAGAGCTCCTTGAGGATTGGGTCATGTGCAAAGCTAGCACCTTGGTATGGTGGACCTTTCAAGCTCCTTAAGAGGATTGGACCAGCGACCTATAAACTTGCACTTCCTCCAATAGTGAAAGTCCATGATGTTTTGCACGTGTCATTACTTAAGGAGTATGTTAAAGATGTTGATCATGTGATTGACTAATATGTATTGCAAGTGGAACCAAAAGGATAATTCCAACCGGAACCTCAGTACATTTTGCAGAGAAAGACGATCATGCTCCCAAACCAAGCAATCAAGCAAGTTAAAGTGTAGTGGAAGCACTTTGGGCTAGATGAAGCTACTTGGGAGAGCTATGTATCCTTCATTGTTTGGCGGTGGAGAAAAATGAGTTTTGGTATATGTACATATTTATATATGGTTTTCATTGTAAATACCGCAATGAGTTGTGTTATAAAACTCTAATAAGCGGTATGGTTGTTATGTTGCTATGTTTATCATGTTAGTTTGCTTTTTAGCAGGTTGTTCATTGTAAATAATGAAACGATCTAAGTTATAAAGCTCCATGGAAAGTATGTTTAGTTTTCAGCGGCCTTGTTAGTTGTAGGTGTCATTGAACACCGAGGACGGTGTTCCCCTAGGGGGGAGGGGTTTGTAAGAGCCCTGGGTTAAAAATCCATGTAATAAAGTTAATAAAGGTAAAATAATAACCAAGGTCATGGGACACATATTTCAAGCTGAATTTTGGGCAAAAACATAGTGAACGGGATCACTTGTGATTAATTAATGGTTATGGAAATTTTCAAAGGCAATGGAAAATGCTTTGGAAAGGCGTGAGACATTTATTTATCAAAACAATGGAAATTAGGAGAAAAGGAAGGTGAAAGGTCATAGGTTGCATGTGAGGAGGAAAATAATGGAAATTGAAGAAAATAGAGTCCTCGTTAATAAAAAGGCTTATGAGGATTAGTTCATAGTGTCAGTTTTAGCTTGGATCTCTCTCTCTTCTCTATCTCTCATACTCTTGCACACTTAGAATTTCTTGGAGCACTCTTAGAGGATTGTGGCATACTTTGGATTTGGAGAAAGAAGGCAAAGGAAAAACAGGAAAACGTAAAAGGACAATGGGATCAACAACTACAAAGGTTTTTTATTGTAGGCACCGAGTTGAATGTATGATTTTCTTGCTATTTTTGGCATGCATAGTGCATGCATGTGGTTATTTGGTTATGATCTGTCATTGGCATGGAGGATTTCCTGGATTGATAGTGGTTTTTCCTAACCTTTCCATTTCCTTGATAGCCATGGTGTTGTGGGTTTTACCTTTCCATTTTCTATTTGGTGCTCATGCTCCTTATGGTTGTGGGTTGATTTATTAGTTCCCAAACCCTTGGCTGGACAAACGCTTTTGAAGCCTTGCAATAGCTTATGTTGGGTTACTAGTCCTGGAAGCCTTGGTTGGAAAAACACTCTAGAGCCCTTGGTGGGTTGAGTTACTAGTGCTGGAAGCCTTGGTTGGACAATTGGTCTAGAGCCCAGCGACAATTGTGGATTGAGTTACTAGTCCTGGAAGCCGGGTTGGAACAAACGTTATGGAGCCATAGATGACTTGGATCGAGACTGATCTCGTGATGGTTGGTGATGTTCAACCGTGAGGTGGAATCACTGGTTGAGGGTTGAGGTGGTTTGGCCTCTAAAATCCCTGGTTTGGTTTTCTTGGTTTATTCCATGAGATCCCACATTCATGCTTTGAATATGGCACGAGGGTGATTGGCTGAAAGAGAGATTTGGTTTAGCCCAATCTATGGTCCTGCATGGGTGCAGATACCGATCAAGGAGGTTGCCTTGCAGTGTGTCCTTGTTATCCTCTTGGGGGCACAAGGATTAGGAGTGTAGTGCATGATGAGGGTGAAGGGAAGGAGTATCCAGTGTTTGTTGTGTGTTGGTCGATTGTGGAAGTCCCTAACTTAGTTGGATTTTGCATATGTTAATAACAACTCTTTTCCTCTTGTATTTTACGATTATTTATACCTGTTACAATGTGACTTTGATGGTTATTCTATGATATTATTTTGGTTATATATTGGTTATAAACATGGTTTTATGAAAGAATTTATTTATGGCTCTCATCATGGTTTGGTTAGTATATGAAATGTTAATGAATGAATGACCTAATAGATGATAATGCAAATATTATGAGAAGGAATCAAGCCTTATTAACAATTCTTAGATAACTATGAGACCCCTATGATCAGATATGTAATTATGACCTGTAGATTACATGTTCATGATGTGTTTAATGAAATGTTTGTCATGGATAGGCCTGGTTAGGTCAAGTTCTTGTCTAAGTTTTGTGTGAAAGGATTTTTCCTAGTGTCATTCATTGTTCTTGAAAGTTTTATGAAGTTCTGGGCAGTGGTCTGGAGACTAGCCTGAAAAAGTGGCTTAAATCTCACAGTCGCTGACACAGAACTTGGTAAAAAAATATGCAGTTGCATGAAGGCCTTGTTGTGGGAGTGACCGAAGGTTAAAATCACATGGAGGGCTTGTCATGGGAGCAACTAGGGGTTTAGTTCAGTTAAAAATCAAGTTAACTCAAGGGTTGGGCACCTGGAGTGGTTGGTTAGCCCTTGGGGGTCCTGTAGCTCCTGAGGAAGGTCAGTTTGGTTTTGTTTTGTTAATTCCACTTCCTTAACTATACTTGGCAAGTTGAACCATATCATAGTAACTCTTCATCACATATTTACCCCGGTGGATCGATTATCTTGGGTAAGTGTGGGAGGAGGGTGTTACACTATTCATTCGATTTGCTTCGCTCCTTCCTTCCATTCCTTTAGTCATCCCTACTCACATCAGAAGAATTGGAAACAAATCATAAAAAAGCTAGCCAATCAGGGACACATCACATCAACGTATTTGATCTCTTCCTCCTAGAAATCCTTTGAAGACTCTTCCCTTAAGAAAGAATTTTGGACCATGGCTCAACAAGATTTTAATTCCCTAGGTGGGGTGATTGGATTGGAGGTTGGGTCGCATTGAGAAATATATGGGCACCCCTCCTAAATTGGGTTGTTTTATGGGCAGCAATAAGGAACCCATACCAATTGAAGCGATAGATTCAGATCAATTCTCTTAATTGTCTTTTTATTTTCTATCTTATGTTTTCAATTTGCATTTCTCAATCAACAAAGGGCCCGAGTGGTCCTCTTTCTAATTCATGTTATTAGTTTTTCAAACTATAGGAAAAAGCTTGTTTTCTACTCCTTTGAAAAAAATGGAATTCTAGATTTGTTTCAGTCTTCCTAATAATTGACCAAATCAAAATTTAGTGACTTAATATACACTCCTTATTTTTAAACAATACTAAATATTTACTTCACCCATCCCCCAAAAAAAGGAAAGACAAACATAATCTCTACCCAAAAATAGAAGATCCAAATTCTTACAATGAATGGTATCATACATTATTATTATTTTTTTTTTTTTGAGAATGGTTCAACAAAAAATTAACCAAGAAAGCAATTATTATATACTCATAATTTGGGGGAGGCTGGAGTGGGAGGGTTCGTTATTGGTCCTGTTGAAAAAATGGTTTCTCGATTTTCTTGGGGACTTGGAATAACCAGTAAAATTCAAGCGAAGTTTCTGGCCCTATGGAAGGGATTGGATATTGCTAAGGACCACAAGAATTCCAGAATAAATGTCTTCACAAACTCATTGCTCATCATACGAAAGTTCACCAAATCCAAGAAGGTCATTAGCAGTGAATTTACAACTCTAAGTCAAAGGATCCTTTCCTCAATTTATCATTTCAAACAAGTGAACTTATATCATGTGTTTGGATAACTAACTAAACTATCGATGAGCTTGCTAAAAGGGTGCTACCATGGACCAAGGATAAATTGAATTAAATCAGAGGCGAGATTTCTCTCTAATCCCTTAAAATGATGGGCACTCTAAGATTTAATATGGAATTTTAGGAAAGAGATTTTCGTCCCTCTTCACCCTCTGAATATGTTGCACACCTCGAGGAGTAATCAAGTTTCTTTTATAGTGGATTATTGGGCCCAACTTCATTACTTTCTTCAGTTGACCCTTCCTCAACTCTGGTCTTGGATTTTCATGGTTCATCCCAAGTGTCTTAGTGTCGACATACAGGTGGTCTCCCTTTCCAACATCCTTTCATATTGGAGGTCATGTCTATTTATTTTGCATTAGGTCTAAGCCATTATAGTTTCTCTTGGCTGTGGTGCTCAGCGCAATTTTCTTGAGAATGAAGTTAATTCCTCCATCCTATAGTGTCCCTTCGATGTTGCTCCTCTACTTAGGTAAATTTTATGTGGATATTTGGGCCTTATCGTTGTAGGTAGGATCGTGCTAGAGCTCGTGCTTTCTGTATATATCAATCCTTTTAGGCCTTCAACTTTCATCATGGTATACTTCAACTTTCATAGTTGTTCTATGCCCCTCTGATAGTCGAGACTTGGTTCCTTCTCCCTCCTAACTATGTCGTTGGACTGAGGTCGTTAGAGTGAATATTTTAGCCCCTAATTGCAAACTTACAGGTCATCGATACATAATGGTTGGAAATTTTGACTCTCATGAGAAATCAATGCTTCATCTGTGATTGATAGGTTATTGGATGCCTTCCAGGTTCTGCTTGTCTAAATTCAGAAGCTTGAAGACATGGTCAAGAGGAAAATGTGCTCCTTATAGCTCTTCTTGGAGGCAAAATTTCTCTCCCCTCATGCTAAAATGGAAAACTTTGGATGCTGTTAGGGAGGAAATTCACTTGCTTAGCTCCTAGGTGGTTGCATTGACAGTCTCCTCGTCCACTATTGAAAGAGTAACTCATGGAGGTACTAGCTCTGGGGCTCCTATAGAACACAAGAGGACTCACCATCATAGAGGGTTTGAAGAGGGTGGTCGTGGTTAATGGTGAACTTTTCTCTGCGTCCTGGAGACATTTTAGTTTTGTGGTTGGTTACGGTTAACTTTATATGTATGATATTCCTTTTTGTAAATACATCTTCCTACTAGAGTCTTTCTACAAAGTATATAGTGGTTGTCTTTACTATTTGAATTGGTTTTCCATCTCAAACTAGTAAACTCAATGTTTACTATGGTGAAGACTTGTTTTTTTATTTCAGATGTGAGATGTAAGGGTTTTGGGCCCTCTCCCAACTTTTATTAATATAAATATCCCTACTCATTCCATTTTATATATATATATATATATATATATATATATATATATTCCAAAGGAATTTTAATTATGACTTATATTAATTTTGGAATACAAAATGTCATGCTTTATGATATGAAAGAAAAAGTGAACGTTGAATGGAAAATTTTAATGTGTAGAGAATAATAAAATTTATGATATTATTGGTGTTTCAATGTTTAAAGTGAAGTATGAGATATATTTTAATGTAAACTTTGAGTAAAAGATTTGAATATATATATATATAAGCTTTAGGGAATCCCTCATGGGAATTGAACTTTACCCAATGGTGAAAAATTCCTCAATTTCCACCATTGGATCCAACCACTTTTGGATTTGAAAAAGAGGACATGGGGTGGGCTTTAATCCATTTTTATGTGCATGGGTCATGAAACCATTTAATATGGTCTCTCTGGGTGCAATCACATGTTTGACCACTACCTCAAGGTTCCCCCATGGCTCTAGGCAAGTCCTCATGGAAAATGAACCTTGCCCAATGGTGAAAAATCCTTCCTTTCCACCATTGGATCCAATCGTTTTAGGCTTTTAAAAAGGAGGACATGGGGGTGGTGTTTGATACACTTATGTGCGCACATGTCATGAAACCATTTAATATGGTATCTGTGGGTGAAAAAACACATTTTATCACTACCTCAAGGTACCCCCATGGCTCCAAAGAACCCTCATGGGAATTGAACCTTGCTTAATGGTGAAAAACTCCTTACTTTCCACCTTTGAATCCAACCCCTTTGGGAATTTTTAATTTAAATTTTAATACTAATAATGACACTAGATTCGCCTCATTATTGGTTTATATCAATTTACTATTAACATATTAATAATAAAAGTAATAAATTCCCTCGGGTTCATAATCCCTTTGGGATTTTAGTATTAATCCCTTGGGTAATAATAATACAATATTATTATTGTAATAATAATACAATATTATTGTTTACCTTTAATGAACGATTAGAGCTCTGCAACTCGGCTTCTGCAAACCCTCGAGATCCACATCTCACGCATTCTACAGACAGCGAGCGCGCCCGCTCTCTGCTGCCCTGTTTCCTGTGGGCGCGTCCGCTTGGGTCTCTTCTACAGACTACAGCCGGACTGCCATGGAGGATCCCTACTAGATTTTGACAAGCCCGTTCTCTAGGGCTTGCGCCCATGGAGGTGCTGGGCACTCCCCAGGTGCCTCTTCCTTCTCCTCCACCGCTGATCTCATCAGCTGAGGCTTTTAACCGGCTTTTGGCAGGACTCCCAAAGAAGAAGAATTTTGAAGCTGCGAAATTCGTCAAAAAATTGGATGATATTCCAGAGATCTCCCTCCCTCCTGAAACCCCGATTCAGGTTGCATTGTCTTTGACCGAACGAGCTCTCATCGGCTAGTTCACTGGACTATGGCCATCCCCCAAAACCACTGAGAGCTGGGTCAACAGAAACTGGGCGCCGTTGATCAAAGAAAGTGTTACCTCTTACTTTCTGGGGAGAGGATTCTTCCTCTTCGAATTCACTTCAAAGGATGACAAAGATCTGATCTTTCGAAACGGCCCCTACTTCATGGGCCCTCAGGGTTTGTACCTGAATAAATGGACTCTGGACTTCGATCCAGCAGTAGATGTACCCAAAGCAGTCCCGGTGTGGGTTAGGCTTCCAAATCTCCCAGTTCATTGCTGGAATTGGGATTCTTTGATGCACATTGGAAATGCCCTGGGGAAATTCATAGATCGAGCGAATAATAAGGATCAATATGATTGTGCCAGGATCTGCGTAGAAGTAGACCTGGAGGTGGGGCTGCCAGAGGCCATCAAAATCAACGTCGGAAGCTGGATGCATGTGCAGAAACTAGACTATGAACAACTACCCTTCAAATGTCAGAAATGCCATGTTTATGGCCACTTCGCCAGAAGCTGCCCGACCAACAATGAAGCTGTGCAAGGGAAGGAGGACGGCTGGAACCAAGTCAAATGATCCAAAACTTCTTTCAAGTCGCAGAAGTCGGGAGGCACTAATGGCAAAGGTCCTCACCAGGCCTCAGCTCAGCAGATCCCACCCAAGCCTGCTCCAGAAAACAAGTTCGATCCTCTTAGCTCGCAGCCAGAGGACACCCATGAAGTCACGATCCAAAAAGCAGTGTCTCCAGAAAAAGGTAATCCGCCTATCTCTTCCAAGGATGCAAGCGTTGCAGAAAGCTCAAAAGGAACCCTTGTCGAAGTTGAGGAAGAGGACCAAGAATCGGAAGACTCGGAGGAGGAAGGAGAAATAGGTGATTCCCAAACCTCTGTAAGGAGATCCACAAGAGGGCGCAAAACAGATCGGGAGAAAAGAGAGCAAGAAACGTACAAGGACAAGTTACAGGGCAGTCAACCAACTCTGGAGAGGTTGTTAGCAAACAAGCCGAAGATAGCAAGAAACCAGCATCAAGGCTCCAAGGGAGCCCATCATCATAAACCTAAATGATGAAGCTCGTCTCCTGGAACTGCAGAGGAATGGGGAGTAAAGCAAAAGAAGAAGCAACGAGAAGCCTTATTAGAAGAGAAACCCTAGATATTCTTCTGATCCAGGAGACCAAAATGGAGGGCAATGAGTTTCTCCAAACCAGTAAAAAATTCTGGAAGGGAAGCAGAGGACAAGCAGTTTTAGCACGGGGAGCCTCTAGGGGGCTGGGCTCTCTCTGGAATCCTCTCATGTATAGGTTGATCTTTGAGATTCAAAATACCCACTTGCTGTTCTTGAAGCTTCAATCTGTGGACTCGAGGGAGACATTCAACCTTTTTAATGTCTATGCCCCAGTTAATATAGGGGAGAAAAGGGAGTGTTGGGACTCCGTCAGGCACCTGTTGGAGTTTGAGAATTTGGAAAACATCATTATCGTGGGTGATATAAATCTCACTCTGCTCATGGAGAAAAAGCGAGGAGGCACAATCGTAAGGTACCCAACAAGGGAGTGGGTGGAGGATCTCATGCAGGACTGGGATCTACTCGATATCCCTTCAGAAAATGGTAAGTACACCTGGTCCAACAAAAGATTAGGCCCCGTTCACATTGCTGCTAGGCTTGATAGATGCTTGGTGCAGAGTTCTTTTCTTTTGTTGGGCTTAGAATTCAGATTGCATATCCTCCCTTGCAGTGTTTTTAATCATAAGCCTATTATGGTTGAGATGTTGGCTCACAAGGATCTTGGCCCCATACCCTTCAGATTTAATCCTCTTTGGGTCAAGGATCCTGAATTCCTAAATATGGTTTAGGACAGCTGGAAATTTCCAATGAAGGGTTCTCATTTCTTCATATGGGAATAAAAACTTAGAAGACTGAAAACTGTTCTTAAATCATGGGCCAAATCTCTCCCCTCCCCTACAAATGAGAGAAAGCAGGCCCAGGACAGACTTGCTCGGCATCATGCTCAAAGCGAAGATGTAGAAATCACTAAAGAAGTGTTAGATAAGGAAGCCGAGCTTCAGAAAACCTTCCATAAAGCCTGCCTTGCGGAGGAAGAACACTGGAGGCAAAAGTCTAGTATTTTATGGCTTAGAGTGGGAGACAGAAACTCCACCTTCTTTCATAAACAAGCTCAAGCTAGAAAGAGCTTTAATTCTATTGCAGAAATCAAAGAAGGAGACTCGACTCACAAAGACTTTGGGAGCATAAAGAGAGCAGCTTTCAATCACTTTAAAAATCTGTACAGAGAAGAGGGAGTGACTGACCCAAACTCTAAATTTTTGGAAGCGGTTCCTTCTATGATCTCCCCTATAATGAATCAGCATCTAGAGGCCAAGATCTCTATAAAAGAAATAAAAGATGCTCTCTCCGACATGGAGCCCGACAAAGCCCCAGGTCCGGATGGCTTCACTGCAAGATTCCTTCAAGTCTGTTGGCAGATAGTGGAGAAAGACCTCTACAAAATGATCTTGAAATCTCAAAATTGTCAGAAAATAGGGGGCAGCACTAATTCTGCCTTTCTTGCCCTCATACCCAAAGAAAAGGGCGCTAAAGATTTTAATCGGTTCCGCCCCATCTCTCTCTGCAATATTGGTTATAAAATAATCACAAAGGTGATTGCAAACAGGCTAAAAGGCATCCTCCCAACCATCATTCCGGAGAACCAAGGTGGGTTTGTTTAGGGGAGACAACTTGCTGACAATTTCATTCTAGTGCAAGAGGCGATTCATTCGAGTCAACTTCGCAAAGAGAAAGGTATGGTAATTAAATTAGACTTGGCAAATGCTTTTGATCGTGTCAGACTGAGCTTTCTTTGGGAAGTCTTGCATAAATTTGGCTTTGGAATAGGCTTTATCAATTGGATCCGTGCTTGTATTGTCGATCCCTGGATCGCTCCCTTGGTAAACGGGAGAGCAGCTGGCTTTTTCAAAGCTTCTAGAGGGCTTAGGCAGGGTTTCCCCCTCTCTCCGCTTCTCTTTGTCCTCCATGTTTCTGTCCTGAGCTTCTATCTTGACCAGAAATTGGTTGATCAAGAGATCCTGGGGCTCAACATAGCCAGAGGGGTAAAAAATGTAAATCATACTTTGTTTGCTGATGACACCCTTTTGTTAGGGGTTGCCTCTTTCAGATCTGCCTTAAAGTTCAAGGAGGTTCTAGACGACTACAGCGAAGCTACAGGCAACAATTTGAACAAAGGTAAATGCAAAGTTTATTGTTGGAATATCTCTGCCACCATTCTTTCGGCCATCACCAGAATCCTTGGCTTTTCTACCTCCCTCAGTTGGACCTCTTTTACCTATCTGGGCCTTCCTATTTTCCGAAAACGAGCTTACAGCAGAGACTAGATCCCTCTACTGGATGAATTCAAGCATGGGGATTCTCATGGTTAAACCTAGCCGGCAAAATTGTCCTCATCAAATCTGTTCTCAGTAGTCTCCCCATCTTTCAATTCTCTGTAATCCTTGCTCCCATTGGCATCATCAAGAAAATGGAAGCCTTCATTCGCAAATTCTTCTGGAAAGGCAGCAATCTCAATGACAGGAAAATCCCTTTGGTAAGCTGGGAGAAAATCTGTAAGCCTCAGAATGAGGGAGGTTTAAATTTCAAAGATCCCAGTCTCCAAAACACTGCCATGGGAGCCAAGATTTTCTGGAGAATCATTGGTCCACATCTAGGATGGGCACAAAAAGTTTTATGGAGGAAGTATTTCATGGGGAAGAGGAAAAGATGTCTGGAATCCTCACTGCCCACCTCAAGATCGCAACTGATCAAGCTCTGTTACAAAGCAGTCCCTCTAATTAGAGACAGAGCGTATTGGATACCTGGCAATGACAAAGAAGTCAGAATATGGGACGACAGCATCATGATGCATCCCCCATTATCGAGCTACAGTTCTCTACAAGTGCTTCGACCGTGGCTGGAAAGAGCAGGCTGCGTCTCTCTTTGGGACATCTCGCTGTGGTCTGGCAGCAACTGGCTGCGCTGGAGTCTTATGCCTGTTCCTCCAGAGCTGATTCAAGAACGCGATCTCCTTCTCACTCTGTTGAACGGTAAGGTGCCTCTGCGCGTTGGAAGGAAGGATGCTCGTGGATGGGGAGCCGCCCCAGGGCTGTATACTGTTGCGCAGGGGTATAAAAGCCTCCAAGACTGCCCTCACGTCCCTCCAGACCCTGCTGTGTGGAAGGGGCTCTGGACTTACAAAACCATGCCAAAAGTTGACTCATTCTGCTGGCTGTTATGCCACAAAGGAATTTTAACAGAAGACAGATTGAAGAAGAAAGGATTCCAAGGTCCCTCACGATGCCACTTGTGCTGTGACAGTGAAGAGAACGCCCAACACATTATCTTGGACTGCAAATTTTCAAAAGAAATATGGTAGAATCTCTTAAATAATTGGAAAACAGAATTCACCTTACCTACGTCTATCTCTGACTATTGGGTCCCTATAATACTAGTGATTACCCCATTACTATTGTAGTTATACCCCTTATTAATATTGTTGTGCCCCTATTGCCCCCATATTGTTATTACTATGCCCCATAGAATCCCTCTATTGTTATTTTTGTGGCTTTATATTATTATTGTTAGGTCAGCTGGATTATATTGTGACTCCTTAGACTCCTATATATAGAAAGGAGGTTTTGTCATTTAATCATCCAAGAATTGTTCATTTATGTAATGTAAAGGAGGTTTCCCCCTTGAAGAGGCTGAATTCTAAGGCGTTGATCTATCTTCTCTATCTTTTCTTGAGCTGGTTTCATAACATTTGGTATCAGAGCTTTGGATTCTAGGGTTTCGCTGCTCCAAACAGGTCATCGTGGAATTTTCGCTATAAATTTTTTTCTATGATGTTTCAGAAGTTGCAAAAAAAACCCATTTGAGAAGCAATTGCTCTGAACTTCGGGTCCAAATTTCAGAGCTTTTCGCACTATATTTGCGGAGATATGATCTGAGGAAGTTGGTCTTTTTGCAGACTCCTGAATTACATTCCAAACAGGTGACCTGGGGAAAATCGTCATAACTTTCTTTCTGAGCATCAGATTGAAATTTTGTAAGAAGGTACAGAAAGAGGATGGACTATAGTTTTCTTGTATATATTTTTCAGAGTCAAAGGTCGAAATAGTGACACGTGGCACTTCATACAAGTTCGCTCTACTGAACTAGTCTATAATCAAGTCACTGCGAGAGATTGTGCATAACTCTTTCTTGGAGAATCCAATTTGGATCAGACTAGTGGCATTGGAAAGAGGACACAGAAGGCTACTACAGGTCACAATTTCAGAACTGGATGATTCGAAATTACAGAGATACATCAGATTCAATATCAGGCTTCTACAAAGTGAAAAAAGGTGTGTAGTTTTTTTTTAAATTTTTGCGTAAGCTTGGTTTGAAGGAATTCAAAGGGCATAGTAAAGCATTATTATCGGTAACTGATGCCCCGAGGAAAGAAAATGCAAACACCTAGTAAGGAACCTGAAAGCTCTAGCATGACTCATGAAGAAGAGGAAGAAATGCAACATGATATATCAAAATTACGAAACCAAGTGCAACAAGTGTCACTTGCACAAAAAGGAACAGAATCTAAGATGGATGGTTTAAAGACAGATGTAGAAGCTAAGATGGATGGTTTAAAGAAAGGTGTAGAAGCTAAGATGGATGACTGGAAGATAGATTTGAAGACAGACATGGAAGAATTGAAGAAGTTGCTACAAGAAAGGGTCACTAATGGTGAAAAGGTAGTAAAGGAAACTCATGATGAGAACAAAAGAAATGTTAATCATGATTCCATAGACTCTAATGTTGGATCGAAGACCCACCATATTCCAAAAATCGATATGAGGAAGTTTGATGGCAAGGATCCCGCAACATGGATATTACAGATGGAGCAATTCTTCGATCTCAATAATGTGCAAAACACACAAAAGGTACGTATGGCAACTTTATATTTGGAACCAAATCAGTTTGTATGGTATCAATGGCTTTGCTCTCGTAAACAATTTATCACTTGGGCAATTTTTACGGAAGAATTGATAGCACATTATGAGGATACAAAAAGCAACACTTTTTTTAGCCAATTGATAAGTCTCAAACAAAAGGGTTCAATAATGGAGCACATTGAGGAGTTCCAAAAATTGAACATAAGGGTAAAAGATATTCCAGAGGAGCATAGGATTGATGTGTTCATAGGGTCTTTAAAGGATAATATCCAACATGATGTTCGCCTTTGGGAACCTGATTCATTAGAGAAGGCATTCAGGTTAGCAAGAAAAATGGAAAGCAAAATTATGGCAACCAGGAAGCATACCACTCACAACTATAAAGACGGAAGTGTTGTTGCCCCTAGTCTTCCACAACCTATAAGGTTGACACCACAACAATTGGAAGAAAAAAGAGCAAAAGGGCTTTGTTACAGTTGTGATAGCAAATACACTAAAGGTCATAAGTGTGCTGAGAAGAAATTATTCTACATAGATTGTGAAGAGGAAGAAGAAAAGGAGCAAGAAAGGTCAAAAGAAGAGGATATACTCCAGGAACAAAGCCTAGATGAAGAACAAATAAATCCGACCATATCTTGTAATGCATTGGCGGGAATTACCACTCCTCAAACCATCAAGATAGAAGGACAAATCAAGAAGAAAAAGGTAATAGTGTTGATTGATTCAGGAAGCACCCACAATTTTATTCATTGTAAGGTAGCAAAAGAATTGAATTGCTTCCTATATCCAGCACCAGAGTGTCAAGTGATGATTGCAAATGGAGGAACAATAAATTGCTCTGGAAAGTGCCATAATATCAAGCTATCCATGGGAGAATATGTATTGACTAGCCCAATGCTTTCCATTCCAATGGGAGGTGCTGATGTTGTACTAGGAGTCCAATGGCTACAATCCTTGGGTACAATAGCTTTTAATTTTCAAGAACTTTTCATCAAATTTTCTACGGAAGGAAAGGAAGTTGAATTAAGGGGTATTGCAGGGAAACCAGGAAAGATAATCAGCTCTAATGGTATGACAAAGCTTCTAAAAAAGGAGCAAAGAGGTGTAATTGCACAATTATGTTCGCTAGATGTTTCCACATTGGAATCATCTATTTCTCCAGATCTCCAAAAAGTCCTGGACAATCATTCCAAGGTATTTGAGACTCCCAAAGGTCTCCCACCTATGCGTGATCATGATCATGCTATTCATCTGATTCCAGGAAGTGTTCCTCCAAACATCAGGCCGTACAGATATCCCTATGTCCAAAAGAGTGAAATTGAACGTATGGTTGCAGAAATGCTAGAGGCTGGTATAATTCAACCGAGTCAAAGTTCTTTCTCTGCTCCAGTAGTATTGGTGCACAAGAAGGATGGATCATGGCGCATGTGTCCGGATTATAGGGAGCTCAACAAGCTCACTATTAAAGATAAGTTCCCCATTCCTGTCATTGATGAATTACTGGATGAATTGCATGGATCAATTTACTTCACCAAGTTGGATCTTCGTTCAGGATATCATCAAATCAGAATGAAGATTGAAGACATTCCGAAAACAGCATTTAGAACTCATGAGGGTCATTATGAATTTTTGGTCATGCCTTTTGGCCTTACCAATGCACCTTCAACATTTCAAGGTTTGATGAATTCAATTTTCAAACCATTCCTTAGAAAATTTGTGTTAGTATTTTTTGATGATATACTAATCTACAGCAAGTCTTGGAAGGATCATGTTGAACATGTTGACAAGGTGCTACAACTATTGGAGGAGAAACAATTATATGCAAAAAGATCCAAATGTTTCTTTGGAGTCCAAGAGGTGGAATATTTGGGTCATATTGTATCTCATGAAGGAGTTAAGGTAGACCCTAGCAAAATTAAAGCCATTAAGGAATGGAAAATCCCCACATCCATAAAGCATCTGCGAGGATTTCTCGGGTTGACAGGGTATTATCGCAAGTTTGTTAAGAATTATGGGAGAATAGCAGCACCTCTAACAACATTATTGAAGAAAGATGCATTTTCATGGACTCCGAAAGCAACAAAGGCCTTTGAACATCTTAAAGAGGCAATGTGCCAAGCACCGGTCTTAGCTACACCGGACTTCACAAAAACCTTTATTGTGGAATGTGATGCTTCAGGA
This sequence comes from Pinus tabuliformis, assembly GCA_031772625.1. NCBI lineage: Eukaryota > Viridiplantae > Streptophyta > Pinopsida > Pinales > Pinaceae > Pinus > Pinus tabuliformis. Next base: position 593,995,386 of record CM062812.1, on the reverse strand, counting down.
AATGGAATTGGTGCTGTTCTAATGCAAGATGAAAGACCCATTGCTTTTGAAAGTCGTCCAATCAAGGGAAAGTTTTTAAGCAAAGCTATTTATGAGAAGGAAATGTTGGCAATACTCCATGCACTTAAGAAATGGCGACCCTACCTAATGGGAAGACACTTCAAGGTAAAAACGGATCATGATAGCCTTAAATACTTTTTAGAACAAAGATTATCCTCTGAAGAGCAACAAAAGTGGGTCACAAAGATGTTGGGTTATGACTTTGAAATCATCTACAAAAAAGGGAAGCAAAATGTGGTGGCAGATGCACTCTCAAGAAAGGATGAGGATGTGGAAGCATTGTTGTGCGCCATTTCTATTATCCAACCAGATTGGATAAACGAAGCAAGGGAGGAATGGAAGAATGACGAAGAAGTGTGGGCACTTATTCGAAAGTTACAACAAGATTCCAGTACGTCTGATACATTTAGCTGGCAAAATGATTCGTTATGGTACAAAGATCGCTTATACCTCTGTAAGAATTCCCAGCTAAAACAAAAGATTCTTATGGAATTGCACACTTCTCCCTTAGGAGGGCACTCAGGATTTTTAAAAACTTACCACAGGGTTAAGAAGGAATTTTTTGGGATGGCCTTAAATCAGATATTCAAAAGTTTGTGGCGGAATGTTTGGTTTGCCAACAAAATAAAGTTGAAACAATTAAGACACCGGGTCTATTACAACCTTTATCCATTCCAAGCCAACGTTGGGAGGAGGTTTCAATGGATTTTATCACAGGTTTACCCAAGTCTGAGGGAAAGAGTGTCATCATGGTGGTAGTTGACAGACTTACCAAGTATGCACACTTTTGTGCATTATCACATCCATTTAAAGCCAGTACAGTTTCTACTGCATTTATGGAAACAATTCAAAAGCTACATGGAAACCCAAAGATTATTGTAAGTGACAGAGATCCCATTTTCACTGGAAATTTTTGGACAGAATTATTTTCTTGTCTTGGTACTCAGTTAGCTCATAGCTCATCTTATCATCCTCAATCTGATGGGCAAACTGAGATAGTAAACAAATGTTTGGAAGGATATCTTCGTTGCTTTGTATCTGATAAACAGACACAATGGGTCAAATGGTTGCCTCTGGCTGAATGGTGGTATAACACTTCCTTCCATACAGCAACAAAAATGACCCCATTTATGGCACTTTATGGGTATCAACCACCATCCATCACATCATATTTAAGAGAAAATTCTAAGGTTCAGGCAGTGGAACATCACATCGAACATCAACAACAAGTCCTCCAACTCTTAAAGGATAACCTCGTGTTGGCACAGAATAGAATGAAACAACAGGCAGATCAACATCGCAGTGAAAGAAGTTTTGATGTAGGTGATTGGGTATTCCTACGGCTACAACCATATAAGCAAATGTCCCTCAAGCAAGCTAAGAAGGATAATAAATTATCACCAAAGTATTATGGTCCGTACAAGGTGTTGCAAAAGATTGGTACTATGGCATACAAATTGGAGCTTCCTGCAGCTTCTCGATTGCACCCAGTTTTCCATGTTTCATGTTTAAAGAAGGTTATAGGCGACAAGCTCCCAGTTCAAACAATATTGCCAGAACTTGACGAGGAAGGAAAAATTATATTGGAACCGGAAGCAGTCACAGAAACAAGAACTCGACAGCTACGAAATCGATCAATTTCAGAGTATCTTATCAAGTGGAAGAACTTATCCGCTGAAGATTCCACATGGGAGGATGAGAATTTTATGCAGAAGTATCCAGAACTACTCAAGCGTTGAGGACAACACTTTTTTGAAGGAGAGGGGCATGTTGGGTCCCTATAATACTAGTGATTACCCCATTACTATTGTAGTTATACCCCTTATTAATATTGTTGTGCCCCTATTGCCCCCATATTGTTATTACTGTGCCCCATAGAATCCCTCTATTGTTATTTTTGTGGCTTTATATTATTATTGTTAGGTCGGCTGGATTATATTGTGACTCCTTAGACTCCTATATATAGAAAGGAGGTTTTGTCATTTAATCATCCAAGAATTGTTCATTTATGTAATGCAAAGGAGGTTGCCCCCTCGAAGAGGCTGAATTCTAAGGCGTTGATCTATCTTTTCTATCTTTTCTTGAGTTGGTTTCATAACACTGACTTATTTGCAAACTGGTGAAACTTCTACCCAGAACTGCTCCCAAAAAACGAAAGTTTCAAAGTTGCATGGTTCTCCTTGCCGAAATTTATCTGCTGGCAAATCTGGCTGGAGAGAAATAGAAGAGCCTTCAGAGATGAAAGCTTAAATACGCAGTTCATCATCATCAAAATAAAAAGTCTATGGAAAGAAAGTCTGGGGGAGCATTTGTCAGATTCAAACCTAAGCCAGCAAGACTTAGACTGGGGTACCTCGATGGATCTCCAATTCTCTGGAGAAACAAGGCATCACAAGGATACAAAAGAGTGGAAATTCAGAGGGAAGGAGAATGAACTATATGATTTTCTCAACAGACAAGCCAAATACACTTTGTTCTTTGATGGGGCAGGGAAAGGCAATCCCGGATTGGCTAGGGCAGGAGGAGTTATAAAGAATAAGGAGGGCAGAATAGTGACAAAGTTTGCTTGGGGATTAGGACAATCCACCAGAATTCAAGCAGAAGCCTTGGCACTTCTTCAAGGTCTCAAGCAAGCAAAGGCATCTGGTCTTTCAGATTTTAATATTATAGGAGATTCTTAGTCCATAATTAAAGTCTTATTGGAGGATTCTGCTCCTGCAGATCTTAGATTGGCAAGAGTGATTACAAGAATCAGAACTCTGGCGAAATCTTTCCAGACTGCAAACTTCCTACATGTATTGAGGGGGAACAATAAAGATGCTAATTTGGAAGCCAACAGAGCGGTGCCACTTCCCGCTAGCTCTCTTTTGAAAGACGGAATGGAGGAGTGGGACTCAATACCATAGAATAGATTTATGTTTTACTACATTATTCTGAATCAGTTTGTTTGTACATTTAAGATAGGAAAATTAACGGAGATAGATTCTCTAGTCTCGAGTAAATTACGTAGATCTTCAAATTTTGGGACCTATGATCAGTTAGTGGAAGAAAACTCAAGGGCTATGCCCGAACTATTGTAACCGTTGAAAGGCATTTTGGCCAATATCTAATACCAATCCATACCCGTTTCTGTAAAAAAAGAAGAAAAAAGAAAAAAAAGAGGTAATAATATTAATAATAAAACATATAAATATAATACATATTAATAATATTATTATAATAATTAACATTATTTTTTTTCACAATTACAATGTTGTATATTCCATATGAGGAATATACATATACTACCAATATTATCCACATACATCATGTCACTTGTGAGAATCGAACCTAGGTAGGGAGGATTCCATTCATTCCTCCCAACCAACATTCAAAGAATGTTAAGAAAATATCCTATATCTACCTTGCCTTTTTCTTACTAAAGTTCTAACTACCCTTATTTTGTAGAGCCTCTAAAAAAACTCCATTATATATCACAAGCTTACAAAAAAATTGAAACAAAGAAAATATAGCTAACCATTGTCATCCTTCTAGGCTTGAAGGTTTCCATCTTTCCCATTTTTTCATTGCACGAGTGTTAAGTCCAAATTCTAGTCCAAAAGTTCTTCATGTTGAAGCATGACCTGCTCACCAAGAGGGGAAATTTCAGGGATCCCACTTTTATCTCAATACCATCCACTGAGTTAGTAATTAAGAAACGCTTTTTCTTTTTCTTAGTATGCTTACAGTCCCTTCTTATATTCTTTTACTTGAAAGAGAATTCATTCACAAAGCAATGAACCAACAATATTTCAGACACACATATTCAAACAACAATCACATGAGAAACACACATTAGACACAGTGTTTTTCACGTGGAAACACAGAGGGAAAAATCCACCAATTTTTTGTTTGTTTGTGATGTAAATTAAGCACCCACTTAATTACATCTATTTTTTTGTGAGTAACCATTCATAAGAGGCACTGACCCCCTTTGTTTAGCAAGCACCAACTTGCCAAGAGGCACCAACCTCTTTAGTATGCATGCTCCAACCGGCCCTTTGGTTAGCAAGTACCAACTTGGCAAGAGGCCCCAACCTATTCACTATGCAAGCACCAACCTACCCTTGCCATTTTTCTACTATTTCATACAATTTTCAAATTGAAAACAGAGGCATATAATCATACAAGTAAAATGCCAATAAATGGATGTTTCCATATTCAACATCTGCACTCTGCCTTCTGTGCTTACTTGCAACAAATCTCCTCTGCTTCTCACAACAACACTTCCTCTACGCTTTGCCTTCACTATCAAGGGCTCTTCACTGACTGCTCTTCAACACTACCCTTGAAATTCTTCACACATCCCTCTCATTTCTCTTGTTGCTCTATTAGACAAAGTCCTCTCAGGTGCTTCAACCTCTCTGTCATGATGCACTTCACTCACAGCACAACACGCTCACACATTTTCTCAACTCCCCCATCTTCTTTATTGTCGGTGATGGTTTTTGTTCCACTAAGGCACTCTGCACAAGGCAGTCTTTCATGTCTGTCCTTTAGCTACCCAACTGTTCTTAGGCATGGCTCCCCTTGCCTCTCCTACATCTTCTGGTGGTTTCTTGTCACAGTACCCAAAATAGAGATGGACCTTGCAGTTCTCCATAGTTTGACTGTGTAGAGATCCCATGCTAAGAAATTAATTCTCAGGTGACATGCACACTTCTCCGAGAGTCCCAATCTCATTTATTGCTCCACAGATCTTTGATAGATCACAGAGGTGACCGCTCTGTTCTCATTTAATACAACCATTCATGCACGTGAAGTAGTTTGTAGGTTTATCCCCTTTCAATCTACCAACTCCTCTGTTCCTGCATTCAGTTTCGCAGTTGCCAACCCATACACCTTTAATTCTATGTATTGTATTATCGAAGACACTTCATATCGCAACTTCACAGTGGTGCAGTGTTTCGATACTCCTCTACTGCTAAGATCCTTGAGAATTTCTCCTCCATGGGACCGAGAGTTGTGACCTACAACTCAACATTAAGGTGCTAAGGCACTTTGTTCCTTCCAGGGGCCATTCTTCCTTTGTTGACTACTCTCTGCCCTTGGTTTTATGAACTCTCATGACGATGTGCCAGCCCAATATTGGAAACACCTTTTATCAGAACTTTTCCAAACTCCAACTATTCTAGAGTTCCGACATCTTCAACCTCCAATATTCTAACCTCTTATTTCACATCATCACTCCACGTGGTGACTCCTTAGAGGTGACACGTGTCACCCAATTCTGGCCCATTAGACTACCCAATAAGGTTAAATATGCCTACCACGTGTCCTGCCATATTGCCACGTCATGCTGACATCAAATACCATTATAGCTTATCAGAGCCAATCATATGCTGCCATGTGTCCTGCTAGATTGCCACATCATGCTGACATTAGATTCCACTATGGCTTATCGGAGCCAATCATATGTTGCCAATCCTTCGATGTTTCGGTATCTAGATCTCTGATATGTCAATACTCTGATGTGCTGGACTTTCGATATGCCTATGCATCGATATGTTGACCTCCGACATCTTTTTCTCCAATATGTCAATGCGACAATATGCCAACCTCCGATATTATGATGTGTCGATATCCTGGACTTTTGATATGTCGATATTTCTTCCTTCCTAAGGCTTCACAACCCTAAACTTCAGCAGACCATATCTTTTGATCCAGGAGTCCATTTTTGGACTTTCACATATCGTTGGAAAGCTTGTTCAGAGCACTTTCTAATGGAGAGGGTCTAATGTAGGCTTTGAGTCCTTCTGTTGCTTGGAAGATGACTACAAAATTCTCTTCTCATTGACTCTTTGGATAGTTAAAATCACACCCACCATGATGATCCTCTACATGAAGCCTGCAACTACCATAGGAATCCTTCTGAGCCATGCATTTGCTGCAGCACGCATTCTTTCCAGTCTGGTTGACATCAGTGCCAACATTCATGCACAATACTAGCACAACCACCATCAATTGTCCAACAATCTCCCCCTTTGGCATTGATGGAAACACCATAAGCTCCCCCTCAAGCTAGGCATGATCTACTCCAATGCCCTACTCCGATGCCAATATTCTCCCCCTTTGACATCAGTGGTAAAGAATACTTCACAAGCACTCCCCCTGAACCATTGCAGCCTACTCTCCCATGATTTCCACATACTGAGTAGATGCCACCACCTACTAAAATGAAGTCATTTGGAGGGAGGAATCACAACTCCTATCTATTGCATGAGATACTAAAATGGTTCTCTTTTCGGTGGCTTGGTAAATATATCTACCAGTTGATCTTTAGTGGGTACATATTCAAGTCTAAAAGTGTTGGCTACTACCTGTTTCCTCAAGAAATGAAACTTGTTAGGAATATGCTTAGTTTTTTAATGCATGACATGGTTTTTGGAGATGCTAATGGCACTCATGTTGTCACACATTATTGGAATGGGATCAGACAACTCTACCTGTATATCTTTCAAGGTTTTCTTCATCCATAGAATCTGTGTACAACAGGTAGCAACAACAATATACTCTGCTTCAACAGTCGATAGAGAAATGCAGCCTTATTTCTTGCTGACCTGCGAAACCAAGCATTTGCCCCGTAAGAAAGCTACACCAGAAGTACTCTTCCTGTCAACAAGACTTCCAACCCAATCTACATTTGTGTAGGATTTCAACTTAAAATATTCACTCTTAGCATACCATAGTCCATACTCTTTTGTACCTTGAAGATATTTGAATATCCTCTTGACAACAACAACATGAATTTCTCGTGGAAAAGCCTAAAATCTGGCCATAATCCCCATTACTTGCATGATGTTTGGCCTTGAAGCTATCAAATACAGTAAGCTTCCTATCATTGACCTATATTCAGTCTGATTTACCGACAGTGTTCCATCTTCTTTGCACAATTTGTAGCCTATAGTCATGGGCATGCTGACAGGTTTGCAATCTTCCATTCCAAATTTCTTCAGAGTTTCCTTGAGATATTTGGATTGGATATAAACACTCCTTGTGGAGACTAAGTAATTTTCATACCCAGAAATAAGGACAGTTCTCCAATCATGGACATTTCAAACTCTGTTTGCATACATTTTGCAAATTGATGCCCCAACTGTTCCATATTGCTGCCAAATATTATATCATCCACATACACAACTACTATCAGTAGATGGTCGCCTTCAGATTTTACATAAAGGTTACTGTCACTGTGCCTTTCTTAAACCCTTGTTGTTGAAGATACCTATCCAGCCTTTCATACCAAGCTCTGGGGGCCTGTTTTAATCCATACAGGGCCTTCTTCAGTTTGCATACAAGCCCTTCATCGGAGGAGAGTAGAAATCCTTTTGGCTGCTCAATGTAAACTTCTTCATCTAAATCTCCATTGAGAAATGCATACTTCACATCCATTTGATATACCTTGATATTATTATGGATGGCAAGAGAAAGAAAGATTCTTATAGCTTCTAGTCGAGCTACTGGTGCAAAGGTTTCTTCGAAATCTACCCCTTCTATTTTGGCATATCCTTTGCAGACCAATCAAGCTTTGTTCCTAATTACTTGACCCTATTCATTCAATTTGTTCTTGAAAACCCATTTGATTCCAATAACATTTTTATTTATCAGCCTTGGAAGAAGCTCCCATGTATCATTATTTTCAATCTGGTCAAGTTCTTCATTCATGGCTTTCACCCAGAATTATATTCACTTGCTTTAAAGAGGTTCTTGGGTTCTATCTGTGATAATAGAGACAGATTCACATAACTTGTATTTCCAACAAGTTGTCTTCTAGTTTGGACGTTGTGTATTTGATCTCCAAGAATATGACTCTTAGGATGTTCCTTCTATACATACTTGGAGGGTGTCTTTGGCCTTGAAGTCATGCCTGATTCCTCATCGTCACTGTCTAAATATGTTTCTTCGAGATTCGTGAACCTCAAATCTGAACTTTCTTCATCATTTGAGTTCATATTTCTTTTAGAGGATTCAGGTTGTGAACCTACCTCATCTACTATTATGTCAATGCAATTCTCAATCTTCCTTGTCCACTTTTTGTAACACTTATATCCTTTTCTTCGAATAGATTACCCAAGCAATATCACTTCATCAGCGTGTGAATCAAACTTCTCAGGGTTCTTTTCATTCCTTTTATTGGAGAAATTTCTTCCAAACACCTTGAGGTGTTTAATTGATGTAGGTCTTCACTTACACAACTCGTACAAAGTTTTATCACTATTAGGCCTGAGTTGAGATCTGTTTGACATATATACCATTGTTTTGGATGCTTCTCCCCAAAAGTTGTGAGACACTCCTGCTTCATCCAACATTGCTCTGGCCATTTCCTGGATTGATTTGTTCTTCCTCTCTACTACCCCATTTTGCTGAGGAGTTCTAGCCACTGAGTACTGCCTCCTAATACCGTGCTCTTCACAGAATTCCTCAAATTATCTTGAGGTGTACTCTCCCCCTCTGTCTGATCTCAAGCATTTTATCTTTAAGTCTTTCTCATTTTCTACTTGAGCTTTAAACTTCTTGAAATGCTTGAACGCTTCTAATTTTTATTTTAAGAGGAAAATCCAAGTGGCCCTGGTGAAATCATCAATGAGAAACATGAAATACCTCTCTCCTTTTGAGGTTCTTGCTTTGGTTGGGCCACAAATGTCTATGTGAATGAGCTCCAAAGGTCTGGATGAGGAGAACTCTTTCGATTTGAAATGAGTCCTAGTCTGCTTGCCAAACTGACATGACTTGCAAATTATGTTATCAAGCTTTGACAATCTTGGTAATCCTCTCACTGCTCCCATATTTCTTACTTTTATCAAACTGTCAAAATTCATATGCCCAAGCCTCTTGTGCCACAACCATGCTTCACTTGTTTTTCTTAAATAACAGTTAACCCTAGAATCGTCAAACACATATACATTATTGTGGGTTCTAATTGCTTTTCCCACCAGTTTTCCATTATTTATGGATCTCACATTATTTAGATCGAAAGGTCACATCATATCCATTATCACACATTTGGCTAACACTGAGAAGATTGTGCTTGAGACCTTCTACATACAACACATTTTGTGCTTTTGTTTTTTGATCAAGATTAACTACACCTTTACCCTTGATTCTTGCTAGAGAATTGTTTCCAAAGGTGACATTGCTTCCTCTATCCTTTTCCTTAAGTGAAATAAATTTTATTTTGTCCCCATTCATATGTTTAGAACAACCACTATCCACATACCATTTGTTTTCTTGATTATGAGCTGATAAGGAAAGTCCACACCACATGCATTTTTTTAGTCTTATGTTTCCAGCTCCCATTATCCTTCTGGATAGTTGATTGTCTAACATATTGGGACTTAAACAGTGTTCAAACATGCATCTACACTTATTGGCTTTGTGCCCAAAATTATTACATTTGAAGCATTCTACTTCACTTAGTAAGGGAGAGAAGATATTCTGATTTCCAAGAGAGGAATTTTGAGACTTAGAAATCTGATGTGTTAGAAAATTATATATTACAGAGCAATGGAACACATAAAATATTACAGAAATATAAACATAGAAAACTCATAAAACAAGAGAGACACGAATATACGTGGTTCACCTAATTTGGGGTACGCCCATGGAGAAACAGCCAGTCCTTCCTTTTATATTATCCAACAAACTGAAGAGATACAACCTACAGTAGATCCGTTGTAATTCCCTCTTCTCTCTCACTCAATCTCCTCTCTCTTCTCACTCAGAATACAGATCTACATAGACGCAATACAATTCCCTCATATATAGCGAGGGGTTGCCTTCTAGGGAAAAAAAACCTAAATTAAACATAACTTCTATCATCAGATCTCCGCCTAATGAATGGCCCAGATTGACTACAAAATTACAACATTTTACAAGGCAATTTTACATCTATTTTTAGCTTTGGGGGCGCTGCCCCCGATCCCCCCGCCAGGGGGGGGGGAGGCTCCAAAAGATCGCAGTCAGCCCCCATGGACCCCCCTGCAGCGTATATTTTACAAAGAATATAATCAGGCTCCACACCCAACATGATGCATATTATATCCAAAGATATGACAACTATAGCAGTGACCATAAAACAAATAAGCATGCCTATTGTTAGAAGCATTATGAGATTGTGCAAGAAAATACCTTGGTCATCTGACTGATTGGTTCATTCTCCATTGATGATCTCCTCTTTGTTCAGCTACTCTTTTGTCTTCATTAATTCTTTCATGATGCTTCTTCCCATGGCTTTGTGGTTCTTCAAATCCTGTAGACCTGAAGTTTATCTTCCCAATAGAATATTATTGTGTCTTAGAGTATCCCAGACCGGTTTTGATTCCTGAAGGCCTTTGACTATTCAGGATCTGATCTAATCTCTTCATCCCTTAAGCAAATTTTTCATTTAGACCCTTCCCCATCTTTATTTTCTCAAGATCAGTTCTCAGAGAGACAACCTCTGCTTCAATACTCTGATAATTTTCTTCCCATTCTTGAATCAGGTCTTGAAGAACCTCTTCTTTTTGTTTTGCCTCCTCCAGCTCAACTTTCAAAGATAAAATATCATCTTTTCATATTTGTGAGATCATTTCCCTTTTTAACTTGAGCAACTCTTGTTTCAACTGCTTGTTCTCCTCTTCCAATCTCTCACAGTTTCCTTGTTTTTATTTCAGTAGAAGGACTAGACTGTCCTTGCTCTTGATAGCTTCTTCAAGATTTTATTTTTGATAGGAAAACTCCTCATTATCAAAGTTATACATACCTTCCTCTGCACATTGTAATTGTTCCTTCAATTGCTTATTCTTCTTCCTTGCTTTCTTTAATTCATCGAGGGAACTGATGAGTTCCCCTTCAAGGTCTACTACTCCTTCTTCTTCTTCCTCTTCAGAGTCCATAATACCTTGTTTCTTGGAGTCTATTTCAAAGGCCATAAGAATATACTTATCTGACTCATTCTCCAATGAGTCTTCACAGTTTGACTTTGGTGTTGAGCTATCCTCTTTGGAGTAAAACCCCTTCTTCTTATAGGCCTTTTTCTTCTGATGTATCTGAGACTTGTTTCCAAATTTTAGATCCTCTTCCCTTTTAGCATTTTCTTTATAAGGGAAATTGGAAGAGAAATGTCCAACTCTTCCATAGTCAAAACACTTAAAGGGAAACTTTCCTTTTATTTTCTTGAGCCACGATTCAGTTTTCTAGCTAGTTGAGCCAGCTCCTGATCAAATTCACACTTGGAGCAATCTTGATGATTTTTATGCTCCTTTCCCTTTCTGGATACTTTGAACATTGCTTCCTTCAATTCAGACTTTTCTATTCCTACTCTCATCTCATAGGCTGTGAGATTACCATGCAGTTGATCCATCTTGAGATCCTTTAAATTAGCCATTTCCTCAATAGCTGAGATTTTGGCATTAAATCTCATGGGTAGAGATCTTAATACTTTCTGAACAATCATCTCTTCCTTGACTTCTTCACCAAGTCCTCTAATCATATTAGTCACTTCATCAACTCTGAGGAAGTATTCTGCTATGCTTTCATTCTCAAGCTTTCAAACCTCATTTTGAAAGTCTAAAGTTTTGCTTGCTTGACTTTGTCACCTCCTTCATGACTCTGGTTAAGTTTTACCCACACTTCCTTAGTATAATTACAATACTTAACTTTTACAAGTTTTGATTGACTAAGACCAATGAGATTCTTTTACCATCTAAATCAGTGGGAGGAATAGTAGGGACATTGTAGGCTACTAGTACTGAAGTCCAAACATCTACTCCCAGGGACATAAGATACGCTTCCATTCTCACTTTCCAAAAAGCATAGTTGGTCCCATCAAAGGCTAGTATTCTACTTGAGTAAGCTTCTTGACTCTCTTGCCTAGACATAATTCCTTATAGATCTACCTTCCAGTGTTTAAATTGTTTGTTGAAGGAACTTGGCTCCAATACCAATTGTTGAAATAAGGAATTGTGGGGGGGGGGGGGATGGTGAATCAGTAATTAAGAAACTATTTTTATTTTTCTTATTATACTTACAGTTCCTTCTTATATTCTTTAACTTGTGAGAGCATTCATTCACAAAACAGTGAACCAACAATATTTTAGACACACATATTCAAACAAAAATCACATGAGCAGCACACATTTGACACAGTGTTTTTCACGTGGAAACCCAGAGGGAAAAAACACCAATTTGTTGTTTGTTTATGATGTAAATTAAGAACCCACTTAATTACATATGTTTGTTTGTGAGCACCCACTCACAGGAGGCACTGACCCCCTTTGGTTAGCAAGCACCAACTTGCCAAGAGGCACCAACCTCTTTAGTATGCAAGCACCAACCTGCCCTTTGGTTAGCAAGCACCAGCTTGCCAAGAGGCACCAACCTACCCTTGCCACTGTTCTACTATTTCATACAATTTTCAAACTAAAAACAGAGGCATACAATCATACAAGTAAAATACCAATAAATGGTTGTTTACAGATTCAACTTCTGCACTCTGCCTTTCGTGGTTACTTGCAACAAATATCCTCTTGTTGCTCATGGAAACACATCCTTTGCACTCTGCCTTCACTGTCAAGGGCTCTTCACTAACTACTCTTCAACACTACACTTGCAATTCTTCACACAACCCTCTCGCTGCTCTTGCTGCTCTATTAGATAGAGTCCTCTCAGGTGCTTCAACCTCTCTGTCACAATGTGCTTCACTCACAACACAACACTCTCACACATTTTCTCAACTCCCCCCTCTTCTTCGTTTCCAGTCATGGTTTTTGTTCCACTAAGGCACTCTGTGCAAGGCAGTGTTTCTTGTATGTCCTTTATCTACTTAAATGTTCTTAGGCATGGCTCCCTTTGCCTCTACTATGTCTTCTGGTGGTTTCTTGTCATAGTACCTAAAATAGAGATGGACCTTGCAGTTCTCCATAGTCTGATTGTGTAGAGCTCCCATGTTGAGAAATTAATTCTCAAGTGACCTGCACACTTCTCCAAGAGTCCCAATCTCATTTATCACTCCACAGATCTTTGATAGATCACAGAGGTGACTGCTCTGTTCTCATTTAATACATCCATTCGTACATGTGAGCAGTCTGCAGGTTTAGCCCCTTTCAATCTACCAACTCCTCTGTTCCTGCATTCAGTTTTGCAGCTTCCGACCCATATGCCTTTAATTCTTTGTATGATATTATCGGAGACACTTCATATCGCAACTTCACAGTGGTGTAGTGTTCCAATACTCCTTTGTTGCTAATCTCCTTTAGCATTTCTCCTCCACGAGACCGAGGGTTGTGACCTGCAGTTCAACATTAAGGTGTTCAGGTGCTTTGTTCATGCCAGGGGCCATTCTTCCTTTGTTAACTACTCTACGCCCTTGGTTTTCCAAACTATCACATGTTGGGTGTGGAGCTTGATTATCTTTTTTATTTAAAGGTATCACCGAATTGGACCCCAGTTCGTAATGGGGCAACTGAAGCTAAAAATAGATGTAAAATTGCCTTGTAAAATGTTGTAATTTCATAGTCAATCTGGGTCGTTCATTAGGCAGAAATCTGATGGTGGAAGTTATGTTTAATTTAGGGTTTTTTCCCTAGAAGGCAAATCCTCGCTATATATGATGGAATTGTATTACGGCTATGTAGATGTGTATTCTGATTGGGAAAGAGAGAGGAGATTATGTGAAAGCGAAGAGGGAATTACAGTGGACCTATTGTAGGTTGTGTCTCTTCATTTTGTTGGATAATATAAAATGAAGGACTGGTTGTTTCTCCGTGGATGTAGCCCAAATTGGGTGAACCACGTATATATGTGTCTCTCTTGTTTTATGTGTTTTTTGTGTTTATATTTCTGCAATATTTTTATGTGTTCCATTGCTTTGTAATATATAATTTTATAACATCACGACCATCAGCAAGCCCAATATTGGAAGCCCCCTTTATTGAAACTTTTCCAAACTCCAACTGTTCTAGAGTTCCAACATCTTCAACCTCTGATATGATGTCATCACTCCACGTGGTGACTCCTTAGAGGTGACATGTGTCACCTGGTTCTGGCCCATTAGACTACCCAATAAGGTTAAATATGCCTCCCATGTGTCCTGTCGTACTACCAATCATATGCTGCCATGTGTCCTGCTAGACTACCACATCATGTTGATGTCAAATGCCACCATGGCTTATCAGAGCCAATCATATGCTGCAAATCCTCCGATGTTCTAGTATCCAAATCTCCGATATGTTGATACTTCGATGTGTTGGATTTCCGATATGCCTAATCATCGATATGCTAACCTTTGACATCTTGTTCTCTGATATGTCAATATGCCGACCTCCGATAGATATGTTGATATCCTCGACTTTCGATATGCCGATATTTATTCCTTTCTAAGGCTTCACAACCCTGAACTTCAACTAACCATATCTTTTGATCCAGTAGTCCATTTTTTGACCTCTGCATATCGTTGGAAAGCTTGTTCATATTACTTTCCAATGGAGAGGGTCCAATATAGGTTTTGAGTCCTTCTGATGCTTGGAATAGGACTGCAAACTTCTCTTCTCATTGACTCTTTAGACAACTGAAATCACACCCACCATGATGATCCTCTACATGAATCCTGCAACTACCATAGGAATCCTTCTGAGCCATGCATTTACTGCAGCACACATTCTTTCTAGTCTTGTTGAAATCAGTTCCAACATTCATGCACAATACTAGCACAACCACCATCAATTGTCCAACATAGTACATGTGCCCATCACCTCTCTGGTATGAAGTATCCAAGAACCTGCCATCTCTAACCATGTCATCCCTATCTAACATGTGCTCACCACAATATTCATATGCCCCATTAGTCCTATTATCATGTCCATGGTTGATCCGAAGTGGTCCTTGTCTCTGCAAGTCTGACAAACTCTAAAGGATTACTGCATTGCCTTTTGCTTGTTTCTCTTGTGCCTGCATGATTATGTCATTATCTACCTTGGAACTCCTTAATTCTTCCTTCGAGCTTCTCAATGTGTCTACTAAGTTAGAAGAATTCCAAACACCACACTACTCATTTGATCCATAGGGAGAGTCTCAGGAACTGTAATCTACCATCTTGCTAGTAATCTTTGTTGTTTTCTTCCTGCAAAGCATACCATGTCAGCTAAACCAAAATATAAACATAATCAACATACCTCTATATAGTTCAGGGAGGATATCTCTTCTGCAAGTTCAACCAGATTAGCACAATACATGTATAAAAAGAATCATAACAACATATAGATATCATTCTAACCATAGTCGAATCATCAATGCATGACCATATCAACCACACATAATGACCTCACGCATGACAACTACACCCATATTAATGTATTCATAATCAACATATGGATGACATGCATGCATACACGATACATACAAACAATAACATGCATAACCAACCTATACTCATGATAAACAAATCCAACAACACACCATCCTCTTTCACATGGCGACATCGCTGCAACCATGACTAACACCATGCATATGCAAGTGCAACATAGACTACAAATATAAGTAACACATATGCAACCAACATGAATGCATGACCAACACACACCGCACGTCTAGTCCAAGGGGTGAACCATGCTCTCATACCACTCTGTAACACCCTCCTCCACATTTACCCAAGTTAATCAGTCCACTGGGGTAAACATGTGATGAGAGGCTACTACAATCTGATTCAACTCCCCATTTATAGTTATGAAGTGGAACTGACACAACACAACCAATTTGACCTTCTGTACATACCACAGAACCTACAGGAGCCAACCAACCCTTCCAGGTGATCAAGCCATGCAACAACTTAACACTTCACTTCCCTAGAGCCTTAGTCGCTCCCATGACATGGGAATGCATGGGACTGGGGCCCTCTAGTCTCTCTTATAGCATGGATATGCAAGCGATTGGGGTATTTTTCCTTTAGTTCTGAGCCTACGACCCCAGATTTTGTGCCACCTTTTCAGGACCAAGACTCAGGCCACTTCCCAAAACTCCATGAAACTTTTAGGAATGAAAAGTAACATTGAAACAATGATACAAATGCAAATACTTAAACAAAGACTTGGATGGACCCCTACTAACCATGCTTGGAATTTTGTCAAACATGTCACAAATTTGCATTCTATAGGTCATAACAACAAATCTGAGCATAAGGGTCTCATACTTATTTGAGAATCGCTAATAAGCATTGATGTCTTATCACATTAGCTGCATTATCATCTATTAGGTCATATATTCATTGTACATTAAATTACAAATCAAAACATGATGAGGGCCATACATCATCACTGTCATAAAACATACTCATAACCAACATATAACCAACAAAAATAACAAGGACACATCAGCCATAAATGCCTCATATGAACTAGTACATTTTCTCATAAAATACCAAGGAGAAATAGTTCTTATTAATGAATGATTAGGTAAACCAAGTTAGGGACTTCCATGTACCACCCACCCATAGATTGGCTGAACCAAATATTTCTTTCATCCAATCACTCTTGTGTCATATTCCAAGCATGAATGTGAGACTCATAACCAAAACTCAACTAGGGATTCCCAAAGCTACACTGCCTCACCCTCATCAATAGAACTAGGCTTTACTTTAATCCCCACCAGATCACTAGGCCATAAACAATAAACATACAATACTAGGCTTTACTGCAATCCTCACCAGATCACCAGGCCAAAAAAATCATGGATGCCATAGATCCTTGATCTAGGTGGATATTGGTGGCTACCCACCTATTCACCTAGACTTCTAGCCGATTTCATTTGTTTCCTTATTTATTTTAGCATTTATTGTTTTTAGCAGTTTTTTAGTTCCTGAACTTCCAGAGCAGTTTTGACCCCCTAAACGGCATCTTTTTGTGGTCCATAAGAGGCCCATAGCCACCATAGCCATATACACGGACTTGTGGTAAATCATTTATTACTCAGAGATACCTTTCCAACAAGGTATCGTACGCGCCAAACGAAGATAATATGACCAAGTTACGACCCCAGGAAGTTGGTTGCCCAACTAACCCCAATGGGGCCCACAAATTCTTGGTGTTAGGGTTAGGGTTTTGGTTGTTTAGGGTTTTCCCTTATTGTTCAATAATAAATAGGCCCTTGAGCCTCATTATAACACAGTTCAAATCCATGTAGCTGCCACATCTCTTCTCAGAGATAAGCTACCATTTCCCGAGCTAGTTTATTTCCATTCTGTTTGTAAGCATATTTTAGTATTTTGATATTAATGAAATGAAGTGTTATTTATGTTGCATCTATGTATTTATGGTTATATCTATAATTTGTTGTGTTCCTATTTAAGTTTGGATCAGTGGTATTAGAGCAGTCTTCTCTTTCTCTGTTTTTCTTTGCATGTCCCCAACGAGGTCAGGGTATAAGGAGTTAGGGCTCGAACTAGTTGAACCTTTGCAAGACCAGCCTCGCAAACCCTGACGACCTCCCATGGTAGAAGAAAAGAAAGACGAGGGGGCAAAAGGTCCTTTCAAAATTGCTCGAGGAATTTCATAAGTGACAGAGGAATGCAATGATGGATAACTTTGCTTAGATCCTTCTACAACTACGCACAAGCGACACATCTTCATCCAACAACCACTCTGGAGGTGCCACCCCCTTTAAGGCACAAGTTAACTTTTATATTCCCATATTTGAGGGCTAGATAGATGCAGACATCGTAGATAAATGGTTGAATCTGTTGGAAGGATATTTTTCAGTTCATGACCTTTCCAATAGGGAAAAGATTATACTTTTTCACTTCTCAAAGATGCCCCACACGTCAAGGACTGGTGGGAAACCTACTTTGAGCAAAAGGATGAGAGGGAATCCTCACTATTTTCAACTACACCCACTTGGGATTCCTTTTGAGATGCCATCAAGGAACAATATTACCCTGTTGGTAGATATGAAGATCAATACATAAAGTGGACCATGCTACGGCAAGGAAGGGACCAAGATGTGTCAGAGTTCACAAATGTTTTCCATACCCTTCGCATGAAGTTGGGTATCAAGGATTCTAAGTGGAATTTGGTACTCAAGTAATGCAACCGTCTACACAATTACATCTAGGATGAGATGAATTTCCTAGACATCTCCTCGCTCAGCACGACATATTGATATGCTGTCAAGATTGAGTAGAAGTTTAAACAGAAGAAGCGAGACATTGGATCTATGAATCTGAAGTAAGGAAAAGGCACCCCTAAACCATAGAGAAAAGGCCAAAGCCAAGGCGGGGCGACCTAGGACAACCCGCCAAAGACACAAGCAAATAACAACACCACGAAGACAAAGAAGGACACATGAAAATGGTGTGAGTTCCATAAGATCTCCACTCACAACACAAGTGAGTATTGGGCCAAGCAGTCACTGGTGGCTGAGCTGAAGGGTTTTGATTCAGAGGCATGTTCCATCTCTGAGTCAAAACCTGACAAAGGGAATGAAAAAGGGAAGAAGATCATTTTTGCAGAGCCCAGTTCCACCATGGCCACCACCAAGATCCAGAATAATGAGTCTGAAGATCTAGAGGAGGGGGAATGCCTCTTCCACTCATAAATGTGGCTGAAGGGGTCTCCCTTGTAGTTCGTTGTGAACAGCGGGAACCAAAAGAACCTCATTTCAATAGAGGTCATGAAGCAGTGGGCCTACTGATGACAACACATCCACATTCGTACACCATCGGGTGGATTCACCAAGGACAAGATATTTGCATCAACCAGAAGTGTCGCTTTCCCTACCACATCAAGCCCTTCACGGATGAGGTATTGTGTGATGTTGCCCCTCTTGAAGTTTGTGATGTATTATTAGGACAAACATACTTATGGAAGCAACATGTTGTATATGAGTCTAGACCTCGACCTATGATTATTAATTTGGGCAATAAGTTGTACAGGATACCAGAGGTAGCCCTACCTACCACCATCTCTTTTATCACTAGAAAGAAATGTAGTAAGATCATTTCCCATACTAGGAAATTTTTTTCCTTATGATTCGCCCTTAGGGAAAAAAGAAGGTTGTGGCCACGGCTTCCAGACAAGGCTCCTCCGCACAGCAGCAGTAGATGGACAAGGTCGTGGAGGAGTACAGGGACATTTTCGCCTCACCCACAGGGGTACCTTTGCACTGTCAAGTCAATCACTCCATCAATCTGACCTCGGGTGCGCCACTACCCAATGGACTAATCTATCGATGCTCTATTTGTAGAATTTCCTATAGATTCACAAACTCATGCAATGTACTAAAGCACAGGAAAAGAATCTACTTCTACTTTCAACCAGCGGAAGCCAATAGATCGATGAAAACAATATGAACAAGAAGAAGAAAAATCAATGGCACATAACACAATAAGTTTTCCTGGGGAAAGCCATTTCTCAAAACCCTACCTATCTGTATTGCATTAATCAGAAATATAAGTGAAGATACAAGGCTTGTTCTCACAAGAATAATTCCGCACAAGTATGCTCAACTCCAGCCGACCAAGGAGTCACAATATAATCCAGAGTCTAAGGATTCACAATATAATCCAGCCGACCTAACAATAATAATATAAAGCCACAAAAATAACAATAGAGGGTTTCTATGGGGCACAGAAATAACAATATGGGGGTAATAGGGGCACAACAATATAAATAAGGGGTATAACTACGATAGTAATGGGGTAATCACTAGTACTATAGGGACCCAACATGCCCCTCTCCTTCAAAAAAGTGTTGTCCTCAACGCTTGAGTAGTTCTGGATACTTCTGCATAAAATTCTCATCCTCACATGTGGAATCTTCAGCGGATAAGTTCTTCCACTTGATAAGATACTCTGAAATTGATCGATTTCGTAGCTGTCGAGTTCTTGTTTCTGTGACTGCTTCTGGTTCCAATATAATTTTTCCTTCCTCGTCAAGTTCTGGCAATATTGTTTGAATTGGGAGCTTCTCACCTATAACCTTCTTTAAACATGAAACATGGAAAACTGGGTGCAATCGAGAAGTTGCAGGAAGCTCCAATTTGTATGCCATAGTACTAATCTTTTGCAACACCTTGTACGGACCATAATACTTTGGTGATAATTTATTATCCTTCTTAGCTTGCTTTAGGGACATTTGCTTATATGGTTGTAGCCGTAGGAATACCCAATCACCTACATCAAAACTTCTTTCACTGCGATGTTGATCTGCTTGTTGTTTCATTCTATTTTGTGCCAACACGAGGTTATCCTTTAAGAGTTGGAGGACTTGTTGTTGATGTTCGATGTGATGTTCCACTACCTGAACCTTAGAATTTTCTCTTAAATATGATGTGATGGATGGTGGTTGATACCCATAAAGTGCCATAAATGGGGTCATTTTTGTTGTTGTATGGAAGGAAGTGTTATACCACCATTCAGCCAGAGGCAACCATTTGACCCATTGTGTCTGTTTATCAGATACAAAGCAACGAAGATATCCTTCCAAAC
The DNA here is from genome assembly GCA_031772625.1 of Pinus tabuliformis. Lineage (NCBI taxonomy): Eukaryota > Viridiplantae > Streptophyta > Pinopsida > Pinales > Pinaceae > Pinus > Pinus tabuliformis. Next base: position 593,974,835 of record CM062812.1, on the reverse strand, counting down.
ATTTGTTTACTATCTCAGTTTGCCCATCAGATTGAGGATGATAAGATGAGCTATGAGCTAACTGAGTACCAAGACAAGAAAATAATTCTATCCAAAAATTTCCAGTGAAAATGGGATCTCTGTCACTTACAATAATCTTTGGGTTTCCATGTAGCTTATGAACTGTTTCGATAAATGCAGTAGAAACTGTACTAGCTTTAAATGGATATGATAATGCACAAAAGTGTGCATACTTGGTAAGTCTGTCAACTACCACCATGATGACACTCTTTCCCTCAGACTTGGGTAAACCTGTGATAAAATCCATTGAAACCTCCTCCCAACGTTGGCTTGGAATGGATAAAGGTTGTAATAGACCCGGTGTCTTAATTGTTTCAACTTTATTTTGCTGGCAAACCAAACATTCCGCCACAAACTTTTGAATATCTGATTTAAGGCCATCCCAAAAAAATTCCTTCTTAACCCTGTGGTAAGTTTTTAAAAATCTTGAGTGCCCTCCTAAGGGAGAAGTGTACAATTCCATAAGAATCTTTTGTTTTAGCTGGGAATTCTTACAGAAGTATAAGCGATCTTTGTACCATAACGAATCATTTTTCCAGCTAAATGTATCAGAAGTACTGGAATCTTGTTGTAGCTTTCGAATAAGTGCCCACACTTCTTCGTCGTTCTTCCATTCCTCCCTTGCTTCGTTTATCCAATCTGGTTGGATAATAGAAATGGCACACAACAATGCTTCCACATCCTCATCCTTTCTTGAAAGTGCATCTGCCACCACATTTTGCTTCCCTTTTTTGTAGATGATTTCAAAGTCATAACCCAACATCTTTGTGACCCACTTTTTTTGCTCTTCAGAGGATAATCTTTGTTCTAAAAAGTATTTAAGGCTATCATGATCCGTTTTTACCTTGAAGTGTCTTCCCATTAGGTAGGGTCGCCATTTCTTAAGTGCATGGAGTATTGCTAACATTTCCTTCTCATAAATAGCTTTGCTTAAAAACTTTCCCTTGATTGGACGACTTTCAAAAGAAATGGGTCTTTCATCTTGCATTAGAACAACACCAATTCCATTTCCTGAAGCATCACATTCCACAATAAATGTTTTTGTGAAGTCCGGCGTAGCTAAGACCGGTGCTTGGCACATTGCCTCTTTAAGATGTTCAAAGGCCTTTGTTGCTTCCGGAGTCCATGAAAATGAATCTTTCTTCAATAATGTTGTTAGAGGTGCTGCTATTCTCCCATAATTCTTAACAAACTTGCGATAATACCCTGTCAACCCAAGGAATCCTCGCAGATGCTTTATGGATGTGGGGATTTTAAATTCCTTAATGGCTTTAATTTTGCTAGGGTCTACCTTAACTCCTTCATGAGATACAATATGACCCAAATATTCCACCTCCTGGACTCCAAAGAAACATTTGGATCTTTTTGCATATAATTGTTTCTCCTCCAATAGTTGTAGCACCCTGTCAACATGTTCAACATGATCCTTCCAAGACTTGCTGTAGATTAGTATATCATCAAAAAATACTAACACAAATTTTCTAAGGAATGGTTTGAAAATTGAATTCATCAAACCTTGAAATGTTGAAGGTGCATTGGTAAGGCCAAAAGGCATGACCAAAAATTCATAATGACCCTCATGAGTTCTAAATGCCGTTTTTGGAATGTCTTCAATCTTCATTCTGATTTGATAATATCTCGAACGAAGATCCAACTTGGTGAAGTAAATTGATCCATGCAATTCATCCAATAATTCATCAATAATAGGAATGGGGAACTTATCTTTAATAGTGAGCTTGTTGAGCTCCCTATAATCCGGACACATGCGCCATGATCCATCCTTCTTGTGCACCAATACTACTGGAGCTGAGAAAGAACTTTGACTTGGTTGAATTATACCAGCCTCTAGCATTTCTGCAATCATACGTTCAATTTCACTTTTTTGGGCATAGGGATATCTGTACGGCCTGATGTTTGGAGGAACACTTCCTGGAATCAGATGAATAGCATGATCATGATCACGCATAGGTGGGAGACCTTTGGGAGTCTCAAATACCTTGGAATGATTGTCTAGGACATTTTGGAGATCTGGAGAAATAGATGATTCCAATGTGGAAACATCTAGTGAACATAATTGTGCAATTACACCTCTTTGCTCCTTTTTAAGAAGCTTAGTCATGCCATTAGAGCTAATTATCTTTCCTGGTTTCCCTTAATTCAACTTCCTTTCCTTCCGTAGAAAATTTGATGAAAAGTTCTTGAAAATTAAAAGCTATTGTACCCAAGGATTGTAGCCATTGGACTCCTAGTACAACATCAGCACCTCCCATTGGAATGGAAAGCATTGGGCTAGTCAATACATATTCTCCCATGGATAGCTTGATATTATGGCACTTTCCCAAGCAATTTATTGTTCCTCCATTTGCAATCATCACTTGACACTCTGGTGCTGGATATAGGAAGCAGTTCAATTCTTTTGCTACCCTACAATGAATAAAATTGTGGGTGCTTCCTGAATCAATCAACACTATTACCTTTTTCTTCTTGATTTGTCCTTCTATCTTGATAGTTTGAGGAGTGGTAATTCCAGCCAATGCATTACAAGATATGGTCAGATTTATTTGTTCTTCATCTAGGATTTGTTCCTGGAGTATATCTTCTTCTTTTGACCTTTCTTGCTCCTTTTCTTCTTCCTCTTCACAATTTATGTAGAATAATTTCTTCTCAGCACACTTATGACCTTTAGTGTATTTGCTATCACAACTGTAACAAAGCCCTTTTGCTCTTTTTTCTTCCAATTGTTGTGGTGTCAACCTTATAGGTTGTGGAAGACTAGGGGAAACAACACTTCCGTCTTTATAGTTGTGAGTGGTATGCTTCCTGGTTGCCATAATTTTGCTTTCCATTTTTTTTGCTAACCTGAATGCCTTCTCTAATGAATCAGGTTCCCAAAGGCGAACATCATGTTGGATATTATCCTTTAAAGACCTTATGAACACATCAATCCTATGCTCCTCTGGAATATCTTTTACCCTTATGTTCAATTTTTGGAACTCCTCAATGTGCTCCATTACTGAACCCTTTTGTTTGAGACTTATCAATTGGCTAAAAAAAGTGTTGCTTTTTGTATCTTCATAATGTGCTATCAATTCTTCCGTAAAAATTGCCCAAGTGATAAATTGTTTACGAGAGCAAAGCCATTGATACCATACAAACTGATTTGGTTCCAAATATACAGTTGCCATACGTACCTTTTGTGCGTTTTGCACATTATTGAGATCGAAGAATTGCTCCATCTGTAATATCCATGTGGCGGGATCCTTGCCATCAAACTTCCTCATATCGATTTTTGGAATATGGTGATTCTTCGATCCAACATTAGCGTCTATGGAATCATGATTAACATTTCTTTTGTTCTCATCATGAGTTTCCTTTACTACCTTTTCACCATTAGTGACCATTTCTTGTAGTAACTTCTTCAATTCTCCCATGTCTGTCTTCAAATCTATCTTCAAATTTGCCATCGAATCCTCCATCTTAGCTTCCATGCCCTTTATCTTAGATTCCACGCCATTTATCTTAGATTCCATGCCACTTATCTTAGCTTCTGTTAGCTTTTGTTAGCATGACATTTGTTGCACTTGTTCTTGTAATTTTGATATATCATGTAGCATTTCTTCCTCTTCTTCATGAGTCATGCTAGATCTTTCAGGTTCCTTACTAGGTGTTTGCATTTTCTTTCCTCGGGGCATTAGTTACCAATAATAATGCTTTACTATGCCCTTTCAATTCCGTTAAACCAAGCTTACACAAAAATTTAAAAAAACCTACACACCTTTTTTCACTTTATAGAAGCCTGATATTGAATCTGATGTATCTCTGTAATTTCATATCATCTACTTCTAAAATTGCTACCTGTAGTAGCCTTCTGTGTCCTCTTTCCAATGCCACAAGCCTGAGCCAAATTGGATTCTCCAAGGAAGAGTTATGTGAAATCTCCCGCAGTGACTTGCTTTTAGACTGGTTCAGTAGAGCGAACTTGTACGACATGCCACGAGTCACTGTTTCAACCTTTGAATATGAAACACACATACAAGAAACTACAGTCCGTCCTCTTTCTGTACCTTCTTACGAAATTTCAATCCGATCCCCAGAGAGAAAGTTATGACGATTTTCCCCAGGTCACCTGTTTTGAATGTAATTCAGGAGTCTGCAAAAAGACCAACTTCCTCAGATCATATCTCCGCAAATATCGCGCGAAAAGCTCTGAAATTTGGACCCAAGGTTCAGCGTGATTTCTTCTCAAACGGGTTTTTTTTGCGACTTCTGAAATGTCACAGAAACAAAGTTATAGTGAAAATTCCACGATGGCCTGTTTGGAGCAGCGAAACCCTAGAATCCAAAGCTCTGATACCAAATGTTATGAAACCAGCTCAAGAAAAGATAGAAAAGATAGATCAACACCTTAGAATTCAGCCTCTTCGAGGGGGCAACCTCCTTTACATTACATAAATGAACAATTCTTGGATGATACAAATGACAAAACCTCCTTTCTATATATAGGAGTCTAAAGAGTCACAATATAATCCAGCCGACCTAACAATAATAATATAAAGCCACAAAAATAACAATAGAGGGATTCTATGGGGCACAGAAATAACAATATGGGGGTAATAGGGGCACAACAATATAAATAAGGGGTATAACTACAATAGTAATGGGGTAATCACTAGTATTATAGGGACCCAACACCCTCTCAACAAGAAAGGGATTATCATCTACCCTGAACATGTATCTATGAAACTCAATTTTACATCTTGACAGTTCCTTTGTCAAAATTTCAACATCTTACTCCTCCATGGGAATGTACTCTAACAATGTAATCCACCTCAATACACAACCTCTGAGATGATGATATTGAATATCAATGTGCTAGGACCTATCATGAAAAAATGGATTTTCAGAAAGTTTGATACAACTCTAATTATCGTAGTAAATCACTATCGAATCCATCTGTTTATCAAACAAACCAACCAAGATCTTCCTTATCCATATGGCCTCACATGTTGTCTGCTTCGCAGCCATGTACTCTGCCTCTATCGAACTGAGTACAACCGATCTCTATTTCCTGTTGTACCAAGAAACTGTCGTTGACCTAATACTGAAGATCCCTCTTGATGTGCTCTTCCTGTCAGATGGACTCCCTACCCAATATGCATTGGTGAAGCCTTGAAGCTTCACTCCCTCTATTCGTTTGTACCATAATTTTTACTTAGTAGCACCCCTAAGGTATCTCAATACATGATTTGTCACCTTCCAATACATCTTGGTAAGCCTAACCATCACATGACTCACCAGGTTAACTGCATAGCATAAATATGGTTGTGTGTTCACCAAGTACATGAGTGAACCCACAAGATGCATGTAAACAGTAGCTTCCACCACCTCTCTTGAAGTAGCATCCTCCTTCCTCCAGTTACCAACTAGAGAAGTCTCCATAGGCTTGCAACTCTCCATGTGGAACCTCCTGAGTATCTCGTTGGTATACTTGCCTTGAGACACAAACAACTCCCCATCACCTTGCCATACTTCCATGCCCAGAAAGAAATGCATGAGCCCCAAGTCCTGTTGTAATTTCTAAGTTTAACTGTTAGAAACCCTTCATGTACTTTTCTGATTTATTTCTGCCTACTTGTTCTGATTAATTAATAAGTTATTTACCATGTAAATACTGAAAATAAATACAAGTACATGCTCAACACATTATAGATCATCAACTGAAGGAAACAAAAAACAAGCACAGAAGTGACACAGTTGTTTTTGGACCAATGTCCCTGGAAAAACCCAATGCAGGAAAATCGGTGCAGCTATCTGAGGGTTTTATTATTGTGCAGTTTCTGAATACAATCTAGGTGCCAATACCAGCTCACCCAACAGAGAATAATCTCGATAGTAGTACCTCTCTACTTGGAAGAATATATTCTGGTTAAAACCCTGGATAAATACTCTGATAGCTCCCAGCTCCAATCTACCCTATGAAAACCCCAGCGTCGGCCTCTATGGATTGCGTCAGCCTTTCTGGCTTAGGGTCTGCCCAACGTCACCCTAGTTTTCCTTGCGTCAGCCTCTAGAGGCCCTGCGTCAACCCTTAGAGCCTTTGTATCACCCACGCTAGCTCTCTGAGGAACTACGCAGCTCCTGGCTACCTCTGCGTGAGCCTTGGCTGCCTCTGCATGAACCTCTAGCTAGCTTTGCGTCCCTCTCTCCCAGCTTCTGCGCTGATCCTCCTGGTACTATCTCTGCCTATATGCTTCTGTATTCACTACCCCTCAGCTGCAATCTCTCATCACTCTTTCGACTTCCTCAATAAACCCTGCCCTAGAAAATCAAAATTTTGATCAACTCGGTGTGTTCTCCAAGTGACCCTCAAGCCTCCTTTTATACTTTTCTCGTTGACAATTCAACGACCAAGATTAAGTCCCTAATCAACGTCTAAGATTAAATATGTCTTCATCCATGACTTTTGGACCCTTCTAACACAGTTTTATATTAATTCACATTAAAATTTTATTTTCCCTAAGTTTAGACTTAGGGACTCCATTAAAAATATTAATTATTTTAATATCTCTCAAAGTGTTTAGAATCTGCCAAAACCATTTCTGGGTATTGGAGATCTCATGTTCTTAGCCTCTCCACCAATTTTTGTGAGTAGAACACATCCTATGCTACCCCAAATCAACACTCCCACTTAGCGAGGACTGTGCTCTAGTAATACTCCTTACTAAGCATCACCCTAATCATCCAGCATCGGTCCCTGTGCTGATGCTAGGCCTGCTGCCTGACATCCTCTGCACTACTGCATCATGTACTACTACCCATGGCCCTGTGACCGCCACTACAGCATCTGTACAACAGCTCCCTTTGCATCCGTGCTACTGCCCATGGCCCTGCCACTGCCACTGATGCATCTGCACTACAACCCCTCTCATCATGCTGCATCGTGCTGCCCATAACATTGCCACTGCTAACTATTGCACTGTAACTTAGTTACTAAGAAGTAAGTAACTGATCTCCCAACTTTGACATCTCCGTTAGGCTAGAAACACTCTTGATGCTAAAGCTCCCTTTGTCACTGACAAGTGCTCCCTCTCTGACCTCTGCGCTGCTACAACAACTCTGTGCATATCACACTGCTGCCTCACGTTGTCTTGGGACTCTTGCACTATAGCTCCCTCTTTTTCTCCATCCACATCTGTCTCTACCGACATCCGCCAGTCCTGCTACTCCTCTTCGGGGCACCCGTAACAAGGTATAATCCAAGAGGCAAGGTACCTCAAGGATCCTACCCCTCATCGCCTGTAGTCCATCTGACTATAACTCGATGTCTCCCCACTTCCATTCAAGTGGCGTGTAAGCACTCATGGCACGGTCATCATTTGTCTCCAATTCTTTCTCCGCCCTTACTCACGCAGCCTTGGTCTCGGAAGCCTCTCCTTTGCTCTTCTTCCTCAGATACTGGCTCACATAATGATCCAGTTCCCCACAGTTGAAGAATTTGACCTTGGAGAGGTCCTTCTTCTTCTGTTTCTCCTGCTTTCCCTCAGATGCTAGGGAAACATACTCCTCTTCCTCCTTCTTGACTCTAATCCCCTTGTCGCTGCTTCCCGCCTTCCTTAGCCTTCTGATCTCTTCTTGGCAAAGAGCTGCCCACATTTCCTCCCAATCTGGAAGGGTCGCCCTGCCTAGTATACTCTAGACAAACACCTCCCAGTCTTCTGAGATTGCGTTCACGGTTGTTCTCACCATCAATTCTTGATCCGGCGTGGCCCCTATGGAAGTTAGTTGATCCCAGATCTCCTTCAATTGACCGAGGAAGGTGTTGATTTTTTCTCCCTTCTGCATCTGGTATGTCCGTAGCTGATTTTCTAGTATCATCTTCCTCTGCACAAAAGTAAGCTGATACAACTTCTTTAGGGCCTCCCACATCTCATTTATCGTATTCTTCTTGGCAATGTGTGGTACTACATGGTCCTTGACCCCTTCAAGGATGATGCTCTTGGCCCTCGCCATTGCATCCTCATACTTGTCGTTATCAGTTGGGTCAACTCGGACCACTATTGTCCTTAAGGCGAATTGCTTAAGATAGTTCCTGTCTGGAACGGATAAGATTTTGGCCTTCCAGACTACGAAGTTTGAGGCTCCGTCTAGTCTGCCCTGGTCTCTTACTCCATTCACTTCCATCTCGTTGCTCCTCTACTTCCCTTCTGGAAGTTCTCGGTGTGACTCCCTATGAGCCTTGATTGCCCTCCTAGAAACCCCTCTGCCAATGTCGAGGTGCCCCCACTCTAATCCTTAGTGCAACTACACCACTGATTCAGATTTCTTGGCTAGAAATCCTCAGTAGTAACTCCCTCCTCCTTGGTCTTGCCTTGTTAGGTATTGTTCTAACTACAGTACCCCACCAGCTTCACTCTGCAACTTACCCACAACCTCCTAAACCCCAACAAATTGAATGTTAGAGCTTTTAGGCTCCGCGCAATCCCGGCACCAGCAAAATCCACACCTCTTGGCGATGGGCGTCAATCCTTCCTAACTGAGAAAGATGACTGGGCACTACGTAGGTTGAGTCTGATCCCCTCTCACACTGCGTTGATCCTCTTCCCGGCTCAAACTCGATGATGCAAGCACCGCGTCACCCCTTCCTTGCTGCTTCTCTGCTAGGAACAACTTCTGTCACTCGGGACAACTATTTTCTACTGTTGTTTCTCTGCTCGGCTGATTTCCTCAGTTCTCCTCTGATCTGTAACCACCCTCTGATACCATGTTGGAATTTCTAAGTCTAACTATTAGAAACCCTTCATGTACTTTTCTAATTTATTTTTGCCTACTTGTTATGATTAATTAACAAGTTATTTACCATGTAAATACTAAAAATAAATACAAGTACATGCTCAACACATTAAAAATCATCAACTGAAGGAAACAAAAAACAAGCACACAAGTGACACCGTTGTTTTTGGACCAATGTCCCCGGAAAAACCCAATGCGGGAAAACCGGTGCAACTATATGAGGATTTTATTATTATGCAATTTATGAATACAATATGGGTGCCAAGACCAGCTCACCCAACAAAGAATAATCTCAGCAGTAGTACCTCTCTACTCGGAAGCAGATATTCTGGGTGAAACCCCGGATAAACACTCCGACAACTCCCAACTCCAATATGCCCCACGGAAACCCCAAAGTCAGCCTCTAGGGACTACGTCGGCCCTTTCTGGCCTAGCGTGTGCCTAGTGTCACCCTGTTTTGCTGGCTCTCTGAGGCACTGTGCAGCTCCTGGCTGCCACTGCGTGAACCTCTAGTTGGCTCTGTGTCCCTCTCTCTCAGATTTTGCGCTAATCCTCCTCGTACTATCTTTGCCTCTCTGCTTCTGTATTCACTGCCCCTCAGCTGCAATATCTGATCACTCTCTCGACTTCCTCAACAAACACTACCCAGAAAATCGAAATCTTGATAAACTCGATGTGTTCTACAAGTGACCCTCAAGCCTCCTTTTATACTTTTCTTGTTGACAATTCAACGGCCGAGATTAAGTCCCTAATCAACGGCTAAGATTAACTTTGTCTTGATCCATGACCTTTGGAACCTTCTAACATAGTTTTATATTAATTCACATTATTATTTTATTTTCCATAAGTTTAGACTTAGGGACTACATTAAAAATATTAATTATTTTAATATCTCTCAAACTGTTTAGAATTTGCCCAAACAATTTCTGGGTATTGTAGATCTCATATTCTTTAGCCTGTCCACCAATTTTCGTGGCTAGTCACATCTGATGCTACCCAAATCAACACTCCCTCTTAGCAAGGACTGTGCTCTAGTAATACTCCTCACTAAGCATCACCCTGATCATCCAGCATCGGTCCCTGTGCTGATGCTAGGCCTGTTGCCTAACATCCTTTGCACTACTACATCATGTTCTGCTACCCATGGCCCTGCCACTGCCACTGCTGCATCTGTACGGCAGCTCCCTCTGCATCTGTGTTGTTGCCCATGGCCCTGCCACTGCCACTGTTGCATTTGCACTGCAACCCCTCTCATCATGCTGCATCGTGCTACCCATAGCACTGCCACTGCTAACTGTTGCATTGTAACTCAGTTACTAAGAAGTAAGTAACTGATGTCCCAACTCTAACATCTCTGTTAGGCTAGAAACACTCCCAATGCTGAAGCTCCCCCTGTCACTGACAAGTGCTCCCTCTCTGACCTCTGCGCTACTGCAACAACTCTGTGCATCTCGCAATGCTGCCTCACGCTATCTTGGGACTACTGCACTGTAGCTCCCTCTTTCACTCCATCTACATCTATCTCTACCGACATCCGCCAGTCCTGCTACTCATCTTCGGGGCTCCGTAGCACGGTATAATCCAAGAGGCTGGCTACCTTGAGGATACTACCCCTCATCGCCTATAGTCCATCTGACTACAACTCGATGTCTCCCCACTTCTGCTTAAGTGGCATGTGAGCACTCATGGCACAGTCATCATCTGTCTCCAATCCCTTCTCCACCCTTGCTAGCGCAACCTTGGTCTCGGAAGCCTCTCCTTTGCTCTTCTTCCTCAGACACGGGATTGCATAATGATCCAGTTCCCCACAACTGAAGCATTTGACCTTGGAGAGGTCCTTCATCTTATGTTTCTCCTGCTTTCACTTAGATGCTAGGGCAACATCATCCTCTTCCTCCTTCTTAACTTTGATCCCCTTGTTGCTACTTCTCGCCTTGCTTATCCTTCTGATCTCTTCTTGGCGAAGATCTGCCCACATTTCCTCCCAATCTGAAAGGGTCACCCTGCCCAGTATACTTTGGAAAAACACCTCCCAGTCTTCTGAGACTGCATTCACAATTGTTCTCACCATCAATTCTTGATCCAGCGTGGCCTCTATGGAAGTCAGTTGATCCTGGATCTCCTTCAATTGACCGAGGAAGGTGTCGATCTGTTCTCCCTTCTACATCTGGTATGTCCATAGCTGATTTTTTAGTAGCACCTTCCTCTACATGGAAGTATGTTGATACAACTTTTTTAGAGCCTCCCACATCTCATTTGTCGTATTCTTCTTGGCAATGTGTGGTACTACGTGGTCCTTGACCTCGTCAAGGGTGATGCTCTTGGCCCTCACCATTGCATCCTCGTACTTGTCGTTATTACCTGGGTCAACTAGGACCACTATTGTCCTTAAGGCGAATTTCTTGAGACGGTTCCTGTGTAGAACGAATAAGATTTTGGCCTTCCAGAGTATGAAGTTTAAGGCTCCGTCTAGTCTGTCCTGGTCTCTTACCCCATTCACTGCTATCTCATTGTTCCTTACTTCCCTTCTGGAAGTTCTCGGTGTGACTCCCTCTAAGCCTCGATTTCCTCTTGGAAACCCCTCTGCTAATGTCGAGGTGCCCCCACTTCGGTCCTTAATGCAACTGCACCACTGATCCAGATTTATTTTCTAGAAATCCTTGGTAGCAACTTCCTCCTCCTTGGTCTTGCCCTATTAGGTACTGTTTAGACTATAGTACCTCACCAGCTTCACTCTGCAACTTACCCACAACCTCATAAACCCCAACAAACTGAATGTTAGAGCTTCTAGGCTCCGCAAAATCCCGGCACCAGCAAAATCCACACCTCCTGGCCATAGGCATCAATCCTTCCTGACTGAGAAAGATGACCAGGCACTGCATATGTCGAGTCTGCTCCCCTCTGCCACTATGCTGATCCTCTTCCCAACTCAAACTTGATGACGCAGGCACTGTGTCACCCCTTCCTTGCTACTTCTTTGCTAGGAACAACTTTTGTCCCTCGGGACAGCTGTTTTCTATTGTTGCTGCTCTGCTCGGCTGAAGTCTTCAGTTCTCCTATGATCTGCAACCACCCTCTGATACTATGTTGGAATTTCTAAGTCTAACTATTAGAAACCCTTCATGTAATTTTCTGATTTATTTTTGCCTACTTGTTCTTATTAATTAACAAATTATTTACCATGTAAATATTGAAAATAAATACAAGTACATGCTCAACACATTACAGATCATCAAATGAAGGAAAATAAAAAACAAGCACACAAGTGACACTGTTGTTTTGGACCAATGTCCCTGGAAAAACCCAATGCGGGAAAATCGGTGCGGCTATCTGAAGGTTTTGTTATTATGCAGAATCTGAATACAATCTGGGTGCCAAGACCTGCTCACCCAATAGAGAATAATCTCGGCAGTAGGGCCTCTCTACTCGAAAGCATATATTAGGGCTAAAACCCCGGATAAACACTTCGACAACTCCCAGCTCCAATCTGCCCCATGAAAACCCCAGCGTCGGCCTCTAGGGACTGCGTCAACCCTTTCTGGCCTAGCATCTGCCCATCGTCACCCTGGTTTGCCTTGCGTCAGCCTCTGGAGGCCTTGCATCAGCCCTTAGATCCTCTGTGTCACCCACGCTGGCTCTCTAAGGCACTGCGTAGCTCCTGGCTGCCTCTGCGTAAGCCCTGGCTTGCTCTGCGTGAACCTCTAGCTAGCTCTATGTCCCTCTCTCCTGGCTTCTGCATTGATCCTCCTAGTAATATCTCTACCTCTCTGCTTCAGTATTCAATACCCCTCACCTGTAATCTTTGATCACTCTTTTGATTTCCTCAGCAAACCCTGCCCCAGAAAATTGAAATCTTGATAAACTCGGTGCATTCTCCAAGTGACCCTCAAGCCTCCTTTTATACTTTTCTCATTGACAATTCAACGACTAAGATTAAATCTGGCTTTATCCATGAATTTTGGACCCTTCTAACACAGTTTTATATTAATTCACATTAATATTTTATTTTCCCTAAGTTTAGACTTAGGGACTCCATTAAAAATATTAATTATTTTAATATCTCTCAAACTGTTTATAATATACCCAAACCATTTCTGGGTATTGGAGATCTCATGTTCTTTAGCTTCTCCACCAATTTTCATGGCTATAGCACATTCGATGCTACCCCAAGTCAACACTCCCTCATAGCAAGGACTATGCTCTAGTAATACTCCTCACTAAGCATCACCTTGATCATCCGGCATTGGTCCCTATGCTAATGCTAGGCCTACTTCCCGACATTCTCTGCATTGCTGCATCATGTACTAATACCCATGGCCCTGCCACTGCCATTGCATCATGTACTGCTACCATAAATCAACAAATCCTTCATCTCAAACTCTCCTGCAAGGTCCTCCTTGTAATATTTGATAAGCTAATCATCACCTATCAGTATGAGATCATCAACATAAAGTAAAATTATCAACATTTTACATTCCACCACTATATGGTACGGGTTCGCATCTACTTCACTCTTCGTGAAGCCCAACCCAATGAAGTAGCTATCTATCCTAGTGTACCAAACACAAGGTGCTTGCTTCAACCCATACAACACTCTCTTGAGTCGGCACACATGCGACTCACGGTCGAAGGTTTCAAAACCTTCAAGTTGCTCTATGTACACCTCTTCCTCAATCGTGCCATTAAGGAAGGTTGTCTTTACATCCATTTGATGTATCTTCCAACCCATCTGCGCTAGTAGTGCCAATATAGATCTGATCGACGAGTACCTTGCAATGGGAGAAAAGGTCTCATCATTGTCAATCCCCTCTACTTGTGAAAAGCTATGGGCCACAAATTTAGCCTTATGCTTCTCCACACTACCATCTGCAACTTTCTTTACCTTGTAAAGCCAACAAGAGCTCACCACGGACTTATCCTCTAGTCTCGGGACCACATCCCAAACACTGTTATGAACTATGGAGTCATACTCCTCCACCATGGCATCCAAACAGGTTGTTGCACTGCTTCCTCAAAGGAAGATGGCTCTGTCACAACACATCCACTTATAAAAGCCATGTATCTAGTATACCTATCAGGTGACCTCCTTTGTTTGCATTGTGATGTGGGTTCTCCCACATTCTCTTTAGCATTCGACAATAATCTATCCACCTCTCTAATGAGCTTTCTCCCATCTTTGGAAGACTCTACCTAGGTGGATGTCTCTAGTTCTGCATTCTCTTGTTGTGGCTACTCCACATCAATCTGAGGCTCCTCAACCTTAGGAGCTAAAATATCCTAAGCTGCATGTAGTTGAAGTTCCCTCTCAAGGGAAACTCACATGGCCTTATCCTCATCAAATTTGACATCCCTGCGAACCACTGTCATCCGGTTGGTCGATATTACACCCTATAGTTGTGAGGTGTATCAGTATACCCCACAAATATCTCCAACTCTTTGTCGGCTCAAGCTTCTTCCGTGAATATTTGGTAACATGGCAATATATTGATGACCCAAAAATCCTGAAGTGACCAACATCTGGCCTCTTACCGAAATAAGCCTCCTCTGATGTCTTCATCCCAAGTATCTGATGTGGGCTACGGTTTTGAACATAAACCATTGTGTTGCATGCCTCATCCCACAAGTGTAGTGGTAGGCCCTGATCATGCAACATCGCCTTTGCTACCCCCACTGTTATCACCAAAATAGGACCCTGATAGGCTGCTGATAAAATTACCTTAGTGTAACTATTTCAAACCAATCTTTTAGTTGAGGCTTAGCCTCCTTAGCCTGAGAGGGCTCTCTCAAAGGGTTAATGATATTTATTAAAGATATGGATAGATGGCTAACTCTATGGTTTGTGATTTTATATGTTTATAGGTTGAAAGATGGAGACTTGCTACCATTGGGCTATGGAGTCAGTGACAGAGATAAGGATAACAAATAGCTCTTCTTATAAAACTGAGGCTTGCATATACTTCAATGAAAGAGTGACACATTAAGGAAAGTCTTAATAACTTGAATTTCATAGGAGTCAGAGCATGTGGGCATGAATTCTGAGTAATGATACATCAAGGTATTCAAAATGAAAGAATTTAAAGTGATTGATCAGAGTTTAATACCTAAAGGAAGTCAGAGCATGAGTAACCATAAATTCTGAGTAGCTAGTATTAAAACATTGAAGAAAAAACATCCAAAGATAGGATCCAAGAACTCAATTCACCATCGTTTAACACTTAAACGAAGTCAGAGCATGTTCCTCCATGAATTCTGAGTAATAAGAATTAAGACTATGGAAGTAAAACATATCAAAGATAAAAGATAAAGCTCACTGAAGTACACTAAGAATCTCAGCTTCAGAAAAGTCCAACTGCTTCTGTATATATCAGTCCCTGCACAACATTTACAAAAGTAGTCTTTTTCTATAACATTTTCCAACCCTTAGTGCATTACATCTTCTCCCATATATAGAGTTCATTACATGACTTAGATTCCTTCCTCCAGCATGAGGGGAATTCGAATTCTTCCTAATCTGACACCTATTGACACTTAAAACCAACTATTTAATATAACTGACTGTTAACTAGCAGTTCTAGAGACCTAAAACAATTAGGAGTGTAACTCCTCATCATGTTATGACTAAACCACCTTAACTAAACATTGAATGCATTCTTTGACAGCTGCAACCTCATGAGGTCGAATTTGATGAAGCCTCCCACGTTGTCACCTTATTGCTAATGATAAACCCTAGAAATTAGGGAACATGTTTCCCTGTTTTTAGGTTTAGGATCTTTGAAAATTATCACGTGGGACAGAGCCTTTATCTTCTCATCCATGACATATTTTATGAAACTGAAGGAGGTTTTTGTATTCCATTCTATCTAGAACAAAAACCTCTCTTGGTTTTTTAAAACACTTCTCCAGTTGTCCAGAATCTGTCCTTGAAAAACACGTGTAAAACAGGAAAAATCTGTTCTCTGAAATTAGGGTTTCAAAGAAAGCTTAGTATCTCCCAACTAATAACACTTATGAATAAAGTGAGATATTTTATTGTAGCTGGAGAGTTGATGAAGAGAAACCTCCTTCAGAATTCCAAAATACCTTTTCCTGTGACCAAAAATTGATCTTGAAAAAGACTGCTAAAACCAGAAGACAAAGCTTGGCTTTCAGCAATTTCATAGCGGAAGTTTAACCATAAATTTCTCCCACCTCATAATGAATTTGAAGAAACTGAAAGATTTTTTTGTAGTTAAATATGTTAGGAATAAAAACCTCTTTTAGTTTTCAAAATTGAGTTCTCAGCTGCTCAAGAACCCTTCTGGAAGTTGACTAATAAAAGCAGAAAACAGAGTCTTTTATACTGAAACAGGCTATTTCAGTGGTTTTGTAGCGTGCTACGAAAACTCCTAGTTCAGAATCCACGATTTCGTAGCTAACTCAAAAAAAATTCAAAATGATGTGAGATATGACTTCTAAACACATGGTGAGGCTTCTAGGACATGGAATGAGGCTGTCAAACTTTATTTGGAAAAAAGAATGACACTTATTGAGATGAGATGACTCAAAACCTATAAGACTATGACTAGAAACAAGGAAAATTTTCCAAAGTTTAGAAACAAAAATTTTAGGGTGATAACACCTACTATGCTTATGTTCTTCCTCTTAGCCACCCCATTCTGCTGAGGGTTATGGGGTGCCATCAACTCCCGTTTAATCCCTTCCGCTGCACAGAATTTCTTAAAATCATTGGAGACATACTCACCATCATTATCACTCCATAGAGCTTTAACCTTCTTGCCCGACTCTTTCTCCACCAATGCTTTAACCTCACAAAACTTTGTGAAGGTTTGATCATTTTTCTGCATGAAAAATATCCAGTATTTTCGAGAAAAGTCATAAACAAATATAACATAATACTTTTGTTTGGTCGTGGATACTATCGAGAATGGACCACACACATCTGAATGGACTCGCTCTAGAATAGCCCCTGCTCGACTATCTTTGTTGTGAAAGGAAGACTTGGTATATTTACCCAAAGTACACCCCTTGCATGTATCAACTTTCTCTATCGTACCTTTGGGAAAACCAGTGGAGATCTGTTGCATGATCTTCAAAGCCCCATGATGCAAGTGGCCCAATTTCTTGTGCCAAAACTCGCCAATGTCTCAGTTCTACACCATCTCTACTTTCATGCTCAAAGAAACACAAATCCTCTACCTCCATCTTATAGAGATTATTCACCTGAATCCTTATCTTCTTTACTTGACCCGTGGCTATATGTCGAAGGAATGCCTTTCCTTTCGAGAAGATCACATCACAACCTTTATCCTCAAACATGGCAATAGATACCAAGTTCTTCTTCATCTCGGGCACATACATAACATTCTTGAAGTTGAGTGGAGCCCCATGCTCCCTCTGAAAAGTAACTGTGCCTAATCTAAGAGCACTATACCTCCCTTCGTCACCCATCTCGATATGCATCTGGAGATCTTTCTCCTCCAAGTAACTGAATAACTCCTTGGCACCAGTCATGTGGAATGAAGCTTCACTGTCTAAGTACCATACACTTCCCATCATTGATGACACCATGCATGCAATGAGGGAAAATTCCAATTCGAATTGCGAGGTCAAGCCTCACTCGCCACTCCTCTTGAGGACTTCTTCTTAGCCTTCTTGAGTGGACAATTTGTAGCAAAATGGCCCAGCTCATGACAATGAAAGAATTTCACTTTCGTCTTGTCTTTCTCCTTGCCTCTATGACAAGAATCCAATTTGGAATGGGAAGATTTCCCTTTGCCCTTCTTTTCCTTAATTGCTAAGGCACAGTTCTCTTCATCATAAGTCTTTGATGAAGAGCCATCACTAGTGTTCCTTCTGATCTCCCGCTGCATCAAATCTGACCACAATTGTTCCCAATCTAGCAGCTTCTCCCGACCATTGACAGAGTCCTGATAACTATGCCAACTCTTTGTGAGTCCCAAAAGAGCAAGACTCACCATATCATCCTCGAGAACCATGATTCCAACACTTCCAAGTTCATCACAACATTGAGCAAACTTGGTCAAGTATTTTGGAATAGTCTCGCCTTTCTCCATTTTGATTTTCCGAAGTTTTTCCTTCAGTTCCAATTTACTTTGGTCACTGTTGTTCTGATACAAGTCCGTCAATTATTTCCACATAGCATACGAAGTTTCCTTACCATAGAGACTCAAGCATGTGGTCTAGAACTCCCTCAAGTATTATCGGCCTCACCTTTGCCACACACTTCCATTCAGCCAAATTTTGTGCATCCGATGTTGTTGGCTTAGGAATGTCTTGATCAACGAATTCCTTCAAGCCATTATCCTCTAGCATAGCCTCCATTATGTCCCTCCAGGCTATATAATTCGAGTTTCCTTCCAAGGAATACTCGAGCCGCAAATCATAGAATGACATCTGAAGTATGTATTACAAATTCAAATTTCACCTATAACGCAAAACTCAATACTTCAAAATCTCCTCTAGTATATTGAATTCAACTTCGATACCATGTAGAATTTCATGTAGATTCACAAGTTCATGAAATGTACTAAAGCACAGGACAAGAATCTACTTCTACTTTCAACCAGTGGAAGCCAATAGATCGATGAAAACAATATGAACAAGAAGAAGACAAGTCAATGGCACATAACACAATAAGTTTTCATCAGGAAAGCCACTGCTCAAAACCCCACCTATCTGTATTGCATTAATCAGAAATCGAGTGAAGATACAAGGCTTGTTCTCACAAGAACAATTTTGTACAAGAATGCTCAACTCTCTACCTCACAATCTAGCTCTTAGCCAACACTTAGCCAATTTCCACTGCCTGCCAAGCCCCTACTTCCTTGCACAATTCCTAGGATGAATAAATTGTATTTAAAGGGAAGTCATGCTTCCAAAACTGCGCAATACAAACATAGGTCCTTCTCTGACTGCATGCATGATATTTACAACTCAGTAAATCATACAACTGAGAGTACATTGTCCCTGCACTCTAGTCTCAACTGGGTATTTCTCTGAACTGACATGCATGGGTTTGTTATGAGGGAATCTTCAGTTAACAGGAGTAACACTTGTGGATGCACCAGTGCACCAACTAACTGTTAGTCCTCTATTACTTCCACAAATAGTTAGAACTAATTTAACTAACCATAACTCAGGAAACTGAGTTATCTAATTACAACTCAATTTAAACTCATCCTGGACCCCTAAAACTTAGGGAGAACATATACATGACTACATAAAGACTTCCAACTCGAAATTCCTAAGATAATTAAGTTAATTAAAATTAATTAACTATTTACAAGCTGCTCTGAGAATAGAATTCGATTGTAATTCTCAGTTTAATTCAAGGATAAATTAAACTAGAATTTCTTGTTGCCATTTCCCAACACTTTTCTAGAGAATGATTAGATCAAGAGGTAGATTCAGAAGATGTTGCAAAAAGGGCACATTAGGCCAAGCTCATCACCCTGTGGGAGCCTGATTGTATTGGTATACAAGAATGATGGGACCTGGAGACTTTGTATTGATAATCAAACGTTGAACAGGATCACTGTCTGGAATAGGTACCCAATCCCACAGATTGATGACCTTCTGGACCAGCTCAAGGGGCAGGGGGGATATTTCAACAAGATTGTCTTGAATTCTGGTTATCACTAAGTGCCTATCGAACCCTGATGAATGCCCCCGCAACCTTCATGATATTGATGGACAACATCTTGCAACCCTTCACCAATGCATTCATGGTGGTGTATTTAGATGGTATCTTGATCTTCAGCCAAAGTTGGGAAGAACACCTCCACCATATCTGACAGGTCCTTCAAACCCTACGACAACACAACTTGTGTGCTAATTTGGAGAAATGCACTTTTGGCATGACCCAGGTTCAATATATGGGGTACATCATTGATGAGAAAGGTGTGCATGTGGACCCAACCAAGATACAAGTCATTCAGTATTGGCCTACCCCAACCACTCTAATAGAGCTCCCACAGCTTTCTGGGTCTTGCCAATTTCTACTGCACGTTCGTGTTGGGGTTCTCTCATATCACTTGGCCTTTAAGTCAAGTCACTGAGGGCGGAGTGAAAGTAAAGTTTTTTTGGTCCAAAACCAAACAATAGGTGTTTGTCGAGTTGAAGCATCACCTCTTCTCTGCACCAGTGCTCACATTACTAGACCTTTAACAACTATTTGAGATTGAGACAAATGCCTCCGACTATGTTATCGGTGCAATTCTTACTCAACAGGGGCATCTAGTGGCATACCACAATGAGACACTTTTAGAAATAGTATGAAAGTATCCCAGTTACGACAAAGAAGTGTATTCCATTATGTAGGCTTGCCATTAATGGAAGGATTACATTCTGGGGAAGGAAACGATCATCAACACAGAACACCGACCCATGTAATTTATACAGACACAGGGGAAGTTTCATAAGTATTGCCATCAGAAATGGTCCACCTACCTACAACAGTTCCATTTGAACATTAAGTACAAGAAGGGAATCACCAATAATGTTGTAGACTGCCTTAGCTTACCACCATTCATGGTGCTGATCACTGTGCTCAACTCTTATGGGTATGGGACTTCAGAGTGACCGCATATTTACCAGAGCAATCCAGAATTTGGCAGCACATACCAGACACTCCTGGAAGGGAAGCAAGTTCCAAATTTTCACCTTGAGGATGCACTGTTATGCCACCTAGTACACATTTGTGTTCCTTCAAGCGAGCATGCCAAGATGATTTGGGAAGTGCACTATAGTCGGGTCACTGGACATTTCAGAGTAGAGAAAATAGTGGCAGTACTGCAGGATTATTTTTATTGGTCGATACTTCGTTAGGATGTTGGGAAGAACATTAGATCCTGCACTGCCTGCGTCATTTCCAAACCAACCATCAAGAAGAAAGGCCTATATATTCCTTTACCTACTCCTAGTCGACCTTGGGAATATATATCCATGGATTACATGTTGGGCCTTCCTTCTACTAAGCATGACAATGATTGTGTTTTCATGGCCGTCGACATATTCTATGAGATGACCATTATGGCGCCCTGCAAGAAGAGTATCACAACAAAGGCCACTGCTAAGCTCTTCTTTGAGCGAGTGTGGGTACACTTTGGGATCCCACAGTCCATTATCTCAAATCGGGATAACCGATTCCTAATTACATTTTGGTCAAGTCTTTGGTCAATGTTGGATACCAAACTTACTAAGTCCACGATGTTCCAACCCCAAACTGATGGCCAAACAAAGGTCGTCAATAGGATGATGGTACACATTCTGTGCATGTACAACTCGAAGCATCCACACACATGGGATGAAAGCCTACCCTATGTCCAGCACAACTACAACAGAGCTCTCCATATCTTAACGAGCCATAGCCCCTTTCAGGTAGAGTTGGGATTTCAACCATTATGTCCCACTGATGTGGCCATACCATTTACAACTACTCAAGCATATTCGGCTCACGTCCAGTCTGAAGTTGACAGGGCTAACAAATTCATTGAGCACATTCAACATGTCCTCCAACAATTCCACGATATATTGGATAGAGCCAATGCTAAGTACAAGAAGCGCCATGATCAAAATCGAGTGTCGCGCAAGTTGCAGGTGGGTGACAAAGTTTGGCTACATTTGTAGAAGGAGTGCCTCCCTGGACCCCACCGCAAGCTTTTCTCGCTCAGATATGGGTGATACACCATCACCAAGGTTGTATGTGACAATGCCTTTGAGCTTAGCATCCCACCGTTCCTTGTTCTTCACCCAGTGTTCAATGTAGACCTCCTTCGGCCATACTTTCCACCATCGTTGGACACATCTAACATTGCAGAAAAAATCACACCAACAGGGCTCAACCCAGACTGCATGGAACATTCCACAACTGATCATCTCATGGATATGCAGATCAAGAACACTTGCCAACAAAGGATCCAACTATATTGAGTTGTCAAAGCAACCCAACTCCTTCACCAGGGCAAGTGGTTCACAAGGGACCATGTTTAACATAAATTTCCTCACCTCATGGAGGCTTTGAACGCAATGGGGACCATTGCTTCCTAAGGGGGGAAGACTGATCCAGGTGGATATTGGTGGCCACCCACCTATTCCACCTATAACTCTAGTCAGTTTCATTTGTTTCCTTGTTTATTTCAGCATTTACTATTTTTAGCAGATTTTCGAGTCCTGAAATTTCGAAGCAGTTTTGACCCCCTAAACGACATTTTTATGAGGTATGCAACAAGCTCGTAGCCATGGGTAGGGGTTTGTAGTAAATCATGTAGTACTTGGAGAGACCTTTCCAACAAGGTATCGTACACACCAAACAAAGATAATATGACCAAGTCACAACCTCGGGAAGTTGGCTGCCCAACTAACCCCAACGGGGCCCACAAACTCTTGGTGTTACATCTCTTGGGGTTAGGGTTTTGTTTGTTTAGGGTTTTCCCTTGTTTTTCAATACTAAATAGGCCCTTGAGCCTCATTGTAAAATAGTTCATAGGCATGTAGCCGCCACATCTCTTCTCGAAGATAAGCTACCATCTCCCCAGCTAGTTTATTTCCATTCTGTTTGTAAGCATATTTTAGTATTTTGATATTAATGAAATGAAGTGCTATTTCTATTGCATCTCCGTATTTATGGTTATATTTGTAATTTTTTGCGTTCCTTTTTAAGTTTGGATTATATCTCCACCTACAATGTGAGGGATTTATCTGTCCCAACCTCTCAACTTTACCATGTATCCCGCCATTACCATTCAAGGGATTCCTAGGCCTATGAGGTATCGACCCTCTGGGCTTTACCATGTATCCCATCCCAGGATTCCTAGGCCTAATCAAGGGTACTCACCTCTAAGCTTTACCGTGTATCCTATCATTCATCGGTCAAGGGATTCCTAGGTTCAATCGAGGTGTTCACATTCAGGCTTTCCCATGTATCCCATCCTGGGATTCCTAGGCCTTGTGAATAATCATGGGACCACCCCACTCAACTTCGATTCCATCTAGCAATCCATCTCAACCATATACAAAAGAACCCACCATACCATGGTTATCCATAAATGGCAAGGCTAGGCTAAAAACACTGTCACACCTGGCAAAACCCATACCCATCATAGTAAGAGAACCAAGAACACACATGCATAACCATGCATGCTAAATCTAGCAAGGAAAACACACATGCAAATTGATACCTACAAATAATCCTACTTTCACTATTAGATCCTACTCTTCCTTGCTTGATTTTTTCTTCCTCTTGCCTCTTTATTTTTCTTGATCCAATGCTGAAGTGCTCCAAGAAAACTCTAAGTGTCCAAGATTGTGAGAGAGAGAGAATAGAGAGAGAGCTCCAAAACTGAACTGAAAAAATATTACACTGACAAAAGGTACCAACTGATCCTCAAAATCCTTTTTATTAATGAGGCCTCTATTTTCTTCATTTTCAACTATTTTCCTTCATTTTCCTCTTCACATGCAACTTGTGACCTTTCACCTCCCCTTTCTCCTAATTTCCTTTATTTTCATAAATAAAATTTCAATTAATGTTTTTTTACCTTTCCAAAGCCTTTTCCATTGTCTTTGCCAATTTCCTTAGCCATAATAAACCAAATGAACACCCACAATAGGACTTATTGCCCACATTTAGCTTGGAAACAATGTCCCATAACTGTGGTTATTATTTTGCCTTTATTAACTTTTACTACATGGAATTTTCACCAAGGTTGTTACATAGTGGCTTTAATTGAGGATCAAGAAAAACATTTAATATGCTAATATGTAGGGAATGTTATGTGGGTTATCACATGATTTCCATTAACATGGCATCCTATGTGACCCTCTTTTCGAATATCCACCATACATGTCACTAGATGAGACGATTTTGAGCTACACTACCTCCCTAACGTGGCCATACATGCAAACATTTATGGCCAACTAGGTTTCTTGATGTTTCCATTAACAATTAATTTTGGTACTAACCTTTATAATGAATTCAATCATTAAGTAATTTCAGCCATCGCGTCAACTATTAAGCCCACTCTCTGCAAATTTTTGGGATTATCTTTCACATTTAGCAAGGTTGAGTTTAGTCGATTGATGTTGGAACTATCTATGGAGGCATTAGTGAAAACGACTAAGGATTCTTGGAACACAAAGTATTGTTGCCAACTAATCCTTCCACAATAAAAATCTACAAAAAGTATGTCTCTCTCTTCTCCAAAATATGGAGCATAAGTTTTAGATTTATTGTTCAAGTTGCTTTGAAAATATATGTGTGAATCCCTCTCATGGTTTTCCTATGTGTTAGTTTTTGAAAGAAATTTGTGTATATTCACAATAGCATGCTCATCGTCAATCATATAATCCCCATCCACTTTCTCCATGCACCCATCATATCCTTAACCGATTGTATTTTATCAATATTTAAACATATATTTGAAGGTATATTTATTGCAATGGGTTTTTATTTACAACCTATTATGCACAAATTCGTATTTGAATTCCAATAATGCCATATTTTACTCATGTTTCAAGCTACTCATTACTCAACCTAATGTTGAGCACTATTTTTCCTGCATGTCATTATTGCAATGTATACCAGAGTTTTTAAATCACCAAATCATTCTCAAGCAAGGGTTGTAAATTCCCTTTGTTATGATATTTTCCAATTTTCCATCCAACTGAATGTTATTTTGCAAATGTATCATGTCACGAACAGAATCATATCCATTTTCCTGTGTTGGTTGTGTTTTACATCAGAGTATAAAGGTTGCTCTTCATATCACTTGGGCCTTTAAGACCCTCGGTTTTGGGCCCAAACGAGGTGTTCAGATGAGAAGAAGCTTTCCCTCTTGAACTGAAATGTAATTATGAATAGATCTCAGGTTTTCATTGTCACAATTGATTTTAGGTCCACGCATTGGAGAACTCACATTTTCTTATGAAATCTCAGTTCATATAATAAATTTTGAGACATAGAGGCCTCTGTATTTTCAAAAGAAGAAACTTCACACATGGCATGTTGTTCTTTTCATATGACTATAATATCCTATGACTATGGTTATCATGGTAGCCCATTGACTTTTATACTTTCTTTTTGCATTGCCACTCATGTTTTGAATTGTTTGGTATAGTTATCTTAGGCCATGATGAGTTCTATGCTTGCATAATATGATATCATTTTATTGTATAGTTAATGGATCACCTAATTCGTTCACCAAGATGGCCTAGATTTTACTCCTTCGCGTTGATTTTTCATATGCTACATACCAGTACAACCATGCTATAACGACCATTGTCATTTGTTTTTTACAATACCTGTCAACATATGATACCTTGTTCATTGATGTTGATGGTTTTATTTATCACATATTACATAGTCAAAGTCATGTTACAACATAATACCTTTTGCACAATCCTTCACTCATCTTGTTCCTTTCACAACATTTTACTTTAGGACTTTATGACATTCGTTATTGTGTAAACTTTGTCTTTTCTTATAGTTTGGACCTTCAACCAATACGATATATGCATGCATTATCTTGAGTTATTTAAATTACGTTGGAGTAACATGTCACCCTACATATGATGACTTCCACCATTGTTTCAATCGTAGCATTAACATTGTGATAATATACACACGAGTTTAAACCCTTCCCCTACAAGAAATCTTTCCGTGTGTGTTTCGTTTTCACTCATATGATTAGTAAAAGTAATTTGAATGGTTATTTCTTTACTTACAAAGCATTATGATTATTCATTTTAAATAGTATAAGCTTCTTCAGCCTGGGAAGAGGCCTTAAGATAAGAAGGAACATCAAGCCAAGACTATTTATTCACTTTTACTTTCATTGGAATGACATGTATAGTTTATATGACAGTTTACAACATGTATATTCTACAATTTCCTTCATTCTAGCTACAACATTCACAGATTTTGGCACAACATGTATTTTGGACAACACTTTATTTCTTCAGTTTTTATGATTTGTGGCTTATATTTTGAGATATGCCCCTATATGGTTTTGTTGTCGTTGCTACAAAACCCTCCAAAATTTTGGCCTACACCAAATTTCGAAGCCTACCTTGGTCTTGTATATTGTCATCGCAAACATTGAAATCCATTGTATGTTTTTTCTTCAAGTGTTTTGGTCCCCCTTGCAAGAAAAGCAAAATGTCATATTTTCACATGTTAAGTGTCACACAATGTATATAATCCAGTTTTGGTGGTTTCAAGGGGTTATCTTTGTGAGAATAAGTTTATCTTACCATGTAAACATTCATCGCACTCATTCCCAAAGTTGTAAGCATTGTCACACAAGTGTCCTCACGGTTGTTGCAAAGTGTATCTTTAGTGTCACACTTGTCGTAAGTTGTCGCAAAGGTTGTTGCATTGAGGGAAGTATGTGTTTATGTGTTCCGGATGATATATGTTGTGTCATCAAGTACTCTAAGTGTGTGATCACAATCAAGTATTATCACTATTCACATCAACTTCACCGATTCCACACTTAGTCAAATTTCAGAAAATTTCAACCCACTTAACCTCATTCCGCCTTCCTGAACTACAAATTGTGCAGTCCCATCCCTCAAGTTGCAACCCTGCCTCTTGACATTTCACAATGCGTAGTTCCTGCCTCCCAAGACTACGTTGTCTCAGTGCCCAAGCCTAGACCTTAACCTCCAAAATTGCGCAATTCAGCCCTCCATCCCTGCCCCAACTATGCATTGTGCAGTATTTGAGCTCAAGCCCATCCCTTAAGCTCCTGAGATATGCAATTG
Source organism: Pinus tabuliformis (assembly GCA_031772625.1). Taxonomy (NCBI): domain Eukaryota; kingdom Viridiplantae; phylum Streptophyta; class Pinopsida; order Pinales; family Pinaceae; genus Pinus; species Pinus tabuliformis. Next base: position 593,948,201 of record CM062812.1, on the reverse strand, counting down.
TGCAATCACCAATTCTGCTCTGCCTTCTAGGATTGTACAATTAGCTAAAACAACGCAAAACCCCTCAGCCTGGCTCACTGAATCCCAAAATTGTGTTATATGCTTGCCCATTCCAGCCCGAACTGCGCATTGTGCAGTCTCAAGGCTCAAGCTTCACCCCTATGCTTGATTTGTGCATTGCGCAGTCACTGAACCCCTCCCTCAGCCTATCACCTGATTCCAACTCAGTTAGTGGATCAACATGCAACATCTTAGACTAGGGGTTTATCAGACTCATGTTGTCTTGTCATGAGTAAATTGCAGATGTGGGTACTCTATCATATCATGACAGGATGATGAATAAGGAGATGAAGAAGGGAAACATGCTATAAGACATCTTTGTAGTTGATTATACAAGCTCATTAATCACGAGAAAGCAAAGGGACACGAGTTTGCTACCACAGCTCAGCACTGGACATCATTGAATACTCCTTACCTCTAAGCCACATGGATGTAGACAGAAGAGAATACTCAAGAAGACACATAGAAAGGAGAAGCAAGAATGGCTTGACATTGTCATGTCATCATGCAGTCCATGTAAGCAGTGTCATGTCTTGTTATGTCAAGAGTCATCATATGCCACATCATTATTGTGGATTATGTAATTATCTATTCAAAATTTATTGTAAAGTGGAAGTCCAAAGGACACATACAAAATATGAAGAGTCATGTAAAGTAGAAAAATCATAGGAAGTAAAACAGTCATGAGGGTAGTCAAAGAGTCACAAGGGAGGTGAAGCATCACCCCATTAGTTATACATACACCCTCACTGTATGAGCAAAGAAATTTTCACCTTGGCTCCTCCCGCAAGGCATTAGAGAGACTGTAGTGCCCCGCTCTAGCTGACTGACAGTGATATAACATTAACATTTATTTAGCCCTAATGCCCACACCTTATTCTTTGAGGACCTCAAGTTGAGGATCTGGACACATGACTCTATTATTAGTGGTTGTGATATTAGTGGTTGTGATGTTTATGTATGTTCTCCATTGATATTATGATGAATATAGCATTAATGGTTATGTATGTTATCTATTGGTATTATGATGATTGTAGCATTAATGGTTATGCATGTTCTCTATTGATATTATGATGATTGTAGCATAACTGGCTACGTTTGGTCTCTATTGAATTTATGATGATGATAACAATGAAGGATATGTATGCTCTCTATTGATATCATGATGATGATAGCTTTGATGGATAGGTATGTTTTATATTGATGTTACGATGATGATAGCTTTGATGGATATGTATGTTTCCATTGATGTTATGATGATGATAGCCATGATGGATGTGTCCCTATGTTAGCTACTTACATTAGTTTTGGTTCACAATGAACAATGATGCGAATGACTAGGTGATGTTGATGATGTTATTATGACAATGACTAACACTGAGAAACCTTGTTACTGATGATTATTGAGTATGGCAAGAAACCACTAGAGGCACTCACATATGATGAGTTGACAACAACTGGTTTGATGAAAATTTATATTTTGTCTTTGAAATTCTAAGTCAATTTTGAAACCTGTTATATGTGTATATCTATATTCTGATGATATGTTAGTGGTTGCAGGCACAGATTAGTTGCTTGGCCGAATGACTCACATATGGGTGATGGGGTTGTACAATTGGATGGAACTACATGGGAGGGGTGAGACAGTGTCTCTGATCTCACCCACTAGAACTCCCGTCGTGACCTGGGTTGTAAAGGTTGAAACACCTTCACCTTGAAGATCACGATGTCGTGGGGGCAGGTCCCAAAGTTGGGTCGCTCATGAGGATTTTACTGGGGGGCATGCATCAAGGCAGATTCCTTGATCCCCAACACCATTAGTCTCACTATAGTAGGCAACATAAGATATGATAGTGGTGATTATTAAGGAATTTAAACTTCTGTGATCCATAACATTGTATAGAAATCTTCGGCAAAATCACATAACCAATATTTCGTCGACGCGTTTCGAACCAACCAGTGTGGTTCATCGTCAGGACAAGATGAAGAACTGATCTGGCGTAGCGAGAATAAATTTATTCTCGCTACGCCAGATCAGTTCTTCATCTTGTCCTGACGATGAACCACACTGGTTGGTTCGAAACGCGTCGACGAAATATTGGTTATGTGATTTTGCCGAAGATTTCTATACAATATGATAATGGTCTTTGTCGTTGCACCTATACTTTCCCCTCGTAGCCACTGAATGCTTGAAGGGCAAGTGGTGTGGCACCCTTGGAACTTCAAGGGAATTTCTTGAAGGGCATGACCAACTTGGCACCCTTGGCATCACAAATAAGTTGTTAGGTGTGACACCCTTGGAACTTCAAGGGAAGTTTTTGAAGGGTATGACCAAAACTTGGCACCCTTGGAAACATTAAGAATAAATAAATTAATAAATATAATCAAGATATGGAAACCATGTAAATTCACATCAAGTGGTAAATGATGTTAGAAACAAGGTAATTAAATCAAGAATAAAACTTGGGTTAAGGGGATCATAAGAAGAAATAAAATATTTTACCTTAAAAACTCTACCCTTCCCATGTTGGAAAATATTAGGTAGATAATGTAACTTAATTAGGTAAAAAGGGGAAAGAGGGACATAAATGTAAGTATAAATATTAATCCTAAAATAGTTAAACCTAACTAAGAGAAGAGGGTGGTGAATTAAAATAAGATTAATAAATTAAATTTTAGAGAAATTTAAAAAACCTCCATGTGGAAACAACCAACGTAAGAATATCCATCTAAGAGGTAACTTGAGTTAAATTAGGAAGTAGATAGGGGATCAAATCTGTGACTTATCGGGATGACAGGAAATTGCACCATGGAAAGGGGGAGGGGCACTATGAGGAGCTCGAGGAACCGTGCTCGAAACCCAATTCCCCTAGCCACTTGTGGGCACTAGGATACCTTAACCCGCAGAAGGCGAAGCATGGCAGAGAGGCATGGTATGAACAGTTGCGTCGGGATGATGCGAATGGGTTGATGGAACTAACATTGTTTGATTGTCCACAGGGAATCACTAAATAGGGTATGGCTCCAGCAAAGAGAGGGTGTATTCGTGGCAGTAGGGGCCCTGCCCACCGAGCAACCAAGAGACCAAGCACAATGGAAGGCCACAGGGGCCCTAAGCCTGTTGAGCACCTCATAGCAGAGGTAGCAGCGACATACCAGGAGGAAACGGATGAAGGAATCCAGAAGTTGATTGACAACTAGGAAGCGAAGATAAAACATGAAAGTGAACCAGACGAGGAGATAGAAGACTGGAGGATGATGGTTCCTGATCCAAGGAATACACGAGGTAGAATTACGCAGTTCAAACACACCATGTACTTGTACTTCTTGATGAAAAGTCTGCTTGGCAAATCAATGGAACAAATCTCTCTGGGGATGGCAGTCACAATGCAGGGCCTGCCTAGTTATAAAAATACATGGAGAAAATCATATTTTAGCTGCACAAACAAGACATCAGGATGGATCGTATTGACCATCACATCCCTTGCATCTTGGAGTTGTATGGAATGCCAGGGGAAACTGCTGAAGATCCTGCTCCTGTAGCCTCTGTCTCTGATGAGAAGAATGCCCAAAAAGACTAGATTCATCATGCTTAGTTTTTGTTTATGCGGGTAGCTTTTAAATTTCCTGTTGCATATGTCAGTTGTTATAGTTATATAGTATTTGGACACGAGACTGAGACTTACCTAGCTTTTCTAGAAAGACTGAAGCAATTTTGTTTTTGGATGGCATATAATGTTGACCGATGGCCAACAGACTTGGTTTCCCCTCGGGGCAAGTTGAGGCCACCTGGTAAATCTGTGTGGTGTAAATTTTCCTAATATATAATAGAAAATGGATGGACCTGCCAAACTTTACAAAAAAAAAAAATGTGACTTATCAATTGACTTTAGTAATGAACACAAATTAAGGAGTAAAAAAGGGGGATCAAGAGACAATTAGGAGAAGAAATAAGAATCTTTTTGAGGTGAGGAAAAATATTATTTTTAAATTAAAATTTAAGTAAATAATTTTGGAGATCCTTGATGAGAGAGTGACATATGGGTGGATGAATAATAAAACTATTGGATTAACAAAATTAATTAAGTATTCTTGAAATGCCAAGTGTCACCTATGAGGACTCCTGTAAAAGAAGGGGTAGGCCATGGGAGAAGGGACTTTTCTTTACCCTATTGTTGGATGGATGAGATTATGTCAAAGTAGTGACTACGAGCTATAGTGAGTTTGGTGAGGTAGGGGACTTTAGAGAGGGGACTCTTGAGCCAAAGAGTGCTCTCCTCTACCAGCTAATACATTCCTTCATTGTACAACCCCATAGCAGCTCGAGGGTCTACGGGGAAGTAGAGTACCCAAGGAGTAGGTTGGGAGGTCAACCGGTGGGTCACTGCATTCGGATTAAGCACGTCGACATTCATACTTGGAAGCAACTGACAACAAAGGAAGGCAAGTAGCGGCAAGTCAAGTTTGAATCTCGTCTCCTGGTGAATGGTACCTATGTTGTTATAATATTCTTTTGTATGACTTCATTATGGCTTTAGTTAATAACATGTAAATTAGATGATATGTTCAATGAAGTGAAACTTAGGGATTTTTTATATAGTGCTTAATAATTTTTGAGTTCCCAATGCTATTTTCTTATGGTTGTATTTTTAGTTTTTTTTAGATAAAAATAAATAAATAAATAAATTATAGTGTTGGTCCCTACAGAGACAAACTAGCTCTTTTGAGGAGCAAGTGGTGGATCCAACGCTCCACTATTGGAGATAGTGGTGTTCGATGTATACATGTGTCTTGGGACTTTTACTTAATATATGAAGCCTGATGGTCAGCACGTTCTTCATGCATGGATTATGAATGTTTGTAAGATTGTTTTGTGAATGTTTATGATTCATGTTTGTTTTCACCTATACTAAAGTAGTTGAACTATTTCAGTTATTTTAATGCTTATCATATTGAGAATGTGTTGTAGTGGTTGCAATGCTCGTCGCATACTTGTGGACTATTCCGTTGGATGTTAGGCGGATATCTCTTGTTTGTGTGTGTTTCTACTAGAGTGGTACTATTACCTCTCTCTTAGAGGCTCACTTTCCTTTCCCTCCACAATAGAAGAACCTTGACACACCTACAACCGAACACTCACTAGGCACACTTACTTGCTTTTCAAAGGCACATTTCCACTCCTCTCTCTTGCTGACAGTTAGAGCCAAGACAAATATTTAAGAAACCGATAACCAAGCCATATTTTGAATGGGGATCCTATCCCAAATGGTGTGAGGTCTAATTGGGACCACATAATGGGGATAACCCTTGAATGTTGGCAGGTCCAACACCGTCAACAGGTTGTTGTTGATAATCTATTTTCTTTTTTAAAACATGAGACATAAGGAGGTTTTACATGATTTAGAGGAACAAGGAGAGTCGGGGTTGATATTTTTACTTGGTTTGAATCACACGTCACCTTTGGATATCCATATATGCATGGACCATTGTTATTTTCAAATTATCTATTTATTTTAAAGAGCATACATATGAAGATAATTATGGTTGGGAAGTTCAAAATTTAAGGACTAGTAGTGTCCCACCTACTAGGAAATTAAAACATAATAATTAAAAAGTTAATTTAATTTAACTTTTTCCTTTAGAAATCCCATCCTTGCATTCTAATCAACACTTGATTAGAAATTAAGCCACAACAAACTTCCAAAGTGGTTCAACTTCCCTACTACTTTGAAGAAGCATAAAAAGAGGAGGGGGACTATGAAGGAAGAGAGAGAACATTGCAAGGAGAGGTATGCATTAAATAATTTCTACTTGTCATTCCTTCCTTCTGATTTCATTTTTTTGTGAGTTATAAGGAGTTGAACCAAAGGTGCCAGTAGATTATTTTCGAAGGGAAGATATAGTATGAAAGGCAACTCCACTCAACCTTTGAGCACATCTTTTTAGGTAACTTGAATTTCTTGTTATTTATTTGTTGCTAGAAGGTCTAGTTTTGGCTTAACCAGTGCTAACAACCATTAATATTGCAAATAAAATAGGTCATCTATAATTGTATCAGGTCATTCAAAGGTGTTTGAAGGCTATCTTGTAATTAATTTCTTTATGGAGTGCTTCTATATGACCATTTTTCCTTATAGATACTTAGAGTCTAATTTGGCCAAAGATTCTTTGAAGAAATCTTCAATTGTTTTCTATTGTACTCGTAGACATTTTTTTAATAAATCAACCCTTTTTCTCTACCTTTTATTGTGTATATTTCTCATAAAATTCTACATTTTTATCTGCAGTTTGCTCTCTTAAATTTATAAAATTTAACGCAACTAAGGCTCTACAATTTTTGGGGTTGTAAAACTCCATAATACTAACTAGTTTGTTGTTATTTCATGTTTAATTTTTTATTTTGTTAGTTTATTTTTCCATGTACAACCTTTCATTTCTTAATTGTTTTGGAAATTCTAGCAATATTTTTGTAAATATTAAATCTAGTTTTATTTTATGTTTTAAATTCCTTGTAATAAACTTCTTTTCATCATAAAAATTTGTAAATTCTATCTCATCTAGCCATAACATTTTGACATAAAATATCGGGAAAACTTGTCTCATTATCTCACCCGCCCCGTAAGATTCGAGGAGTTGATTGAGAGAAGTATAAAAACTTCTATTTAGTCAACAATAAGGGGAGAAATGTTGACAATATCCACTACCAGTAGAGAGTGTAATGATTTAAGAGAAATGGAATTGCAAGCTATTGTAATTTGTGTCTACTAACTACAAACACTGTTAGCTGACTTTTCTTAGATAGTTGTGTTGACGGTGTTGGACCCGCCAACATGTCAGGGGATCTCCTTGGTAAGAAGTCCCAATTAGGCCTCAGACCGTTTGTTGTAGGGGTCCCAGCAGTGGGTCGTATGATAATGCCTTGACCACGATTTCGCACAGAGGCAAGTAAGATGTCCATGTTGGTAGCAAGGGTGTGATAGCTATGGCAAGACAAGGAAAGTGCATAAACGGTTCTAACACACAGAGAGTGGGGTGAGTGTGCCCCTTGGAAACCTATGATAGTACGCAGCTTGTGTTGAAAAGTGTGCAACAAGAAATGCTTGTTGAGATTGCAACAAGATGATGGAGCTTAGTGGAAAGGAGTCGCCTTCACTAAGTGGGCCCGCAGGCAAATTATGGCGCAAGTTCTATTTTTTATCACAGTGTGGATGATCACAGTGTGGGTGACCACAGTATGAGTGATCACAGTGTGGATGATCACAATGTGGGTGATCACAGTATGAGTGATCACAGTGTGGGTGACCACAGTGTGAGTGATCACAGTGTGAGTGATCAAAGTCTATTTTTAGACTGGCTGTCAAAAATAGAAAAGTCAAATATTATTGTCTCATAATAATATTTGGACTATAAACTTGATCTTATTCTCTTGGAGCACTTCAGGATGAGCTACGGATGTGGTACATGCAGATCCCAGAGGGAAATACGTGGTTACCTATGGGATGACTAATATTTGCATGCAGGACTTCAGTTAGAACTCAAGTGAGTTGAGTTTAGTGGACTGGAGGTGCAGTTGATGGAGTTGTGTTCAGTTTAGCTTTGTTAAACTGGTTGTATTTAGTCTAACTGATCAATAGACTAGAGATGAGTTGGGTGAATTAGTTATTAATTAATTCACAAGTTATTAACTCATAATGCAACTATATAATACATCAGTTAACTCAGTTGCATGTCAGTGCATGTTCAGTTCAGCAGGGACAGGTGTTAGAGGATCAGATTGCTATCAGTTGTGACTATAGTTGTGCATGATGATTTGCACAATCAGAGGGATTGAGTATGCCAATGAATTGGCCAATACCAAGAATTGTAGCCTGTGCTCACGTCCAACAGAGTGTGAGTGATTATTTGCAGATCAAATACAAGTTTGGTAAGCCATTCTCATCAGTTCTTGAGCAGTTATTGAGCTGGAGAGGCAGGCAAGCAGTGGAATAGATTTGGAGATCAGATCTGAGCTGTATTGTGTGTAACAGGTGGAGCTGGTACTAGATTGCTTGTGATAAGCATTGTACTTTGTAATGTTACATGATTCAATCAATATAATATACAGATAGTGTGGGGTTTTTAGCGAGATGCTTTCCCCGGGATACATACTGTGTTAATGAGTTTGATTGATGCTTCTATGTGTGCTTGTGAATGTTTCTGCTTCTGTAAATTGATGATCAACGTAGAGGAGATTATGTATTATACATGCTCTGCTTATAATTGTATGACCAGGATAATCTCTGTGAATATGTGTTAGATTATTCAAAATTTCTACATGGTATCGGAGCTGCTTGATTTGTAGAAGAGATTTTTACAGGATATCAAGCGAGGATTGATCATCGGATCTATTATTCAGAAAGTGTTTACATTTTATTTCTTCAGGCAGAGTCTGTAATCGGGCCAGGTAGCCTCTGGATTCATCCTTCTTTTGGAAGGTGAGATATCCGGTGAATGCCCAGACAGTCAATCTCTGTACAAGAAATACTTTGTTCTCACGAATTCTAGATCAAAAGCGGTTGAGTTTTGAGCTGGTGGAATTCGAATTTAATTCCAAAGCAAGAGATGAAACTCAGAAACATTCAGTGTGAGAATGGAGACAATATGCCCCAGTATCTCACGAAGTTCACCCAATGCCGGGATGAGCTGGGAAGTGTGGGGGTGACTGTCGGATGAGGATGGTGAGTCTAGCACTCCTTGACCTTCTTAAGAGTTGGCATAGCTACCAGAACTCGGTGAATGGAAGGGAGAAACTGCCAAATTGGGAACGACTATGGTCGGATTTGATGCAGGAGGAGATTAGACGGAGCACCAGAGACAGTTCTTCATCTATGCATGATGAGGAGAACTGTGCCTTAGCGAGTAAGGTGAAGAAGGGGAAGGGGAAGGTTTCTCTTTCTGAATCCAGTTCTTCCAATGATGGGAAGAAGGTTGACAAGTCAAAGGTGAGATGCTTTCATTGTCATGAGGAGGGTTCACGGGTCAAGAACCTGTATGCTCTTGAGGTTCAAGATGCATACAAAGCCTTGAGCAACGAGGCAACTGATGGAGACTTGGTGGTTGAGAGGGAGCGTATATTACCTCTCAACATGCAAAGCCAGAAGAAGTCTCAGACGAATTGTGGAGGAGCCACGATTGGTGCAGCAACTTCAGGAGGTTGTGGAGCAGCCACAACAAGGGAAGATGAGAGGAGATCGAGTAGAGACATCTACTCATGCAGAGACCTCCAGTAGTGGGAAACTTCGAGCCAGGTGGGCTGACGGATCGCATGCAGCCATACCTCTAGGTAGGAGGTGGGGTGATGTGGATTGATTGTCCCAAGGAGGAGGGGAAAGATCCTTGAGGTACCCAACCTCTTGGATGAGACCTTGCTACGGGAGCCCCAGATGTGTAGTAGCAGGAACTGACTGATTGGGTAGAGACAGATGCGGATGGAGCGGCAGAGAGAGCGACAGTGCAGGAAATCCCAGGACAGCGCATAGCTAGCAGGCTACAGCAATGCGAGAGGCACAAGTGTTTTGCACAGTTCTAGGTGGCACAGAGAGGTGTGAAATGGTGCGAGATGCACGGAGATGTTGCAGTAGCGCAGATGTCAGAGAGGGAGCACTTGTCAGCAGCAGGTAGAGCTTCAGCATCAGAGGGTGTTTCTATCCCAACAGGGAGGTCAGTTGGGAGGTGCAGTGCAGATGCAATGCTGGGAGATAGAACCAGCAGCAGCACGGATGCAGTCAGAGATCAAAGTGACAGAGGCTAGAGCAGTCAGATACTAAAGAGCACAGAGATGCAGAGTTCCAGTCAACAGAGGCAATAGCAGCCAGAGACTTTGATGACAGAGCAAGTGGACCGGCCAGATGTGTTGCATGGAGAACATTCCAGAGTTACAGGATCGGGTTTGAGATGAAGCCTTTCTTGTTGAGAGGGAGTGTTGAAAAGTGTGCAACAAGAAATGCTTGTTGAGATTGCAATAAGATGATGGAGCTTAGTGGAAAGGAGTCGCCTTCACTAAGTCGGCCCGCAGGCAAATTATGGCGCAAGTTCTATTTTTGATCACAGTGTGGATGATCACAGTGTGGGTGACCACATTATGAGTGATCACAGTGTGGATGATCACAGTGTGAGTGATCAAAGTCTATTTTTAGACTGGCTGTCAAAAATAGAAAAGTCAAATATTATTGTCTCATAATAATATTTGGACTATAAACTTGATCTTATTCTCTTGGAGCACTTCAGGATGAGCTACGGATGTGGTACATGTAGATCCCAGAGGGAAATACATGGTTAGCTATGGGACGACTAATATTTGCATGCAAGACTTCAGTTAGAACTCAAGTGAGTTGAGTTTAGTGGACTGGAGGTGCAGTTGATGGAGTTGTGTTCAGTTTAGCTTTGTTAAACTGGTTGTATTTAGTCTAACTGATCAATAGACTAGAGATGAGTTGGGTGAATTAGTTATTAATTAATTCACAAGTTATTAACTCATAATGCAACTATAGAATACATCAGTTAACTCAGTTGCATGTCAGTGCATGTTCAGTTCAGCAGGGACAGGTGTTAGAGGATCAGATTTCTATCAGTTGTGACTATAGTTGTGCATAATGATTTGAACAATCAGAGGGATTGAGTATGCCAATGAATTGGCCAATACCAAGAATTGTAGCCTGTGCTCACGTCCAACAGAGTGTGAGTGATTATTTCCAGGTCAAATACGAGTTTGGTAAGCCATTCTCATCAGTTCTTGAGCAGGTATTGAGCTGGAGAGGCAGGCAAGCAGTGGAATAGATTTGGAGATCAGATCTGAGCTGTATTGTGTGTAACAGGTGGAGTTGGTACTGGATTGCTTGTGATAAGCATTGTACTTTGTAATGTTACATGATTCAATCAATATAATATACAGATAGTGTGGGGTTTTTAGCGAGATGCTTTCCCCTCGATACATACTGTGTTAATGAGTTTGATTGATGCTTCTATGTGTGCCTGTGAATGTTTCTGCTTCTGTAAATTGATGATCAACGTAGAGGAGATTATGTATTATACATGTTCCACTTATAATTGTATGATCAGGATAATCTTTTTGAATATGTGTTAAATTATTCAAAATTTCTACATGGTATCGGAGCTGCTTGATTTGTAGAAGAGATTTTTACAGGATATCAAGCGAGGATTGATCATCGGATCTATTATTCAGAAAGTGTTTACATTTTATTTCTTCAGACAGAGTCTGTAATCGGGCCAAGTAGCCTCTAGATTCATCCTTCTTTTGGAAGGTGAGATATCCGGTGAATGCCCAGACAATCAATCTCTGTACAAGAAATACTTTGTTCTCACGAATTCTAGATCAGAAGCAGTTGAGTTTTGAGCTGGTGGAATTTGAATTTAATTCCAAAGCAAGAGAGGAAACTCAGAAACATTCAGTGTGAGAATGGAGACAGTATGCCCCAGTATCTCATGAAGTTCACCCAATGCCGGGATGAGCTGGGAAGTGTCGGGGTGACTGTCGGATGAGGATGGTGAGTCTAGCACTCCTTGACCTTCCTAAGAGATGGCATAGCTACCAGAACTCGGTGAATGGAAGGGAGAAACTGCCAAATTGGGAATGACTATGGTCGGATTTGATGCAGGAGGAGATTAGACGGAGCACCAGAGACAGTTCTTCATCTATGCATGATGAGGAGAACTGTGCCTTAGCGAGTAAGGTGAAGAAGGGGAAGGGGAAGGTTTCTCTTTCTGAATCCAGTTCTTCCAATGATGGGAAGAAGGTTGACAAGTCGAAGGTGAGATGCTTTCATTGTCATGAGGAGGGTTCACCGGTCAAGAACCTGTATGCTCTTGAGGTTCAAGATGCATGCAAAGCCTTGAGCAGCGAGGCAATTAATGGAGACTTGGTGGTTGAGAGAGAGCGTATATTACCTCTCAACATGCAAAGCCAGAAGAAGTCTCAGACGAATTGTGGAGGAGCCACGATTGGTGCAGCAGCTTCAGGAGGTTGTGGAGCAGCCACAACAAGGGAAGCTAAGAGGAGATCAAGTAGAGACATCTACTCATGCAGAGACCTCCAGTAGCAGGAAACTTCGAGCCAGGTGGGCTGAGGGATCGCATGCAGCCATACCTCCAGGTAGGAGGTGGGGTGATGTGGATTGATCGTCCCAAGGAGGAGGGGCAAGATCCTTGAGGTACCCAACCTCTTGGATGAGACCTTGCTACGGGAGCCCCAGATGTGTAGTAGCAGGAAATGACTAATTGGGTAGAGACAGATGCGGATGGAGCGGCAGAGAGAGAGACAGTGCAGGGAATCCCAGGACAGCGCATAGCTAGCAGGCTACAGCAATGCGAGAGGCACAAGTGTTTTGAACAGTGCTAGGTGGCACAGAGAGGTGTGCAATGGTGCGAGATGCATGGAGATGTTGCAGTAGCGCAGATGTCAGAGAGGGAGCACTTGTCAGCAACAGGTAGAGCTTCAGCATCAAAGGGTGTTTCTATCCCAACAAGGAGGTCAGTTGGGAGGTGCAGTGTGGATGCAATGCTGGGAGATAGAACCAGTAGCAGCACGGATGCAGTCAGAGATCAAAGTGACAGAGGCTAGAGCAGTCAGATACTAAAGAGCACAGAGATGCAGAGTTTCAGTCGACAGAGGCAATAGCAGTCAGAGACTTTGATGACAGAGCAAGTGGACCGGCCAGATGTGTTGCATGGAGAACATTCCAGAGTTACAGGATCGGGTTTGAGAGGAAGCCTTTCTTGTTGAGAGGGAGTGTTGAAAAGTGTGCAACAAGAAATGCTTTTTGAGATTGCAACAAGATGATGGATCTTAGTGGAAAGGAGTCGCCTTCACTAAGTGGGCCCGCAGGCAAATTATGGCGCAAGTTCTATTTTTTATCACAGTGTGGGTGACCACAATATGAGTGATCACAGTGTGGATGATCACAGTGTGGGTGATCACAGTATGAGTGATCACAGTGTGGGTGACCACAGTGTGAGTGATCACAGTGTGAGTGATCAAAGTCTATTTTTAGACTGGCTGTCAAAAATAGAAAAGTAAAATATTATTGTCTCATAATAATATTTGGACTATAAACTTGATCTTATTCTCTTGGAGCACTTCCGGATGAGCTACGGATGTGGTACATGCAGATCCCAAAGGGAAATACATGGTTACCTATGGGATGACTAATATTTGCATGCAGGACTTCAGTTAGAACTCAAGTGAGTTGAGTTTAGTGGATTGGAGGTGCAGTTGATGGAGTTGTGTTCAGTTTAGCTTTGTTAAATTGGTTGTATTTAGTCTAACTGATCAATAGACTAGAGATGAGTTGGGTGAATTAGTTATTAATTAATTCACAAGTTATTAACTCATAATGCAACTATAGAATACATCAGTTAACTCAGTTGCATGTCAGTGCATGTTCAGTTCAGCAGGGACAGGTGTTAGAGGATCAGATTTCTATCAGTTGTGACTATAGTTGTGCATGATGATTTACACAATCAGAGGGATTGAGTATGCCAATGAATTGGTCAATACCAAGAATTGTAGCCTGTGCTCACGTCCAACAGAGTGTGAGTGATTATTTGCAGGTCAAATACGAGTTTGGTAAGCCATTCTCATCAGTTCTTGAGCAGGTATTGAGCTGGAGAGGCAGGAAAGCAGTGGAATAGATTTGGAGATCAGATCTGAGCTGTATTGTGTGTAACAGGTGGAGCTGGTACTGGATTGCTTGTGATAAGCATTGTACTTTGTAATGTTACATGATTCAATCAATATAATATACAGATAGTGTGGGGTTTTTAGCGAGATGCTTTCCCCGGGATACATACTGTGTTAATGAGTTTGATTGATGCTTCTATGTGTGCCTGTGAATGTTTCTGCTTCTGTAAATTGATGATCAATGTAGAGGAGATTATGTATTATACATGTTCCGCTTATAATTGTATGATCAGGATAATCTCTGTGAATATGTGTTAAATTATTCAAAATTTCTACAGCTTGGAAGGGAACACATGAGCGTAAATGCATCACAAACTGGAAAGCAAGTAAGCTAACAATCCAAAGTGATGGTTAAACCAATCAACACATTTCAGTAAGATTCATACATTCTTATACAGAATAGTCCATACATGCATGCGTAAGAAAACAGATACATATACCATTTAGATTAAACAAGATAGTTGGAATAAAATATGACATATGCTTGAAACGTGTTGGCTCTATTACATTAAGAAGTGTAAGTTCCATTCATACAATACATCCATGTCCAACCACTAGTTCCGACAGCAGAATGTTACAGCCACAACCGCCTGCTCCTCCAAAGAGATGTACTAGCTCTGTGCAGTGGAGAAGCCAAAGCTCATTACAATATTTTCCAAGCTCTCTCTAAGATATTCTTATCAGAATCTTGGTTGACCAAAATCGTCTACAATGAGTTATGAGATGCTATTTATAACAAAGGGTGGGGTGACCCTTGACATTCCCCTTTATGACAATTCATCTACCCTCATGACTCTTCATCTACTCTATGGCTATTACATCCAACTATCGACACTTGAACTTACACTTGACAAGACGTTACATTACAATGCACATGTACCCATGTGAGACAAAATGGCTTGAGAAAGCCATGCAAGACATCACTAACACTCGGACCGTTGTGGTGAGACCAACTCTATGAAATCCTTGTGATGGTCGAAGGTGATGATGATGCCAAGCTTGGTTATCTATGATGGTGTCCGTGCACTCAATGGTGACAACTTGTTGAAGAGAACTCTTGCCTTCGTTGCATCCAAGTGCACCGATATGGCTCCTCTGTCCAACTCATCTGATAACATGCGCATGGTTGTCCTGGTGCGACCAGACCGACAACATGTTGATGCATAGTGTCTACGCTACTCTCCAAGCATGTGCTAGTGGTCGTGTGCATCAACTTGTCGAGGTACATGTTCATATCCAGTCAGACTTGCTTCTTGTCTTCGTCTTGGTGAGTGTGCCAAATGGGTGGGATCGCATGCATGCACATAATAACATGCATGTTGCTACATCCCCTTGCATGCGACCAATGACACTGCTCACCCTATCTACTATGTGCCAACTACTGGGATGGATCTATAACTTGTACAGGCATAGTTTCATCCGTGAGTGCATGTTGCACCCCCTGTTGTACCTGTTCCTGCTGCAACTCATTCTCTCGTCTATGCAGCTCCTGTTCTTCCTTGAGTTGCTACTTCAGCACATGCAACTCCTTCTCTATTCTGTTCTCTGCCTTCACACGATCTTCATGTCGCATCGTCACCTCATAGCCTGAGTCTCCAAAGTTGCTTTCATCACAAGTGGATTTGCTTGAGCTTGCAACTTTGTTTCGCCTCTATGTTGTCAACAAACTTCCTCTTGCGTTCATTGCATCTAGTATGCTGCCTTCAGCTGTTGTTGATGGTGCTGCTTGTTGTGATGTTGTTATCGTCATATCTTGATGTCCTTGTCTACGAACAACTCAATGTCTTCGTGGGTAGGCAAGTTCATAGACACTTGATCGACTGCATCCCCAAGTGTGCTCTGAACGATGTCTTCAACTCTGCTCTCCTGGAAACCATTGTACCTGTGCTGCTGAGAGGCAGATGAATATTTGTGATACCTGGAGACATGGAAACACTCATGGCAAGCAATCTGTCAGTCGAAAACCAAAACGAACTTGAGAACTGACTTGCAACATACCTCTATCACTCATCATGAAGGTTGCACAATTTTTGCCAGGAGGTCAGGAGACTGACTGCCAAAACTACACAAAGCACAATCTGGGCTATCAATAGGCTGATTAACTACTGGAATTGTGCAATGCACATTCCATCCTGGCCTGCTGAGTACTGAAACTATGCAATTCACAATTTCAGTCAGTAGTGACATGCAACCAGCAAACTGCATTGCGCAGTTTCTAGGGCCAACAGGACACTGCCTTGAAGAATTGCACAATTCATGCCTAGAGGTTAGTGCCTAGCTAGACTTGCACAATTTTTGAAGGGAATGCAGAGCCTTTGCTTCCATAAATGTGTAGTGCTAGCCAGGCAAGGCAGCCCAGTCTGGCCGACGGGCAGCTGAAAATATGAGAAGTGTGAATGCATGAGGAGATGAGTGCAAACAAGAGTGAATGATCATTCATGCAAACAACAAGTGCAGGATTCAGGAAACGGGAAAGCATGCAAGTGTGTGAAGTGATTTGCCGCAACGACGATCATCTGTGCAAAAATAATTCCATGCATGCGACAGTAGTGAGATGCAAACGAAAACTAAAATAGTGCTAGTACAAGCTAGTATGCATGTAAACGACAGCAAGCACTCACTGAAATTGAGCAGACAACACTCACACAAAGCGAAACACAAAAAGTGACAAAAATGTAGTGCAAGTCATGAACAACGAGCTTACCCCAAGACAACTGAGTTGAATGTGCCGACGACTCCTAGATGCAATGTGGGATGCCAAAGTTGCAAGGTCGATGTGAGGAATGAGCTCTGCAGCATCCAGTTGATGAGTTTTGATAAGATCGAGGTTGTGACGCGCATGCCACAAATCTAGGAAAAGCGACACTTGGTGAGAGGTTTCTGAGATGATCCTTGCATGTAACCTCCAACTGCTAAAAATAGATCCCTGAATCAAGGGATGCCTTTGCATGTTGCCTTGGGAGGAGCAACCCATGCATGCAAATCAGTTTTGCTTGGTCCCGGAGGGAACCGATCAACTCAACTGCACATGCAAGATCCTGCTCAATTTTTGGGAGAAAATGCACATTTCTGGGAGGGAGCTAGGTTGGCTGCCCAGGAGATTTGCGCAATTTCTGGGCAGAGCAGTTGACTGCTGCCCAGGATTGTGCAATTCCTAGGTTGAGCAACCCTGCTGGGAAGAATTGCACAATTTTCTCAGTGAAGCTTGACTGACAAATTTGCGCAATTCTAGAGCCCATCATGCTTCCAGAAAAAATTGCGCAATTTCTGGAGGGAAGGCTGGTTTCCCTCTAGAATTGCGCAATTTCTTGAGGGAGTTGTTCAGCCTACAGCTGGACCAAGTCCGGAAGAATAGTCTATGAGGGGAATGCAGTAAGCTATGATGGACAGGCTATCATTCTGCAAGAGAATCACTGAAGCTTGTGTACTTGACGAAGCAAGACATGTTGTTGTGAAAGGTTGGTAGGGAGGCTCCAAAACGAAGCTAAGACAAAATTTTGGTGGGTGGTTGTAGCCGCTACAACAAGTTGTCAGTCGTTGAAGGCACATTCAAGGTTGTGTTCCATTTACTCTACGCAGAGAAAACCACGAAACTCAAAGTTAAAAAATGAGAAATTAAGTGAGTTGCAGAGTGGGGAGAGTTTTTGTCCAAAGATATATGTTCTAGAGTGAGGGTGCAAGGACACGTGGGTCACGTTAAAGGCCACACGTTGGGTAATTCTACAGCTCGATTGTCTAATCCTATAATTTAGACGGTTGTTGTTTAAATATTGTGATTCTTGTTTCTTTTATTTTAATATTTAGAGATATGTTTTATGATGATTATTTCAATTTTAATCTCCCAACATAATTATAAATTAAATATTTCCTTTTGGTCCCACCTTGTGCGTGTTGACGCTCGAAAATATTGTTAACTATTTTTATACTTAGCCAAATTTCATGTGTGGGGAACAATGCTTGTGTTCCTTGGTTCGCACACACATACCCTTGACACACATTCTCTCGCACATACTCCCTCTTCAACACATTCTTTATTTTATGTTCATCTCTAACTCCGTAGACCTCTTGTTCTACACAACTATTTCTTATACTCTTGTCAATTCTGAAACATTCTGCCACTCCCCACTATTGATTACTTGTACATCATTTGTCATGATCACAACATTTGGAGGCCTAATATTTATCTTGCCTCATTAATTTTCCTTGTTATTCATTGCTATTGATATCAAGGATGTTAAAAGTGAATCAATATTTGAATTAAATGGATGATATTGTTTTAAAATTTCAAGGTTTATTGGCACTATTTTCCATAAACAATGCTCTTAATCTACTAATTTTCTTTTTATTAGTTTGTCGCACCCAAAAAAAGTCACGCCATATAGTAATAGCTGGTAATTATATATGTAAGAGACGAAATTAGAGCTAACTAACATTGAAAATATTGACAATCCATTCCATATTTCTGAGAACAAAGGGAGAGAAGCAATTTGACATTTTACCTTTAACTGACTTGTGTGTCAACATAAGAATTTTCTTGCACAACACTACTTTTCCTTGCATGCTTTCCCACTCAATGCTATTATTAACTACTTGTACGCCAACAATCATGATCACAAGGATTTCATATTTATTTTACTTCGTAAATCCCCTATGGCTTACGATAATTATATGGAGAATATTAAAACTAGAGCAAATGGTGAAGTAAATAAACGATATGGTTTTGCAATTTTGACATTTATCTCCATAATGTCCCATAAAAGGAAACCTTAGTATTCAAATTATTATTTATTAATATTGTCTTGCCTAACAAAGTTCACACAAGAAATAGTAATAGCGGGTGATTATATGGAAAATGAGGCATTTACAGTTAAGAGGCATTGATAATGTCGTTGAATAAGCAAGTATTTTTTAATACAAATCATATATGGCTAGTAGAGGAAGGAAAGAAACTATTTGTGCTAATACAATTAACTCACTTGCATGTATCGATAAGAAATTTCATTATTCTACTGCTTATCAGTGGTATGTGAACCTACCAACCAAACAAAAGGAAAATGACAAAATTAGGAACAACAGATTGGAAAATGTTGCATGTGTGCCAAAGGTTTTCTATTTCAAGAAATTGTTTATTTGTGTGCAAAGAATTTTGATGCAATGACAAGAGGAATCATGCTAGGAGTCAAGAAGACCCCAATTCCTCTCACTCCCAAGGCATTCAGAAGGATATTCAAGCTATTAGAGTTGAATAAATGCCTAAAGTTGTCAAAAGTAGACATTTTCCTGGAGTCACAAGCAAGCGAGATGAACATTGTTCAAGATTTCATTTTTTCGACTTCCCAAGTTCCTTTTGATATTTAATTTTAGATATTTCTTTGTTTAGAAAACTTTGTAGAGACTTCTCTTGGATTTTCATTTGTGTGTTCAGGCCAGAAACTACAACAAATTTCCTTAAATCCATACTTTATGTCTTATACTACTCTTACAAAAGCTATTGTTAATTCAACTGGGTTGATATCATTTCCAATGAGTTGTGTTTCAAGTTATTAAATTTGTCCAAGAGCCACAAATTATTTATGATGACATATCTGATAACAACCCTCGCATCCAACCATGTGTTTCATGATCTACCCCATAAATCTAATTCCAATTTGGATGAAGAACCAGTCCAGTTCTGGTATCCCATATTGTGGAAGCATAAAGCTTCTTTCATTTTTATCAAATCCAATATTTGTTTGTAAGGAAAGTCAATCACATTGTAATTAGACGAGAGCCCATCTGAATATCACCATATGCCCAAGCTTTCCTATGCGGTACAGGTGTCCATGAAGAAAGAGAGAGTAACATCATGATTCGTATATATGGATTTCAATATAAGTCGTTATTGTTGCCCAAATTTGATATTGATAAGTATTTTGGTGTTGGATTCTATAGGTGTTACCATCCATGTCTACTTTTATTTGAATGGAAAAAGAAAATCAATTTATTTCTTTGCCATTTACTGTTGGAGAAGTTACTGTCAAGAACACATAGCACCATGCAGAGTTTTCAGAGTCTTTAAAATGTTTTAACTTAAGTGAAGTTGAAGTCATTCAAGGCTTTGATCCAGAAGCTATATTTCCAGACACCTAGCTAGTGTTAGATACAACAATTTATTTATAAGAGTTGTAGAGGAAAGTGAAGAAAGTCACACTGGCTGACCCAAACAGCAAGAGTTATCAATACATAATCACTACAAAAAAACAGACCATCAATGTAAAAAATAACGTCAAAAATTAGTGTATTTGAGCTTGAAAATTGGATTCAATTGGCGAAGCAAAACCCAGTGCTACAATTCATTTTCACTTGGCCACCATAAGTAGCATCGGAAATACCTCCAGGTTTAGTGACGAGAATTGTTTCTTCCATTCTTGCTTCCATTGTTGCATCCATTTGTACTTCTAGTTTTGTTGTGCTTCGTGTTTTTCTCCTAGTATGGCATTGAAAATAACTTCTTTTTTGGCTTCCTAATTTATGCCAAGTTATGCTTCCATTATAACATCATTTGTTGCTTCAAGTTTTGCTTCCAATATGGCATCTTCTTTAGCTTCTAATATGGCTTCCATTATAGTGTATTTTGTTTCTTCTAATATTGCTTCCATTATTACTTCTTGGTTTGCTACATGAATGGCTTCTTTGTTTTCTTCTTAGGGAACACCAAGTTTGTATTCTAATATTTCTTTCATTATTACTTATTTGTTTGCTACCTGAATTGTTTTTGTTTTTGCTTCTCAGGTAACGCCAAGTTTGGTTGTTATTATTGCTTCCATTATTACTTCTTTGTTTGCTACCTAAATTGCTTTTTAGGTAACACCAAGTTTTGCTTCCAAAATTTCTTCTGGTGTGCTTCTAGTTTGGCTTCCATTGTTGCTTCATTTTTTGTTTCCATAATTGCTTCCTTGTTAGCCTCATGGTTTGCTTCCTGTTTAGCATTTGGGTTTACTTCTTTTTTAGGTTCAGAGTTTGCTTACTTTTAGTGTTGGGATTTTCTTTTTAACACTAGTACAAAATGATTAATTAGTTACTTAAAACAATTTTTTAGTTGGTGACCAATAGTGGATAATTTATAGTATCTTATAACACAAACAATTTTTAGTCGTATTTAGCTTAACCATTAATTGGTTGTCTTAATTTTATTGTCTAGTAGTATATTTAGTCATAAATTTGGTCATTAATTTAGTCATTAATTGCCAAAATTAATGACCAAATACACAAAAAAATATACTACTACATGATCATTCGAGAAAACTAATTAATGGCCAAAAAAATATGACAAAAATGTTGGTCACACTATAAGATACTATAAATTAGCTACTAATGGTCATATATATGCAAATTTTAATCATCGTTTGAAACAAATTAATGACCAAAGAAATATTACTAAATTTTGGTCGTGTTATAAGATACCGTAAATTAGCTACTAATAGTCGTATGTATGAAAAATTAGCTGTCATTTGTATTCATAAATTTATCATTTACAATAGTCATTTATCTTTTTTTAGTAGTTTCATATTCATTATATAAATGATTGATTTTGTAGTTTATTTTCATTTCATTTACTTTCATTAATAATCATTATAAACGACTAATTTAGTCGTTGTATATTCATTTTATTTATGTTCATCATTAATCAATATAAACTATTAACTTAGTAGTTTTAGATTTATTTTATGTGTTCATTATTAATCAACATAAATTAATTAATATGATTTTGTGACTAAATTAAAAAAAATGCCATATAATGTGCATGTTCATCTAATATGAAAACACAAAGTTACATATGTTAATTACAATACTAAATAATATCAAGTACAACTATAAATAATTTCAACCACATAAATTATATTATATGAAATGTTAAGTATTGCAATATGAGTTTCCAACTTAATATTAGTTGGACTACAATTTACACATGAAATTATATTGTTTCATCACTTCAAAACATTATCATTGTATTTCCAAGGCATTGTAGGTGAATTAACCAACTCTAAAGACCTGACCGTCAATTTGTATGTGTATGTCTCATGCGGGATATTAGATTTAAGGGTATCATTAGAACGATTTTTTTCTCTCTCTCTTTCTGCATTTGTTGCTACAGTGTTATTGTTCTCATCTTTCTTCAATTCCTACTTCTTACCATTAATATTGTGTTCCTTTTCTGAAAATGAAAGAAGATACAATGCAGAGTATAAGGCATGAAAGTCAACGAACATTGGAATATAAACTAAAGTAGACTATAAAGTATTGTTAAGTTTTGGGTATGTTCTATGCTAGAGCAATTTATTTAAATTTTCACAGTTAGCAATCACATCAACATTATGATAAACTGCAGATAGAACATAAATATAAAACACAGAAGACAAACCAAGGCAAGAGGACACAAGATATGGCGCGAGCCAGGGACAAACCCCACAATGTGTGGGGAAACCCTTTGATCAAATATTCTTTTATCTTCAAAGTTCAGCAGAGAAAGAGAGAGAGAGAGTACATTTACAACAGAAGTCAACACTTTGACTTTCTCTAGATCTAAGCATAGATCATCTCCTATAACGGTGAGATTAGTTGAAGACATTTTGCTTCAACTGATACCTATCATCATGCTGCATCTAGTTCTCTAGTTGCACCACTGCATACTACCTCATGCGGCTGTCCATGTCCATGATCTTATCCATCATAACGCTGCTCAAACTAATGTGCATCATCATCATGCTGCTGCCCCTGCTAATGTATCATTGTGCTGCCCATGCACATGATCTCATAGTGCTGCCCATCATGCTGCTGCCGATGCTCCATGTATTCGTTGCACAGCCCATCCACAATATATCATGTTGCTGCCCAAGACTGCGTTATATATATGTGTCCAATGTATATATATATATAACTTATGTACTGTAGCGTATATTGTCCAGCGATTACTGCCCATCATATGTACAGTCCATCGTATATATAAAGACCATACATATCAAGGCCACATACATTTTAAGACCCTATATACAACTGGAGCAAGATCATACATATCGAGACCCTGTGATATAACGTTGATGCCATACATCTTTGTATCAGATTTCACACCAGAGCAATATCATATACCATCACAATATTGTGATCATATGCCATTATAACCAGGGATATCATGTGAATGCCATACCACATTAGAGAGACGAATGCGAGACCATATACCAAAGTGAAAAACCTCTGTGGCATTAGCGAATATACATAAGAGACATCTGTGAGTATATATAAGAGTCTTCGGCATCCTCTACATGTATATATATAACTTCTGCGATGTGTACAGGACTTTCCAACAAATTGTATGGTCCTGTGCGTACCTAGAATGTACTGCGTGATATATAACCTCTGCATGTATATAACCTCTGCGTGTATATAACCTCTGCGTGATATATAACCTCTGTGTGTATATAACCTCTGCGTGATATATATAACCTCTGCATGTATATAACCTCTGCGTGTATATAGCCTCTGCGTGATATATAACCTCTGCGTGTATATAACCTCTGCGTGATATATATAACCTCTGCGTGTATATAACCTCTGCGTGTATATATATAACCTCTGCATGTATATAACCTCTGCGTGTATATAACCTCTGCGTGATATATAACCTCTGCGTGTATATAACCTTTGCGTGATATATAACCTCTGCGTGATATATATAACCTCTGCATGTATATAACTTTTGCGTGTATATATATAACCTCTGCGTGTATATAACCTCTGCGTGATATATAACCTCTGTGTGTATATAACCTCTGCGTGATATATAACCTCTGCGTGTATATATTTTCGTAAGCATCGTATCTGCATTATACATATAGCCGCATATATATCCCTTGAATGGTGTGCGTATAGGTTTCCATGTTGTGCCCTTTCAGCGTATATATATATCTTCATGAATTAGGGTATTACGTTGACTGTGACTGCAGCTAAGGCATTCTTCATTAGTGTATCTCCTTCACCAAAAACCCAGACGTGGAGAGGAGATCACATGAAGAATGTGTGTGTTAATGACTCCAAATCCTCTCTTATTTATACTAAAGGCGGATGATTGAATAGACATGATGATTGGGCTTCTAGAGCCTACATAAGAGCTGGTCGGCTTGACTATAATTACATAAACAAAATAAATTCATATCTCCATAAATACTTATCGGAATCGGATGATCTTTGGATCAATCCTACACCTCTCGACGAGAGGGATCCAATAAAAATATCAGCTGCCATAAATAAGCCGACCCACATGGAGTTTGGCCCTAGTTGCCAATTTAACACTCCCTCTCAACTAGGGAGAACTCCATCCATTGATCCATAAGTCCGACTGTACTATCTCTGCCATCAGTGCCCTGCACCGTTCTGCCCAACTCTGCTCTGCTCTGCTCAGCTCTGCTGGCTCGGCTCTGCTCTGCTCAGCGCTGCTGGCTCTGCTAGCTCTGCTCTGCTCAGCGCTGCTGGCTCTGCTAGCTCTGCTCTGCTCAGCGCTGCTGGCTCTGCTCTGCTCAGCGCTGCTAGCTCTGCTCTGCTCAGCTATGCTGGCTCTGCTCTGCTCAGCTCTACTCAGTGCTGCTGGCTCTACTCTGCTCTGCTCATCTCCGCTGAACTATGAAGAAGAAGAATTGATCGAGAATGAGTCATATCATTCTCCACTGACCCGAAGTCAGACTCAGAGTGCGTACCACTAGTCCCAGACCAGTCTCAACCGACCCAAAGTCAGCGTCATAGTAGGTACCACTCCTACTACTGGTCCCAGACCAGTATCGCAGTCTCAGAGAGTGTACCACTGGTCCCAGACCAGTCTCAACCGACCCGAAGTCAGCGTCATAGTATGTACCACTCTCACTGGTCCCAGACCAGTACTGCACTGACACGAAGTCAGTCTCGGAGTATGTACCACTGGTCCCAGACCAGTCTCAGCCGACCCGAAGTCAGCGTCATAGTATGTACAACTCCTACCACTGGTCCCAGACCAGTATCATTGATCCCAGATCAATGGAGGACATCCTAGCGTAGGGAGTACGGTAGATACAACGATGCGTCCATCGGTACTACTATGGTCCCTAACTTCATTTCCCTGCTCATTGATCAGATGAGAGGTACTTCCCATGAGTCCCAGACTGCATGGGTAGGATGCCTCGATAGGAGAACTTAATCAATCATGTCCTCACAGGAGAACACATCAATCCTTCTACAATCGCCATGGAGAACACATCAATCCAGGCTGCCATGGAGAACACATCAATCCAGGCCTCACAGGAGAACACATCAATCCTGCTACAATCGCCATGGAGAACACATCAATCCAGGCCTCACAGGAGAACACATCAATCCTGCTACAATCGCCATGGAGAACACATCAATCCAGGCCTCACAAGAGAACTAATCATCCTGCTACACAAGAGAGCGAATCATCTTGTCCCACAAGAGAGCGAATCATCTTGTTTCAGTGCGCACCACCAGGGGAGGGTGAGTCACCCTGTGGTCGTATGTTGCTCCAATAGAACTGCAAGCCCCCCAAAGTTCCTAGAGCTCAATGTATGCAGCATGCAGGACCCTTTTACAAAGGTCTCTCGACGACTCCAAGTCGTTCGGGAAAATCACAAATTTGATCTTTCCTCAGGGCTCTGTCCTGTACATCATCTCAGTGTGATGGAGCCTCCTTGATCATCGACTTACCATATCCCAGATAAGGCAGTAATTGATGTCTATCTGCTGGAGCAATTGTCAAATACGGGATTCCTCAATAATCTAATCCCATCTCTGGTTGTCACAGAGATTCACAGTGGTATTTATCATGTGTACAAATAGCTCACTGAAGAGCTTCAGCAACCAGACTGCCTCACAGAAGGCCAATGTATTCTGCCTTGGTGGTGCTCAGAGTCACCGACTTCTGCTTCCTGCTCATCCAGGATATCAAGGCAGATTCCAAACAGCACTGAGAAGTGCTCTAGTGATCCTCCATACTTCCTGCCCACTCATCATTCGAATAATCAAGTGGTTTCATATTTTCGGCAGTGTATCTCAATCCATGAGAGATTGTGCCCTGAAGATATCTCAGAAGATTCTTGGCACCAATCTAGTGAGGCTCCACCAAATATGAGCTCACCATGCTAACTGCAACACAAATGTCCGGACGGAGGTACTCAGAGGCATTTCCCAAATCTGGTCTGACATCATTACCATATAACTTCTGAAAGTTAAGATCCTCGAGGCAGTCACAAGCTTGCATCTTATCTTCCCACATTCAGAATCCAACTCCCTCTGTCTCCTATAAATGAGAGGGTCTGCGCCAGTCAGACATAGGTGCCGGTACGAGAGGTTTATCATCCACAACCTTCGAGTAATGGTTTGGATCGGTTTCACTCCTAGTGAATCTCAGCTGCATTAGACAGCTATCAATCCTCTCATATTATGCGTGAGGTGTTTTTCTTCAAGCCATAAAGGGCTTTCTTCCACCTGTATACATGAGACTCCTTGATCATGATTCTCAAACTCCTCGGGTTGTTCCAAACCTGTGAACCTGCTGCATGAGGGGAATGGTACCCTTATAATATTTTCCTTTGGTACATTTCAGACATGTACCTTCATGCTTCCTTTTGAATTCAGGCATCCTAGTCACCATTTGACTCATAGACGCTGAGTCAATGGACATGGTCCCCAGTGGACTTCCTGCAACTTGATACAACCCTGAACTCAAAAACATCTTTAAAAGATCTATTTTCAAACACGTACCTTTCCATCGATAAGTGCCACCCTGCAACCTTTGACTTCCATTTCCAAGATGGACATCAGGTTCGATCAGGTACATAAAAGAGATTTTGGGGTTCCTTGCTTTCGTGGAAGAGTCGACCATTTCCTTGATGACCTGCATTACCAGTCATTCTTTTGATCATTGAAGATGTCCCAGGAATGATTGTTATCTTCATCAAGAGATGTGTCTCTGCCATTCGGACACTCCTTCGCATAACGGCTGAACTTATTTCAACAAGGCATCTGCCTTTCCTTCCACCCTTAGATCCGAACTTCCCAATGAAGTGATCTTAATATGGACCATCAGAATCTTTCGCTGCGCCATTTTGACTTCACCCTAGGTGAATTATGAGGAACCCATTGATCCTTCTGTCTTGTCCCAACTGTCTTCGATGATTGCTCTTTCACTCTTGCTTGGGCATTGTCTTCACCTCAGCTCTGATACCATGTTAAGTTTTGGGTATGTTCTATGCTAGAGCAATTTATTTAAATTTTCACAGTTAGAAATCACATCAGCATTACGATAAACTGCAGATAGAACATAAATATAAAACACAAAACACAAGCCAAGGCAAGAGGACACAAGATATGGCGCGAGCCATGGACAAACCCCATGTTGAAGCCCCGAAAATCGGGTCAACAACAAGGGGGATACCCACCCGGTCCGGACCTTGGTTGGCAGCTCCTTATCCGTTTGGTATAGCGGGTCCGACTAGGGATAATGGGACCACTTTCCCAAAAGGGGTGTGTGTGTGTGTAGAGTTGGATGATGCTGATCTAGGAGTACTTAAAGCTAATTTAATTCAAACTTCTAAACTAACTCTATGCTATTGTAATCTAATGAGAAACAACACATCTAATCTACGCTAACTCGGGGTGTATTTCTTCTATTATGCGATCTAAAGAGATTTCGAACAATAACTGGTAATAAAGATCATTCAGCTATCTTAAGAATAGAAATCAATTAAGATAAACCACTCTGCATAAAAAGTTAAGCAAAACAGTTGTGAATAGCATATCGCATAATAAGTTATTCATATATCAAACACAAATAAATGACTCCATCGTACAGAAGTGCCAAATGGTAACCCACACATTCATGCATTAACATATAAACAACTAAAAACTGTATATCACTTTAAGAATATAAGCAGAAATGGTCAAGAGATAAAAGTACCATTTATGACTGGTTCCACTCATAAGCTTCAAGCAACAACGATTTATCTCTACTTGTTCTAACATCTACTAAGAGTACAGAAGTGCAACATCAGTAGCAGATATCAAATACAAACATTGATAAATCTCGATCCAACCATTCATCAAAAACCCCCTCCGAGGGTGCAAAAGTGCATGTTCTGAGGACAAGTTTTTTGACAAATTTCTGGACCCTTCTCCAAATGCCTGAGAAGGGTTTAAATACTGCTAACTAATTAATCTTAATTACATAAATTTAGGACACGGTTTTAAATGACCGCCCTTCCACTAAAGCAAAATTATTTCTAAAAATTGAATCTAATTCCTAACCATTTCTGTATTTGCTCCTTAGTGCTGTAAGCATGCAACATTCGCCTGGGAAGAGTCGGTTGGTCGTCTTTTCCTTTCGTTTGAGCTACGAAAATAGAAATAACAAGCGTTGGCACCACTTTCTGGTAAACTAGAAGATATTTTCGAAAATCTTCCTCTGGCTTGGTGTATTCACTGTGTGTATACTTGGTAATAACCCAAATTTCTCTCAAACTGATTCTTCTTTTGCTATTTCGGTTTCCGGCCTTGCGAATGACTGAATAAGTTAGGGACTTTGCTCTCTGAACAATTTTCTGTATTGAAAACTGCCTCCGTTCTTTGTTCTGAGCTTTTCTGGTGCGTTTTCCCTCTTTAGCGCCTTTTTTTTCTTTTTGCTTTAGCAGGCATAAGCTTCAGGTTCTTTTGCAAACATGCTGCTTTTGTGCACCCTTGATTCTGAGTTTTGGATGGCCTATTGACATCAGTATCTGTTGAGTGATACTCTGGAATCTGTGGTCCTGTTGTATGCGGCATCCATTTGTGAAGGCATCTCTTCTCTGTTCTCTGAGCATTGACGCTTTCCCCTTTTCCTTAGATGTTTCCTGTTAGCGCTTGGAATTCACCTAGGCTGAGATAGACAAACTCTCAAGGCTACATCAAACCATTTCACCTCGTAGCTAGCCCTACGAGGTATGAGAAGGCTCTCTCGGGTCAGATTTGATAGATCTTTCAATAGGATTAGGCTGACCAATTTAAGAATAAAGATTTTAGGCTAGTAAATTGATAAGGGGGTTGATTTAATGATTTTTTTGGGGTTTTTGGTGGCAATTGGTGGAAGTGCAATTCAAGGTGCGGGGATTGAGCACAGTTTTCACAGGGGGATCTAAGGGGCAAGGTAGGAATGAGTGTTGATGTCTTAATCTGAGATGGATGATCAGAGATGATAGAGGAGAAGCTAAAGAGGGCAAACACACAATTCGAATCCTCTCTAGACAGTAGAAAACATTAAAATTGAACAAACTAAAAAGCTGAGCATGTCAAAACATGAGTTCAAACTTTACCACTTCATCTGTCCAATTTAGAAGCATAAGAGAGATGTGAAACACATAAACAAACTTACAAGAACATGTAGAGAACACACCATCAACAATCAGATCCACAAGAATCCTCAAAGATGTCTGTAAAACCCTGGCTTTCCTTGCCTTCAATTGCAGAAATAGATGCACAATATACAATAAAGCTTCCTTACACAAGAGTCCAACCATGAAAATGAGAAGGAGAGAGCATAATATAGACCTCCTAGACCATCTAACTCCTTTCCCCACCTCTAGGGGTCGAGCTCAGCTTCCTAGGAGCAGTTTGAACTAATTCTAAACTAAGAACTAGAAAATAGGCAGCCCAACAACTTGCCTCTATTACTTAGCTAACTCATCCATGCATTAATTATTCACTATTTACATCAAAGAAGCTTCTAGAAGAGTAAAGAAAGATAAAACCTATCAAAGTGCCATGAAAATATTACATTCATCCATCATCTACAAGTAAAAATGGTCAACCATAGTCAAAACAGTGTTTTTTGACCGAAAATGGCAATTCTGGCAAATCTGGAAGTTCTGGTCGCGCCCCTGGAAGTTCTGGTCGCGCCCCTTCACAGCTGTTTTTGAGTGGGTTCCACTGGTCCAAATCAGGTGAAAGATGGCTCATTGGAAAGCTTGGCCTGTCTACTTTCCATCCCAAGTGGAATTTCTGAATTTGGTGTTGATTTGACCCCTCAAAAACCATTTCTCCCAAGGTCACTTTCTGCAACTCAAAAAGTGGGCAGAAAGTCATTTTTTAGGTGTATTTTGAGCTTTTGGAGGCTCAAAACTCAAAATCAGGCTTCTCCCAAGTATTGGTAATTTTTCTTTTTGAATGCCCTTTCCAAAAATGCCAAGTTTTCAAAATTCCGAGCAGCCCTTCAAACTGGTCTCACCCGGGGTGAGACCGGTTCCTAGGAAAAACCTGTAATTTTACCAAAAATTTTCAAAATGCTCAAAAATCTTCAAAATTTTCACATTTTGGTGCTGGATCAAGACTGATCAGTACCATGATGAGTGAGGGAAGCTTCAGCCAAAATACGGAGCGGATTTGTCCTTTTCCTCCTCTTCCGGGCCTCCGATAGCTTTCTTTGTAGAATTTTCATTCTCGCCTTGCAAACATGTAATCTTGCCCAGTAGTGTGTCTTCATGTTCCGGAGCAGCTCTTTGTCACGGTTTGCTTTGTCTAACAGTCCCTCCAAGCGCCAATTTGCTCGGATGAGCAATAACTCTCTATCCTTGGGCAGTGGGTCCCCAGGCCTCCTGCGGTTGATGTCTCGGTTGGTTCGAATCTTCCATAGCTCTTCCAACTCTTTCTCTGTCTCCAGCTGTTTGGTCCGCTGCTCTAGATAGGTGATGGTCCACTGAGCCATCTCCAGCTTCCGCTGCAACACTAAGTTCTCCTCCTCTCTCTTCCTGATGAGCTCATAGAAATCTGAAGAGGAAGGAGAATGAGCATCACGACCAGTGAAATCATCATGTGCCTCACCAACTGCCTCATCCTCAACCATGGGCTGCTTGCCCTCTCGTACTGCCTGTGCCGATGAAGAAAGCGAGGCCCCTTCCACCTGGTGTGGAGATAACACTCGCTGCTCTGATGACGAAGACGAGACCCCTTCCACTGGCTGTAGAGAAAGTACTCGTCGGGCTGCTGCAAATAAGGTCCTGTGACCTCTCTGATATGTGACCCGAGGAGAAGAAGCCATGTGTCTCGGAATGCTGGTCTCGGGCTGATGTGATGGAGGCATACCTTCAAACCCACGAGCAAAATTTGGTGAAATTTGGGAGTTTGGGTGAGTTTCTGGGCAGACAGAAGTTCTGGTCGCGCGCACCTTCAGACTGGTCACGCCCCTGTAACTGGTCGCGCCAGTGTATTTTAACACTGCGCGTTGGCCTGTAACTGGTCGCGCACGGTCTCAGACTGGTCGCGCGCACCTTCAAGCCTTGTGCTTTGCAGAAACTTGCTCGACTTTCCTCCTCTTGCTTCTAACACCAACTTTTGTCTTTCAAATGCACAATGAGAGTGAATTTAGAGGGAAATTAGCTTTTATAGGGTCACTTTAAAAAAAAATTAACTTTAGAACCCACTTTCCAATGTTTTGAACTTGCTTTGCTTTTTAACACTGTTTAGAGTCTTTTTGTCCTGAAATGAGCTCTTTTAATGCGTTTGACTCCGTTCTTTTTGCAGGTTGACCGCCTGAGGGACTGTAGTGAAGGAACCAGGGTTATTGCCGGCACTTTTACAAATTTTTGAGAATTTCTTTATTTTTTCAAATTCCACATGGCCTTGGACTTAAAAACAGGGTTTTTAAATCCAAGGCATGATATGAGCTGCAGCTGAAGAAAATGATAATGAAACATATGTACAAGACTCCTTCCGGCTTGCTGGGCACCTACTGACCATGACTCATGACCTTGAAATGATTTTGACTCGAAACCCTAGACCTAAGACCATGGGACCTCAAGACAAAAACAAGAACAAGCATGACTCAATTGCATTGTTATATGACCTGATCCAGCAAAGCCAAGAAGGGGACCAAGACCAGCTCCTCCATTCAGTGTTATGGCATGCCTAATGGGATGCAAAACTGACACTGATGAGACACCTATATAATGCATATGCAAAGAGTTATTGATCACTGATGGAGGGCTCAGACCGACACTAACATCCTGCACATTGCTTTATGTTATTTGCTGTCTTACAGTTTACGCAAAGGAAAAGAGTAATGATGAAAAGATTGACATGAAAGCTTTAAGCTCTAATGAATGCATAATCATGACACCCATAATGAACTGACTCTTCGAAAAACACAACACAATCCTTCTTGGATACTTTGGCGTACAATCATTAATTTCTTTTAAGGCACGTGCCCAATTTTGGTCTACAGACAAATTTCCTTGAATACTGTGGCGAGGAAATTTTGCGATGGGTGATTTCTGCGACTCGCATCGCAGTATCAAGGATCACGTCGTCAAGATGTGTCATCGCAGGAATTGATGATCGCATTCATCGCAGATCGCAACATCGCAAATCGCAAATCGCGCTTAGTCATCCAATCATTGTGTGCTGCTTATGCGATGTTGCGATATGCGACGTCGCATATCGGCCGTCGGAGATTCCTTAAGTTTTTTCATTTAAGAGTGCTTCATAATATATGCGATGCGATGAATTTCGCGTCGCTTCTTCGCAGCTTATTATGCGCATAGGAAAACGTTTCACTCTCTTCTCGCGATGCGATACAGCTTTAGGGAGTTAAAATACAAAAATTTTGATAAAATGTTTTTTTTGGATTTTTATTAAGGGTCCCCATTTGCTTGGTGTTATCGCTAATACCAAACAAAGAGGGGGGTTGTTGGTGGCCACAACAATGGCGATTCACTGTGAAGAACCAGTTATCTCTGCTTTTCTATTGAATTTTCACTTCCAAAGCAGAAAAATTTTCATACGTCTAAATTTTGTTATGGACAGATAGAGTACATTACACCTTATCCTATCAATGATATTTTTTCTCAACCTTTTCATTTTCCAATTGTTTGTTTCCTCAGGCTTAGTCCTTGTATTCACATCAGACATTACTTGGTCTTTTAAAGAAAAAATAAGGTCTTCTCTGCGTGCTGGCTTTTTAAAATATGCCCATTTGTCGTAGGTAGAGCCTCTGCTGCCCGCAAGCGTCCATAGCCTCGACAGGGTTACCTGTTACCCAACAATGATCCTTTATCCTGCTTAAGGCTATTTACAACTTTTCAGAGAAAAACCCCTTTTGACACTTTTTCCTTTTTTATTCTCTAAAGAACAATGTCTTGGTTTGGTGGCCAAATTATGACACAGTCATTCACTTGATTTACACTTTTGCTGAACAAGTTGGTTCATGATGAGACCCCTTGTCTTTTGATTGCAACAATCTTGAGTTGTTGCCCTGTTTTGGTGGACAGTATTGGCAAAGTCAGCAAGTTATAATATCTATGATCATGATAAGCCGGCTCGTGATGAGACCTCTTATTCTTTGAGATACATTGTTTTCTCGGATTGTTCCTCTGAATGTTGCGATTTCCTTTAGCAGGGAGGAAGTCATTGTTTTTCCTTAAGAAAGCTCTGGACGACAATAATAGAGTTTGAAAACAGCAGTTTTACAGAGAATATTTATTTTATTATTGATACCTTTCATTGTGCTGATATAAAACAATTTTTTACCAAAGGTTGCTTTCATCAAATTTTTTGAAGTTGAAACTAGTATCATATCTAGGCTAAAGTTAACTCTACCTGTCAATAATAAAGATCAGATCTTTCCCAAAAATTTGCTACTTGTACAAGCGAAAAAGCTCAAAATCTGATAGAGAATTGGTGTCTTTTTCATGAACCCCTTTAGTAACCATCTACAACCGGTTTTATTTATAAGAAAGAGAAAAACAAATAAAAACTAAAACTATCCTACAAAATAGAAGAGTGATCTTCTATGGAAAATATATTTTAAGGATCTGTCCGTTAACAGGCAAAGAATCCCTTCTACCTGCTAAATCCTGCAACACAAACGTTGATGGGCCTATGACTTCTACAATCTGAAAAGGACCAAGCCACATCTTCTGAAATTTTGTATGTTTGCCCTTTTCTTCATGAGACTTATCCCCTTTCAAAACTAAATCTCCCATCTGAAAATTCTTTCTGGTCATTATGCTTGAGTCAAAAGAGGATTTTATCAGCGCTTGGTGATGAGCATGGGTTTTCTTAGCTTGTTCTCGTCGTTCTTCTAATTTAATTATTTCCATTTGTCTTAGTTGTATGGAGGAAGTAGATACCTCATCGATGTGTTGTACTAAAGACAAAGAGGGGATGACTAAGTGAGTTGGAAGAACCACTTCTTTCCCATAAACTAAATTAAAGGGAGAAGTGCCGATTGAAGCTTTCTTCGTTATTCTATCTGCCCATAAAGCATTTACCAACGCTTTGTGCCAATTCTTTTGGTTCTGGTCAACTGTTCTTTTAATAATCCTGATCAGGTTTTTATTTGTCGATTCAGCCAATCCATTACCTTGTGGATAGTAGTTGGCTGAATATTTCAGCTTGAACCCTCTTTTAAGTGCAAACTCAGTCATTGTATTTCCAGAAAAGTATGAGGCATTATCAAACATTAAAGTCGTTGGCAATCCAAACCTAGTGATTATAAATTGATCTATGAATTCAATAATGTTTTCAGAATTAGCTGTCTTGAGAGAAACTGCTTCTACCCATTTAGTAAAATAATCTGTTGCTATGAGGATGTACCTATGCTGCTTAGAAGAGTGAGGAACGATCTCACCTATTATGTCCAAGCCCCACTGACTGAATGGTTGCTCTATGTTTACCGGCTGTAGTGGCATGGACGGTTTCTTTTGTCTCCCTGTAGCAGTCTGGCGGACTTGGCATTTCCTCACGTAACTGTGTGAGTCTTTGAACAGCAAGGCCAATAATATCCTGCACGTAAGATTTTATGTGCAGTAGCATCTCCAGCATAGTGTCCGCCTGCTGGTCCATCGTGGAGTTCCTGCAAAACATTTTCGGCTTCAGTTTTCTCAAGACACCTAAGAAGCACAGAATCATAATTCCTTTTAAACAGAACATCATTTATGAGCTGGTATTGTTTAGCTTTCAATCTCAGAGCTCTTTTCTTGGTGTGATCTAGATGTGATGGAGCATACCCGTTCTTAAGATAATAAATGGTGTCAGCATATAATGATTTTGCATTGTTTAGGCTTACCTCATACGTCTATACCTCTTTAGATGAATTCTCAGGAATTTGCGATGCTCCAGCCAACGTTTTGCAGAAGCCTTGACCTCTTACAATGCTTGCTGGTTTGATCTCAAGATCATATTCTTGTAAAGCGGTGATCCAATTTGCTCTTTTTTCACCCACATATTTCTATATTAGAAGATTTCTTACCGCTGGAAACGGTACTATGACCTTAGTATGGGCTTTAAGTAAGAAAGGTCTGAAATATTTGATCGCTTTGAAAACAGCATATGCCTGTTTCTCCATGTCTGAATAGTTGAGTTCAGCACCTTGTAAATTCGAGCTAAAAAATGCGATTGGAGCTTCCACTTTCTCTTGATTTGCTTGAGTTAGAATCGCGGCATATGATTTCTCTGAGGAAAATGTGTATAAGATAAAAGATTCTGAAAAATTCGGGGTTGCTAAAGATGGAACATTAATGATAGCTTGTTTGATCAGGTTGAATGCTTCATGCTCATCTTGACCCCATTTAAAATTTGAATTCTTTTTAATCATGTTTTGCAAAGGAGAAACAATCCGTGAAAAATCTGGGACAAATCTCTTCACAAAATTGATTTGACCAAGGAAAGATTGCATGGCTTTTTTGTTATGAGGTATGGATATTTCAGAAATTTCTTTGATTCTGTCAGGCTCAATGTGAATACCAGATTTTGACACTATGAATCCTAGAAGTTTTCCTTCACTTAATGCGAAAAAAGATTTCTTTGGGTTAAGTGAAATCCCATACCTTAAACATCGTTGAAAGATTTGTTTCAAGTCTTTGAGATGGTCACTTCGCTTCTTAGAGTACACTGTTATATCATCCAGGTAAATCACTACAGATTTATTGACTAAACCCTTGAATGCGATGTCCATGGCTCTCTGAAATGTAGCGCCGGCATTGATCAAACCAAATGGCATCTTCCAATATGCGTATGTGCCCCATTTAGTTCGGAATGTGGTTTTTAACTGATCATCGGGATGTACCAGCACTTGATTGTATCCTGAAATTCCATCCAAAAAAGACATTAATTCTGAGCCTGCTACTGCCTGTAATATCTGCTCCATAGGTGGGAGGGGAAAATTGTCCTTTTGAAAGGCTTTGTTGAGATTCTGAAAATCGATACAGATTCTAATATCTCTGTTTTTCTTTCTAACGGGTACCATATTGGAGACCCATTTGGAATGTCTGACGGGGAAAATTATTCTGGCTCTTAATAACTTATTTAGCTCAGTTTTTATCTGATTTTCTAAATTGGGGTGGATTTTTCTGAGTTTCTGTTGGACAAGTTTTTCATTGTCGATCATAGGGATAGTATATTGAATGATAGAAGTGTCGTATGTCTTCAGCTCATCGTAATTCCAGGCAAAAACATTTTTGTATTGTCTCAAAAGACGGATATACGCTAATTTTTCTTCAGGGGCTAGGCCGTGGCCTAGATTAACGTTTTGTGGTTTATTATCGGTTCCCAGGTTTACTAATTCGTAGTTCAGAGTTGAACTGTAGAGCTTAGAATTGGTAGACCTTTTAAACCGACTTTTCAAATCATATAAGTCTTCTAACTTAACCACCGATTTAGGTATAGCATTATCAGTGCTATTTTGTTGTATTTGTCGATCATGATGGTCTTTGTCAATTATTTGATTGGAGTAGGATCCTTCGGAAGTGAGGAAATTTACAATGTCAGGATCGTCATTGAATACTCTCCAGTTTGTAATGTTGTCAGGGATGGAGGGTCTAAAGATTAATTCTATTGAGAATTTATCTGGACTAAAATCTTCGGAGGGAATAAGTCTAGAGGCTACGTTAGCTAACAGGTCTACGCTCGCATTTTGGAGTCTTGGGATTGACGAAATATTGAATGCTATGAAATGTGTAGTCAGATCTTGTACTAAAGATTGATAGTGTTTCAAATGACCTGATAGGCAATGTATGGTGTTACGTACCTGTTTGACAACAATCTCAGAGTCTCTGAAGACTTGAAGGTACTTAACGTTCAACCCGATTGCTTTGTATAGGCCTTGCACCAAGGCCTCGTATTCCACTGTATTGTTTTTGCTATCGAATTCAAGTTTGCACATAAGCATGGTCTTATTTCCTTCTGGGCTAATCAGAACGCATCCTGCTCCTGCTCCTTCGTTAGATTTAGAGCCATCAAAATATAATTTCCAAAACAAAGATGTATTTACAGGTTTATCTAAAAAATTAACACACTTTAAATTATCAGTTTGGGAAAAATTTTCGACTTGGGACAAAACTGAATTTTCTAAGTAAGGTGAGGTATGAGCATTGAAATTGTCGAGGAAAGAATCTACCGAGTAATTGCCTATGATACTGTTGTTCTATGCTATTGTTTCATTTTCTCCCTCCAATTCCGTTACTATGTACTTCTGGTGTAACTCTCGTTCAACCTTTATTTGATTCGGTTTACCATTGTAGGGTAACCACATGTGCGACCAGTTGGTTGAGAAGTATCCATGGAGTTTTTTGGACCAATCCCTGCTAAGAATCAAGCCATAGAATTCTGGGATATCAGCTACTAGAATGTCAATAACCTGACATACCTTCGGGTTAGACGACAATCTTATGGTCACTTGATTAAGTTCACCAATCACTTCGACTTGAGATCGATCAAGCTAAACTATG
The DNA here is from genome assembly GCA_031772625.1 of Pinus tabuliformis. Lineage (NCBI taxonomy): Eukaryota > Viridiplantae > Streptophyta > Pinopsida > Pinales > Pinaceae > Pinus > Pinus tabuliformis. The sequence goes on along the minus strand of CM062812.1, from coordinate 593,910,638 downwards.
CGCACTGCGGATTTTTGTGGTTGAACATTCAACTTGGCACATATTGATGTAGGTAAAATATTCGTTGAAGCACCAGAATCTACCAAACAATTGTGCACATTTTTATTGAAAATTTCATAAGTGAGAAGAAAAGGGGGAGTGTGAGACCTTGATCTTCCTCCAATCAAGGCGATGTCATTTGGATCAACCTTATTGATCGTGTTGGTTGGAGGTCTTCCCATGTTGTGGGAAGCTACAGCTGTAGGCAAAGATGTAGTAGGCACGGCATGTAATTCTTTCATCATTATCTTCTGTTGATGTTTCAATTTGCTCAATTCATAAAGAGTGATATTAGCCCTAGTCTTTTTCATGTCATCAATAATGTTCTACTCCATTTCATCCGACACAATCAGTGTTCTTGATGGAGGTGTTTGGTCTGATTGGACTGGGCTAGATTGAGTCGCTTTAGCAGTCGTTTTCTTTGTTGCGACTTTATCTTTTGCTGCAGGGCTTGCGCCCTTCTGCTTAAGGGTAGTTTGGGGAGGATCAAGTTGATTTTTGCTTCGTGTGCTAACCGGAAATGCTTCTTGATCTTCTTCTTGCGGGAGGATGAAATCCCACATTCCTTGTAGTTCCACAACTTCTTCGTCATCGGTCTGCCCTTCAGTGGTATTCTCTTCTTCTTCCTCTTCTTCGGATTCGACGCTTGAGATGGCGTTGGGTGGTTTCACATCCATTGAAGGACTTCTTTTAAAAGTTCTGTAGGGATTTTTTGAAGAAGTTTATGCTACTTGTTTTTTTATGTCAATCATCTCATTGGACATGGTTTTTAACACTTTTTGTAATCCTTCCAAATCGAAAGGGTCTTTCGTTTGTTTCTTCTTGGGGTCTTCCTTGAAGGAGACTTTCTTAGATTTGCGTTCCTCTAATGCAGATCTTTTTTCCAGGGCTACTACGCGTTTCTCTACTGCTATCGCCTCTGTCAAGTTTTCAACTAAGGTTGTCTTATTTTCCCTATCCACAAAGATTGCCAAGTTTGATGGTAAGGCCGTAATATACCATTCACATCTTACTTCTTCGCTGGGTTGGGAAGTAGCGGGAATTTTGTTGAGGATTTTATTGAACCGTAAATTGAAATCTTTGATGGGTTCTCTAGCCTCGGCTTTAAGATTGGATAGGTCATTGATTAACGTCGCCGGTGATCTATCATCACCAAACTTGGTAAGGAATTGACTTTGAAAAATGTCCCAACTTGTGATAGACCCGGAAGGTAATGAAAAGTACCATGACTCGACTGTTCCTTGCATTGTATAGGGAAAAAGCCGGACAATAGCATCCTCGTTGGTAACTCTGTTGAGATTAACAGAAAGCATGAAATTATTAATATGCTCTTCAGCTAGCATGCCTACTTCTGGATTGAATTTGGGTAGCCATTTCTCAGGATGGGCCGGTATTTGGCTCAGGGGTGGAGGCATTAAAACTGCCCCAGGATTGTTCCATGGAGACTGGGCCATCGTTGAGCTGCTAGTAAATGAAAGTGCAGAGGAAGATCCCTGAGGCTGGGAAGATGAAGATATTATGATCTTTGATGATTGAAGAGGAGGGGTTGTGGAAGATGGATGAGTGGTTTGGAATGAAGATGTGGGTGGCTAACTTCGCGGTGAGGGAGTTGAAATGGACGACGTAGATGAAAGAGTCTCACTGTCAGACTCTGGTGATGTTTTCCTTGCTCTTTTCCTAGTGAGGAGAGGGAAATCAGTTGGCTGGATGCCAAATTTTTCACTCTTTAATCTGGTCAGGGGATGAGCAGGATTGTACTGCGAAGTCACGCTACTTTGAGATTTATCAGACCTCTGTGTAAAAATAGAAAATCCCTGGAGTTTGCGAATCAGAGTTTGAACTTCAGGGGGTTCAATGGTAAATTGGTCTGAAATATTAGGGTATGTAGCAGCGGTTGATACTCGAGCGACTTCTAACTCTGGATTTAAACGTACTGGGGAAGTCAGGGGAGTTGATGAGGGCGATTTACTCTTAGAATGGTATTTAGATTTTGATTTAGGTGCCATTCATAGTTCGGGCCCTCCTTCTAGCGCCAAATATGTTGAAGCCCCGAAAATCGGGTCGACAACAAGGGGGATACCCACCCGGTCCAGACCTTGGTTGGCAGCTCCTTATCCGTTTGGTATAGCGGGTCCGACTGGGGATAATGGGACCACTTTCCCAAAAGGGGTGTGTGTGTGTGTAGAGTTGGATGATGCTGATCTAGGAGTACTTAAAGCTAATTTAATTCAAACTTCTAAACTAACTCTATGCTATTGTAATCTAATGAGAAACAACACATCTAATCTACGCTAACCCAGGGTGTATTTCTTCTATTATGCGATCTAAAGAGATTTCGAACAATAACTGGTAATAAAGATCATTCAGCTATCATAAGAATAGAAATCAATTAAGATAAACCACTCTGCATAAAAAGTTAAGCAAAACAGTTGTGAACAGCATATCGCATAATAAGTTATTCATATATCAAACACAAATAAATGACTCCACCGTACAGAAGTGCCAAATGGTAACCCACACATTCATGCATTAACATATAAACAACTGAAAACTGTATATCACTTTAAGAATATAAGCAGAAATGGTCAAGAGATAAAAGTACCATTTATGACTGGTTCCACTCATAAGCTTCAAGCAACAACGATTTATCTCTACTTGTTCTAACATCTACTAAGAGTACAGAAGTGCAACATCAGTAGCAGATATCAAATACAAACATTGATAAATCTCGATCCAACCATTCATCAAAAACCCCCTCCGAGGGTGCAAAAGTGCATGTTCTGAGGACAAGTTTTTTAACAATTTTCTGGACCCTTCTCCAAATGCCTGAGAAGGGTTTAAATACTGCTAACTAATTAATCTTAATTACATAAATCTAGGACACGGTTTTAAATGACCGCCCTTCTACTAAAGCAAAATTATTTCTAAAAATTGAATCTAATTCCTAACCGTTTCTGTATTTGCTCCTTAGTGTTGTAAGCATGCAACATTCGCCAGGGAAGAGTCGACTGGTCGTCTTTTCCTTTCGTTTGAGCTACGAAAATAGAAATAACAAGTGCTGGCACCACTTTCTGGTAAACTAGAAGATATTTTCGAAAATCTTCCTCTGGCTTGGTGTATTCACTGTGTGTATACTTGGTAATAACCCAAATTTCTCTCAAACTGATTCTGCTTTTGCTATTTCAGTTTCCGGCCTTGCGAATGACTGAATAAGTTAGGGACTTTGCTCTCTGAACAATTTTCTGTATTGAAAACTGCCTCCGTTCTTTGTTCTGGGCTTTTCTGGTGCGTTTTCCCTCTTTAGCGCCTTTTTTTTTTTTGCTTTAGCAGGCATAAGCTTCAGGATCTTTTGCAAACATGCTGCTTTTGTGCACCTTTGATTCTAAGTTTTGGATGGCCTATTGACATCAGTATCTGTTGAGTGATACTCTGGAATCTGTGGTCCTGTTGTATGCAGCATCCGTTTGTGAAGGCATCTCTTCTCTGTTCTCCGAGCATTGATGCTTTCCCCTTTTCCTTAGATGTTTCCTGCACATTGCTTTATGTTATTTGCTGTCTTACAGTTTACGCAAAGGAAAAGAGTAATGATGAAAAGATTGACATGAAAGCTTTAAGCTCTAATGAATGCATAATCATGACACCCATAATGAACTAACTCTTCGAAAAACACAACACAATCCTTCTTGGATACTTTGGCGTACAATCATTAATTTCTTTTAAGGCGCGCGCCCAATTTTGGTCTACAGATAGCTTTCCTTGAATACTGTGCCGAGGAAATTTTGCGATGGGTGATTTCTGCGACTCGCATCGCAGTATCAAGGATCGCGTCGTCAAGATGTGTCATCGCAGGAATTGATGATCGCATTCATCGCAGATCGCAACATCGCAGATCGCAACATCGCAGATCGCAACATCGCAGATCGCAACATCACAGATCGCAACATCGCAGATCGCAAATCGCAAATCGCACTTAGTCATCCAATCATTGTGTGCTGCTTATGCGATGTTGCGATATGCGACGTCGCATATCGGCTGTCGGAGATTCCTTAAGTTTTTTCATTTAAGAGTGCTTCATAATATATGCGATGCGATGAATTTCGCGTCGCTTCTTCGCAGCTTATTATGCGCATAGGAAAACGTTTCACTCTCTTCTCGCGATGCGATACAGCTTTAGGGAGTTAAAATACAAAAATTTTGATAAAATGTTTTTTTTGGATTTTTATTAAGGGTCCCCATTTGCTTGGTATTATCGCTAATACCAAACAAAGAGGGGGGTTGTTGGTGGCCACAACACCCCACAATGTGTGGGGAAACCCTTTGATCAAATATTCTTTTATCTTCAAAGTTTAGCAGAGAAAGAGAGAGAGAGTACATTTACAACAGAAGTCAACACTTTGACTTTCTCTAGATCATCTCCTATAACAGTGAGATTAGTTGAAGACATTTTGCTTCAACTGATACCTATCATCATGCTGCATCTAGTTCTCTAGTTGCACCACTGCATACTACCTCATGCGGTTGTCCATGTCCATGATCTTATCCATCATAACGCTGCTCAAACTAATGTGCATCATCATCATGCTGTTGCCCCTGCTAATGTATCATTGTGCTGCCCATGCACATGATCTCATAGTGCTGCCCATCATGCTGCTGTCGATGCTCCATGTATTCGTTGCACAGCCCATCCACAATATATCATGTTGCTGCCCAAGACTGCGTTATATATATGTGTCCAGTGTATATATATATAACTTATGTACTGTAGCGTATATTGTCCAGCGATTACTGCCCATCATATGTACAGTCCATCGTATATATAAAGACCATACATATCAAGACCACATACATTTTAAGACCCTATATACAACTGGAGCAAGATCATACATATTGAGACCCTGTCATATAACGTTGATGCCATACATCTTTGTATCAGATTTCACACCAGAGCAATATCATATACCATCACAGTATTGTGATCATATGCCATTATAACCAGGGATATCATGCGAATGCCATACCACATTAGAGAGACGAATGCGAGACCATATACCAAAGCGAAAAACCTCTGTGGCATCAGCAAATATACATAAGAGACATCTGTGAGTATATATAAGAGTCTTCGGCATCCTCTACATGTATATATATAACTTCTGCGATGTGTACAGGACTGTCCAGCAAATTGTATGGTCCTGTGCGTACCCAGAATGGACTGCGTGATATATAACCTCTGCGTGTATATAACCTCTGCGTGTATATAACCTCTGCGTGATATATAACCTCTGCGTGTATATAACCTCTGCGTGATATATATAACCTCTGCGTGTATATAACCTCTGCGTGTATATAACCTCTGCGCGATATATAACCTCTGTGTGATATATATAACCTCTGCGTGTATATAACCTCTGCGTGTATATATATAACCTCTGCGTGTATATAACCTCTGCGTGATATATAACCTCTGCGTGTATATAACCTCTGCGTGATATATAACCTCTGCGTGATATATATAACCTCTCCGTGTATATAACCTCTGCGTGTATATATATAACCTCTTCGTGTATATAACCTCTGCGTGTATATAACCTCTGCGTGATATATAACCTCTGTGTGTATATAACCTCTGCGTGATATATAACCTCTGCGTGATATATAACCTTTGCGTGTATGTATTTTCGTAAGCATCGTATCTGCGTTATACATATAGCCGCATATATATCCCTTGAATGGTGTGCGTATAGGTTTCCATGCTGTGCCCTTTCAGCATATATATATATATCTTCATGAATTAGGGTATTACGTTGACTGTGACTGCAGCTAAGGCATTCTTCATTAGTGTATCTCCTTCACCAAAAACCCAGACGTGGAGAGGAGATCACATGAAGAATGTGTGTGTTAATGACTCCAAATCCTCTCTTATTTATACTAAAGGCGGATGATTGAATAGACATGATGATTGGGCTTCTAGAGCCTACATAAGAGCTGGTCGGCTTGACTATAATTACATAAACAAAATAAATTCATATCTCCATAAATACTTATCGGAATCGGATGATCTTTGGATCAATCCTACACCTCTCGACGAGAGGGATCCAATAAAAATATCAGTTGCCATAAATAAGCCGACCCACATGGAGTTTGGCCCTAGTTTCCAATTTAACAAGTATTTATATGAAATATACCTCAACATCAGCAATGTTAATGTTATTTTTCCCTAGAAAAGTGAGAAACTCGAACATTTTTTCTTGAGTTGGGAAATAGTTGCCACTATGTGGCTAGATGACCTGTATAAACAAATCAAATAAAATGTCACCATAGAAAATAACACCTTAGGAACTTACTATTCAACCTTCACGAAAAGCTTAGGCATAATCATGCCAACTAAGTTACATGCCAAAAAGCTCAGGTTGTTAATAACTTGTGAAAATAAATGGAAATATGTTGATCCAACATGTGATTAGATCGTTAAGCATTGTGTTAGCCATGAGGATCCCAAGCCATAATTGCAGGAATTAATGTGGTTGGAGCACTCTATTGAGGCAAGGTAAGGGGAAAGACCTCCAGCTGGCCCCAAATATTAATATATTTATTATGTCATATGAATCATTGTTTTTTCATTTTTTCATCCCGCAATCAATGACATTTTTTATGTATCATGTACTTGTTCAATTTTGTGTTGGACATTGGATAAACTAACACTCCATGTATGTTTTGTGACATGGACTAACTGCCTCTCGTGGATCCTTATCTCTGGTAATGCAATCATTGACTAACACCTGCGGATTTTTGTCTAACGACAATCGTGATTCTCAACAAGTGGTATCATAGCGTATGTCACAAGTTCGATACACACCCAGCTCGCATTGGTTGGGAGATTGTTGGACATTGGATAAACCAACGCTTTGTGTGTGTTTCGCGACATGGACTAACCGCCTCTCATGGATCCTTATGTCTGGACATGCGATCGTTGACTAACACCTGCAGGTTTTGGTCTAACAACATTCGCAATTCCCAACATTTTGGACATCCAAATGCATTAATTTTGCATTATATATAGCGTAAACTTGCATATCAGATTTCAATGCCAAATATATAATTTTTGCCAATTATGTGTATATTTGACATGTTTCTATTTGTCAAGTCTTTGTTGAGTCAACCTTGGGTCATTGTTAGGTCATGCTTCAAATTTGATACTTCAGCCAAAATGGGTCTTATGCCAAGTTGAAACTATTTACTTTGAATGAAACAACTACTCTACCAATCATGATAAAATGTTCATCCCCACAACCCAAACATGGGTTGGCCTATTTAAAATTATGTTCAAGGTAAATGTTTTTGACATAAGTAGGAAATATAGCAAATAATATTACTTTTGATCTCAGGGTTTATAGGTTGAACTCTCTATAAAAATTTGTGATCTTCCAATTAAGTTGCATTTGTTCCAGTAAGGTCAATATTTGGGACCACTAGTGTGGTGCATCCAAAATGTCTACCTTGGAACAAATGCATTTTACCTAGAAGAATATCTCCATAGATAATATTCATTGATTAGTTGATAAAAACAAAGATAAAAGAAACCATTCAAAGAGAGGATGGATTTTGAAGCATCAAATATCATAATAATTGGAGAAACATATCTACTGCATATATGATTTACCTAAGTAATGATACATTCAACCAATTCACTCCAAAACAAAATGGTATTAAAAATGTAAGCAAAGATAAAATTGTTCCATTGTAACCTATAAAGGAACAACAATAAGAAAATCTCGTTTCTTCTTAGTGTAATAGAAGACCATGTGACTACGTCTGAAAATTAATCATCGGGAACCAAAAGAGTAAAACAGTCACATGTGACCTTACCAACAAAGAAAACATATTCACATTCAAGAATTCCTAAATTAACCATCCATGAAAATAATTATGGCATTACCATAAAATGAAATAAAAGGAGTTGATAGAGCAATACACCTTGCTAGGTGTAGAAATTTTGAATAATTTAACACATATTCAATGGAGATTATCCTGATCATGTACTATTGCGGAATACATACACAATACGTAAGCTCCTCTACATTGATCATCAATATAGCAGCATCAATAACAATAAAACATCAAGAGCATTCACACATTAACACAATATGTAACCCGGGGAAAGCATCTCGCTAAAAACCCCACACTATCTGTATATTAATGATTGAGACCATGTAACATTACAAAGTACAATTCTTATCACAAGCAATCCAGTACTAGCTCCACCTGTTACACACAATACAGCTCAGATCTGATCTCCAAATCTATTCCATTGCTTGCCTACCTCTCCAGCTCAATACCTGCTCAAGAACTGATGAGAATGGTTTACCAAACTCGTATTTCACCTGCAAAGAATCACTCACACTGTGTTGGACGTGAGCACAAGCTACAATTCTTGATATTGGCCAATTCATTGGCATACTCAATCCCTTTGATTGTGCAAATCATCATGCACAACTATAGTCACAACTGATAGCAATCTAATCCTCTAACCCCTGTCCCTGCTGAACTGAACATGCACTGACATGCAACTAAGTTAACTGATGTATTCTATAGTTGCATTATGAGTTAATAACTTGTGAATTAATTAATAACTAATACACCCAACTCACCTCTAGTCTATTTGCCAGTTAAACTAAATACAACCAGTTTAACAAAGCTAAACTGAACACAACTCCATCAACTACACCTCCAGTCCACTAAACTCAACTCACTTGAGTTATAACTGAAGTCCTGCATGCAAATATTAGTCATCCCATAGGTAACCACGTATTTCCCTCTGGGATCTGCATGTACCACATCTGTAGCTCATCCTGAAGTGCTCCAAGAGAATAAGATCAAGTTTATAGTCCAAATATTATTATGAGACAATAATATTTGACTTTTCTATTTTTGACAACCAGTCTAAAAATAGACTTTGATCACTCACACTGTGATCACCCACATTGTGGTCACCCACACTGTGGTCACCCACATTGTGGTCACCCACACTGTGGTCACCCACATTGTGATCATCCCTGCTGGGATAAAAAATAGAACTTGCGCCATAATTTGCCTGCGGGCCCACTTAGTGAAGGCGACTCTTTTCACTAAGCTCCATCATCTTGTTGCATTCTCAACACTCCCTCTCGACAAGATATGGATTATCAGCAACCCCTATCCTGCCTCGGTGGTACTCGAATTTGCTCCTGGTGAGAGCCTTCGTCAGAATATCAGCATCCTAATCCTCCGTTGGAATGTATGAAAGCAACATGATCCTCCGCTGCACACAATCTCTGATATGATGGTACCTGATGTCAATATGCTTAGATCTATCATGAAATACAGGATTAGCCGAGAGTTTATCGCAACTTTGGTTATCACAGTAAATCACAGTAGGATCCAAATGAGAATCGAACAAACCAACCAAGATCTTCCTCATCCATATAGCCTCGCATGCAGCCAAACTTGCTGCCATATACTCGGCCTCCGCTGAACTGAGTGCCACGGATCTCTGCTTCCTGTTGTACCAAGAAACTACTGTCGATCCAATACTGAAGACCCCTCCTGATGTGCTCTTTCTGTCCATTGGGCTCCCTGCCCAATCTGCATCCGTGAAGCCACATAGCTTAACCTCATCCTCCTGTCTGTACCATAAACCATATCCCGACGTGCCTCTCAAGTAGCGCAATACATGCTTGCCCGCCTTCCAGAAGAGCTTGGTAGGCTTAACCATAGCTTGTGAAAGCTGGTTAACTGCATAGCATATATCAAGTCGTGTATTGACCAAATACATCAGCGACCCCACCAACTATCGATAAACAGTGGCATCCACTTCTTCTCCCAAAGTGGCATCCTCCTTCCTCCAACCTCCAGGAAGAGGAACTAATAGTTCCTCATCTGCATGCAAGTGTAGCTCCCTCTCAAGCGAACACTTCATGGCTTTCTCCTCCTGAAATTTTATATCCCGTCGCACGACAGTTTTACTACTGTCTGGAAAATACACACGATAGTTGTGGGGCGTATCAGTGTACCCCACAAATATCCCAACCTCTGCGGTCGGCTCCAACTTCTTCCTCGCATCCTTCTTCACATGCATGTAAACGTTAGCACCAAAAATCCTCAAATGAGAAAGATCAGGCTTCTTACCAGAATAAGCCTCCTCGGGTGTACTCATGCCAAGTATCCTATGAGGACAATGGTTCTGCACATAAACTGTTGTATTGCATGCTTCCGCCCACAAGTGAAGGGGTAGGCCCTGATCATGCAACATTGCCCGTGCAGCACCCACAATCGTTCTGTTCTTCCGCTCAGTACCCCGTTCTGTTGTGGGTTATGGGGAGCTATGAGCTCTCTTTGAATCCCTTCTACCTTACAGAAATCCTTGAACTCGTCCGAGATGTATTCACCACCATTATCGCTCCTAAGAGCCTTCACCTTCTTCTCTGGCTCCTTCTCGACCAGTGCTTTGAATTCACAGAACTTTGAATATGTCTCGCTCTTTTTCTGCATGAAGAAGATCCAGCACTTACAAGAGAAATCATCAACAAAAATCACATAATACTTGTGTTTTGTTGTCGAAGCAACTGAGAAAGGTCCACACACGTCTGTGTGAATTCTCTCAAGGATCGTCATGGCGCGACTATCCTTCTCGTGAAAGGTGGCTTTCACAAACTTCCCCAAAGTACACCCCTTGCACTGATCTGACTGCGCAAGTGTGCCTTTAGGAAGCCCTGTAGTGATCTGCTGCAGTATCTTCAAGGCTCCATGGTGAAGGTGACCCAATCTCCTGTGCCACAACTCGCCATCATCCCGGCTCACCAATCCTTCTGCCTTTCCCGCCATTGCTACGCATCCATCTACATGCAACTGATAAAGGTTCCTCACTCAAACCCCTATCTTCCGGGTCTCACCAGTTGTCTTGTTACGTGGGAAAGCCTTTCCCTCGCTGAAAACAACATCATACCCCTTGTCTTCTAACATCGCCACTGAGATAAGATTCTTCTTCAATCCTAGAACATGCATGACTTCCTTCAATACAAAGGGTTTACCAGACTCCCTCTCAAAGGAAATGGTACCGATACCGGTCGCATTGTATCTACCATCATCGCCCATCTCGATGTGCACTCCAAGATCTTTGTCCTCCAGATCAGAGAACAAATCTCTACCTCCCATCATGTGAAAAGACGCACCACTGTCCAAGAACCACACTAATCCCATCACACTTGAAACCAAGCATGTGATCAATGAAAAATCAAGCTCAAACTGTGAGGCTAGAGCCTCTCTTGTTGATGATCCAGCAGCCTGCTTGTTCTTCTTCTTCTGCGGACAATTAGTGGCATAGTGTCCGTGCTGGTGACAGTGAAAACACTTCACCTTGGACATATCCTGCTTCTTGCCTTTCTCACCAAACTGAGAAGCTTTCTTTCTCTTCCCTTTCTTTGCTTTGGCAGCCAAAGCACAATTCTCTTCATCAGCTCCCTTTGATGAAGATCCGTCCCTGGTACTCCGCCTGATCTCCTCCTGCATAAGATCTGACCATAGTCTTTCCCATCCTGGCAATTTCTCCTGACCATTGACAGAGTCCTGATAGGAATGCCAACTCTTCGAAAGACCAAGGAGAGCCAAGCTCACCAAGTCCTCATCATCGACAGTAACCCCCACACTTCCCAGCTCATCTTGACACTGAGTGAACTTCGTGAGATACTTGGGAATACTGTCACCCTTCTCGCATTTGATGTTTCTGAGTTTATCTTTGAGCACCAGCTTCCTCTGATCGCTCTTGCTTTGGAATAATTCTGTTAATGATTTCCACATCAAATATGGAGTAGCCTTTCCATGGAGGCTGGACACAATGTGATCCTTCACGCCCTCCAACAGAATCCTTCGACATTTTGCGGTCTTCTTTTGCCAAACTTCCGCCTCAGCAACATCAGTGGGCTTTGGGATATCCGTATCTATGAACTCCTTCAGCCCGTTATCATCCAATACTGCCTCCATCCTGTCCTTCCATGCAATATAGTTTGATTTTCCCTCAAGAGCATACTCCAATCGCAATCCATTGAAAGACATTGCTGCGTTGTCACCAAGAAAACACTGCTGCAAATTCGAATTCCACCAGCAACCAACTCAACTGCCTCGGATCTAAGATTCGTGAGAACACAATATTTCTCGTACAGAGATTAACTGTATGGGCATTCACCGGATCTCTCACCTTCCAAAGGAAGGATGAATCCAGAGGCTACCTGGCCCGATTACAGACTCTGCCTAAAGAAATAGAATGTAAACACTTCCTGAATAGTAGATCTGATGATCAACAGCTCTGATACCATGTAGAAATTTTGAATAATTTACATATTCAATGGAGATTATCCTGATCATGTACTATTGCAGAATACATACACAATACATAAGCTCCTCTAGATTGATCATCAATATAGCAACATCAATAACAATAAAACATCAAGAGCATTCACAAATTAACACAATATGTAACCCGGGGAAAGCATCTCGCTAAAAACCCCACACTATCTGTATATTAATGATTGAGACCATGTAACATTACAAAGTACAATGCTTATCACAAGCAATCCAGTACCAACTCCACCTGTTACACACAATACAGCTCAAATCTGATCTCCAAATCTATTCCATTGCTTGCCTGCCTCTCCAGCTCAATACCTGCTCAAGAACTGATGAGAATGGTTTACCAAACTCGTATTTCACCTGCAAAGAATCACTCACACTGTGTTGGACGTGAGCACAGGCTACAATTCTTGATATTAGCCAATTCATTGGCATACTCAATCCCTCTGATTGTGCAAATCATCATGCACAACTATAGTCACAACTGATAGCAATCTGATCCTCTAACACCTGTCCCTGTTGAACTGAACATGCACTGACATGCAACTGAGTTAACTGATGTATTCTATAGTTGCATTATGAGTTAATAACTTGTGAATTAATTAATAACTAATTCACCCAAATCATCTCTAGTCTATTTGCCAGTTAGACTAAATACAACCAGTTTAACAAAGCTAAACTGAACACAAATCCATCAACTGCACCTCCAGTCCACTAAACTCAACTCACTTGAGTTCTAACTGAAGTCCTGCATGCAAATATTAGTCATCCCATAGGTAACCACGTATTTCCCTCTGGGATCTGCATGTACCACATCCGTAGCTCATCCTGAAGTGCTCCAAGAGAATAAGATCAAGTTTATAGTCCAAATATTATTATGAGACAATAATATTTGACTTTTCTATTTTTGACAGCCAGTCTAAAAATAGACTTTGATCACTCACACTGTGATCACTCACGCTGTGGTCACCCACATTGTGGTCACCCACACTATGGTCACCCACACTGTGATCATCCCTGCTGGGATCAAAAATAGAACTTGCGCCATAATTTGCCTGCGGGCCCACTTAGTGAAGGCGACTCTTTTCACTAAGCTCCATCATCTTGTTGCAATCTCAACACTAGGTTAAAAAATAACATGATTAAACCCAAGTCCTAGTCCATATAGCATGTGAGCAATAACTTACCCTCTACCCATCATGAAGAAAAAAGTGTTGCAATCTATTTTCAAATATGAAAAATGGTAGAGTATCTCTATATAATAAATGAGTTGCAGGACATGAAAACTGGAAGAATTGCTCTCAACAACTCTAGTGAACTAAATAAATAAACAAACATTCTATTGTAAAAGGTATTGCTTCTCTCTCAAAATTCTACCATTGTTAGACACAGACAATATAGAGCTGAAACACAACACCTAGGACCCTGCCACAAAACTAGATTCATGCAAATAAATATAGCCTACCTGCAAAGTAGCCATAATCTCACCATCATCATCTTCATCCTCCATTGCATTTCCATTAAGGTCAACACTAACTGACCTTTTCCATTTTGGTGTGGAAGGGAAAAGCATTATTTCTGGTTTTCTCTCACGATAAAACCTAAACAATGCATCAATATAATCATGTTTATAAATCCTTGGAGGTCTTGCAGCAGCAAAGCATTGCAGAGCATGCAAGTCATAGATGATATCAAGATTGTGTATGCAAGATGACATGAAATAGAAAAAAAACGAATATTTCATGAAATATTTGCTAAAGCATGAAACCAACACTTCAACTAAAATGAAAACGGAATTTCAAAACTTACCTCTTTAACAGTCATGCTTAGTGTGCGAACAAGATAATTAACTATCATAAACCTGGTGTGGTTATGGCCATGGGTACAATGGACCAAAATATACTTGTTCCACCCCATTTGTTTGTGATTATGGAAGAAATGCAATGCCTTTAGTTATCCTTGGCTATAAAAAATATGCAAGGGATACAAAAGAGAAACAAAATAAATGCAAAAAATATGATAGATAAATGCAAGAATGTAGATTCTATTACTTATTTTATAGAATGAAACTCCTCTTGATATAAGCATAGCATATTATTCTACCTTATATAGACAGTCAAACCAAGCCTGATGTATCACGTAATATATAAATTACATGAACATAAAAACCTTGTAGACAGTTAAAAGTTGAAAAAGAAAAAAGAATTCCATGATAATTTGATCTTTGTTTTTAATAGATGCTTTATAAATTCAAACGTTTGTAAAGATTTATCATATTTGAAATCAAAATTTTCATAGAATAGGCACTATATTACAACTCTTTTGAAGCTACAAGTCAGATTTTAAAACTCCCTAAGAGTTTGTTGATACAATAAGAATAAAGAAAAAGTGCATTTGCAAGCTATGCCATTTCCTCCTGAACTCATATTTAACTAGTTTACATTGAAACAATTTTGATGCAATTTAATTAAATTTGTAAGATTAGAAGAGACTTGCTTCATACACAAAATTATTTACAGATTCATTGTCTGGAACTGCATCTTGTCCTTTGCATGCAATCTATATTCAAAGGCATAAAGTGCTCCATTGAAAATTATCCTCAATAATATCTAAGCAATCAGCCTTGACTCTTGTCTCTCAAATACAGTGAATCCAAAAGCCAATAACAACATCTCACTGAGCTCATAAAATAGGATATTAGAAATAATATGATCAAAAATTCTCAGCAGGAAAACTAAAAGTTAGAAAAAAAACACCTTGAAGTATTTGATGCCCTATTTTATCAAATTTGTATACTAATAGTAGAGTGTAGTATTTGTCAGATCAATGATCAAACCTAGTTGCAAAAGGAACAATAAAAAATAAGGATTCAATAAATTTACAATAAGATCAACCTCAAAAGACTTCAGTGTGTTTCTTTATAGTTTTTACCAAACTTACCCCAGATTTGCAATGGGGAAATATAAACAAAAATATCAAAACCACATACAATTAACACCAAATAGTACAATACCATCCCATGGAAATACAATATCATGATTAGGTTGTGCAATGACAAATGATCCCCAACTAGAAAAATATCAAATCAAGTCTGCAAATCACAATTGTGAGAAAATCTTGTTAAGGACAAAAAGTAGAATCTTTAGAAAAAATGATGTAACTCTCCCACATCCCAACCTTCCCATAACTAAAAATTTGAAAATTAAATTTCAAAAGACCTCAAATAAAAATTCAGGGAAACTGGGTTACAACAATGTTATAATGAAGCACGATGAAGATGTCAAACAAGACCTTAAAGGATCAATATTGTAACCAACATTAATGTATGAACTAGCATGGGCATGGTTTCAGAGGACTTCAGGCTAGTTTAAGGAATTGCACTCAAGAAGAACAAAATTAAGATGAATGATCCCAAGCAAGCTTGACTTGGCAAAGGAAATGCTAAACTTATTGTGACCAACAAATATCGAGTGATGTGCTAATATCCTAGCTGATAAATTTGCAAAATACAAGACCAAATTTGACGTGAAAATATGTATGATGAAATATTATCACTTTGCATACAAGGAAAAAGAGTTATGGACTGAATTTCTATTGATAATGAAGAAGTGAAATAACCCTTTCAAAGCATGATTGCACGTGAGATTAGAAGAACGCCACTTCAACAATTGGTAAGAACAGAAAAGGGAAGATGAGGATGAGATCCAAAATACTAAATTAAATTGATAGAAAGCATAGTTTGTACATAAATTATAACAAATGAAGGAAAAAATAAAGACTGCAAATAAACATTGACAGGAGTCTCTAGGAAAAGAAGTATTATCTTAGCAGCCAAAATGGAGGAAAAGGTATTTGAACTCTCTCGAATCTATGAGAAGTAATAGGGGGAGCCAAGGACAACATAAACAACTCCAACAAAAGAAAGCAAACCATGCTTACACCAAACAAGAAAATCATCTTAAGTTGGCAAATAACATATCAATAGTGGTGGATTTTGTTAGAGAAAGTTATTTAAGGCTTTCCAATATGGCTATGTTGGCAAGGAGTTTTTTTAGTACTTTTTATTTAAAATTTACTAAAATCAAAGTATAAATTATTAAGGAAACAACACCATGAATAGTCTCCACGACATAGGCTCTCCCAGAATCTCAATCTTGATGGAAATATTAGATTCAAGAAATGAAGGTTATTTTCAATTTGTCAAGGAGTATCAGGAAATGGATCTAGATTTTTAATGCTTTCATTTCACCCCTCCGCAAACTCTGGGCTAACAAGTTGTTTCTAAACTAATTTATGACTATGAAAATGGATTCACACACCCTGAATGTCCCAAAGACAGATACCAGACCTGCGGATTCACTGGACATGACGCTCTTGTAAGTAAGACACATGCCCAACATTAGACAAGTGTCCCACAGTTAACAGGTATACAAGCCACATGTGCTACAATGTGTCAAACACGTAGGGCTATAAAAAGTTACTGTTAAGGTTAGAAAATGCATTTTAAAGGGGTCTTTTGGCCCTGATTTCATTCACCACCATTCTGTAAAAGTGCGAGAGATGGGCAACTTCAACATAATTGAGTATGTTGCAAGGTTTAAACCTAAATCCTGACATAATGCAAAACATATCCAAAACTTGTAAGTATTGTTTTGAATAACCTTTCTAGAATTCAAATTGTTTGCTCTTATAATCTACAAATTTCCTTTATTTGTCAAGGACACTATAATTCTTTCTCTTGAAGAATTTTATTTGATCTCATTCAGTATCAAGTTACTTTTAGGAATATGAGTAAAATACCCACTTGAGATCAAACCCATCCAAAGTTTGTCTCAACCCCTCTTAAATATAAGCCTGCCAAAGATAAAGGGGTTACTTAAAATCCAAAAGAGTAACATGTGGAAATTGTCACAAGGAGGGCCATCCACTTTAGTTTTTCCTTGCTCATCTTCAAAAAATTGAACAGCTTGCAACAAATAAGTAGGTGCTTACCAAGGGAAAAGCAATACCAGAAAGGGAAAGTGGAGGATTTATAACAAGGAAAAACAAGTCCAATTTGGTAATCCATAAAGTAGATATAGAGAAACATAGACAATACATTTGGCCTATTAAATTCATTTTCTTTAATAGTTTGATAAAGAGCTTAGAAAAACTCTATGATTTTTATTTCTAAGTAAAGTGTCACACTTCGGACAGTTGTTTTAACATTTTGAGCACCTGTGGCAAGATTTTGGCAGGTATTACGGTAAATACCATTTTTCGGAATGAAACAGTACACTGGCTCGTATCTTTGTTGTTAGTCATTTGTGGTGTCAGTTAGGTTCCATCCATTTATGTTTGGAAAATGAGGTCACAGACATTCCCACAACCACCTCATGGAGAATATGGTCATGTATACCTTGTACTGGCACTATTACCATTTGTTACTACTCTAGTGTTTTTGGCTATAGGAAATTCATCTTCAATGATGGTGCTTGAAATAACAGTTTTTCTTTTTAGTACATTCATTGTTATGGTCATTGTGGCATCATTTCCATTTATGGTGCTAGGAACTTAAATCCCATTGTATGCCAATGGAATGATGCAATAAAGCTTTAGTGGGAATAGTTTTGTTCCTGGTAAGCATCCTAACATATGATTTTCATGATCATGAGGGTGAAATCCATTAAGAAAATGGCCCAGTCTCAAGATTAACAAAGCAGAGAAAATATTATTTTAATATGGGTGAGGGATTTTTCCATTTTGTAATTGATTCCAACTGCAGTAATAGATTTTTGAGCTACAAAATTAATTTGGGGATGGATTTATCATGATCAACTACCAATGGTGACTGTTTATATATTATTATTCCAATATAGAAGAGCTCTTCCAACTAGTTCTATCTTTTTTAGCAACATTGTATGTAAAGCATCAATTGTGATAATCTTTGCTTCATGCAACTTATTGAAATTTTGAAATATATCCAATTGCACTTTCCTTCCTCAAGTTGTGTCATGATAGCCATATTTTGTATGTTGTTTATATGAAAAATGCATCAATTTCCCATCTAATTATGTTAGTACCAAGATGAGGGAGGATGTTTTCACATCAACCCAAGGACTTGTAATGCAAAGTCAGTTTCCAAACTAGCAAGAGTTTTGGTGTGTGTAATACCTCATAACTCTCCCATGCTATTAAAGTCGGATTATTACACCTTTTTACTTTTTCCCCTTTAATCTTCT
Source organism: Pinus tabuliformis (assembly GCA_031772625.1). NCBI lineage: Eukaryota > Viridiplantae > Streptophyta > Pinopsida > Pinales > Pinaceae > Pinus > Pinus tabuliformis. The sequence goes on along the minus strand of CM062812.1, from coordinate 593,892,000 downwards.
ATTACACTCATTCTTGAGTATGGCTCCAAAGTAATTTTGTTGTCTATAATTTGGATTTTATGTTGCCATATGGAAATTGAAGCTTCTAATCTATACTTCATATTCATAATGGTTTGTTCTGATGATAAATCGTGTATATACCAGGGCTACTAAAGGGATTTGTACTGATTAATTTGCATTGTTTTATGAGATATATTAGCATGAATTGCAGGAACATTGTTTCAAATTCATCCATCTGGCGTTTAAAGGTTAGTTTCCACCCAGATGTTGAATTTGAAATCATAATTCCTTCCTTTTCCTTGAATGTATGTTCGAGTGAAATTTTTTTGATGTCACTATAGAAAATAAATTGAGAGCACTAAGGGGTCAGCTGATATGTAGTCAACACATAGTTCTTGTTGTTATACACTTTTAACAATATATAAATGTAATTAATATGAAAATAACAGCTATAGTATAGGTCACCATTAACCCATTAATCAATCATGGAAATTTAACAAATGCTTATTTCCTATAAATATCCACAAATTACAAGAAAAAAGACATAAGAAAGATTGAAAAAAATACTCTTTTGGTTGTATGCATGTCACCATCAAATGTATTGAGATAGGGGAAGATTGCTGACAGTGGACATTAATTTGCACTAGCCTTGACAAAATCTGGTACATGTTGTGCAAGTTCAACAATAATCTATATTGAATGATTTGAAACATTAGTAAATCAATTAACACATTTAAATGCAAGAACCTAAACTCATCATCCATAGACATCATAAAACAATAATCACAAATGACTATCAAATCAACCCATCTTTTATCTTGCAACTAATATATGAAAACTAAAGTATCTGATGACCACATTTAGATGCTTACTCTAAACAATAGACACTCAAACAAAAATAATCATATAAGAAAGATTGTCAATTATGTGAAATGTGCATCCAATGGAAAATTTGTCAATGGTCATAAATTTAGGAAGCATATTAAGAGAATGTATAGGTTACTTGAGAGTTGAATACATAGAAAGATTAAAGATAAAATATGTGCAAATACATGGTACCACTATGAGATAGGAGGCATTGATGAATGGTTAATAGGTGTAGATGTCATATCAATATTCAATTAATCCCCTAAGATATGATTAGGGATAAAATCCCAAGAGATGCAAGACAAGGTGGGAAAAAATGCTTGAGAACATGGACACAAGAGATCTAAGAAAGCCCTGGGATACTGCAATTCGAAGTCATCTTAATTTGTACTTTGAGGAGGGGAATAAGACAGTTAGTGGGATGTTTTTATTGACATCTGACTTTGGCTGACCTATCCAAGTAGATAATCATCTAATTATGAATCACATGTACCATAAATTTTAAAATGAACAAGAAGGTTTTGTCGAATGTCCTATGGAAGCTAAAGCACAAAGATATTAAAAATTAAGAACAAATCACTAACAAAAGTCCTTCCATCTGGAACTCCCTTAAAGAAGGTTTTTGATTTGATACCCAAGATTATTGTAATGAAGGCTAGGTCATGAGGGAAGTGTTTGTAGACTTAACTTGTTAAGTAGATTTTGCATAAATTAAGAATATTGTTGGCACTAATGTTTGACCAACCCTAACCTAGGTTCTCTAAGAAGCTTTGGAATAAATCCTTGCATGCCAATTAGTAGTTCTTCTAAACACTAAAATGGGGATACAAAGAAAATTGTAGTAGCTATAAGGACACATTGGCATGTGACAACTTAGATATAGTTTCAAGGCATCATTACACACAAATGGGCACACTCATGAAACAATCAAACTTATGTTAGTCGTGCAGATTCAAACCTAGGTTTTAGCTCCAAACATAAAAAAATGAATTATATCATAAATCCTCTTTTCTTGTATACAGGTGTCTTTTGAACTCTATTTCCCACAACGATCCAAGACTATTTTGAGTTCTTCAACAAAGGTGGGAACCTTTTGATGGTGTTGGATACCGCCAACTACAGGGGATCTCCCCGATATGAGGTCCCAATTAGACCTCACACCGTTTGGTATAGGAGTCCCATCTGAAATACGACCTAGTTGCCATTTACTTAAAGATATGCCTTGGTTTTAGTTGTTAGCATGAGAGAGAAGTGCAAATGTCATTTTGAATGAGGAAGCGAGTACACCTTATGAATGTTCAATTGTAGATGTATCAAGGTTCTCTTATTGCAAAGGGGGAAATAAAGTGAGCCTCCAAGAGAGAAGTAATAGTGCTACCCTAATGGAGACACACATGAATGAGAAAGACTCATTTATCATCAAGAAAAATAGTTCACATAGATGTGACGATCATTATAACATTACAACACATTTCTAATAAGTAAGCACCAAAGTCATCGAAATAGTTCAATTACTCCAGTACAAGTGAAAGAAAACATGGATCATAAAATCCAAAGAATATTCTTAGAAACATCCACAATCCATGTGTGAAAATGTGTTGGCCTGGAAGGCTTCGATATTAAGCAAAAGTCCCAAGATACATAAATACAATGAACATCACTAGCTCCAATAGTGGAGCATTAGAGCCACTACTTGTTCTCCAAAAGTGCTAAGTTTGTCTCTCTAATGCCTTGTGGGAGAAGCCAAGGTTAAAAGTCCCTTACATGATAAATGAGGATCATTTTATTACTTGTGGCATGACCTTTCAAATCCCAATGACTCTTGACTTTCCAACTCCTAATGACTTTTGGAGTCATACAACCTCTGGACTTCCAAATGACTTTTAGAATTATGTATGACTCTTGGTATTACATGTATTTTGGACTTCCATGACACTTTTGTCCATACTTGACTCTTGGACAATGATTATGTCATTACATCGTAACTTCCATATCATCATATGATGACGACGTGACATGTCACTCTCCTTTATGACTGGGACTAATAGTGACTGATGACATGGAATTTCTTCAATGGTGACATGGTTGCCACTCGTGTCTTCATTCTTCATGCAAATTCTAATCATTGATCACCCTCCAAAGGGTCTTTGATCTAATGGATTCTTCAGGGTAATTCGATCATCAAGATTTCAATGTGTTATTTTTTCTTTCAATGCTTCCTTTGTTAGTTCTCTTTTTCTAATCTTCCTCGTATGTGCTTGCCATGTTGTTCTTGAAATACATGTATTTACAATCACTCATGACAAGAAACCATCAACCTGAAAATCTCCTATTCTACCATGTTTTATGCATATTTTTTATTCATGCCTTATCAATGTGCCTAAAAGGGACAAGGATAGATTTTGAGTGCAAAGGCGCGCTTCAAAAGGTTGAAGGGCTGAGAGGCAGAGGCTTTAGAGCTTTGGCATGTGCTCATGCACTCAAGAGAAAGAGACAGTCAAGGAAGTGCACATGGCGCAAGTTCGAAGGACAAAATATAAAGACTACGGGCTTCCCAAGTGCATTGTGCACTCAAGGGATAGAAGGAGGGTGCAGCGCAAACTCTTGAAGGTTGAAGAATGAAGGATTTAGGCCTTCAGGGTGTGCTCATGTGCTCAAGAGGCCCAGGAGGGCACATGGCATAGGTCTAAAGGTTGAAGGGTGAAGCTTCGTGCCTTCAGAGTGTGCTCGTGCAATCAAAGGATCGGGGGGGAAATGGCGCATTGTGGAAGGCTAAAGGCTTGAGCTTAAGGCCTTTGGGGTGTGCTCATGCACTCAAGGAGGGTGCACTTCGATTCAAAGGAATGTGATCAAAGGAAGATTTGGTTTCTTGAAGGGTGAATTTTGGAATAAGGAAAGGGGAAGGGCTTCTAAATGCACTCTATGCTCTTGGAATAATGAAGAATGTTTGCTCAAGGATTAAGAGTGTGCTTTTGCGCTCCTGACCTCAATGGGATCATTTTGCAACTGAAATTTATCTAAGTATGGGATATAGGGTGATGGGTGAACATGATGAGTTTAGACATAAAACTATGTGTGACACATACCAACTCATCGAGAAAACTTAGACAAGCTTATACAATGATAAGTATACATAAAAACGCCACTTTGCATGCATTCCCCAAGTACAATGGGTGAACTGTGTGTGACTATGACCAAAAAGTGTCGTTTTACAACAACAAAGGTATTACGACCATGAAATGCACTAAAGATGTTCTAATCAATGCAACGACACTTGAGAACATTCCAAAACACCTAAAACGCATAAAATGACATGAGATGACACTTGATGATCAAGGAAACACTAGATACAATGGTGATAGTAAGATCTAAAATTCCAATGTAGTGAAATTTCAGAGGGTGTTGTAGCAGCGACAACACTTGGTGACACATTGGGTGAGCTTTAGCTTCTCTGTCTAGGAATAGTTTTTGGTTAAAGGGTCAGACCTTCAAGAATTATTGATTGCCTTTATTTCCCTCGTTTGACTTGGTTATATACATAACATCTCACTTACTTATACTTGGTTGAACACACAAAAGATACACCATATCACAATTATTTCAATCTAGGAAAGGGTAACGTGCGTGGTGAGCTTATGATATTTAGAGTATGATTTTTCACCTATGGTGTTGCTCCACTACCAGTAGGCCAGGACAGTACCTCGATGAAGTCACTTCAGGATCACAAATGTTGCTTCAATTCCAGCGAGCCTGGAAAGTACCTCGGAAAAGCCGCTTGCTTCACCTCCCTATGTAGGAAGCCTTTCTCTTCTTTCACCCTTTATTTATTTATTTAATAGGACTATGTATAAACACTTATTATTTTCAACGGGCGAAAGAGGGATCCCAACTTATTGAGAGCATAGGAGGTTTCCCCTTCAGAGAAGTATTTTGGACCTCATGTATTGGTTTGTTCATTTTAAATTTTCCCCTTATCCCTTCTCTACTAGATTAGACAAGCGTTAACACACAAGTAGATTTACACCAAGTTGAGCAGTTTACTTACTTGCATAGGCGCAGATCTAATAGGTTCCCTCAAGGTTCTCCTTTTGGATGAATCGTATTTTCCATTTGGACTTAGCTCAAACTATGGAAATTTCCCAAACAAAGAAGGAGAACAATAGAAATTCAAGCATTGTGGTTGTCACACTTCTCCTCTATTACACCACAAAGTCCTTTTAAGGCATGCACTTTTACACAAGGGTCTTATTTATGTAAAATTACCAACAAGAACGATAAGACAGGACATGAATAACACAAAACACTTATGACTAACACATACGAAAAGGAAAAGAAACAAAACAAACCGTACAAGAAGAGCATCATGTAGCTACTATTGAAAATAATGCTCCAAATATCAACCATTTATAGGAAGGGGGTCAATCCTTCTATCTAAGGATTTCAGCTTGAATGTGTTATGATTGAGATTTTATTCGATGGTGAATGGTCCAATCCACACAGGTTGTAACTTCGTTGTTTTCCCTTTTCTTCGTGGGTTTTATCCCACTTTAGTATTAGATCACCCACATTGAAACTCTTTTCCCCTACGAATTTTTAATAAAACCAACGCTTTACATGGTTTTAGCGAACAAAAAATCTCTCTTTGGAGTTGAGCCTCTCTCCCTCAAGTTTGAGTAAAGTATTTATCCTTCTCTTATCTGGAAGGAAAGGTTTACCTTGTAGCTCTTGGTAGAGTTTCAAGGTTGGAAGATACAGGTTTGAGGGAAAGATAACTTCTTTACAGTAAACCAGAAAGTACAGCGAGGTCTTCAGGGAAGGCTTAGGAGTTACACGGTCAGCCCATAATGCATTGTTCAAAGCGTTATGCCAGTTCCTTTGCTTAGAGAAGATGTTTTTCTTGATTATGTGGATAATATTTTTGTTTGTCGATTCAACCAAACCATTTCCCTACGGGTAATAATTAGATGCATGTTTTAATACAATCCCATTTTCTAATGCGAATTCATAAAGTTTTAATGATGAAAAGTAAGTCGCATTATCAAAGACAAGTGACATTGGAACGCTAAACCTAGTTATAATATTTTGTTGCAAAAAGTGGATGAATTCGTAGTCATTTACTTGTCCAAAGGGAATTACTTTTGACCACTGAGTGAAATAGTTTATCATTGTCAGAATATATCAACATTGCTTTGACGAATGAGGAAAATTTTCTTCGATAATATATAGGCCTCACTATTGGAATGGTTCCTCAACTACTACTGGTAGCAGTGGCGCTGCTGACCTCTGATCTCGACCGACACACCTTTGGAAAGTTATGCACTTGTGGACATAAGCGTGGGCATCTTTGAATAGAGGGGGCCAATAATAACCAACCCTCATAAATTTATGTGTTGTAGTGTTGCCCACATAGTGACTATTTGTCGGTCCATCGTGCAAGTCTTTGAGTATCTTCTTTGTATCATGTGGCTCAAGGCATCTTAACAAGACACCATTGTGGTGCTTTATGAAAAGCACTCCATGAACATGTTGATAAGGTAGAGATTTTAAATGGAATTGTCTCTTCTTTTTATTTGATAAGTGTGTGGTAAAGGTTCCATGCTCTAGAAATTGTTGTATGTCAACATACCATGGCATTGTACATGTGGACTAAGGAACATGTTAAACATTGTACATTTCTATTCTCCTACTCCCAACCTGGAAGATCTTGCTCAGGAGCATCTCTTGCTTCAGTTGCTAGCTTACAGAGGCCATGACCCTTTATGGTATGAATTGGTTTGAACTCTAGATAATATTCTTGTAAGCAAATCATCCAGTTAGCCCTCTTCTCACCAACTCCTACTGGACAAATAATGTTCTTACCATTGGATGAGGTACAAATATAATCGTGTGAGCTTTTAAAAGATAGGGCCTGAAATACTTAACTACCTTGCATACAACATAGGCTTGTTTTTTATGGCAAAGTAATTTAATTTTGTCCTTTGTAGGCTGGCACTCATAAAAGAAATAGGCCGCTCATTTCCTTTAGTATCCTTTTGAGTCAATATGGTCGCAATTGATGAATCTGAAGCGAAGGTATAAAGCAAGAAATCTTTGCCATAGTATGGACTAGATAACGTGGGTGCATCAACAATATTCTACTTGATTTGAGCAAAAGCGTCCTTTTCCCATTTATCCCATTTATATGTTGCATCTTTCTTAATCATCTCTTGTATAGGCTTAACTATATTAGTGTAATTAGAGATGAATTTTCTTAGGAAATTGATCTTTCCTAAGAAAGATTGCATAACCCTTTTATTCACTGGGAGCGAGATTTGTGTAATGGCTTTGACCCTCTCAGGATAAATTTTAATTCCACTCTTAATAATGATGTGCCCTAAGGGTGTCCCTTCGGACACAACAAAAACACTTTTCTTGGGATTGAGAGAAATCCCATACTTTCGACACTGCTCAAATGTCAGTTTCAAATGACGTACGTGAATTAATATTTTCTTGGAAAACACAGTAACATCTTTCAAATAAAAAAGCTATGCTCTGATCCATAAGGCCACAAAAATCAATGTACGTCACTCTTTGGCAAGTAGCACCGATGTTGATATATCCAAATGGAATTCTCTTGAATGCAAATGTTCCCCATTTGGTCTTGAAGGTAATCTTAAATCGATCGGGTTTCACTACTAACACTTGATTGTAACTAGAGAAACCATATAGTAGCGAAAACATCTTAGAACTAGATATTGTCTAGAGGATCTATTCCATGGATGGCATTGAATAATTGTCTTTATCAGATGCTCGGTTGAGATTGTGAATATCTATGCATAAACTTATTTCTGACTGGGACCAAGGTCGAAACCCAAGCAAAGTGTCTAACTTTAAAAACTATCCTAACATCCAACAGCTTTCTCAATTCCTTTTGGATGAGGGGTTCCAGTGTTGGATGAATTTTCCTAAGTTTTCGCTGGAAAGGTTTTTCCCCTTATTTTATAGGAATGATGTGTTGGATAATATGAATATCATATGTCTTTAAATCATCGTAGTACATGCAAACACATCACGGTATTGTTTGAATGCACGGATAAATGTTTGTTGTTCCTATGCAAAACAACATGTATAGAGGTTTACATACTTCGAATATTCTGGAGTTCTTAGATTGACTTGTTCAGATGATAACTTGAACTCTGAGTCTCTATATTGGTTGGCCATCTAAATCATTTATGCATGTCAAATAACTTCTCTAGGGACACCACACCTTTGGGCATAGTGTTTCTTTTCGTTGCACTAGATGCCTCCTGCAAAGCCTGATCGTGCTTATCCTCTTCTATGGAAACATCTTTGAATACGTCAGCATTAGCCATAATGTGCAATATATGTTGATAATCATTGAAAACACAAACATTAGTGACGTTTTCAGGCACATATGGTTTGTATATAATTTCAATAGAAAAGCCATTCTTCTATGACGACATCCTAATGGTTTCATTTGCGAATGCATTTGTTGCAACATTTCTAATCCTAGGAACATAAATAATATCAAAAAATTTAAAATGATTAATCAAACACCATCTTCCTACTAGTATTTTTTAATATTCGGTGAAACACAGTGGTTAGTATCTCATTCCTAACAAGCGACCACCTGTGAGTCACCAATTACGTTGAAAATATCTACCTTCAGAGCTGTGGCCTTCTTCAGTCCAAGTACGAGTCCTTCATATGCTGCAGTATTATTGGTGCACTTGAACTCTAGATGAAATGAAAGGATATGCTTCTTATTGCATGGGGTTGTAAGTACGCAACCAACTCGAGGGCACTCCTGCATATTTGATCAAAATACACAGTCTACATATTATTAGCTATTAAGTTGCTTCCTATACTATTATTACTATCACTATGTACATTTATATTACATGATTCATTTGCACCAACTAGAGGGCAAGGAAGGAGATCGAGCTACGTATCTGGTGGAATAGGTGATTGTTGTTCTTGATAACACCCATGGTCAGTTTCTAGGAAAGAATTTCCAAAAATTAGATTGGCGAAAGAAACAGAATCATTGTGGCTCTGAAGTGGTGTCAAAATGTGTTTCATGTATGGCTCATTGTCCATTCGAATTCCGTTATTCATGCCCTTGTATGGAACCCATAAATGTGACAAGTGTGTAGAAAAATACCCGAGTAATTTTCTAGACCAATATTTGTTGAGGAGTACACCATGGGCTTCAGGTGTGTCCACAATTACAATATTTATACATTGGTTAACTCGATGATCAGATGATAATCGAATAATATGTGCATCGGTTTTGTCCCATTTAGCATTTATTTTCTTGGCAACAGATAACAACATTACATTTACAGATGACCAAAATCGATTAAACAATTATGGACATTGTACTTATAAATTTCAAAAGTTAATACAAATGGAGGGAAGAGAGTGTTAGCATCTAATGTTACAACATTAACTACAGATTCAAGTGAACCATAAGATTTACCAAACACCTTTTGAAAGGAAGAAGCTTTATCACTTGGAAAAGGATACGAAAAGGCTTGAATAAGTGATTCACGTTGCCCTGCTATCTTAGTGAGATCAAAGATGGAAATATTGCTCGAGCTCTCTTCAAATCTTCAACTATGTTATACTCAATTGTTTAACCTTTAGCAGGCAACGTTGAAGTATCTAAAGGAGTGGCTTCCAGAGTGATGGACTTAAGTCTTACTCTTGTTGTTGGAGAAAGTTACCTTGGAATTTATTGCATTTCCAAACTTACTCTGTGTATTCTAAGCAGGATTGGATGGTAGTGAGATCCTTCTTAAAAATTTCTCCTTTAATTTTTGTCTCGTCGCCTCTTGTTTAGAGATGGGCCCTTTACTCCTTAGATTATATCGACCTTTCTTCTAAGGAGCGGCCTCACTTTGTGGTGGTACTTCAGCACTCTTCTTGTCGGCATTAAGGATACAATCAAAAGTATTTAGTGCTTGATTAATACCAATACTTTATTAAACCACTATAGGTTCTTTTGTTTCTTCAGTTTGTTGCATCTTCTCATCTGCTAATAAGGAGTCTACAATGTGTGCGACCAAAGTATTCGTGTTGTGGTTCCACTATGGGCATGCCTTTTCTTAATGATTTTCCTAGTGGAAAGAACAATAGTCCATACCCATACTCTCTATATTCAACACAACATTAAAACTCTGGGAATATTTTGGGGGATGATTATTAGTGTTACTATTATTATTCCTTCAAAACGGGAAATACTTGGGAGGCTTGCTACTAGTAGAAGTCTCACTTGACCTTCTCTTTAGTTCTAAAATTTCATTGGTAAGTGCTTTCACTGTTCGGGTAAAGATTTCAATATCTAATGAGTCCTTTTCTTTAGCCTTACTTGAAGAAGGTTGACACTTCTTACCAGTTTCCTTGGAGTCTTTTGATTCATCATCATCCATAATAACTCCAATAGTGCGCAAGTCCTTCTCGACGGTGATTGCTTCTACAAATTTTTGTGCCAATGTTTCCTTTGCAACTCTTTTAATGAATGAGGAAATGTTAGTGGGCAAGGCAGTTGTGTAATAATCAATAGTAATTGAATCATGTGGTTCTATGCTTAGGGGAAATTTGTTCAATATACGATTGAACTTTTGATTAAAGTCTTTCACTTTATCCTTTTGCCCCATCTTACTGTTTCTAAGCTCTTTCAATAACATGGCAAGAGTCTTGTCATCAGCAACTTTATCTAGAAATAAATTCTTAAACTCCTTCAAAATGTGGACTGAATTGACAAGCATACTATAGTACCATGTTGTTGCTCTACCTTCTAATATATAAGGGAAAAGTTTGCAAGAAACATCATCGTAACTTGCCTCCAACATTCGTAGATGCGTGTAGAAATCATCAATGTGATCTTTTGCCTTTGTATTCTTGTCTGTATCAAACTTTGGTAACAAATTTTCTGGATGTTTAGGCATCTTGTGGAGATTATCCGAAAGAGAAAGATCCCCTTGAGCAATCCAATCCAAGTCTTGGTCAGATATGTCTTCATCTCTTGGTTCTTCCTCCTTTTTAGAATCTGAGGAGTCCTCCTTCACCATTTAAACTATCAAAAATGTCATGACAAAGAACAATGTCGTCCTCGTACCCTTTTTAAATCTGTAAGAGTGGATCTTGTTGCGCCGTGTTTTTTGAGGATTCTTCTAACTCTTCAAGAGTGGAAAAAACCAAATATTCCACTATTGAAACTAATACACTTGTGTGAGTTGTTTATTTCTTCTTTGGGTTATATGAAATATTATGTACAACAGGGAGCAAACCGATAGCCTTTGAAAACCAATGGGTTATTGGTCGAAGTGCCTAGAGTTGTTCGTAGGTAACCTCATATGTCAACCCTGGACCAGGCTGAGAAGACCCTCCTACCTTAGGAATAGGAGTTGGAAAGGTGCTTGGAATTTCTCTACCTTGTCCAACAAATGAATGGTTAGGGTGTGTGGTGTTATCAGCTATAAAAATTTGGTTTCCCTCCTTCTAGCGCGAGAATGTTGACAGTGTTGGATACCACCAACATACAGGTGGCCTTCATGATATGAGGTCCCAATTAGACCTCACATCATTTGGTGTAGGTATCCCATCCCGAATATGGTCTGGTTGTTGTTTACTTAAATATATGCCTTGGTTTTAGCTGCTAGCACAAGAGAGAAGCACAAATGTCCTTTTGAATGAGCAAGCGAGTGTTCCTTGTGAATGTTTATTTGAAGATGTATCAAGGTTATCTTACTGCAAAGGGAGAAATAAAGTGAACCTCTAAGAGAGAAGTAATAAAACTACCCTAATGGAGACACACATTAATGAGAAATTATTGGCTAGCATTAAGCGAAATAGTTCACATAGATGCGACAATCATTATAACATTACAACACGTTCCAAATAAGTAAGCACCAAAGCCGCTGAAATAGTTCAATTACTATAGTACAAGTGAAAGCAAACATGAATCATAAACATCCACAATCCATGTATGAAAATGTGTTGGCCTGGAAGGATTCGATATTAAGAAAAAGTCTCAAGATACATAAATACAATGAACATCACTAGCTCCAAAAGTGGAGAATTAGAGCCACTACTTGCTCCCCAAAAGTACTAACTCTATCTCTCTAATGCCTTGTGGTTGAAGCCAAGTTTAAAAGTCCCTTACATGAGAAATGAGGATCCTTTTATAACTTGTGGCATGACCTTTCAAATCCCCATGACTCTTGACTTTCCAAATCCTAATGAATTTTGGACTTATACAAACTTTGGACTTCCAAATGACTTTTGGAATTACATATGACTCTTGGTATTACATGTCTTTTGGACTTCCATGACTCTATTGTCCATACATTACTCTTTGAAATCCAGTTTTTTGTCTTTGCAATGATTACATCATTACATTGTAACTTCCATATCGTCATATAATGACGACATGACATGTCAATATCCTTGATGACTAGGACTAATAGTGACTGATGACATGGAATTTCTTCAATTGTGGCATGGCTTCCACTCGCGTCTTCATTCTTCATGTAACTTTTGATTATTGATCACCCTCCAAAGGGTCTTTGATATAATGGAGTCTTCAGGGTGCTTTGATCATCAAGATTTCAATGTGTTCTTTGTTCTTTCAATTCTTCCTTTATTAGTTCTCTTTGCTCGATCTTCCTTGCATGTGCTTGCCACGTTGTTCTTGAAATAAATGTATCTACAATCACTCAAGACAAGAAACCATCAGCCTGAAAATATCATATTTTATTATGCTTTATGAAAATTTTATGTTCATGCCTTATCAGTGCGCCTAAAAGGGACAAGGAGAGATTTTTAGCACAAGGGCGCACTTCAAAAGGTTGAAGGGTTGAGAGGCAGAGGCTTCAGGGCTTGAGCATGCACTCATGCACTCAAGAGTAAGAGGCAGTCAAGGCAGGGTGCATGGCATAAGTCCGAAGGATGAAGGGAAAGGCTTTGGGCTTCCCAAGTGTGTTGTGAGCTCAAGGTAGAGAAGGACGGTGCACTCTTGAAGGTTGAAGGATGAAGGCTTCAAGCCTTCAGGGTGCACTCATGCGCTTAAGAAGCCTAGGAGGGCTCATGGCACAAGTCTAAACGTTGAATGGTGAAGCTTCGTGCCTTCGACGTGCACTCGTGTGCTCAAAGGGTCAGGAGCGCGCATGTCACATGGTTGAAGGCTGAAGGGTTGAGATTAAGGCTTTCGGGGTGCACTCATGCACTCAAGAAGGGCGCACTTCTTCGAGTCAAAGGAGTGTGCTCAAAGGAAGATTTGGTTTCTTGAAGGGTAAAGTTCGGAATAAGGAAGGGGAAAGGGCTTATGAGTGTGATCCACGCTCTTGGAGGGTGCATGGCGCACTTCTAAACAATGAATAATTTCCACTTGAGGCTTGAGAGTGCACTTTCACACTCCTAACCTCAGCAAGCTCATTTTGCAACCGAAATTTGTCTAAGTTTGGGATATAGGGTGATGGGTGAACATGATGATTTTAGACATAAAACTATGTGTGGCACATACAAACTCATAGAGAAAACTTAGACAAGCTTGCACAATGATAAGTATACATCAAAATGCCACTTTTCATGCATTCCCTAAGTACAACGGGTGAAGTGTGTGCGACTGCAACCAAAAAGTTTCATTTGACAACAAAAAATATATTACGACCATGAAATGCAATAAAATGTTCTAATCAATGTGATGACACTTTAGAACATTCTAGAACACTTGAAACACATAAAATGACATGAGACGACACATTACAATCAATCTAAAACTAGATACGACGATGATAATAGGCTCCAAAATTTGAATGTAGTGAAATTTTGGAGGTTGTTATAGAAGCGATAACAAAACCACATACTATAATCAAGAGAAGCAAGTATCTTTGGTTAGACATGCAAATGTTGATAAGATGATTGCAAACAATTAATTCTTTGCCTATAATGTATCAAATAGCATAATGTACTTGTGTTATTAGGATTCAATATGTTCTTGAAGTAATCTGATGTGCAATTAATTTATGATCATAACTCATTTGTGCAGTCACTTATGCCTCTAGATAAAATTAGACCAAAATCTAAAAAGTGAAAAGCAGAGAACTTTGTCACTTTCCCAAAACATAGTAAGAAGGCATGTCAGTCTCTCTAGGCCCATAAGTTCTTTTGTTAATATGCTCTTATTTTGTTTGATAAAATAATTGGAGACCATTTAACATGTAAACTTTAGTTCCTATTGGAGTGGAAAGATAGTGTGAGAAGTGCCTAGGCTATTTAATGAATATGACAACTAGTTATGGTTTTTTTATTGGTTTTGTTTTGATTTCCTTTCATTGGTACACATGTGATTATAAGTAACTCAACATGAATATGATTTTTCTACTTCCGATGGAACGAAAACCATAACAAAGCAGAAAAGGACAAGGAGTACATTTATGTTTCATGCATTTGGTTCAACCATTCTCACAAGTTAGAAATGATTTTGTGATCTTGGGAGCTACTATAATTAAGTAAAACACCATACATTAGTAGTATTCCTTTAACATGTTGACGACCATAGATTGATTATATTCATGCAGGATGCATCAATTGGTGTGGATATAGATTCTAGGAAAGTTAACGGTGGACAAAAACAAAGAAAGGCCAGATGATCTAGTAACTATTCACTAGGAAATATTATTCTATTTTCTATATTAAAAACCATATAAGAAGTGTTTTGTAGCCTAGCTCGTGCATTTTATTTGTTATGAAATATTTAGTTACATTATCTTCGAGATATATCCTTGTGATTTTATCATGAAAATTTTACTACCTTGGTCACTTTGCGTCCATTTGAAAATGGCATTGACTAGTTACTGGAATTTGAGTTTTAGGTAATATGTCCCCACTAGTAATATGCAAACACTTGGGTCCAGCCCCCATTGGTATTCCAAAACCATTGAAATCCCCTTAAATATATCTATGACCAACAAGTGAATGCAAGCTTTCCAAGATTGCTAAAATAGATAAATGAAATATGAGAGTTGAACTCTAATACTGAGAGAATTGTTATTCTTGCAAATCATATATGATGTTTGGGACAAGAAGTAAGGTAGGTGGCATCTTCTAGACCAATAATAGATTTGAATAAGGACATTTGTTTGGATGATGTATCCACTCTTAATCATAAATGGAACCCTAAGACATAGGGTGAGGTATTGACTCTTCCTTAGCCAATTTCAAGTTGAAGTTACTAGACAAGTGTGTAGAATGCTAGAAACATAGCATTAGCATTAGGAAACTTGCTTCTAGACAATGAAAATTATATGTTTCATGAACATTATTTAGCAATGAAAATAAGATATTTCATGCAAATTCTTTAGCATATGGTCACTATTCAGTCTAAAGGACTTTCATCAAAAGGCATCTTTCAAGAGAAGGGTGGGAATATTTTCCTCTGCTTCTCCAGAAGAACTGGCTTCATCCAATGGTTTGAGAAGGGTGGGAATATTTTCTTCTATTGTTCCAGAAGAAAAAGCTTCATCCAGTTGCTTGAAATAAGATCAAGAACAACAAGTTCTTGTAGAGGACATTGTTAATGATATCATTGTTTCTTCCAAGCATGAGGTACTACATCTAGGACAAAATATTGATGGAAAATTGAGCTTGGTTCCTTTCAATAAAGTTAATCACCATCATCTCAAAGAAAGCGAGTTCAGTTTGACATCATCTAAGGAAGGAATTCAGTCCCTAATTTCACTTTCAAGTCCAATTTCATTGGTAGCATATGTTGTGTTACCACTAGTTTATCTTAGACAATCTTTCGAAGTTGTTTTTGGGGACTCTCTTCTGACAAATTTTCAAATACTTTTCTTTACAGAGGCTTTCTTTTATAGTGGCATGGAAGTTTTCTAATTGTTGTCAGACTATATGCGGAGACCCTTTTTCCATTTTGTTTATAAATAAGCATAGCTTCATTAATACGTTGCATGGATACAGAGTTGTTTCAATATCAACCATAGTGTTCAATGTGCTCCTACTTGTATGTATGGGTTTGGTATGGACATGGACAATAACATTGGAGCTACTGAATCCTCATGAAACATGCTTGATACCATGCATGAATCATTTGAAAGATAGAATTATTACCATTTTTAGAGACAACGCGTAGCTTATGTTCATCCAAAGAAGATTCGGACTGAGTAATTCCAAACTGTATAAACAAAAACGCATTTATATATCTCTTCCAAACCCTA
This sequence comes from Pinus tabuliformis, assembly GCA_031772625.1. Lineage (NCBI taxonomy): Eukaryota > Viridiplantae > Streptophyta > Pinopsida > Pinales > Pinaceae > Pinus > Pinus tabuliformis. The sequence goes on along the minus strand of CM062812.1, from coordinate 593,875,891 downwards.
GTTTCTCTAAACTTTTCTTCTTAGCCCTCATGAAAAAAACCAATATCTAGCTGACAACCTCCTAAAGCTAGACATTCATACAAAATCAAGACACAAAATCACAAAATACCAAATAAATAAATCGATCGCTCAACCTCCCTTCCACCACCTCAAAAAGAAAGAGAACATAAAATAGCCACAAATGAAAATATGTAAGCACCTATAAGGTTTGCAAAAGATTGCATGTTGCTTATGGAAAATCAGGGTTTAGTGCCAAGACTTGTTTATAACTCTTAATGACATATTCCACATGAACACTACAGAAAATCAATGCAATTTTAACAAAATGTATGTATAGCTACACCTTCATTCACAAATAAATTAATAATATATCACCTTGTAGTATAAAAAAATACATAAATATACCTATCTTTGTAAGCCAAGTCAAGGTTTGTATGGCCTTCAACCATGGTAGGCATAACTGTGACAACTCGAATATAGTCTGAATTGCTTCACTAACATGACCAATCTCTTTGAGAGTGTTTCCTTTGTTTACAAGACCATAAACTACAATCGGATCTATATGAATAACTTCATTATAGCAAGCAATGGCTTTTGAATAATTCCTTTCCAATAACAATTTATTGAGTTATAAAACAGATCTTAGATGCACCTTTAACTTCCAGCTTGTCTTAAGAATACAACTTCATTAACACAGGGGCAAGAACTATAATGCTTTAGTATAAACAAGCCATACTAAATATTTCTTACTTATTGTTTGTAGATTATTGCTAAATTACTATAAGGGGTAGACAAGCATGTTGTTACATCTAGGGTTACCTTATAAAAATTGGCAGTTGCGCTAAATGTATTCCTGCATTAAGTTGCCATTAAAAAAATGATGAAAATTATATTATGTTAATCTGAAAAATCCATAAGCATTTATGAATAGTGAAAGAAAGTTTAAATGCATTAATAAACATTGATTACAGACAAAATTACAAGTACCTCCCCATTACACAACCTTTTATAAGGTGTAAGAATACACATAAGGGAAATAAATGATAAATACCACATTTATGGAAAATCTTGTAGATGATTTTCCTGAAGCTAAAGACAAGACCGTAATTACAAGCAAAGCATCAAATCAAAATCATAAATAGGCAATCCAGTAAAACATAATCCCTAAAAACTAAAGCAAACCATGTTCCATATGAAAAACCACATCTTGAAACAACATCTTAAGAAGAATATGAAACATGTTTGTACATCATTCAAGAAATCAAAAGAGATGCACAACCCGGTAACAGGAAATTGTTTCACCCATTTGTCTAGCATTTTTCAAAGAATTTCTCTTTCAAAACATGGTAAAGTGATTGTCCACATTTAATGCAATGTGGCACATAATCATGTCTCCAACTCAAATGAGTTTTTGCATAGGTCCCCTATTAATAATCAATTTACAAGTCTATCATCCAAAGCGTAATGAAATTAGACTAAAAATAACTCACCAAATTGTTGTGAGCCTCCATAAATGTTGAATCCAACATTATAGCTTGTTTGTAATGCATTATCACCAAATCCATTTGGCCTTGTTCATAGTACACACTTGCTAAATTCCTTACACACAATCATGGTGTATCCACCAACTACCTATCACTAAAGTCTACCTAACCATAATTCAAGTAGCTCCAGATTCAGGAAGTATTGTTATACTAACACAAGAATCAAGTGTATTATGGCTATAAATACTGCTTCAATTTATTGAAACATGATAAAAATCAAAATTGCCTTTATATCAACATTATGTTAATAATACTTCTGTGCATAAACAATTTTAGTGGATAGTGCAACTAAAGTAGGGGAACTATGCAAAATAAATTCTTAGTAGATTATTTATAGGGTTGTAGAGAACAAAAAAATCATGCCGAATTGGTAGAGAAACAAATTTTGTTGGTAAAATTCATCAACACTGCGATGTAGCTTTGGGAATATTGTTATTTTTTCTTAGGGATATATTACTTTTTGCTTTACATAATTACATTTCATCGTTTACACATTTAATTCACCCCACAACATTATAACATCATTACATCATATGCAATTATGTAGAAAGAACAATATCATCAACAATGCAGCGGAAAACAAAGGAACAATAGAAGAAAAGCATTCACACGTAGAGACAACAGGATTGTTTAGAGACCAGGGAAAAACCCCACAAGGGGAAAACCCTTTCAAATTATTCTTCTTATTAGATGGTCATAAAATGTTCAACAAAGAGAGAGTATGATAATCCAATTCTTCATTCACATGACTATCCAATAGGAATAACCAAACCATATCCTAGAGATGAGCCCTCAGCCCAACAATAATACTAGAAAAAATCATGATTCAAAAGCATGCAATCAACTAACGAAATGAAACCCTAAGTCCCAGCCACATAGAGGAAGAGTCATGCATGCGATTGGAGCTTTCTAGCCACATGTATAGGCTTGTATGCATGCAGTTACAACTGAAAAACTCTTGTATCAACCCTTCTACTGGAAGCCAAAAACCCTAATTTAGACATGTGATCTCGGACCCTGCAATTTCGGACCTATGCAAACCAATTTCTCGTGAACCAACTTCAAACCTATGCGAGCCAAACCAAAGAAATAATAATGATTTATGATCTCCAAATGAGGGTCACTTGACTTGTATTTATAACAATCCAAGGGTGTCCAATTTTTCTTTTGGGCTGACTTGTCTTTTTGTGCACATGTGGGTTTCCAAATTAAAATAAAATATAAAATAAAAAAGAAAAATAAAATAAATAAAAATAAAAATAAATATATATATATATATATATATATATATATATATATATATATATATATATATATATATATATATATAATAATAAAATTTCCTTAACCAAATTAAATTCTTCAAGGTATAGAATGGGTCTTCCTTGATGAGGAACACTATCTAATGGATGGAATTTGTCCCTGAACCGCCAAATCAACACTCCTTCTGAGCTAGGGAGAAATTATTGACTATAACACATCTTCTATCACAAGTGTCTCATCATCATCAAATGTCGACTTTGCTCATATCTGTTCATCGTTTCTTATATATTTTATCATCCCTACTTATCTCTGCTTATCTTTTCTTGTCTTCTACTCATATGTTTAACACTCTTGAATATAAAAGAAGAATAATTTGACATTGGAGGGGAGCTTAAGCTACCACCCTCAATTCACATCAACAACATCGGAGAGCTTACCTCAATCTGGAACAGCATCAGGTAGTTCTGCTCAACATGGAACCACATCGGGGAGCTCATCTCAACCCGGAATCCACTGATAATGAGGAAGGTCCTATGGGACATTATCACCTCATGTCTGTGATAGTGGGGAAGGTCCTATGAGACACTTTGACCCTAATTCATCTCATAGGGGAGCATACATCTTCCACCCTATGTCAAGCAATAAGTGAGATACAATATCTTGTCCATCCTATTTCCTACTGATCTTCCCAACAATTACCCTCAAGAGTCATGTGGTAGAACACATGCATCATAATCAATCTTGGGAGAGATACCCGACTTACCAAAGGTAAGGATCACACACCCCCAAGCTTTCTCAACCCATTGGCCAGACGGGGAGCTACAATGCAAACAAGCCCAAATTGTGGGTATGATATCGAATGGGGTATACTCTATTAGACTAAGATAGAGGAGCTACATCTTCCACCCTATGGGTAACAGATAGGGGTGATACCCTATTTTCCAAAGATCCCTCAACCCTAGGAGCTTTTCATCTCAATTCCTCGCCCTCGGAGCTCAAAAAGGGGGGGAGATCTAGCTCAGTCTCCTCAATCAGCCCGAACCCTTAGTTAGAAAGGTCTCATCCATCATTTCATGTTGATCTCTGTAAAACATATCAACATGCTCATATTTGGTACTGGATTAAATAACTTACTGGAGAGTTCAATTATATTGCTTTATGTAGTTATTTTGAGAAATAGTCCTTTATTTTCTTGTTCATACAGAACATTAAATCAAATATTATGTTAGATAAAATACATGTCATACAAGGATGCCTTATTCATATTTCCTCTCATGGAGGTGGCAACCACAAGCCTAAGATTGTCTCATATATCAACATTGTCTTAATGCATTAAGATATCTCAATCCCAACAATATATGGGATTTTTTTCCAATCAAATCCCACTCTACAATGTATCATTGTCATGTTCAAAATTTCCTCAAACATCTCTCTAAAGAGATTTCTCTATCAAATTGTCCCACAACTAGCCATGCTAGCAACAATGTACACAACCTTGGTCGTACTTAAAGCTATGGACTTATATCTCATCCAAAATATCATGGAAGATCCCAAGATAAAACAACACCCAGATGTGTTCTTCCTGTCAATAATGTTTTCTAACCCAATCAACATTAGTGTATCCATGTAGTCATACATCTCTGGAAGTATATCCGATACCAAGATTGATCGTTTCATGCAAATGTGCTTGGTAGAAACACAACGTGTATGAAGTGACTAGATCATGAATTGACTTAGGTTGTTCTTTGCAAAAACATATATCTAAATGGGTGTTCACAAGGAACATCAATGCTTCAATCAATTGTCGGTTACCAAGTCAAGTCAACAATATCTCTACCTAACTTCTTGAATTTCAATTCCCTCCGAGTGTCCATGGATTTTCATTCTATCGTGCCAAATAACTATATGGCATCTTTTTCTTTTCCAAACTTTTAATCCCAAAAAGTAATGCATCATACAAATATCCTTCATCTTGAAATATATGGCCAACTCGCTCTTACTTTGATCATCAAAGTATCATTATCTGTCAAGAATAGATCATCAACATATAAAACCAAAATCAAAGGCATACCTTGGACCATTTTCAAGTAGAGGTTCGAATTGGCATGCCTTCCAAGCTTCACCAGGTAGTTGTCAATGTGGACATACCAGGCTTGGGGAGCTTGCTTCAAGGCATACAATTCTTTCTACAAACATAACACTGACCAAACCAATATACCAATATTCAAACAAATTAGTACTTGTGCAATCAAATGAACCAAGTATTCTCATAAAATCCATGAAAGTTTCTGCCAACATCGCTGTTAATTTTTTCAATCCAAGTATATTTATCGAGCCTTAAATTCCAAGCCAAGTTAATATCAAAGCCATATAAAATATCATTTTCAAACTCTTCAATGTAGATTTCACACTCAAGTAACAAGTTACAACCTTATCTATTATTACGTCAACAATTTCCCTTTATCAAGCAATATCAAGTCAAACTTCATCAAGTCATCCACATGATCATAATATGAATCATTTCTGCCACTAAATGTGGATGCATACATTAGGGACAAATCATATAAGTTTCTACCATCCATTCATTGTGAACTCTTTGTAATAACCAGAATAAAAATTACTACATACTAAGGAGTAATCCTTTGTTGACATACTAGCTCTAATGATCAAATCAGGATAAATAACATACTTATATGTAGATCCCTACAAACACAAGATGAGTTAAGACATTCACATTCTCTGCAACATAAATATCTCTGCATAAGATCGTAATCCTGTAAATCATGAAATTATCCTCATGCGATGATTTTCCAACCCTGCAACACAAGTAAGTTTAGATTCCAAAAGGTAGGTCACTTCACATTATCAAAAGATAACTTGCTATCAAATAACCTTCATTCTGGTCCCTACAACAATTCAAGCATTGTGTAGATCTTACTTTTCACTTTTCTATCCATAGAACTTTCTATCATGTGCCTCATGACGATAGGTCTATCATACTCCTAATATGCTCCTGGTTTCAAGCATAATATTTCAGTTTTTTTAATCCTACAAGCTCAACTGCACCCATAGGCCTTCTTTCATTCATATGGGAGGCCTATAACAGCAATCTTAAGCCTTTCTCCCAACGGCTGAGGCTTGAAATAGGAGAAACCTTCTTTGATTTTTCAAAACTTCTTTAACATCATTATATGGTTATTTATGTTTATAAACCTTGCTTCAAAAATCAAGAGCCATCTGCAAATAATAATAGGTGTTGGGATCTTATGGAGATTTTCTCTCTCTATACGGAAAGCCACTTCAATCAACATTAATCAAGGCATCAACATGTATATCATAATATTGTTATGCATCAACAAAACTATTAGGTCATGGAGTCAAACTATATCGCATTCTAAGACATATATTCATCATAGTCATTACAAATCATCACCAACTGCTTCATTATCACACATGTCATCAAATATTCATCAAAGGTTAGTGTCATATAATTAGGGAAACTGACAAGTGTGTCTTCATACTACAATAATTATAACGACAACATCACTTCTTTATAACATTACTCAACCATCAAGACAAGGCATCTGATTTTACAACATTGTCAAATTTACTAAGCTTCTCAATCAATAAGAGAATCCTACGTATCAACCTTATTGTCACACTTTTATCATCAAGGTTACCATGTTTATCACAAGCATTAACAATAGTATCAAGTTTCCATATATCAAAATCAATGTATCTAGCCTGCTTCAGGAAATCCATCATGTCTAAAATGTAAAATACTTGCCAAATATCAAGAGCACCAATATATCACATGTGCTAGAAATCAAACTTACTTTCATATGCATACATGAGCCATTTATGAAGGTAATATTCTCAACATACCTTAGGGCTTAACTTTCCATCCAATCTTGTAGCTAAATCAATATATTATACATACCTTGTAGTATTCATATACCTATGCAACTTGTAACACTTATTTGTCATTAGTAGCTATAATACTTGCATATTGTAATTTTCGGATGCTACTTTGAAAACTTTCCTCAGGTACTTCTTTCCTTTTCCAACACCAACTCTTCTCTTCTTGTACTAGCTCTCTTTTCTTGCACCTTAGATGATCCTCAAGAAGGATTTGATTAACACATCTCATCTAGAGATTATAAGTATTCACATACTCAAATATTCATGCAGGAAGTATAAGCAATAGTCAAAACAAGAATAGTGTAAAAAAGAAATAACATAAATCTAAAAGGTACTTATTTTTAACGAGAGGTGATCAGCTCCCTCTTGAACCAACCTTCAAGAGTTATTACTGTCCATTATCCATATAACAATGTCTCTAAATATTTCAACCAACTTCATCAACAACCAGGCCTAATCAGCCCATTTAGGGTTATCACAACTCTTCATTGATCAAGACTTAAGCCTTTATCATATTCAAACCCTAACCTCATGTAATCCATCAAACCCTAATAACCAACTTGCCTAGGGTTTCCTTCAAACCCTAACATTCTTTTAAGTATCCTACATATTCTCTTGCTTCCATCAAAGGTGTCTTCTCAAGGGTGATTTCAATGACTTTTCTTCACCCCAGCTCTGATTCCATGTTAATTTTTCTTAGGGTTATATTGTTCTTTGCTTTAGATAATTGTAGTTAATCATTTACAGATTTAATTCACCCTGCAACATTATAACATCATTACATCATATGCAATTATCTATAAAGAACAATATAATCAACAATGTAGCGGAACATAAAGGAACAATAGAAGAAAAGCATTCACACATAGAGATACCAAGATTGGTCAAAGACCAGGGGAAAACCCCACAAGGGGGAGAACCCTTTCAAATTCTTCTTCTTATTAGATTTTTGTAAAATGTTCAGCAAAGAGAGAGTACAATAATCCATTCTTCATTCACAAGACTATTCAACAAGAATAACCAAATCATATCCCAAAGATGAGCTCGACAATAATATTAGACAAAATCATGATTCAGAAGCTTATGGTCAACTACCAACACATGCAGTCAACTGAAGAAATTTACGGCCAATTGATGAAATGGAACCCTAGGTCTCAACCGCACAAAGGAAGATTCATGCATGCAACTAAAGCTTTTCGGTCACACAGATAGGCTTGTATGTGTGCGGTTGCAGCCGAAAAATTCTTGTGTCAACCCTGTGGTTGGAAACCAAAAACCTAATTCACATGTGCGAGCTCATACCCTGCAATTTCGGACATGTGCGAACCAACTTTAGGCCTGTGTGAGCCAAACCAAAGAAATAAGAATGATTGATGATCTCCAAATGAGGGTCACTTGACTTGTATTTATAGCCATCCAAGGGTGTCCAATTTTTCTTTTGGTCCAACCTGCCTTTTTGTGCACATGTGGGTTTCCATATTAAAAATATATTTTTCCTTAACCAAATTAAATCCTTCCAAGGGCTAGAAGGGGTATTTCTTGATGAGGAAGATTGTCCAATGGAAGGAATTTGTCCCTGAGCTTCCAAATTAACCAATGTTGCTCAATTGATAGGGGAATTATATATAAAGTAATCATCTTGCCGGGGGAAAAAAATAAAAGTATATCTTCAATTGATGAGTACACCTTGCTCGAAAGTAATAAAAAAATGGGACAGAACATGTTGTTCATGTAGGTCATGAAAAAAGGACACTACAACTACATATAAAAAAGATTGTTGGTTATGTGTGACAAATGTTGAAAACTCAATTAAAGAAAACATGTGTAACACAATAGAGAACTTTAAAAGTTTTATTATTAAAGACAAAAGATAGATTGTGCAGCAACTAGTTGTCATGAAACTAAATCAAGTAAATTGAGGATTATATATTGGCCATGGGGAGTATATACACATCAATTGTGTCAACCTAACAAATTTATAGTAAGGAGAAAGATACTCACACCATAGGTAATGTTGCAGAACCTCTTCCAACTTTTGATTCAATGATTTCAGTTCCTCCATTTTGAGGACACTTTGTCAAAGCCCTGATATCCCCATCTGAAATATTAGTAGTTGGTTTTGGAGTATCCTACAAAATTTGGATCAAGAAAATGTCAATCTCATTCTAAATGTTTGTAGAAAGTGAGGCATTCGTATAGTTTACAAACAATACACATGAGTAACTAATATTGATTTTCATCTTCTTTATAGACCATGATGTGTTACTGTGAGATATAAGACACTGAGGAAAAGGGATATATTATGTGCTAACATAAATATGGCAGTAATTATATATGATTGAATCATAACAGGTTATCGATAGTTTTCAATTTAGTATTGATCATGGGATATCAAATGTGGATCATGTATCCAATTACTACTATTAATACAACTATCAATATATTAGACATCATTGTTGGCAATTTGTCAATAAATTGAATTATAGCCTATTTAAACCCTTAAAGGGTAAAAAAATTATATAGGTATTACTACCTATGAAAAGAGAGGAAGAATAGTGGCACCAACATGTCCTCCTACAACAAGGACATTCAATTCTGCAAACAGATACATAATATTCCAAAAAACTAAACACAATAAATATTATAACCAATAAAACACATTGAGAACAACTAAAAAAGGACAACATATATGTATGCATTTATGTATATAGCATGCTATAAGTTCCATGCATAAAAATATACAATATTGAAAACATGCACCTAAAATATTTTTATATTATCTCTAAAAGAGATGTGATAGAAATGATTATTTACAAAAACCCGTCATTCATTTTACAAAGATGCCAAAAAAACTTAAGAAATTGTATTTAATATGATGGAGATGATGGTGATGATAACGACGACATTTGTTTAATTAGATAAGAGACAAGATCAAGTGCCTCACACAGGACCACTTAGACATCACGTATTCTTGACACATTAAATCATGCCAGTGTACACAAAGAATGTCTATAGATATTATTGTGATGCATCATGCAACATTGATAATTACACTGCTATTTCACAAAGCATCTAGCTCAATAATATATGGAATCTCAGTTAGTAATATAACTCACATGTTCAAACTCTTGTTTTTGTCATGCAGGTCAATAGTGGTAGACACCTAATAGAAAATATTGGTCAAAATTTATTGTAAATTTCACTATCAAGTTAGCAACCTGCAAACTAGCTCTCCAAAGACAAAAGTGATATTTGGCAAATTGACATTACAATCCTTCATTCATGGTAGTGTGAAATTCTTGTTGAATTTTTATGTAATCTCTTTATTAATATTATTAAAGGAGGAATGTAAGAGATAGAGAAAAACTAACATTATTGAAAGAAACCAAAATAATAAGGTAAGTAGAGTTATAGAAATAACTAAAAATTATATAGGCAGTACAAAATAATTTTAAGACACTTCTCAAAATAGAGGCAAGCTATGAAGTCACTATAGCTCTAAGATCCATGCAGAGGAAAAAATTGAAAGCAAAATTAATGCATCAATGCCAAGAATGATTGTTTCAGGTTGATTGGGTCAACAATCTTAAATCTCATGAAATGAAGTTTCTTGACACTCTCAAAACTAATTTCATGTATTCGTTTACGAAAATGCCTAAAGTTCAACTACAGGAAGTAAGATTTGTAAAATGTTATAGAAATAAGCATTGTAGAAAAATATGAGTAACTGTAACACCCCCTCCTAGGTCTACCCAAAGTAACCATGCCAACTGGGGTAAAGATGAGGAGAGGTAATACTACAATTAAATTAGACCTCCTATGTCACCTTATGGAAGTGGAATCGAAATAACATCACATACAGTCATCCAACATGATCAGCAGACCCCTCAGGAGACAAGTCAGCCACTTAGACAGCTTGTCCCTGGGTCCCACTACTATAATGTAGCTCTTAGCCCTCAGTCGCTCTCATGCTATGGGAAAGGGAGAGACCAACAACTCAAAGTTGCTCTCATAGGCCTGCCTACCAGTGACTGTGGTCCAAAATTTCCAGTTTTGTGCCAGCGACCCTGGGATTTGAGCCACTTTTCTAGCCAAAAATCCTAGCCTATGCCCATAACCTATTGTAACTTTTAGAGATAATTAAAAACTTACTAACAATGTTGATCAATCAAAACCACCATCAGGACTAGGCATAAGCATCCCCATCCGGAACTGACATTCTGACAAACACTTAGCATCAATGCAACCTACATGTCTAGGATACAAGACAGAGCATAAACGACTCAAACAACTAATGAAACATCATCAGAAGGATCACCTCCTTCTCCATTGAGTTACTAGATCATCAATTAGGTCTTGCATCCATCCATTTAACAGTTACAAGTAAATACATGAAATAACCATGACACGAACCAGTCATTCAACCATGCTTATAACTAGCATAAAACCATATAAATATCATAGATATGACAGCCATTAAATCCACATATAATTTGGTGCAAAAGTAAGAGAACTTATCTTTTATTAATCATAGTCAAATCCGACCAGGTTCGAGACTTCCACGTACCACTCGACCATAGACATGGCTGAACCAAATCTCTCTTTCAGCCAGTCACCCTCGTGCCATATTCCAAGCATGAATGTGGGATATCATAGAACAACCAAGAGAATCCAGATGTTAAACCACCTCCACCCTCATCCAACCGTGATCACAGCAAAATCGGTGCTCCAATCATAATTGAACAAAACTTGGAATACAATCTGGAATCCATCACTACCCTTGAGGAATTTTCTGTCTCCTTGTCTCTCAGGCTTTACCACAATCCAAACCTGAATCACTAGGCCCTAGACTGAGACTGCTTCCTCATGATTTACCATGTATCTCACCAAAAATAGTCAAGGGATTCCTAGGCCTTTGGGAATGAACCTTTAGACCACCTCCGCCCCGGATTCCAAAATCCATCCAGCAATTCCTAAGTTTCAAAACTGAAATAAACATTCCAACATACCATGGCATCCAGAAAAAGGTTAGGCTAGGCTGAAAACCACTGTCATAACCCGGAAAAACCATGCCACCAAAAGTAAGAGAACCATACACCAACATGCAAAGCCATGTATGTCCAAACTAGCTAGGAAATCACACATGCAAAAGGTTACCTGCAAGTATTCTTTATGAAGCTACTTGATCTTGCTTTCCTTTCCTTATTTCTTGCTTGTTTTTCCTTTTGTTTCCTTGCCTTCCCTTTCCTTTTATCCAAACTAGAGTGCTCCAAGAAAACTCTAATGAGAGAGCTCCAAACTTGAACTGACAAAAGCCATGGACTGATTGTCAGAAGCCTTTTTATGCATCAGGCCTCTCATTTCCTCATTTTCCATTATTTTCCTTCAATTTCCTCCTCACATGCAACTTGTGACCTTTTACCTTCCTTTTCTCCTAATTTCCTTTATTTTCATAAATAAATGTGCCAAAATTTCTTTTTTGCTTTTAATGCCTTTTCCTTAGCCTTTTCTAATTTTTGTAGCCAAAAACACACATCCAGTGATGCCCACTAGGATATATTTGCCCAACATTCAGCTTGGAATAAGTGTCCCTTAACCGTGGTCTTATTTTGCCTTTATTAACTTTTATTACATGAAATTTTCACCAGGGTTGTTACAGAACCCTCCCCCTTGGGGAACACCATCCTTGGTGTTAAACCACACTAAGACCTCAACAAAACCATTGAAAAGCAAACATACTGCCTATGGAGCTTTATAACTTAGCTCATTGCAGTATTTACAATGAAGAACCTACTCAAAAGAAAAACATCATGACAACATGACAATATAATAACCATACCACTTATTGGAGCTTTATAACTTAGCTCATGGTGGTATTTACATCCATATACATATACATATACAAATATTAAAACATCAGAAAAACATATGCCAAATATAAACCAACATCGAACCAAAACTGCTTTGCCTCAATCGATAAACAATGAAGGATATGGGGCCCGCATCTAATCCATCATCTCCCATGTAGCTTCTTCAGGCCCAAAGTGCTTTCACTGCACTTTAACTTGCTCTATGGCTCTTTTCCTGAGCATGATATGTTTCCGCTGCAATATACATTGAGGTTCCAGCTAGAACTCTCCTGTAGCTTCATGACCCGGATTATCCACAGTTTCTTGTTCATTCTGCCAATGTTTCAAACCCCAAAGGGGGTCCATCATCAGGACAAAACAGAAAGAATATGAATAGAACTCTCCTTCTTGCTCCACCTGCAATACAGACCAATCAATAACATGATCAACATCCTTTATATACTTCTTAAGCAATGAAATAATGAAAACATAATGGACTTTCACTGTTGGAGGTAGTGCAAGTCGATATGTTGCTGGTCCAATCCTCCCAAGGATCTCAAAAGGCCCGTAATATTGTGGTTCCAACTTGGCACATGAACCAATCCTCAAAGAGATTTTCTTGTGCTTGATGCGCAAATACACATGCTCCCAAACCGAAAAATCTTTGAACACCTTGTGTTGATCTGCATAACTCTTTTTTCTATCTTGTGTTTCCTATAGATTCTTCTTTATAACCTGCATTTCCTACTCCATGTCTGCCAACAAGTCCCATCCAATAAGTACCATGTTCACTAGATAACTCAAGCTGATGGAGTGTTACAACTTCGCCTATACAATGCCTCAAAAGGACTCATCCTCAATGAATCTTGATAAAAATTGTTGTATGTGAACTCCACCAAAGGAAGATACTCCTCCCATTTCCTCTGTTGGTGCATTATATACCCTCTCTGTCTGCCTGTGGATGATAAGTTGTGTTGAAGGCCAACTCTATTCCCAAGTCTGCAAATAGCTCCTTCCAAGATTGGGAAGTGAGCTTTGCATCCCTGTCTGACACAATCTTCTTTGGAACACTGTGTAGTCTCATTATTTCTCTGATGAACACCTATGCTACCTCACCAAATAATATGTATTCTTTACTAGAATGAAGTGTTCTACCTTGCTCAACCTTTCAACCACGACCATAATAGAATCATGTTGCTTCATTGTCCTCGGAAGACCTGTGATGAAATTCATGGAAATGACCTCCCATTTCCATTCTGGAATTGCTATAGGATGTAGTAAACCACCTAGATGCTTGCACTTTGCCTTTACATGCTGACAATCTAAGCATTGATCCATGAACTCAGCCACTTCTTTCTTTAGATTCAGCCAATAATAGAACTTATTTACCGCCGTCAATTTCTTCTGATATCCTAGATGAACCGAATACGGTTTCACATGAAACTCCCTCAAAATAAGATTCTTGAGCTCACTGCGATTCAGCACATAGATCCTGTCTCGAAACCTCACCAAGCTATCTGACATGAGACAATAGTCTGCATCCTAATCACCTGTACATGTACCTGCACCTATACCTGTACTCTGTGGTAACCTATGCATGATCCCCATGTATTTGTCACCCCACTGACCTGCTTGCAATATCCTATCCTATAACTTTGTCCCATAAGAGCTTATAACTTCTATATGATTTACTTGTCCCTTCTTGCTAAGATAATTTGAAACTCAATTCTACTTCCCTTTGATGTATTTGATCTCGAAGTCCAACTCACTAAGGGTAGCCAACCATCTAGTTTTCCTGGCATTTAGATTTGGTTGGTCAAACAAATAATTCATCCAACTGTGATCGCTCATCAATTTAAACCTCCTGCCCAGAAGATAATGTCTCCACATCTTCAATGCATGTATAATCGTTGCTAGCTCAAGATCATGTGTCAGATAGTTCTGCTCATGCTCATTTAGTTTTTGTGACTCATAGCACACTACCTGTCCTTCTTGCATGAGAACTCCACCAAGTCCCCTTTTGCAATCATTTGTACACACAACAAACTCTTGGTCTGGATCCGCAATCTTTAGCACTGGTGCATGTGTCAACAACTGCTTAAGTTGCTCAAAACTATCTTCACATTTTGCCATGCATTCAAACTTCATACCTTTCCACTACAATGATGTGATATGATATGCAATGTATGAGAAGCTCTTGATGAAGCTCCTGTAGTAACCTTCCAATCCCATAAATGATCTCACCTCAACTACATTCTTAGGAGCTACCTATTCCATGATGGCCCTTATTTTTTTGGGATCTACTGCTATGCGTTTCTTAGAGACAACATGTCCCAAGTAATGTACCTCAATCTAAAAGAAGTTTCACTTCCTAAGTTTAGCATACAACTAATGCTCTCTTAGCAATCTCAACATTGTTGCTAAATGTTCAGCCTATTCTTCCTCATTCTTATAATATACCAATATGTCATCAATGAATACAATAACTAACTTGTTCAAATAAGGATACAACACATTATTCATCAAACACATGAATGTAGTTGGAACATTAGTGTCGGCCGGATAAGTCGTTCTTGTGGACAAGACCGACCTCCCTAGTATCTATGAATATCTAGCGACAAGCAAACCAAACAAATTCTATCTTTCTCTAAATATGCAATTTATAAATAAAGGCTAGTAGATGTTTTAGGCCTGCGTCAGGTCCAGTGCTAGTTTGTGGAAGCCACGCTCCGTTGATCCAAATGAGCTTCGCTTTTAAAAGAATCTGCAAACATAAACAAGCACACACATTAAATAGCACCTGAAAAGCCAATAAAATAAAGTATATTTATCATGATGATCAAGGAATTCATGAAATAAACCATATAAGACAATTTATTGAGAAAAATGAATCTGATTGTATTAACTTTAATCAAAAAAGAACTTTACAACCTTGGTGCCTTGATGCTGTACAAGCTCCTCCCAGGTTCCAACAAGAATCTCCTCTACTTTGACAAGTTTCACTCTCTTCCCAATGAAGCCAAAAGGTATGTAATCTCTCCTCTCAATCTTAACTAGGAAGTCTCAATTCCAACAGCATTTACCCTCAAAAATGTTCAGCTTTCAACCTCCCTAGCAACCAGCCCAATGCCTTAATTTATAGCGCAATGGAGGGAAGTTACTAGGTCCACCTTCAAAGGGATAAAGCCCTCCTTCAAAGGGATAAGCTCCTCTCATCAAGGGGTTAGCTCCTTTAGTTATGGGATGCATGAACCACCTAGGAGCGAACCATCCACGTCAAGATTCCTTCTAGAAGAGTCCAGAATTAACCCAAAGTGAGTTTTTAAGAATAAACTTGCGCCTTTTTGACTTTCACAGGGGTCCGCACCCACTCCTTTAGAGACAGAGCGGGTAGGTCCACAGGTAACATGACCAAGGGGTGCGGGACCGCAGGTAATGGTAAGAGAAAGTGCGGAACCAAAGTTTTATTGATTTTCAAGGACTTTCTCTCATTTTTAAAGCTTGACATGAAGAGTTGAGGTTTGAGACTTGCAAAGGAGGACAGTATGAGTGGTGATAGACTCACACTGACTGCAAATAGTCATGGTGACAATATTTTGTGTAACAGATTTCCCCCTAAAGTGTGAAGTCTATAGTAGATGAGGATTTCATTTATCATCTAAGAAGAGTGAAGTACTTTATCATTTCAAGGATCATCTTGTGGAGAGCCTGGTTGGAACCTGTAAAAACATTCAATACAAAATATATATATGAGATCATATCATCTCTGAGGTAGGCATTCCCATACTCAGATCAAAACTGACTAGAACACTAACTAAACTGCTCTGATGTAGAAATGATCTTGTAATACATCACAAGTATAGACACATGTAGACACAGTATGGGTACAGCCATCTGTTTATGAATAGTCCACTGTATAATGAATACAAAATTCCTCGCAACCTGGATGGTGGAAACTAGATCTAAGGTCTTGATTTCTACTTCCTGAAATAGTACGATTCTATCCATGTGAATGAATGTGTCGAAGTCAAACATGGTAGAAACCACTTAATTACTAGTCAATGATGTAAATTGTTAACAAGTGTGAGAGAAACCACCATTAATGTCAATGGATCTCAAAGTACTCAGTACAATCCATGAAATGTGAATAGATGTGTTGATGTCGAACATGTCACGGAATCCTTTGATCAAAGGTCAATGATGCAACCTATCATCGAAGGCGAGAAACTTTCCATTGAGGCATGCAGATCCCAAGGTACTGATGATTTCTAGATCATCTTTCTAGATAATGAGCTGAAGTCGATAGAAAGCAATCCGTCGTAGGCAAGCCCACAACACGAAATCATAGAACAAGTTTGAAGAAATATAGTTGCAAGGACTGACTCAGGGATGGTCAAGATGGATGACAGATATTTTGCAGATGGATGGTTTATTTTCACTGACCTCTTGAACACATAATGACACAGCAGATGGTTTAGTGACAATTGACCTAAATTTAATACCCAGAAACCGGCTGAAGACTTTCAATATGGTTTGATCAACTGTTAGGCAAAGGATTTCCTAACCCAGGTGAATAAAAAGTGTTGTGTTTAAGAGTGGTTACATGTTTTTCTGAGACACAAAGTATGACAAACAGGTTCATTTTTCCCTCTTTTCCCCCACCATTTCTGGCAAGTACCTCTTTATTTTTGACAAGCTTGAGGAGGATAACATTTGCTTGATTATAAGCTCATCCTTCGGATGAGTCCAACTTAGTTTAAATTTGAACCCTAAGAAGGAATGGTCCGTTCCTGTTTGTAATTGAACAGGTCCTTTACTGTTAAATTTTAACGAATCCAGTATAGGAGAAACTCGACGTTTTTCAATTTTAGGGAGTCTGAAAAAACTTAAGGAAACTCCATGGTTGTCCTTTTTCGTAAATTTGTGTCTCCCAAGCCCGAAAAAGTATAAAATAATACTTGAGAGAACCGCTTGACCATTACGATCAAGGAGTACTTTTCATAATTAGTGCCTCTGATTCGAAAAAGTAAAAAAGCGATCAATGACACGTCGTTTTATAACCAATATCGAATTTGAAACGACAAAAATCCGGCAATCTTTTCATGTTTTTACGGTCAGAAAAGGGCTATAAGTGGACCATCTTTTTAATTCTATTTTAACGAGCTTAAAAAGAAAAACTCAGAAATCTTTCCATGTTTTAGGAGTCAGAAAAGAGCTTAAAGGTGACTCTAATGTTTTTTTGTCAAAAATGACCAATTCTGCCTGAAAAATCCGTTATCCTGCACAAAAACTCAAACATTACTCATACCTGTTTAAAATAGATAAAAATGCTTCAAAAGTTACCTCTTTAAAGTGAAAAATAAACAAATTAAAAATTCATTTATTCAAAAAAGCTTATAAAAAGGGCTTTTGTAAATACATTTTTACCGTTTGACTTCAGAGTGAGAAAAGAGAGCTTTTGGTAAGAAACTTCCCGTGAAGATTGCGGAAATCCGTCCGTTGGAATCGAACACCGTCACCTCCAGGTAATCCACTTCATCTTACTCTTTCATTTCATCCGTTTGAAATTTGTTTTTAGGATTTTATTTTGATTTTAGGGAAAAAATTAGGTTAAAAATCCGCGCGCGGGGGTCTGCAGGCACAGCATAGGAAACCTGCGGACCCCGACTTTTTCACATGCAGAAAAGAGTAAGGGGCCTGCACCTTCTATATATCCTGGGTGCGGACCTACACACTATCTCTAACAGAGAGGGTGCAGTCCCCGCAGCATAGGTTTTCAAACTTAAAATTTTCAAATTCCGCCCCAAAAACTTTGATTTAAATATTTTAATCCGCCTTTTTATTGAATGCAGGGTATACATCATGCTTGACTGGCGGGAATGAGAGCACGAGGATGTGGATCTCGCCATGATTAATCATCAACCTTCGATTGATGCATTGAAGGCATGCAATTTATTCAAATTCTGGGCCATACCTGACATGAGGGCCCAGGTGGACTTTTTGTAGTGGCTGGTAGACAGGTGGAATGTACAGGACCAATGTTTCTTTATTGGTGGCCACCAGCTCGAAATGGAGCCGGAAGACATTTACTTTTTGACTGGTTTGCCTAAGAGAGGTGAACATTTGACTCTATTCGGGACTAGGCCAGGTGGCCAGTCTGTCGATAGCCTCTGGCTAGAGTTTTGTAATGACCAAACTAGAGACAAAGGGATTGATATCAAAACCATCTCCCGTCCTGAACTCAAAGTGATTGCATTTACTGTTACCAGGCTCTGCGGAAGCGCAGCACTACATGTGGCCACTGGATCCCAAATGCGGATGGCAGTAGACTGCTTTCGAGGCACCATCTTCAACTGGTGCGAGGCTGTGTTGGCTAATGTAAAAGGCCAACTAACTAGAGAAAAGAACAGAAAACTGAAGAATTTTGGATACGGTGCTTTAGTTGTGAGCTTTGGTCTAGAGAGGGTCCCAATGCTGGTCCCACAGCATCTTTCTGTTGGAGCTGGACTTCCCCGAGAGCCCAAACTGATGCGTTGGGTTGCAATTATGGCCCGTCATCCTGAGGAGGGTTCAGAAGTTGTTCGATTTCCTCCTGAGTATTTTCATTGGTTGGAGAACCAAGTATTTTATATTTAGGATTTTCCTTATGCTGGGATGGATTATCGTGGTGACCCAGACACCCAGACATGGCTCTTCCACCAGGAGAGCAATGGGATGACTCGGGTAAAATCATTTTCAACATTTTCTAATTTAATTTTTTTTTTTGTTTTTTAAATCGTCCCAAAATTGATAGTAAAAGTTTCAAATGCAGATGTAGGTCCATGGTGACCAGCCACTCTCCGACCCTATGAGAGGAAACAGCCAGCTGCAGCAGCACCAGCCCCACAGGACGAATCTACAGAGACCCTGGCCGAATTGGAAAACCATCTAGAGCGTTTGACAGCAGACATTCCAGAGACCAGCATAGATGACATTCCTCTTAGGCTACAGAGCTATGTGATTGGCGTCCCTGGACCTTTCAGGAGGTTCCTTTGTAGGGTGGCCCGTACAGTGGTTTCTTATCGTGATCATCACCAATGATAGGATGATCGCCTGTTATAGACTCATATGACATTTTTGCTTTTTGTACTATCATTTTTGCCGATCATAAGGTGTTTTTCAACTTATGATAGAAGACGATGTATATTTGACACACTTCTATGCTATGCTATATCACTATTACCGACTTATCTTGTAAAACATGTTATGGAATGTTTTTAAATTTACTTGTATGATTATTGCAAATGTCAACTTAACATTCGAGAAGCAATTGCATCTGCTAATGTATTTAAATATCTTGGAATATGTTGATATTCAATATAGTCAAATTCACGTTCCAAGAGACGAACTCTCAAAAATAATCTCAATAATACTAGATTTCTAATGGCATATACTCTATTAAGTTGTAACACAACGAGTTCAGAATCTAACCTCACAATCAAACACTGAATCCCAAATGAGATGGATTCAGATAATAATTCAATCACTGCACTATACTTTGCAATGTTGTTCGTTGTTTGACTGAGGCTTACCCCATACATAGATACCAATTCATCATAGGGCGAATAGATGACCCAAGCTGCGGAAGAAATGTTCTGTGTATTACGACAAGCACCATCAGCAAAACCAATGTATGTTTGGAGAGACGTCGACATCTGCAATATCCAGAGTAAAATCAAGATAAGCAGGAATAATGACTAAAACACTCTCTAAGCTAAGCACACTTCTAAAACACACCAGCTAGAAAGAAACTAACCTAACTAAAAATCTCCACACCCAAATTTAAGCATAGTATCTCTTCAGGTAAAGACCATTTCTGGGCTTACCTAAAGAAACTCCGTCAAAGTCTACCAATTCATAGGCCCCTTTTTCCAGCTTTCGCTTAACAACATAAGGACCATGCCACACGGGTATGAATTTTCCAGTGCCTAATTTATCATTTGCTTGATCATACAGTAAGACTAGGTCTCCTTCCGAAAAATTACGAGGTGTAACATTTCGATCATACTGAGCTTTAATACGTTTGGCATGAGCTTCAATTGCTAGTGCAGCATCACGTCGATTCTCATCTAGCTGAGCCAAGTACAATAAACGTTTTTCCTCTTCGAAAGTGGCTGGAAGTAATTCTATGGCCATTTGCAATAACGGTATTTCGCATTCAATGGGTAACACAGCTTACAAATCGTAAACTAGTTGGAAAGGAGTGAAACCGGTTGATGTTTTTACTGAGGTTCAATACGCCCAAAGCACTGAAAATAGCATGTTATGCCAATTCGACATATTAATCCCAATGATTCGTCGGATCATGATGACTAGAACTTTGTTGATGGCTTCAACCAGATCATTAACCTGTGGATAATATGGAGTTGAACATCGTGACGCAGGCCAAGTTGGTTTGTTAGTTCAGTCATCATAATGTTTCGAAAATGACGCCCATGATCAGTGATAATCGCTTGTGGAACACCAAACCTAGCAATTATATGATTGAACACGAAAATTGCAGTAGTTTTGTCGTCTGCCTCAAATGTAGGCATCGCCTCAGCCCACTTGGTAAAATAATCTACCGCAAGGATGATATACGCATGCCCCCCGGCCGAGTGAGGGTTATATGTAATAAAATCGATACCCCATTTCGCTAAAGGACCAATGGAAATTATAGGGTGGAGAGGAGCAGGTGGAGCACGCATCTTTCGATCAAAAATTTAGCAGTTGTGGCATTTTCGAAACACGTTAATACAATCTTTAAACAAAGACAGCCAGAAATAACCAGTGCGCAATATCTTTTGGGCTGTGGCAAACCCAGACATATGACCGCCACATGCTCCAGAGTGACAGTCATTTAGAACCCTTTCAGTTTCCTCGTGAATTAAACAACGTTGGAAAACAGAGTCCACCCCACGACGATAAAGTGTTTCTCCAATAATTTTGAATTGTTGGGACTGGAATCGTATTTTCCGACGCTCTGATCTTGACATTTCAGGCCGAAAGGATTAGGTTTGGAGATAAACTATGATATCCCCATACCATGGATCTAAAGTGCTGATTAGAAACAAGGATTCGTCCGCAATGGGCTCCTCCGCCACAGTTTCAGTGTCAGCACGCGGGAAGTCACACATCAACTCTGCAAAAACTAAAGATTTCTTTGACTTAGACTTTTCAAATTCCAAGTCAAACTCCTGCAGGATCACAATCCATTTGGATTACTTGTCCCCCTAGCAATTGTTTGGTCAAAATATAGATCATAGGGTTGCAATCGAAAATCACTGTAGTTTTGCGTAGTAAAATGTAATGACGAAAACCTTGGACAACTTGAACAGCTGCCAATGCCAATTTCTCCATGTGAATATTTTAGCTCGGTTGGATTTAAGGTTAGACTAAGGTAATATATCACATGTTCACTACCGAATTCATCTTCCTGAACTAACACCATTCCAATGGTGGAATGCGAGGCGGCGAGATACAAGAAGTAGTCCTGGTTGTAGTTGAGAGGATGAAATAACGATGCATGGGTCAACGCGTGTTTTAATGCATCAAAAGATTTGTTAGCTATCTCATCCCAAAAGAACGAAGTATTCTGTTTCAACAACCGGGTAAAACCCTTTTTGATCTCGGCGTAGATAGGAATGAATCGACGTAAAAAGTTTGCTTTCCCTTGCAAAATTTGGAGTTGGCGAAGACTCGAAGGAGGAGGCAATTTGACAATAGCTTCAACCTTCGAGCAATCGACGCGAATGCCGGCTTTCGAAACAACAAACCCCAGTAACCGACCCGTTTCTATACAGAAAACACACTTATGTGGATTCAACCTAATTCGATAATGCCAACACCTCATAAAGATTGCTCGTAAATGGATGAGATGATCAGCTCGATGTAATGAATGAGCAGGTAAATCATCGAGATAGGGTTGCACAATGTGCTTGATGTCATGAAACGCGTAAGACATGGCTCATTGAAAAGTTGCATCAGCGTTTTTGAGCCCAAAAGGTAATTTGCAATAAGAAAATGTCCCCCATGGACAATGAAAGTCGTTTTTGGTTGATCAGCAGGTAGAATATTTATTTGATTATATCCGGAAAAACCATCCATGAAGGAGAATATTTCACTGCCCTCACAATCATCAATGATTTGATCGATATAGGGAGTTGGGTAATTGTCTTTTGGAAAGGATTGATTAATATCCCTATAATCGATACATATTCTTATTGTTCCTTGCTTTTTATTAGCAGGAACGATATTCGATACCCAATCCGTTAATGGAATTGGATAAATGAAACCTGCTTTAAGTAATTTTTCAACTTCTGCTTTAATAGCAGCAGCCTTTCCCGGGTGGATCTGACGCAAACGTTGCCGGATGGGTTTAGCATCCGGGTAAGTTTTAATTTCATGAACAACAATTGCTGGGTCAATTCCTGGCATTTCCTCATATGACCAGGCAAACAAGTCGCGGAATTCTTGAAATAGGGCCTTATATGTTTGAATTTCATCTTCCATACAAGAGGCACCTATATGAATGTTTTCAACAATTCCAGGCTTAACCAAAATGTCAATAGGAATAGTTCAAGAAATATTTCCCAAATTTAACTCAGAATCAGGATTTTTCATTAGATTCTGAGGTTCCTTGACATAATCAGTCATAAAAATAGATGAAAAATCATTTTCAAAGCAATCAATCTCAGGTAAAAACGAAGATCTATGATAAAGATCTTCCCATGGTAAATCATCAACACACAGGATTTCACGAATTTGCTCATTAGCGTGAACAAGTTCGGAAAAAGTTGTTGAATCTAAGTTTGATGTTGAAAGTGATTCTTCATGGACCACATTCATTAAGTTAATTTCGGTTGAAGAAGGGTCAGAAAACGACTGTACGGCCTGATACGCAATTTCATATGGACTCAAAGGCATAGCATCACCAAATGAATCTATCTCAGATTCGGAAGGTACGATCCAAGGACCATCATAAACAATAGTGTTTGATGAAATAATATGAATGGTTGTAGTAGAAGGCGATACGTTGGGAGGAGGAAAGGAAAAAGTTCCTAGTAAACCAGAATCTTTAACTAGTACTACTCCAACATCCTTATAAGGGATAGTTGTTTTGCCGACATGCTGGATACTTTCAGAAGAGACTGGGTCAGATGAAAAGTAAGTTATCTAGTCTATAGCTACGATCTTTCCATTATGAGGGAACTTTATAAGCCGAAATACCAATGAAACAATAGATGTCATAGCGTAAGACCAACTACGACCCAAGAGAAGGTTGTAATCTAGAGGGGCATCAACCACCTCCACATCTAGATTAACAGTTTTGCCTTCAACCCCTATAGGTAAATCCTGTAGAATGCCAAAAGGATGGAACCCACGGCCATCAAAGGCCTTTAGAATCGTCGGGGATTCATTAAGTGTAGGAGAACCAAGCGATCTCCAACACTGAATTGACATAATACACGTTGAGGCTCCCTCATCAATCACAGTCCTATAGCAAGGTCTGTTTTTTACTAAAACTGGAATCTGGAAAGCCATTTGATGAGGTAAGCAAGGTGTACTATTTTATAGATCGAAAATTATAAGGTTTGAGTCCTGAATATCAACAGCTCCTATAGCCGACAATAGCAATTTACGTTGTGCTGGACATGATTGCAACACCTCCAAAGCCGACATTGCTAAAGGTGAAATAGCCAAATCTTCAACAATGTTATAGTTCTGAGCAGCTCTTGCATGTGGATTGAAAGCTGACTTTCGAAGTATACCCTTAGCGGGCGGTTTGATTACTAAGTCTGGGTTAGGTTTCTCGATCTGTAGTGGATTGGAACCAGGAGTTGAAGTTGATGGGTTCGAATTAGAAGATTCTGCTTCCTTACCACCAACAGGACTTTTACTTCCATAATCTTGCGATCGTGTCGCAATCCTAACATGGGACATCATCATTATGGGTTCTTCTGAGGCATTTGAGGAAGAACCTATCATCTTACTGTCTTGACTAGGAAAAGGATCCTTCAAAACAGCAGGCGTTTGAGAACCTTTGACGATTTTCGCAACCTCGGCACGATGAGGGCAGTCTCTTGTAAAATGCTCTTCATCACAAATGAGACAAGGATAGCAAGGTTTGCGTTTCTCATCAGCAGATTCCGTTTTTTCTGGTTTCTCTTTCGAATTTTTATCTGTTTTATTTTTCTTCTTCCCTTTCCTTTTACCGTCGGATTTTGATTTGGCTATAGATGACTCTACAACATGAATATCGGCAAAAATTTCCATGGAAGAATCTTCTGTCGGGGAATCTGGCAAAGTTATGATAGGAGAAGAATTCTTGGAAGACTTCTTCTTACTTTTGGTATTAACTGTACCAATCATACCATCATCGGCATGAGACCTTGAAGGAGCTGCAGTTATTTGATTTTGTTTAGGAAGGTCGGGGATTTTCTCGTGTAACGTACCTGACTGCGTATAAACTAGGTCAAGGTACTGAGCTTGAGCAATTACTTGCTCTTCAGTAACGACTCCTGCCTTAGCTACATCCTCAATGATTTTTGGTAATAAAGATTTGACAAACCATTCTACTAAGATCTGATCCGGAATAAAAACCTTCACTAAACGCCGTCGACGTCTCCATTCATGAATGTGATCTGAAATGTAAGTGGACGTTGACTGTTTTTAATGAAGTTAATAATTTTGTGCCATTGTCATATTTGACTGGCAACTAAAAATGAGTTAAGAACGAAGTAGCTAACTGACTAAAATTATAAAAAGTGGCTCGCGGTAACTCAATGTACCACTTGGCCGCAAGACCAATTAGAGTGCATTGAAAAAGCCGTAAATGAATTGAATCATCTGAAATGGAGTTAGATGCACACCAGAGGTGATAAGTCATCACATGGTTTGACAAATCCTCTCCTGATTTACCTTCAAACTTAGGAATATCACTAGGCAACTTATTCAGCATTGGCGGCCAAAACGGAAGATAATTAATCGGATCGTTCGTAAGGCGCGACAAGTCAGGCAAGTCCAAAGTTGCAATGAACGGTAACTAATGATTAGGGTCCCTGAAACCCTGGGTCATGAGACCAGCCCCAGGAGGAGGATATCCAGGATAACTAGGAATTAGAATTGCATTTGGGATATTATATCCTCCCGGAAAACTAGGATTAACCGGACCGTACTGGGGTTGTTGAGGTTGCCGATATGTATATCCAGGGTACGGTTGATACCGATAAATTGGGTGCTACACAGCAGGACCGAATTGGTACTGTCCCTGGTACGGTTGATAAGTAAATTGAGGTTGACTTGTGACAACCGTGCTTGGACCAGGTTGTCCTACAGGCATTTGAACCGAGGTCTGAATTGTGGGTCCAGACTGAGGTAAAGATTCTTGAGGAGTTGATACAGGAACAGTAGAAACCGGAGCTGTAGATACTCCGGAAGTAGGTGGGGTAGATTGAACAGATGTTGCAGCAGTTGCAGCAGTCGTTTGAGGCATAGTTCGAGGGAAACTAGGCCCAGGCTGAGAAACTACAGAAGGTGTAGAAGTTTGAATAGTAGACTGGACAGGTTGCTGGGTTGAACCAAAAACCAAGGGTTGTCTAGATTGAGATGACAACTACACATTCGGTTGCAAGATCTGTTGGGATTGAGATGGATCCCACACTAAGTTCATTCTGGGGTATGGAACCATAGAAGGTTGAACATATTAAGGACCATAACTGGGTTGAGGGTAGGGTTGATAATTCAAAGGTACATTTCCAGTTCCTTGGACAAATGACTGACCAGAAGGTGGTTGGAAACCTTGGGTTGGGTACTGACCTCGAGGTTTATAACCTTGAGGCACGTACTGATACTGGGGTTGACCTTGAGGTACATATTGATACTGGGGTTGACCTTGAGGTACATACTGAGTCTGGGGTTGACCTTGAGGAATGTATTGTCCTGTAGGTATGTACTATCCTTGAGGTTGCCCCCAAGCGGTAATTGGGTACCTTGAGGTTTCCCCCCAGGAGATAATTGAGGACCTTGAGGCTGCCCCCCAGGCGGTAACTGGCCACCTTGAGGTTGCGGATTTGGAATGGTACCTGACATCATAAGAATATCTTCTACACTCCATGGCTTAGTTCCGTTATTACTAGTTAATAACCCTTATTAAATAGGTTGAGGAGATGCTCCCGAAAAAATACCAGTAAGTGACTGATACCCAGAGGGAACAGAAGGACCGCCATATAAAAAGTTTTCTGGAGAATGAGAAAACATGGACGACTGCCTCGACATATTCAAAGGAGGATAATAACCCCTAGGTGTTGGATGAAAAGGAATGCAAGGTGGTGAAAAACTTAGTCCCGGGTTTTCCAAAAAATTGGTCAATGAAAGATACCAAGCGTCCCTCCTAGGTGGACTGTAAAAGATTGATTCACGCTCCCTAAGTTCTATAGCTGGTTGATTTTCAGGGATAGGTATACCTTCTTCCGGAGTAACAAGTTCTTCAATAGCAATAAGTCCAGAAGGAAGATTTTGGGTAATGAATCTTTCTACCCTGGGTGAACCAGGACCACTGGAAGTTGGAGAGGCAAATCCTAATGTTGGAGTAGCAGCAGGTTCAGTTTCAGGTTCAGATATTTTAGGTTCCTCAACTAATTCACTAGTAGAAGAAAAACTACTAGTAACTTTGGAAAAAGAAACAGGTTCTAAAATATACTCTGGTGCTTGCACTTGATAATCAAGATGTACAACTAAAGAAGACTCTCCTTCTTTAGGTGACCCAACTCTACTGTCACTAGGAGTTACAAGGGCTCGTAGCCCTTCAAGCTGGCTCGGTGAAAACTCAGGAGGTTGGCCCCGAAGTCTACGGGACTTCCTCGGTAATTCAGCCACGATTAAAAAATTTTAATTACTTCACACGCAAACAAAGAAAAATCTCAATGAAAACCACCTAAAGTCTCTAAAGAACCAAACAATTTTGAATCACACGCCTAAAGAATCTAGGAGGTCAAACCACACACAAACAGTAACTTTCCGTACCGAAAACACTAGTTGGTGATGAAATCCAACGTCGCAGAATTCAATACAAAATGGCGGTTGGAACAGTTACCCCGGCAACCTTCTTAATAAATAGACTGGCACAAGTTTCTCCACTAAACCGTCTCAAGTGAAGAGAACCCCCCAGAAAATCCAAGTGAGTCTAGCCGACATCTGCTCCAGGTACAGTGGGATTTTCCCTCCACCGTCACCTTAGGAAAGAATCCTATAGAATATGGTCACTATGGTTACCAACAGAAACAAATATACCTGGGGGAACAGTCTGTGATCTGATACACACGCAAGGGCAGAGTAGCAAGCTCAATCCCCTTGATGGCTCCTTGACATAATCTAAGGTTTACCAACAAGTGACCCCAGGCTCCTCGACAATGGTTAATCTGAGGTTTACCGTTTTTAATACGTGTATATCTAGTATCGTTCCCAATGAGGAAGGATTGATTACCCCACTAGTTTGGACACAATCTCGTGCTTGACTCCTATAAGAGGAGCTTCCCAGAGCATAGATGTAACAATTGGAATTTATCTCCTACCGCAAGATACAGCTACTTGTTTGTTTTACTATCTTGGAGAGTTAATTACTCCCTACTCCAAGATACTAGCCCAAGCTATGTTGGTGATAAATAGCCCTAGAAATAAAAGATTACTAGATAGATTTTACTTTAAGTGTTATTTTTATTGGTTTTTTCTTAAGTCAAAAGGTGCGGAGATGAAACTTTATGGTGTGAAGACTCGACTCCAAATCACTAAAAATGCACTTAAGATGAAAAACAATCCTTTTTCTTCAATGAATTTCTAGCTAAAGAAAGAGTTGAGAATGCAAATGCTTGTAAAAACAAATCTTTCCTTAACAATCAAATCAAAAGAAGAACTTTTTGTCTTTTCCAATACACTCAAAAACGAGACAACTAGTTATGCTCACGAAAATTTCCCTTTCTTTTCAAACACTCAAATACTACTAAAACAAACTTTTTCAAAAGAGATTTTTTTAAAATTTTATAAAACACTCAAAACTATTGAAAAATCTAATCTTGAGATCTATAAATTCTAAAAAGCTAATTGAAGTAAAAGCTTACAAGATTTCTTTTCAAGGATGTTTTACTTAGTTATGAGCAAACTAAGGACTAATTTGTCCAGAATCACAAATTAATAAAAAAACAACCAGCTTTTGTTTTCTTTTCTAAAAATGAAATCCAAAACTTTCAACACAAGTTCTTTCGAAGTTTCGCAAAGAGAAAAACAAGACGGATTCCTCAACAAAGGCAGATTTTGCAAAACGGTCAGACTCATAAGAAGGCCAGCAAAAACCAAGGTGATCTGAGGTTTCTAAGGCTTCTAAGCTCTGAGTTACTACAAAGACCAAACGAAAATCAAGCTCAGCACACAAAACTTCTAGGAATTTCACCTAAAACCTAAATGCCAATGGAATTAACCTACGAAAGTTTCTGACAAGTCACGTGCAGATCTGGGCAGAGGCTAAAAACACATAAACAAATCCTAAGCTGACTGAATGAGAAAATTTCAAGTTTTTCAAAATTTTGACAAGGTCTGCAGGCCCCCAGTATACCCAGGTGTGGTACCGCTCTATGTGTAAAGCAAAAGTGCAGGGATGTCCGCACTGTGTTACAAGCAGAGGGTGCGGTCCTCTTCCAAAAGCACGAAAAACAAAAAATAATCCAAGATCTACTGAACCTACCCAATCCCACACAACAAGCAAAAACCAGAAACAGAGAAACAGTTTCTCAAGTCAAAGTAAAAGCAAAGGAAAAAATCAAAAATTCAAGTCCCCAACAGAGTCGCCATTTTGTCGACCGGATAAGTCGTTCTTGCAGACAAGACCGACCTCCCTAGTATCTATGAATACCTAGCGACAAGAAAACCAAACAAATTCTATATTTCTCTAAATATGCAATTTATAAATAAAGGCTATTAGATGTTTTAGGCCTACCTCGGGTCCAATGCTAGTTTGTGGAAGCCACGCTCCGTTGATCCAAATGAGCTTCGCTTTTAAAAGAATCTGCAAACACAAACAAGCACACACATTAAATAACACCTGAAAAGCCAATAAAATAAAGCATATTTATCATGATGATCAAGGAATTCATGAAATAAACCATATAAGACAATTTATTGAGAAAAATGAATCTGATTATATTAACTTTAATCAAAGAATAACTTTACAACCTTGGTGCCTTGATGTTGTACAAGCTCCTCGCAGGGTCCAACAAGAATCTCCTCTACTTTGACAAGTTTCACTCTCTTCCCAATGAAGCCAAAAGGTATGTAATCTCTCCTCTCAAGCTTAACTAGGAAGTCTCAATTCCAACAGCATTTACCCTAAAAAATGTTCAGCTTTCAACCTCCCTAGCAACCAACCCAATGCCTTAATTTATAGTGTAATGGAGGGAAGTTACTAGGTCCACCTTCAAAGGGATAAAGCCCTCCTTCAAAGGGATAAGCTCCTCTCATCAAGTGGTTAGCTCCTTTAGTTATGGGATGCATGAACCACCTAGGAGCGAACCATCCACGTCAAGATTCCTTCTAGAAGAGTCTAGAATTAACCCAAAGTGAGTTTTTAAGAATAAACTTGCACCTTTTTGACTTTCACAGGGGTCCGCACCCACTCCTTTAGAGACAGAGCAGGCAGGTCCACAGGTAACATGACCAAGGGGTGCGGTACCGCAGGTAATGGTAAGATAAAGTGCGGAACCAGAGTTTTATTGATTTTCAAGGACTTTCTCTCATTTTTAAAGCTTGACATGAAGAGCTGAGGTTTGAGACTTGCAAAGGAGGACAGTATGAGTGGTGATAGACTCACACTGACTGCAAATAGTCATGGTGACAATATTTTGTGTAACAATTAGTTAAGCCAAATGAAACAACAACAAACTCGTAATGCCCATACCTGGTCCTGAATGTAGTCTTGAGCATATCCTCTCCCTTGATGCGTACCTGATGGTATTCCGATCTCAAGTCAATCTTAGAGAACATTGTTGCTCCCTTTACTTGATCAAACAAATCATCAATCCTCAGAAAAGGGTATATGTTCTTGATCGTTACCTTATTCAACTGCCTATAATCGATGCACAATCTAAGAGTACCAACTTTCTTCTTTACGGACAAGATTGGTGCGCCCCAAGGTGATACACTAGGTCTGATGTATCCTTTTTCCAACATTTCCTTTAGCTGCAACTTCAACTCTACCAACTTAGGTGTGCTCATCCTGTAATTTGATTTCGATGCTAGAGCTACCCCTGGTACCAACTCAATAGAAAATCTTCCCTCCCTGTGAGGTGGAAACTCTAAAATGTCCTCAAGAAATATATCCTGAGACTATTTCAATATTGGGTACCTTATCAACATATCATCATCCTCAACCTCCTTACCCTTATCACTGGAAATGTGTACTGCAAACATCACACAACCTTTTCTACAACTATGCTCAACCTGCATAGCGGTAACTATCCTTACTGATGTAGGCTTCTTCTTTCCCTGCAAGGTCCTCTTTTCTCCACTATCATCCACACACTCAATGGCCTTGTCGAAGCAATCCACTTTGGTTTTATGAAGGTATAACCAATCCATACACAAAATAATACTATATGCTCCCAATGCAATGTTGTAGGCATACCATTTAACTCAAATGCATAAGCTCTTACCCAATGGTGAACTCGCTTATTTATAGCAGTAGCCAACTATACCAACCAAGATTTTTCATGCACTTCTTTTCTCAAACCACAGTTATCCACCAGGTCAGGATTAATATAACTATAGTTAGATCCAAGATCAATCAAAATAGAAAAAACTTGATCACAAAGCTTACCATCCATCCCAATGATCGATGCCTAATGATCCACTTGCCTGATGTCCATAGCTGCATATATCTGAGGAATGTTATGAACAACATCACAAACTATATGCGCCTCCTAAGCACTATAGATCTGGGGTCTACCATCACTCTGTACTACGAAAAATCCCTCTTATGATGATCCTTACCACATATCCAACACTGTAATGGTTCCTTACCACCGCCTCTAGCATGCTTCTCTCCATGTCCCTTCTCAGCTGCATTGAATCTCTTGTAAGGAATTGCATTATGTTTCTCACTTGCATCTTGAGGTCTTCCTCTCTTTTGTGACCATTTTCCTTTAGCTTTTTCATTTCTTTTCAAGTCATGTTTAGGCTCAACTTTGCGCTTTTACTGCTCATAACAATGCTTCAACTTTCAGATGGCCTCCTCCAATGATCTAGGCTCATCGAAATCAATCTGGTCTATGTATGCAACTAGAGATCCACTGATGAATCTCTAAACCTTGGCCTGAGGTAAGGCACATATCTCAACAGCTCCAAAAATCTGCTAGTATACTCCTCATCTGTCATAGAACCCATCCGCAACTCATAAAGCTCCTTAGATATGTCATTGTAATACCTCTCAGACAAGTACTTCTTCTTGAAGAGCCTTTCGAACACATGCCAAGTCAACTCATCCTCATGTATTTCTTTGACATTATTCACATCTTCCCACCAAATATCTGATTTACCTTTGAGACTGAAAAGTATTATCCTTGCTTTCATGTTTTCTGAGTAATCATGCAATCTAAAGAATTTTCGCATTCCAAGCAACCAAGCCTTCGCATCCTATGATTTCTTCATCTCTCCATCAAAGGTAGGTGGCTTTGCCTTCTTGAAATCATCCGGAAAATATCCCCTATCATTCCTCATGTACGAATGAAAATGATGACGATCATTATGTTTATCAGAACCAGAACTAGAGTAATACTTGTGTCCAATACCTCTCCTATCCAAAGTGTCCAACATCATGCCATCTCTGATAGTGTCAGATCTATTTGACCTATGTCTATTATGAGACCTACTACCATAGGATCCATTAGTTCTGTCCTCATGTCCATGGTTGATCTGAAGAGGTCCCTATCGTCGCAAATCTGACAAACTCTAAAGTAATATCACATTCACCTTTGCTTGTTTCTCTTGTGCCTACATGATTTTATCATTGTCTACTTTTCAAGTCCTTATTTCTTCCTTCGGACTTCTCAAGGTGTCTGCTAAGTCATAAGGGCGCCCCATACCACACTTCCCATCTAATTCATAGGGATATTCTATGTATTCTACCACCTTGTTGTCCATCTAATCTCTTCCTACAAGGCATACTATGTCAACTAAACCAACTCACCATAAATCAACGTACCTTAGCATACTCGAGGAGGATACCTTGTCTGCAAGATCATCAAATCAGCGTGATGCATGTACAACATAATAAAAATAACATATAGACATATATCAATAAGTGCATTAATGCATAACCATCATACTAACTAGAATCCAGTCGTCGATGCAAGGCCATATCAACAATGCATGTTATAACCTCATGCATGACAACAACCAATACTCTTGTATACACATTGCCTCATGCAACTATCCACCTCCATAAGCAATGCCTAATCAACTACACATACACATAACTGCATGTAGTCAAGCATAAGCAATCAATTCTTCTAATCAACCTACAAGACTAATGCATGTAATCAAATAACCAAGAATGCAACCCAACATAAAAGAATGTAATCAAACTGCATATAATTGTATAACCAGTCATACACTCATGACGATGCATTCCATAGAATCGATAACAAGTTACTCATGATATCCTTACTTCTACCATGATCAATACGATGCAGTGCAATAAGCACATGGAACGTTAGTGTAAGAGCCACACACACAACTAACATGCGTGCATGACCAACACATTCACCCAAATCTGTAGCATGATATATGACCCAAAGAGAGCATAACCATGCTTCGATACCGAGTTGTAACACCCCCTCCCATATCTAACCAAAGTAACCATGCCATTTGGGGTAAAGATGAGGAGAGATGCTACTACAATCAAATTCGACCTCTTATGTCACCTTAAGGAATTGGAATCAACGGAACATCGCATACAGTCATCCAACATGATCAACAGACCCCTCAGGAGAAAAGTCAGCCACTCATACAGCATGTCCCTGGCTCCCACTGTTATTCTGCAGCTCTTAGCCCTTAATTTCTCTCATGCTATGGGCAAGGGAGCAACTAGCAACTCAAAATCGCTCTCACAGACCTGCCTGCCAGCGATTGTGGTCTAGAATTGCCAGTTCTATGCCAGCAACCCCAGGATTTGAGCCACTTTTCTAGCCCAGAATCCTATCCTCCGCCCAAAACTTGTTGTAACCTTCATAGATCATTAAAAACATACTAACAAGGTTGATCAATAAAAATAACCCTTAGGAT
Organism: Pinus tabuliformis; assembly: GCA_031772625.1. Taxonomy (NCBI): domain Eukaryota; kingdom Viridiplantae; phylum Streptophyta; class Pinopsida; order Pinales; family Pinaceae; genus Pinus; species Pinus tabuliformis. The sequence continues at coordinate 593,841,969 of CM062812.1, read as the reverse complement.
TAGGCCTAAGCATCCCCAATCGGGAATGACATTCTGTCAAACACTTGGCGTCAATGCGACTACAGGTCTAGGATACATGACAAAGCATAAATGACTTAAACAACTCATGAAACATCATTAGAAGGATCACCTCCTTCTCCATTGAGTTATTATATCATTAATTAGGTCTTACATCAATCCATTTAACAGTTACAAGTAAATACATGAAATAACCATGGCATGAACCAATCATTCAACCATGCTTATAACCAACATAAAACCATATAAATATCATAGATATGACAACCATTAAATCCACATATAATTCAGTGCAAAATTAAGAGAAATTAGCTTTTATTAATCATAGGCAAATCTGATCAGGTTCGGGACTTCCACGTACCACCCAACCATAGACTTGTTTGAACCAAATCTCTCTTTCATCCAATCACCCCCGTGCCATATTCCAAGCATGAATATGGGATCTCATAGAAAAACCAAGGGAATCCAGAGGTTAAACCACCTCCACTCTCATTCAACCGTGATCACACCAAAATTGGTGCTTCGATCACAGCTGAGCAGAACTTGGAATGCCATCCAGAATCCATCACTACCCTTGAGGAATTTTTCATCTCCTTATCTCTTAGGCTTTACCGCAATCCAAACCTAGATCACTAGGCCCTAAGCTGAGACTTCTCCCTCAGGCTTTACTGTGTATCTCGCCAAATCCGGTCAAGGGATTCCTGGACCTTTGGGAATGAACCTTGAGACCACCTCCGCCCCCGATTCCAAAATCCATCTGGCAATTCCAAAGTTCCAAAACTGAAATAAACATCCCAACGTACCATGCCATCCGTAAAAAGGATATGCTAGGTTGAAAACCACTGTCATAACCCGGCAAAACTATGCCACTGACAATAAGAGAACCATACACCAACATCCAATGCCATGCATGTCCAAACCAGCTAGGAAACCACACATGCAAAAGGTTACCTACAAGTATTCCTGCAGAAGCTGCTTTATCCTACTTTCCTTTCCTTGTTCCTTGCTTGTTTTTCCTTTCCCTTCCTTGCCTTCCCTTTCCTTTGCTCCAAACTAGAGTGCTCCAAGAAAACTCTAATGAGAGAGCTCCAAACTTGAACTGACAAAAGCCATGAACTGATCCTCAGAAGCCTTTTTATGCATGAGGCCTCTAATTTCTTCATTTTCCATTATTTTCCTTCAATTTCCTCCTCACATGCAACCTGTGACCTTTTACCTTCCTTTTCTCCTAATTTCCTTTATTTTCATAAATAAATGTGCCAAAATGCCTTTTTGCCTTTTAATGCCTTTGCCTTAGCCTTTTCCAATTTCCTTAGCCAAAAACACACATCCAGTGATGCCCACTAGGATATATTTTCCCAACATTCAGCTTGGAATAAGTGTCCCTTAACCATGGTCTTATTTTGCCTTTATTAACTTTTATTACATGAAATTTTCACCAGGGTTGTTACAATAACAAGCTCCAACAAACACTACAACTAATGATAGTAGCATTAATATGATTAAGAATTAACGGAAATAAATAACAAACAAAAAGAAAATTACAGTGGTTTGTGTATTTTTTCATTTGTTTACAATGAACATAATATATTAACCTAAAAAATAGTAGAATAGTGAAATTTTTTCATTTTGTATCATTATATTGAACATATTTTGAAGCTAAATAACAACATAGCTTGCTTAGTAATTAAATAATTGGGTACTCTTTGAAGAAGTTGGTAAAAGAAACAAGGGGATGTGAAGGGATAACATGACCATGCAACTAGGCAAAAGATTCATCCATAGCAAAAGCACAGAATTGATGATAAGATAAGATAATTTTATTGGTGTCCAATGAATGACCACAAAAGTAGGTCAATGGGATTGAAGAATACAACCAGTATGAATGCAATGTGGGAGTGAAATTGTAGCTCCTATAAAATGCTCAAAATAACTCTGATCGAGAAACTTCATCTCATATTTCTCAATCATATTTGTCAGTAAGCTCCAATAGGCCTTGACATCCTCTATTTTTTTTCCTTAGCACCAATATTTTTCAATTTCCTGCATCTTTATTATAACTACAACTTGCCTTATATTCTCTCTTAACTAGACATTTATCTCTTGTCTCTTTATATTTTTTGCCTCTAGCATTAATATAAGAGTTACTTACACACTCTTTATCTTTTTCTGCTTTTAGTAGTTATCTGGAAGTTGTTTTCACACTCCCACAATGTACATACACTATAGATGTACTCTTTTTTAGTCCCACTAAGCTACTTTTGTGGTCATTTTTTGGAAATTAATAAAACTATCTTATGTTATCTTTTAATTTTATAACATCAATATTAGATAAGCAACAAAGGATGTGTTATGTTATGACTATCTCTAAAACTTTCAGTCTTTTGTCCCTATCTTTCCTTTAAACATAGAAATAATTAAATCTATACAAATAATAATGAAATGGGGCTTAACGATTTTAGGTTTTCTATTCTTTGAGCAGGTATCAATATGCATAGCCATAAATAATACATATACTTTGACAATAGAGACCAAAATAGGGTTTTGGTATGATAGTAATTTAGGATATTGGGTTCAGGAGTAGAAATTATTTTGCTTGTACATTCCATTACTTCAAAATTTCATATTAGTTTCTCAAATTTCATAATTTCATCCAACTGGCCCCTGATAAAATTGAAAGTTTACAATAGTATCAACATTGTGAATCCTATCGAAAGCATTAGGTTGGTTGGGCTTGTGAGAACAAAGAGAGTGCCACTAGAGCTAGCCACACGATCATCCAGCTCACCCTTTGGACAACAAGTTTCCAGAGTCCCATTGGAAATCCTGAGACCAAAAAGAAAAAGGAGAAAAATAGTTAGAAAGTTAATGTTCTTGAATGAAAGTCACAGAACAAGGTGTGGGGAATCTCCTTAATGATGATAAACACAATCCTCCCACCTCTAGTCTGATATTGACTACAACTTGATCTTTTGTTTTGATTATCTTACTTTTATATCATGTGGGATTTTATGGCATTTTAAATTTTAGATGGTTTATCTTTCTAAAGATCACCAACTTCCAAGAGGTTTGATCTTATGCATTTTTCATCTAAGATAGTTCTAATAGTTATTGCGAGGGCCACTACCTCTTGCTTGTGCTTGTAGTGCCTACCTAGTAGCCCATTTTTTATTCCCTGTATGCATATATCATTTATATTAATAGTAAAATAGGCATCATTTTCAAAAGATAAAACTGACACCAACCTGAGACTCCAGAAACCACTTCAGCAACCAAAATCTTGTAGAAAGGAATGCTCGACTCACTAGTTATGGCATGTGTTAGCCTAGTTTTCTCGCATCTTCGTTCCCTTTGTAATAGAATGTCCTTGATGGTATGAAGTCCCAACCAAGGATATATCTATTGATGATATAGAGGATAGATAACCTCCATTGTCTCATTGATCACTCCATACATTCCACCTAATTCTGTAAACGTTACTTTATTATCCACAAATAACATCCAATATTTTTGTTTATGGTTTTTTTTTTTGAAACATAACATTGGGTTTACTCTTTCCTCTTGTATCGTATATGGTTTTGTTTTAACTTTTAGTGCAAAGCTTGGTATCAATATCCATTTTACTAGAAAAAAACATGTTATCGACCTTACACTCAATAGTAGATTTGAGCAATTCTGTGGTTGAGCCACTGACCTCGCCATTATCCTGAGTGCTTTTGGTCTCAGACGGCTCTGGAATTGGGTTAAGGATAGGGTTTGGATTAGGGCTATGACTAGTGATTGTATTAACATTACAACTTGCTCTCAAAATAAAATTCATAAGATCCAATAAATGTCTTAGGTTTGAATCCCCTAGAATGTCACTTCATTGTTGTTTTCCTCTAATTCCAAAGTCTCACTGCCCTACCCAGTTCTCTTGTTGAGATACTCAACCTCCTTTTTCTTTAATTTCTCCACTACGGGATTGGCCCTCTTGGTGTTTATTTTGTTGTTTTAGGGGGTTTTGAAGGACGTCGTTTTTCAGAAAGAATATTCTCTGTGGCACAATAATTTAACTTCAGATAGTCACACTATTGAATATTTATTATTCTTTAAACACATTTGAAATACAATCATTAGAAGTTGCATTATTTATTGTTAATTATTCATAAAAATAAGAAGAATATTATTTGTGGATTTGTGTAAGATGATTTTTTTTCTTTTTTTCTTTTTGTAAGCTTGATAGGTCCTTCCATTTTCATTAATATAAAAGCAAGTTACATCCACATAACAAAATAGTTAGGTGGCCTCAACTTTCCTTAAGGGAAACCAAGTATGTTGGCCACCTAAAAGTGTGATATGTCATCCAATAACAAAAAATAATAAGTCTTTCTAACCAAGCTAGATAAGTTTTAATGTCTTTGCCTTGCCTGAATACTACATGCCTAAAAACGAAAATATCAACATTATGGAAACTAAAAGCTTCTCGCATACAAAAAGAGAAAGGAAACTAAGAGACCAACTAGCATACTAATCTGCTCCCTCGGCGGGCGCAGACTCCACCAAAGTCAGGTCCTTAGCATTGGAACTCGAGAGCTATGTCTGTGAGAGAATTCAAGGGAGGTGTTCTTCAATTTGTTGAAGGTGGCCATCCTGTTTTTGCATTTGAAATTAGAGGTTCTGAAATTCCTATTTATAGTTAGGAAAGGCCTACACCATTGCTGCCATGCCCATATAGACCTACTCAAAATCCTTTCCCGAGATATTCTTCATGGACCAATACAAGAACAAGGTTTGTTTGAACTGGGTGATGTGACGATGGGTGTGCTCTGGATCGGCACCATAGCCTGCAAGTCCTCCACCTCAATTTCCATTGATCCAGAATTTCCTCAGTTATTCCTTCATGATAAGTTGTAGCCACATCATTTATGATGTTGGCAACTAGTTTTCAATCCCTCAATTTGCCCCTAGAGTATTTGGGTTTCCTCTCATCTCGGTCCCCCTATTTCTTCTGCCATGACCCCTCAGGATTGGGCTTCGTGCCTTTGCAGCTGATGACCGAGTCATTATCGTTTTCTTGCAATTTTCAGTGGAGAAAAAGGTAACCTGCCAAGGAAGAAGCATGAAACAATAATTTCCAATAAAGAACCTAAGGGACTTCCTCCCTTCTCTTCCATTGCATACCTTCCTTACCAACCGACCCAAACAGAGTTACAACTGCCACAACCTAGAGCCCGTTAACATAACAGTTAGAGAATGATATGAAGAAAACACCAGAGCTTATACCATAGGGACAAACCCAATACCCAAACCATCGCAAAGCCACAAACATACGCCCAAGAAGACTCCCACAAGGGAAGATGCCATGGAACCCACATAAAAGCCTCCAGGGAACAATTCAGCTCTAGAACAAACAGTGAAAAAGCCCCGACCCATCCCCAACAAATTCAGAAAGACAAAACCTAAGAGAAAAATTGTAAACTACCCATCCCCAAGTCCCAGCGATGTCAAGCCGAGCCAGAAGGATGTCCCAAGGACCGACCGTAGAGACAAAAACCCCATATAACCCCATCCTGGATAAGATAATCCCGAACAAAACAGACACAGAGACCAAGATGGGAAAATGGACCTGTTTCAACAAGCAACCACATGCATGCAGATGCATGAAGCCTCTCTTTCTTACAAACCTTGGCAATTCAAAACCATACAATCCTAATTCCATCAAACAGATAAGTCATTGCATGGAGGAGAGAAAGGAATGGTGGATCACATACCAGTTTACCCACACAGGGAGAAGACTAGCCTGCCACCTCGCCTGAATCTACGTCGTTCCATCGAACTCGACACCACCCTTCCACACTCCTCTATCGTGAACAAAACACTTACCAACTTCTCTCATAGAGTGACTAACCAAATGCCAAAACCAAAACACTATACCAATGTCACCTCCTACAGGAGTATTTACACCATGCATGCACGAAGCCACCGCACCAAATACCTCAAGCATGTGGAGGGTGGTGGGTTTGTACCCTATGGGCGTCGTCATTAATTTGTCATAATGGAATTGTTGTCCAAATCGCACCCCAATCGGGGGATGTAAGATGAATTTTTTATTTGGCGATGCGTTTATAAATAATAATGTGATCTAGTTGAGGCGCAAAAGTCAACGCAAACGATGCCTAGTATAGCACCATCAAGTTATCTTCTTTCATAAAAAAATAGACATAGAAATGTAACAAGAATATAACATTATTCTCAAATAAAATCAAAGATTAATAGAATACATTCAGTAAAATAACCATAATTTCAATAATCCACTACATTCACTATAAAGTAATGTAATTAGATTTAAAATGATTGCATAAAGTTACAAATGAAGAATGAAACAAAATTGATATACACACTAGTGGTAAAGTGTGTTACATGGAGCCCACGGGGCTTTGGATTGACGGTGAATGGGTGCGTTGTTAAGGCACTCCTTGCGATAGGTCACCGGTTCAAATCCCCGTGGGTACGTAGGTTAGTCTTAACAAGCAAAAAAAAAAAAAAAAGTGTGTTACATGGGGAAAAATGTTAATGTCAATTAATATTTATGTTGTAAGGACAAATTATACTCTATTCAAAATATAGTCTACCAATAATTTTTCCCCTACACTTATTGTTTTCATTGTTGATAATTGGATTTGATTGGTGTACTAAAAATTATTGTCATTGTTCTATATTACAGGATCCAGAGGAGGCCATGGACATAGGGCATGGATGGTGTAGAACTTCTAAATCGCAAAGAGGAAAGTAAGTAGAAGAAGATACGACAACAAAATCTATAGATACAATACAAGTAAGAAGACAAAGCAACCTCAACCAAAGAAGGAAGGTCTTTATGAATTCACATACTACAACAAAGAGGAGAGAAATTCATATTTTTTTTCCATGATGCCTTTCAGGTCAAACCTATTAGTGGAAAATATAGAGGAATGGTGATTAAATGTGATTCTACGATCAAGGGAAATGTTTGAAAATTAGGATGCCCATGTGCGATAGGGATGCTAGATACTTTTCTTGTCAAAAATTTTGCACGATATATATACCTAGGGTCATAAAAATATTTTTTTTCAACTCCAAATTAACATGATGTCAATATGTCAAATATATGACTAAATTTGAGTTTTGTGTTGGATAATGTATTCATTGAAATGATATAATTGGTGTACTAAACATTACTGACTATGTTGTGTATTATGGGATCCAAATGAGGCCATGACAACAAATCGTGTCATATCAAATGGAGGAGAGAAAGGAATGGCAGATCACATACCAATTTACCCACACAAGGAGAAGACTACCCTGCCACCTCGCCTGAATCTGCGTCGTTCCACCGAGCTCGACACCACCATTCCACACTCCTCTACCATGAACAGAACACTTACCAACTTCTCTCACAGAGCGATTAACCAAAACACTATACCGATGTCACCTCCTATAGGAGTATTTACACCATGCATGCACAGAGCCACCGCACCAAATACCTCAAGCATGTGGAGGGTGGTGGGTTTGTACCCCAAGGGCATCGTCATTAATTTGTCATAATGGAATTGTTGTCCAGCTCACACCCCGATCGGGGGATGTAAGATGAATATTTTATTTGGTGATGCATTGTATAAATAATAATGTGATCTACTTGAGGCACAAAAGTCAGTGCAAACAATGCCTAGTATAGCGCCATCAAGTTATTTTTTTCATTAAAAAAAGTAAAAATAAAATAAAATAAGATAAAATTAGACATAGAAAGGTCACAAGAATATAACATTATTCTCAAATAAAATCAAAGATTAATAGAATACATTCAATGGAATAACCATAATTTCAATAATCCACTACATTCACTATAGAGTAATGTAATTAGATCTAAAATGATTGCATAAAGTAAGTTACAAATGAAGAATGAAACAAAATTGATATACACACTAGTGGTAAAGTGTGTTACATGGGGAAAAATGTTAATATCAATTAATATTTATGTTGTAATGACAAATTATATTCTATTCAAAATATATTCTACCAATAATTTTTCCCCTACACTTATTGTTTACATTGTTGATCATAATTGGAATTGATTGGTGTACTAAAAATTATTTTCATTGTTCTGTATTACAGGATCCAGAGGAGGCCATGGACATAGGGCATGGATGGTGTAGAACTACTAAATCGCAAAGAGGAAAGTAAGTCGAAGAAGATACGACAACAAAATCTGCAGATACAATACAAGTAATAAGACAAAGAAACCTCAACCAAAGGAGGAAAGGTCTTTATGAATTTACAAATACTACAACAAAGAGGAGAGAAATTCATTTTTTTCCATGATGCCTTTCAAGTCAAACTTATTAGTTGAAAATGTAGAGGAATGGTGATTAAATGTGATTCTATGATCAAGGGAAATGTTTGAAAATTAGGATGACCATGTGGGATAGGGATGTTAGATACTTTTCTTGTCGAAATTTTTGCATGATATATATACCTAGGGTCATAAAAATATTTTTTTTCAACTCCAAATTAACATGATGTCAATATGTCAAATATATGAATAAATTTGAGTTTTGTGTTGGATAACATATTCATTGAAATGATATAATTGGTGTACTAAACATTACTCACTATGTTGTGTATTATAGGAGCCAAATGAGGCCATGACAACAAATCGTGTCATTCAAATGGAGGAGAGAAAGGAATGGCGGATCACATACCAGTTTACCCACGGAGGGAGAAGACTAGCCTGCCACCTTGCCTAAATCCACATTGTTCCACCGACGTCAGCACCACCCTTCCACACTCCTCTACTGTAAACAAAAACTTACCAACTTCTCTCATAGAGAAACTAACCAAATGCCAAAACCAAAACATCATACTATTGTCACCTCCTGTAGAAGTATTGACACCATGCATGCACTGAGCCACCACACCAAATACCTCAAGCATGTGGAGGGTGGTGGGATTCTACCCCAAGGGCATCGTCATTAATTTGTCATAATGGAATTTTTGTCTAGCTCGCACCCCGATCAGGGGGTGTAAGATGAAATTTTATTTGGCGATGTGTTATATAAATAATAATGTGATCTAGTTGAGGCGCAAAATTCAACGCAAACGATGCCTAGTATAGCACCATCAAGTTATTTTTTTCATAAAAAAATTAGACATAGAAATGTCATAAGAATATAACATTATTCTCAAATAAAATCAAATATTAATAGAATACATTCAGTATAATAACCATAATTTCAATAATCCACTACATTCATTATAGAGTAATGTAATTAGATCTAAAATGATTGCATAAAGTAAGTTACAAATGAAGAATGAAACAAAATTGATATACACACTGATGGTAAAGTGTGTTACATGGGGAAAAATGTTAATATCAATTAATATTTATGTTGTAATGACAAATTATACTCTATTCAAAATATAGTCTACCAATAATTTTCCCCTTACACTTATTGTTTTCATTGTTGATAATTGGATTTGATTGATGTACTAAAAATTATTGTCATTGTTGTGTATTACAAGATCCAAAGGAGGCCATGGACATAGGGCATGGACGGTGTATAACTACTAAATGGCAAAGAGGAAATTAAGTCGAAGAAGATACGACAACAAATTTTGCAGATATAATATAGGTAAGAAGACAAAGCAACCTCAACCAAAGGAGGAAGGTCTTTATGAATTCACAAATACTACAACAACGAGGAGAGAAATTCATTTTTTTTTCATGATGCTTTTCAGGTCAAACTTATTAGTTAAAAATGTAGAGGAATGGTGATTAAATGTGATTCTACAATCAAGGAAAATGTTTGAAAATTAGGATGGCCATGTGGGATAGGAATGTTAGATACTTTTCTTGTTGAAATTTTTGCACGATATATATACCTAGGGTCATAAAAAAAAAAATTTCAACTCCAACTTAACATGATGTCAATATGTCAAATATATGACTAAAGTTGAGTTTAGTGTTGGATAACATATTCATTGAAATTATATAATTGGTGTACTAAACATCACTGACTATGTTGTGTATTATAGGAGCTAGATGAGGCCATGACAACATATCGTGGCATATCAAATGAGGACACAATGGAGGCAGAGGACAACAAGTACCCAAATTTTGACTTAACTTATGAAAAAATGATATAATGGCATTTTGTGATACATCCATATTTTTTCATGATATTATTAAAATTTATAGTGTGTTATCCAATCTTGACAGAAATTAATGCATGTTGTTGATTATTTTAGGTGTAGCTTAGGACGTGGACCTAAAACTATTAAATCACGTAGAGGATAGTGGTTGGAAGAGGATATGACAATGGATCTTGCAGACACAACAAATGATTGCACTGAATAAGAGGTTGGTCAGGACTATAGTACATGGGATGAATACTTTGAGAAAATTGTTGTTTGTGGATGTTTTGTATGTCATGGAAAGAAACAATTCAAATGAGTGATTATACAAATACATTACATAGATGATGAGCTTCCAGTGGGTAGTATGCCTCCTACAATCGATTTGAATCCAATAGGAATTATGGTAAGGAATTTTCCAATTTGATATAAATAATATGTATTCTTCTTTTAAACATTGTTTTATATTATTTAAATAATTAATTTTTTCCTCAATGATTACTTGCAGAATCAAGTTATTGATTTAAAGTTCCCTCGGCACCGACTTCCAACCTAGAGGGCAATGATGATTTATTTGATGATACATCTAATAAAAATATGTGCACATATATCAGCTTGAAAGATGAGGAATTGATGAAAACAAGTAACAGAACAAGAACCAATTTAAATATGCATAATTTGCTTAAAGATGAGGGGAAGGTGGGTTACATACTCTATGAGAATGAATGTGATGGAGGTGTTGACTTTCCCTTGAGTTTGAGATCAATTTACAAATAATCATTTGATCGTCGATTGTTTTGTGTTTGGCATATTGATCAACAACTACCTAAAGTGTATGAGGTGTGTCAATTTTGGGGAGACAAATAAATGATACAACCCTCCAATATTCATGGAGTGAATCTAAGCCTCTTTAATTTCCAAGAATTACTACATTGACAGACTAAGATTTTAGTGAGTAAGATTTCTTTTAGGATAATGAGTATGATATGTTGTAGAAAATGTTTGTATATTTAGGATGGAATGGTCATAATTACATTGTCAATTAATTACAGGTCCTAGTGCGCATTTATTTGAGGTACACAATCCCTGCCTCTTACCCTATAAAATCAATCCAATTTAGAGTATTCATGCGCAACATAAAGCTAAGGAGGATGAGTTATTGTCCACCAAAATTTAATGAGGATTTACTTCATATTATGTGGGGAGGCATGTTCCTATTGTTGTCGCTGCAACAACGACCCTCCGAAATTTTCACCTAAGTCGACTTTGGAGCCTATATGAACAACTGTCGTTTCAAGCCCCTTAGTGTTGTCACAATGTTTTATTTGTTATTATTATGTTTTCTCTAGGTGTCACATCCTTCTAAGTCAATTTTTCCTAAGTGTCATCACCTAACCTCTAGAAACGCTTGTGTTTTCTTGCCATGGTTAGGTGCACTCATAACTTTTCTTGACTTAGAAACTGGCCTTATTTGTCATACACACACACGAAAAGCACACAAAAGCTCACAAAAGAAAACAAAGCAAGAAAAGGTTCCCTTTAATGCAAAAGTGCACTTCAAATTGATGAAGACTTTCTCTTGTGTTGAGTGCACTCCTTCAGGCTAGAGAAGTGCACCCCCCTTGAGCGCACTCCTTCATGCTTAGCAAGTGTGTGCTTCTTGAGCGCATTCCTTCGACATGAAGACATGTGCCCTTCTAGAATGCATGCATGAGATTCTTTGTTGCATGTGGGCTCACTCCTAAAAAAGAGGAGCCCACTTAACTTCCCTTAACTAATTCAGTCACTTATTGACAACTGGCGAGAATGCATGTGATTATGCATGTAATCTATTTTAAATTAATTTAGTTAATCATTCATTCTCACAATCATTCTTGGGTGCACATATTCAGATCAAGAAACTCTTTGTCGATCTGCTTTCCAAGTAAGTTGCATGTCAAATCTATTGATTTCCTTTCATAATTTTGATGTCAATCTTGTTTTTCATGTTGTTGTTTCTTTTCTGTTTAGTTCATTTACTATGTTTTTGTTCATTATTGCTTATACAAGTGTTAATTCGTTGCCATGTGTTGTGAATCTGCATATTCCTCAACTCTTCACATTCTATCATGATTGCGACAACACCCATAAAATCTTGTAGATCCTTCTTCTTCACATTTAGACTATGCAATATCGTTGCCTTTCTCTGACAGAGCGCACTTCTGGAACTCGAAGCCCGACTAACTCAGAAAATTACACCCAGAGGAATACAAGGTTTCCTCGTGAGTGCACTCCTTCATCACGAATAACTGCACACCCTAAACACCAGAATGATTTCCCTTTGTCCCTTCAGCATGCGCCAATGCGTCCTCCTTGCTCCTGAGTGCATGAGCACACTTTGAAGGCTTGAATACCCGAAGCATCTTTCCTTCGTCTCTTCGAAGTGTGCCAGTGTGCCCCCTCAGTCTCCTTGAGCACACCTTGAAGGCCCAAATGTTTCCCCTTCGTGCTTCACCAGTGCGGCCTGTGCCCATGATGTTTTTCCTCTCTTGCTTGAGCGCATGAGCGCACTTGAAAGCCCCGAATGACCCTTGAACTCCCTTTGTGCTTTGGAAGTTCTCCCTCCTTGTTTGCATGCATATTTCTCACCCATGCAAATATCTATGTGTCATTGTTGACAATATTACATCTTTAGTTGCATTTAACGACTATTTAAATATGATTTGCTAAGTTGTTGCTTGAATAAATAGTAGATTTAATAAAGCTAATCATTATTTCCATGAGTTTTCTTCCACAAACAGGCGTTCAAGCTACAATTATTGTTAGTCTTTCATCATCTGTTGGAACCATGCCTCCTACTACATGTAAAGTGGCCTCCAAACAAGTTTTAGAGGCAAGCACTGAGGAAGTTGTTGAAGTGATAAAGCCTATCATTCCCATTTATATAGATACATAGTGCTTGAGAGATAAGTCAACTAAGGTATCTTGGAATGAAATAAAATATACATTCCTGCAGAAGCAATTTGCTAAGAACTTGGAAGATTTGCAAGAATACACAATATCAAGAGGTCCAAGATGCATAGGATCACATGAAGATTCCTAGTCATCCTGTGTGCAGAAGTGATTAAGTGGATTATTACACACACAAATTTTTCTCATCTCGTGCTTTGTGGTGAAAGTGGTGGTTAGCTCACCACCTAGTATGGAGAAGACACACAAACTTACTATAAGATGCTTAGGCCCATAGAATATGAAAATAATGAATTTTGCACCAGATGGGCTGATCTTGACACAAGTGACATCATTAAATCATGGTGTCAAGAGCTTTCTAAGTTCCATCACTGCCCATTTGTGGTTTATCTGACCAAGATTCTTAAAGATGTATATAAGAATCTGTTAGGCCCCTATAATACTAGTGTAACCCCTTATGGTTATTAGTACAACCCACTTATTATATTGATGTACCCATGTAGTGCCCATATTGTTACTATTGTGCCCCATAGAAGCCCACTATTGTTATTATTGTGCCCTTACATTATTATTGTTATGTCGGCTATGATTATGTTATGACCCCTTAGACTCCTATATATAGAAAGGAGGTCTTTTCATTTGTATCATCCAAGAATTTTTCATTTATGTAATGTAAAGGAGGTTTCCCCCTCGAAGAGGCTGAGTTCTAAGGCGTTGATCTATATTTTCTATCTTTTCTTGAGCTGGTTTCATAACATTTGGTATCAGAGCTTTGGATTCTAGGGTTTCGCTGCTCCAAATAGGTCATCGTGGCATTTTCGCTATAACTTTTTTTTTGCGACGTTTCAGAAGTTGCAAAAAAACTCATTTGAGAAGAAATCGCGCTGAACCTCGGGTCCAAATTTCAGAGCTTTTCGCGCTATATTTGCGGAGATATGATCTGAGGAAGTTGGTCTTTTTGCAAACTCTTGAATTACATTCCAAACAGGTGACCTGGGGAAAATCGTCATAACTTTCTCTCTGGGGATCGGATTGAAATTTCGTAAGAAGGTACAGAAAGTGGACGGAGTGTAGTTTCTTGTATGCATTTTTCAGATCCAAAGGTCGAAACAGTGATTCGTGGCATGTCGTACAAGTTCACTCTACTGAACTAGTCTATAATCAAGTCACTGTGGGATATTTCACATAACTCTTGCTTGGAGAATCCAATTTGGATCAGACTGGTGGCATTGGAAAGGGGACACAGAGGGCTACTACAAGTCACAATTTTAGAACTTAAAGATCTGAAAGTATAGAGTTACAGTCGTTTCAAGATCGAGCTCCTAAAATCAAGAAAAAGCAAGATGAGGAAGTTTGATGGCAAGGATCCGGTAAATTGGATACTTCAGATGGAGCAATATTTTGATCTACATGGTGTACCACTGTTACAAAAGGTAAGTATTGCATCTTCATATTTAGAACCTGATCAATTTTTATGGTATGAAGGGCTTTGTTCTCGTAAATGACTTGTTACGTGGTCAATTTTCACGGAGGAAATGCTAGCACATTATCAGAATACAAAGAGCAACACCTTCTTTAGAGCAACACCACAACAATTGGAAAGAGTAAAAGGGCTTTGTGACATAGTGGAAAGAAAAATTATGGAAACTAGGAAGCATACCCCTCACAACTATAAAGATGGAAGTGTTGTTTCTCCTAGCCTTCCACAACCTACAAGGGTTACACCACAACAATTGGAAGAAAAAAGAGAAAAAGGGCTTTGTTACAATTGTGATAGAAAATGCACTAAAGGTCATAAGTGTGCTGAGAAGAAATTATTTTACATAGAATATGAAGAGGAGGAAGAAAAGGATCAAAAAACATCAAAATAAGAGGATCTACGCCAGGACCCCACCCCAGGGAAAGAAGAAATGAATCAGACCATATCTTGTAAAGCATTGGCAAGAATTACCACTCCTCAAACTCTCAAGATAGAAGGACATATCAAGAAGAAAAAGGTGCAAGAAGTGAAAGATCACATCGAGAAAGAAGAAATGAATCCAACCATATCTTGTAATTCATTGGTCGAAATTACCACTCCTCAAACTATCAAGATAGAAGGACATATCAAGAAGAAAAATGTTCAAGAAGTGAAAGATCACATCGAGCATCAAGAAATGAATCCGGCCATATCTTGTAAAGGATTGGAAGAAATTGCCACTCCTCAAACTCTAGAAATAGAAGGACATATCAAGAAGAAAAAGGTTCAAGCAGTGAAAGATCACATCGAGCATCAACAAGAAGTTCTCCAACTTTTAAAGGATAACACCACTCCAGTGCAAAATCAAACGAAGCAACAGGTAGATCAACATCGTAGTGAAAAATGTTTTAATGTAGGTGATTGGGTATTTTTATTGCTACATCTCAAGCAAGCTATTTATGAGAAGGAAACGTTGGCAATACTACATGCACTTAAAAAATGGCGACCTTACCGAATGGGAAGACTCTTCAAGGATGAGGATGTGGAAGCATTGTTTTGTGCTATTTCTATTATCCAACCAGATTGGATAAACGAAGCAAGGGATGAATGGAAGAAGGATGAAGAAGTATGGCCACTTATTCAAAAGTTGCAAAAGATCCCAATTCAAACAATATTGCCAGAAATTGAAGAGGAAGGAAAAATCATATTGGAACCTGGAGCAGTCACAGAAACAAGAACCTGACAGCTACGAAATCGATCAATTTCAAAGTTTCTCATCAAGTGGAAGAACTTACCCGCTGAAGATTCCACAAGGGAGGACAAGAATTTTATACAGAAGCATCAAGAACTACTCAAGCGTTGAGGACAATGCTTTTTGAAGGAGAGGGGCATGTTAGGCCCCTATAATACTAGTGTAACCCCTTATGGTTATTAGTACAACCCACTTATTATATTGATGTACCCATGTAGTGCCCATATTGTTACTATTGTGCCCCATAGAAGCCCACTATTGTTATTATTGTGCCCTTACATTATTATTATTATGTCGGCTATGATTATGTTATGACCCCTTAGACTTGTTGGGTGTGGAGCCTGATTATCTTCTATATTCAAAGGTATCGCCACATAGGACCCCAGTTCGAAATGGGGGCGGCAACGCCGCCCGTAAAATATTCGTGCAGGGGGGGTCTAAGGGGGGGCGGCCGCGACCTTTGGGAGCCCCCCCCTGGCGGGGGGTTTCGGGGGCAGCGCCCCCAAAGCTAAAAACAGCTATAAAATTGCCTTGTAAAAGTATAGTAATTTCTAGTCAATCTGGGCCGTTCATTAGGCAGATGATCTGACGGTAGAACTTATGTTTAGTTTAGGGTTTTTTTTGCCCTAGAAGGCAACCCCTCTCTTTTTATGAGGGTATTGCATTTGAGGCTGTGTGATAGATGTGTATTCGGTGAGCGAAGAACAGAGAGGTGAGACTCTGAGAGAAAACAGAGCATATTACAGCGGATTTGTTGTAGGTTGTGTCTCTTCATTTTGCTGGATAATAGAAAGGAAGGACTGGCTGTTCGGGGTGGACGTAGCCCAAACTGGGTGAACCACGTATATCTTTGTCTCTCTTGTTTTGTGCATTTTCTGTGTTTATATTTCTGCAATATTTTATGTGTTCCATTGCTCCGTAATATATAATTTTCTAACAACTAGTATCAGAGCCGAAGGTCTATTTGGCTGATAAACTCACAGGAAAGAAGGGTTCCTAGTTCGAGTGGGAGCAATGGCGGAAGATGGTAAGTTTAGGGTCGAGAAATTTAACGGCCAAAACTTCTCGTTGTGGAAGATGCAGATGGAAGATTATCTGTATCAGAAAGATCTGTACCTACCATTGGGTGGAAAAACAAAGATGCCGACGGGTATGACAGATGAAGAATGGAACCTTCTCGATAGAAAGGCACTCGGAACAATACAGTTGTGCCTTGCTGCGTCAGTCGCCTTCAACATTTCGAAGGAAACCACGACAGAGGGTTTGATGCAGACGTTGTCGAAACTATATGAAAAACCCTCGACCTCAAACAAGGTATTTCTTATGAAAAGGTTATTTAATATGAATATGTCGGAAGGTGGATCTGTTGCAAACCATTTAAATGAATTTAATACAGTTACAAGTCAGTTAAGTTCTGTAGGGGTAAACTTTGATGATGAAGTTAGAGCTCTGTTATTCTTGTGCTCATTACCAAAAAGTTGGAATGGTTTGGTAATGGCCATTAGTAACTCCGTTTCTGGATCTAGTACTTTAAAGTTTGATGATGTTGTCGGTGCTATCCTTAGCGAGGAAACGCGACGGAAAAGCTCCGGTGAGACATCGGGAAATGCTTTGAGTGCAGAGTCTAGAGGAAGAAAAATGGAAAGAGGAAAGAGCTTAGGATATCAGTAAATCAAGGAAAGGCAGATCCAAGCCTAGATCGGGGATAGTGTGCTGGAAATGTGGAAAGAAAGGACACCTAAAGAAAGACAGTAGATCTCGAAAGGGAAAAGAAGGAGATGCACAGCAAGAAAACAATCATGAAGCAAATGTGACAGGTGAGGTGTTACAAGATGCTTTGATTCTTTCTTTCGAAAATATTACTGATTCCTGGGTGGTAGATTCACGGGCTTCATTCCATGCCACACCTGATAAGAAATACTTTCATGACTATGTTCAAGGAGATTTTGGACAAGTTCGTCTGGGTGATGCTAAACCCTGTAAAATCGTTGGAATGGGTAAGGTTCTTGTAAAACAGCAGAATGGAAACCAATGGCTATTAAAGGAGGTAAGGCATGTTCCAGATCTAAAGAAAAATTTGATTTCAATAGGGTAGTTAGGCGGTGAAGGCTGTGTGACAACTTTCACAGATAAAGCTTGGAAGGTCACCAAAGGAGCCCTGGTAATAGCAAAAGGCGAAAAGGTTGGTACATTGTATTTATGCAATGGTATTTCTAACTCTGTTAATGCTTTAACTTCCAAAGGAGCAGATGCAGCATTATGGCATCATAGGCTCGAACACATGAGTGAAAAGGGGATGAAGATTCTTCACTTAAGGAATTTCTTGCCAGGTTTGAAGAATGTTGATTTGGACTTCTGTGAGAATTGCATTTATGGAAAACAGAAGAGAGTCAGATTTCTCGGAGTTGGGAAAGAAAAGAAGAATGAAAAATTAGAGCTTGTGCATACAGATGTATGGGGACCTGCTCAGGTATCATCTCTCGGTGGCTCTCGTTATTATGTCACTTTTATTGATGATGCAACTAGAAAAACTTGGATTTATTGTATTAAGAATAAATCTGATGTATTTGATACTTTCAATAAATGGAAAGCTTTGGTTGAGATTGAGACATGAAAGAAATTGAAGTGTCTTAGATCAGACAATGGAGGTGAATATTGCAGCAAAGAGTTTGATAGGTATTGTTCAAAGCATGGAATTCGCAGAGAGAAGACAGTTCCAAGAACACCACAAGAAAATGGTGTGTCAGAAAGGATGAACGGAACAATCATGGAGCGTGCAAGGTGCATGAGATTGCATGCAGGATTGCCTTTACAGTTTTCGGCAGATGCTGTAGATACTGTTGTTTATTTGATAAACAGAGGGCCTTCAAGTTCCTTGGATGGTGGTGTTCCAGAGGAAGCATGGACAGGTAAAAAGGTAAACTACTCTATTTTAAAGCCTTTTGGTTGTGAGGCCTTTGTCCATATTGATAAAGAAAATAGAACAAAGCTTGAGGCAAAGTCAAAGAAATGTACCTTTATTGGATATGGTGTTAATGATTTTGGTTATCGCTTATATGATTACGAAAATCACAAAATCATTAGGAGCAGAGATGTAATATTCAATGAAAAGGTCTTGTATAAGAATCAGTTGCAGGAAAAGAAACAGGAAAAGGAAAACAAGGAATACGCAGTTCTTGATGAAATCACTGAAAAAGTAAAGGTGCCTGAAAATAATAGTAATCAACAACCACAACAACAGCAACCACCACAACAACCACAGGCACCCCAAACACCTGAAAGTGGTGTTAGAAGATCTACCAGGATAAGTAGACCCCCTGAATGATACTCTCCTTCATTATATTATTTATTGTTGACTGATTCTGGTGAACCCGAATGCTATGAAGAAGCAATGCAGGTTGAAAGCAGGAAGAAGTGGGAGGTAGCCATGGAAGAAGAGATGGACTCCTTAATGCATGACCAGACTTGGGATTTAGTCAGGTTGCCTGTAGGAAAAACTACATTGAAGAATAAATGGGTTTACAGGCTGAAGGAAGAAGATGGAGGAAAACAGAGGTATAAAGCTAGACTTGTGGTGAAGGGGTTTGCACAGAAGAAAGGTATTGATTTTGATGAAATATTTTCTCCTGTTGTTAAAATGACTTCAATCAGAACTATTTTAAGTCTTGTAGCAGCTGAAGATTTGCATCTTGAGCAGTTAGATGTAAAGACAACCTTTCTCCATGGGGATTTGTAGGAAGAGATATATATGCAGCAGCCACAAGGATATGAGGTGAAAGGGGAGGAGAAACTAGTGTGCAGGTTGAAGAAGAGCTTGTATGGCTTAAAACAGGCTCCAAGGCAGTGGTATCTAAAATTTGACAAGTTTATGTCTGAACAAGGTTATACTAGATGTCACTCTGATCATTGTGTTTATTTGAAAAAGCAAAATGATGGCAGCTATATTATATTGTTATTGTATGTACATGACATGCTTGTTGCAAGATCTAACATGTAGGAAATAAATGTGCTCAAAAGAAAATTGGCAAATTCATTTGCAATGAAGGATTTGGGAGCTGCAAAACAAATCCTTGGTATGAGAATAACTAGAGACAGGAAAAATCGTAAATTAACATTGTCTCAAAATGAGTACATACAAAAGGTGTTGAAAAGATTTAACATGCACAATGCAAAACCAGTTAGTACACCTTTTGCTAGCCATTTCAAACTTAACAAGGAAATGTGCCCAAAGACCCAAGAAGACATGGATTATATGTCTAAAGTTCCATATGCATCAGCAGTTGGAAGCTTAATGTATGCAATGGTCTGCACAAGGCCTGATATTGCACATGCAATGGGAGTTGTAAGCAGGTACATGAACAATCCAGGAAAGGAACATTGGATGGCAGTGAAATGGATTCTCAGATATTTGAAAGGTACCACAAATCAAGCATTATGCTTTGGTGGTTCAAACATCTCCCTACAAGGATATGTTGATGCAGATATGGCAGGTGACAGAGATAACAGGAGGAGCACTACAGGATATGTATTTACTGTTGGAGGAACAACTGTCAGTTGGGTTTCAAAAATCCAAAGTGTTGTTGCACTTTCAACAACAGAAGCAGAGTATGTTGCTGCTACAGAGGCTAGTAAAGAAATGATTTGGTTACAAAGGTTTATGGGTGAATTGGGTAAGGAGCATGATATGGGCACGTTATACAGTGATAGCCAAAGTGCCATTCATCTTGCAAAGAACTCGGCATTTCATTCCAGGACTAAACACATACAACTCAAGTACCATTTCATACGATCAGTGTTGGAAGATGGAGAGTTGAAGCTGGAAAAGATACACACTAGCCAGAATCCTGTAGATATGCTAACAAAAGTTGTAAACAGGGAGAAACTGAGAATATGCTTAGTTTCAGTTGGTCTTCAAGGATGATGATGAAGATGAGAAACAGCTAGGTCCAAAGAGGAGTCATTGTCCAGCAAATGGAGCAGCGGTGGAGTTGCTACAATCAGTCTCCAAGTGGGAGATTGTTGGGTGTGGAGCCTGATTATCTTCTATATTCAAAGGTATCGCCACATAGGACCCCAGTTCGAAATCCCGTAAAATATTCGCTGCAAGGGGGGTCTAGGGGGGGGCGGCTGCGACCTTTGGGAGCCCCCCCCTGGCGGGGGGTTTCGAGGGCAGTGCCCCCAAAGCTAAAAACAACTGTAAATTTGCCTTGTAAAAGTATAGTAATTTCTAGTCAATCTGGGTCGTTCATTAGGCGGATGATCTGACGGTAGAACTTATGTTTATTTTAGGGTTTTTTGCCCTAGAAGGCAACCCCTCTCTTTGTATGAGGGTATTGTATTTGAGTTTGTGTGATAGATGTGTATTCGGTGAGCGAAGAACAGAGAGGTGAGACTGTGAGAGTATACAGAGGATATTACAGCGGATTTGCTGTAGGTTGTGTCTCTTCATTTTGCTGGATAATAGAAAGGAAGGACTGGCTGTTCGGGGTGGACGTAGCCCAAACTGGGTGAACTACGTATATCTGTGTCTCTCTTGTTTTGTGCGTTTTCTGTGTTTATATTTCTGCAATATTTTATGTGTTCCATTGCTCCGTAATATATAATTTTCTAACAAGACTCCTATATATAAAAAGGAGGTCTTTTCATTTGTATCATCCAAGAATTGTTCATTTATGTAATGTAAAGGAGGTTGCCCCCTCGAAGAGGCTGAATTCTAAGGCATTGATCTATCTTTTCTATCTTTTCTTGAGCTGGTTTCATAACAGAATCTGATAGTTATGTGTTATTGGTTGCATGGGCACCAGAACGCTGAGGTATTTGAGGAAAACTCGATATATATGCTCAACATGGTAGTTACAGGTGGTAAGATATTTATTGGGTAGATATATTGTCATTTGAGTTGTAATGTCACATGGAGCAGGGCAAAGCATCTTTGAGGGTAAATCAGGCACCAAAATTCTACATGTCTGCATTTTTATTAGATGGAATCTGTGCATGATATGCTTTCCCAAGAATTTACTAGAACTTGACCCCTCAGAATAAGTTTCCAGTTTACTTCCACTGCAGAGTGTTTTCAGAATCAAGCTTCAGAGGTGCATACGACAGGTTGGTTGAGAACTTCCTTGTAGTCATATTCCATATGATATATGAGATTGATCCTCCTTTCATGGTCGATCAGGTGAAGGGGTCACTATATGATATCACAAATTGGTTTCCAGTGGCTAAGGGTACATACATTAGATGCTTTCATTATCATATATCCCTTAACCTCATGTCGCGATACGTGACCAATAAAGTGGTCATGCAAGAAGTAGCATATCAATTGGACAAATGGTTTTCAGGAGTCCTTCATAGAAGGAAGAAAGCCCCTTGGCCCACCTTCTCTTTGAGGATTGAGTTATATGAACTAAAGAGCCACAAGGAAAAAACCACAAAAATATAAGAGTTGGATCGCTTGCACTTTGAAACTAAGGATTTTCATGGATATGATCCCAAGAGAGTGTGCAGACAACATTGTGATAGGAATAGTTTCAATTGGGGATATTTGTCAATATCTACTGCAAAAGATGAGAAAGTGAAGAACTGGTAAAATGTAGTTAGAAAAGTACATCCAAGGATGGAGACCAGCTCACCCCAAGATCCACTAGCTCAAGACATGCAAGTACAGGAGGCAGAACAAATAAACCCTCAAGAAAAGAGTGTAGCTCCTAGGAAAAGGATCAGGTATGATTCAATATGAGAAAGCAGTAGGAAATGGAAAGTTGATCCTTTGAACATCAAAGTTATTCAAGTGAAACATGAAAGGAGAGAATTAGAAGAGGAGGAAAAGAGGAAGCAAGATGAGCTGCTTAGGAAGCAATAGGAAGAAGAGAGGAAAGAAGAGACAACAAGAGGAATAAGAAAGGCAACCCCAGGAGGAAGAAGTATCACAAAGACTAGAGGAAGAACAATTGACTCAAGAGATAGAGGAAGACTTGGAGGAAGAGGATACCATCCAGCCTATAGATGATGAACTAGGTTCTCTAGAAGAACCTCCTCTCATCGGTGGTCATCTCCCATTTGGTGAAATGGGAATCACACCTCCACTTGAAGATAGAGTCATGGATGTGTGAAATGTCACGTTTTATCAACTTAAGAAGAGGATCGTGCAACAGAGGTGTAGATACTTCCCAAATAATCCTTAGAACCTAGTCTCAACATCTATAGAGAAGGTGATAATTGTCAATACCAGAAGGAATCCCTAGGAAATCACGGTTGCAAATTTTGGTTTTGCTACAACACTGCAGGACAATTTTGAATATCTATTGAATGAGAATCCATGATTAAGGAGAGAGCTAGTTACAATGAAGTAATAGGCAGAACACCTTACTGCGAATAATCAATGGTTATCTTCACATAGCTTCAGCCACGCAGGAGGAACTATGGCCAATGGAGGACACCATGGCATGGTTGTATGATGAATGATACTTCTACAACAAGTGGTGGCTCCCCTCAATGGCATTCAGAAGAAAGCGCAAGAAGTATTGAAGCTCTCAAAAGTGGAAAGTAGAGTAGTTGATTAACTTTAGAAATGGGATGCCAAGTATTTGAATGATCCACCACAATTAGTTAAGAAAGATAGGATCGTCATTGAAATGAATCGAGTATGGTTGAGACTCCACCATCAAAACTACAAACATTTTGGAGAACAGGTGACTAACACCATTATCGCTTATGGTTTTGAGTCTCTAGCATAGAAACATGGGATGCCTCTAGTAGGATCACTTGAAGAAATCAAAGGCAGGGAAATCTTCAAGGAGATTAGGCATTATATAGAACAGATCAAGCAAGCGTCAAAATAGGAAGGCTTGGAGATCACCAAAGACATTATTATATATTATGGTGTCACGCTAATCAAAGCTCACTTGAAAATATCATGGCTCTGGAATAATGTACAATCAAGCTCAAAGACCATACTAACAGAGGCACTGTCGGGGAAAATGTGGCATGTAACGGACTTGTCGGTTCGAGTCAGAGTCATCTCCATAGAGTTCAGATCATGGCACACATACATCACCAATGAGCTCCATGAGGAAGCAAATGATTTGTCAATTTGAGAAGACTTTGTCCTATTTTCAGTTTTGTCTCATATAGCCACTGTCTCATATGTAATTTGTCTTTTGTAATAAGTTGTATGTAATGAAGTCCAAGGGACACATGTGGAATATGAAAAGCCACATATGGAATGTAATAAGTCATCTCTAGAATATTCAAATTCATAGGAGTTAGAGAGTCATGAGAATGCTCAAAAGTCATTGTCATTTGTTATAAATAACTCCTCATAATTCAAGTTAAGGGCTTGGATTCTTGGAGTCTTGCCTTGGGTTCTATTGTAGTACATAGGAGATACATCATTCTTTGGAGAAGCAAGTTGTGGCTTTATGATCCACTATTGGATCTAGTGTTTCATCTATAGAACAATGTACTTGGGATTTTTCATTTATAATCAGAAGCTATATGAGCCAACAATTCTTCATACATGTATCATGGATGTAGTAGGACTACTCATGTTATGTTTGCAATATATGTTGTTTTAATTACATACTAAGTTAATGAACTATTTTGTTGCTTAGTTATGGTTTTTATTGAATAAGTGTTGTTATGTTTTCATGATTTTTGTTTATTATGTGGACTAATTTATAGGTAATCAACAAGTCTTTTCTTTGTTCCTAGGCCCCCCTTTAGTATAGGACTACCACTTTTCTAGCAAGAGGATTGTTCTCGTTTACTAACCATGGAAGTTCCCGATGCACCTTACATTTGGTGTCTCATAAAGCTCACATATGTGCTACCCCAAATAGATGTTACAATCTCTTGTGTGTTTTTTTGCAATCAAGGCATATCTATGAAACCTTTCTAATAGTGGTCAGACCATACAATCAGATCAGACTCTTACACCAAACAGTGTGAGGTCTAATTGGGACTTAACATTGGGGAGATCCCCTTACATGTTAGCAGCATCCAACACCGTCAACATTTTTGCACTAGAAGGAGGGTTAGATAATAAGTTGAGCCTGTGAATTCTATTGGAATCTCTTACCTTTAATGGCTTCATCCTAGAATATAATTCTAAGGTGTTTTTTTGAAGCTTTAGATCTTTCGATCCCCGCGGAATTTTTACATAACTTGTCACATTTAAAATTCGATGGCAAGGGTACAAAAACCATCCTTGATTATGTAATTGACTTTGATCAATTTTGGTTTTCAAGTGGTATTTATTCTGAAGAAATCCTCTCAAGCTTGTTTACCCTTACATTATATGGTTATCCAAAGCAATGGTGTTATTATTTACCCACTGCTTCTATCTCATCTTGTAAACATTTGGTTAATGATCTTAATCGCATTTTCGACAAATATGAATATCAAGATGTCCTTAATGAAATTGTAACCACCCCTCACATATTTACCCACTTTCACCATCATGTCAGGATAAACATGAGCTGAGGGATACTAGAACATGACTCAACATCCTAAGTACAGTTAAGGAAGTGGAATCAACAAACTCTAACATTACCGACCTTCCTCGGGAGCTACAAGACATCTAGGAGCCAAACAACCACCCTAGTGCCGAAATCTTGAGTTGGAATGCATTTTTACTTACTTTGGCTCCCAACTGCATGCATTACAAGGCGTCCATGTCGTTGATGGCCTCCCTCCGCATGAATAATCCTACCAAGGTGCGCTTGTGACCCAAATTCCTTAGTTCATAGGGTAAGGTTCCGAATTATAAGCCTAAATTCCAAGTCAGGATCTAGACCACTACCCAAAACTTCTTGAGACTTTCCAGAATGATACGTAACTCAATGACAAGGGTAAACATATAAGTTTGAATCACCAACTTGACCTAACCATGATAATCATTTCATAAAACATATTGAGAACATGTAATCTACATGTAATGAATGCATATTTGACCATAGGGGTCTGATACTTATCTGAGAATCACCAAGAAGGTCTTATACCCTCTCATAATAGCTAGATTAACATTTTTTATTTCAGGCATTCATTAACCATTCATCAACTAATCAAAACATGTCAATAGTCATAGCTAGAACCTATTATGAAACCATGCGTATAACCAATATATAACCAGCATAATAACCATGATAGAACAACCATCAAAGCCACATAATATCAAGTACAAGTACTCATGAAATACAAGAGGAAAATAACTCTTATTATCAAATTTAAAAGCCAATCAAGTTAGGTACTTCCACGTACCACTCGACCATAGATTGGGCTAAACCAACTCTTTCTTTCAGCCAATCAACCCCATGCCATATTCTAAGAATGAATGTGGGACTCAAGACAAAAATAACTAGGGCTTCCGGAGATTAAACCACCTCCACCCTCAGGCTTTATCGTAATCCCGCCAAAACCGATCAAGGGATCACTAGGCCCAAAACAAGCACATAAACAATTAGGGCTATCTGAATATTAAACCACCTCCACCCTCAGGCTTTACCGCAATCCTGCCAAAACCAATAGAGGGATCACTAGGTTCATAACAAGCTTGGATGCCTCGGAATTTCTTCACCAATACCTTAAGGAATTTGCTTGTCTCCACCCTCAAGATTTACCAACAAAACATGTCAAGGGATTCGTAGGCCCTTGGGAACTTTCCTAAGACCACCTCACTCAGTTCCAAAACCATCTAGAAATCCAAAGCTCAACCAAATAAAAGAAACCCATCACACCATGGCTATCCAGAATGGAAAGGAAAGGTTGAAACCAATGTCACACCTGGAAAAAAATCCATGTCAATGATAGCAAGAGAACCAAATACGCACATGCATGTACCATGCATTCACAAATCAGCTAGGAAATCACACATGCAACCTATTACCTGCAAGTATTGTGGCTAAAGCTGCTTGATCCAACTTTTCCTTACTTGTCCCATGCTTTCCATTACCCAATACTAGTGTGATCCAAGAACGATCTAAGTTTTTAAGAATATGAGAGAATATAAAGAGCTCCAAAAAAAGAAAAAAAGAAAAAAAAAAAGATCCTCAAAAGCCTTTTTATCATAGAGGACTCTATTTTCTTCAATTTCCTCTATTTTTCCTTCAATTTCCTTCTCATTCAAATTTGTGACCTTTCAACTCCATTTTCTCTTATTTCCTTTATTTTCATAAATAAAATACCAATTAATGCCTCTGCCTATTCATTGTCTTTACCAATTTCTTTAGCCATAATAAACCGAAGTGAACACCCACTAGGATGTTTTGCCCAACATTCAGCTTAGAATACGTGTCCCATGGCCTTGGTCTTATTTTTGTCTTTATTAACTTTATTACATGAAATTTTATTCTCAGGTTGTTACAAACCTCTCCCCCTTAGGGGAACACCGTCCTCGATGTCCTATGACAGCCACGATAAACAAACCGCCGAAAATAAAACACATTTCCCATGGAGCTTTAAAACACGACTTGTTGCAATATTTACAATGACCGCTACTGGAAACATGACAATCATACCGCTTACTGGAGCTTTATAACACATCTCATTATGATATTTACAATAAAAACCACATATAATTGTGCACATTTGCTTCAACCAGCAAATAAACACATTGTTACAGTCAGCTAGTTTGTCAGTCGTCGAATGTTTTAGAATCTTTAAATTTGTTGTCATGAAATAAGTCAGACTCATAAACTTTTTACTGTCATGAGTTCAACTCAGCACTGTCTGGGAAGTCTGCAAGTGGAGAAAGGAGCACTTAAAGGATTATACACCAACACACCATCATATCAAGCACACCCATCTTCTCAGTTTTGTTCAAAACCATCAGCAACCATGTCAAGCATGGAGGTCTTCTACACTCTGCTATGCAATTTCCTCTGAAATTGATTGTTTTGGTCATCATTTTCAAAATAGGTTTATGACCAAATGGAGCCAAATTTAGAAACACTGAAAGAATTTTTTCTCAATCGCAAATCAAAGAACAATAACCTCTTCCATTTTATGCACAGGTATCATAGATCAGGAGTTGTGAATGCATATTTAAGGCCTATTTTTCGGACTATGTATTCCCCTGTTTTAGTCATGGTTTTGCAGAGCAGTTTCTGAAGCGCTGGGGAATAATTTGAAGAAAATCAAAGATGTGTGTCTTCATATAAGGCTCATATAAAAATAACTATCTCAGGTTTTACACGAGTTCTTATTTTGGGATTTATATGTGTCAATTGGTGGCCCATTTTCATAGTTTTTACTGACATAATTATGCAATTTTTTGAAAGAATGGAAAGGAAGGTTCAACCTGAATCAAAACCTATTCTACCAATGCCCAGTAAGCACAAATATCCCACACCTAAAGCTTCAAAAGTTCAAGCTTCCACCAGCAAGACCTCCAGCAAAAGGAAGAGGAGGTAACAGTCCCTTGCATGAAGTTTTGAAATTTTGTTTCTATCTCAAAGTGTTTACATTGCACAACAGGGGTGCTTCTTTTTTGAGTTCAAGTTGCAGATGCTATTTTGATTAGTGTGTTGGTATGGTTCTGATATTTGGAGTGGCCTATAGTATTATGGTTGTGTTTTGTTAAGACTTGAGGGCGTATAAGAGGCAATCTTGAAAAGCTCGCTATGCAGCTGTTGTGCAAGCCCTACCTATAGATTTGCATGAGCATTGAGAAGAAGCCAGTTGTCAGAGTTTAAAGGTGTGAACATGTAGCAGAGGTGGTAGCCAACTCAGACCATCAGTTGCCAGCCACGTGCCATTTTTGGAAGGAAAAAGTGCCATCATAGTCGCTACCCAGCTGCTATGCAGTCCTTGCACAGTCAGCAACCAGTTGTCCTTATTTTGTTGTTTCATTCCATGAAGATATTTTTCGAAGATAGACTAGCTTTTATAGGGATTTAGTTTTTTGTATTAAGATAAAGTCATGAATACTTTTATGTTTTTTTTGTTTTATCAGTTGAGGAAAAGGACTTAAATAGCAAAAGCTTTCCTCTTTTTGGTTTTAGTTCGATCCACTGTTTGGATTAATGATGCAATGTATCTAGACTCTTATTATTTTTTGTCGTAGGTCTATTTAAACTAGAAAATATAGATAGAACGGGTTGTTGTTGGTTTTATATTATTCTAAATTGTTGTAGACACATGTGTGTTGTGATCTGTATTAATGAATATGCTTGATGTTGAAGATAGTCCAGTTACTATTACAGAGATTCTTGGCGTATGATGCTTCGAAATTGTCCTTCTCCAATGTATTTGTGATCTTATTTATGTTTCTTCTTAGTCTTTTTAAAGGTGTAATCCAACAGCTACATTAGAATTCATCTTGTATGCTCTTGTTTAGTTGTACCGAATATTTCAGTTGCAAATGCAATGTTTATGCCTTTAAATGTTTTGTTCCTTCCTCTTGATATTCGCTTATTGAAATTGCAGTAACAAAAATTTCATTTGTTCTGTTATTATGGATGAGCATTTTAGTTTTCATGTTCCACTGTACTATAAATTGTTTTCCTATTTCAAAGTGTGCACTAGTCAAGCCTTTGTGTATGAAACTGGTTGGGAAATGCATAGGCATGATAAACAAGTAAAGTCATGATCACATGCATCAATTATTCTAGAATCCTTCACCAATCACCAACTAAAATTTAAAAATAATTTTCAGATCTGGTCTCTGATAGAATTAGTGCTTCAAAGTATCTTATCTTTGAGTTTTACAAGTGAGGGAGCCCCCTTCGGTTGGAGAAGACCAGTCTCTCAACCAAAAGAGGTATGCGGTTACCTTTGTGACCCTTTACCCTAAAAGGAATCATGGACTACTAACACGTACTATCTAGGGAGCTTTATAAATCCATCTCGATACAATGTTCACAATAAAATACACACACACACACACAGATATATATATAAATATTTTCTTTAACCAACAAATAAAAGGATATGATGCTTGCATCAGTTAGCAAGGGAATCTAGAGGCTCACAACTCCACCCTCAAAGTAATACCAGAATTTATATATATATATATATATATATATATATATATATATATATATATATATATATATATATATATATATATATATATATATTTGCTTTAACCAACAAATAAAAGGATATGATGCATGCATCAGTTTTCAAGGGAATCTAGAGGCTCACACCTCCACCCTCAAAGTAATACCAGAATTTACCTCCTTCCCAGGAAGTCCAGAATCTACTGCCAAATTCAAACCTGCATCTAATATCCAGCACTACAATCCTTGCTCTACTTGTTCCCTCGATCAACAATTATCTACTCATTGTTCTAGGGCACACTCCCAATGTGCATCTGATTCCATTTGGAAATGCTAATGACCAAAATGAATTCATTCCCCTGCCTTCCCTTCTCTGCTACATATTCCCTCGAGAAATCTGGTCACTCACCTTCCAAATTCCCCAACACCCCTTTCTCGGGCGATCCATCCCTTGGCAAGGTTTCCTCGCATCGGAAGGTCCAAAACCAAGGCATATCCCTGCCTCAAAACCATCATACCAGACATAACATGCTCATGGTAATCAATGGACACTATTCGGTACCAGTGTCCCACAATGGCCTTGCTCCTGAATGATTTACCATCATATTGTCGCATGTTCCAATTCCTTTCACTGTTGTTACTAACATTCTTGCAATCAGTTCCAACCACCCAAACTGGGCATTTCCATGCTTTCCTGTACCAAGCACATAATTTTCATTAGATTCAAAATGAATTGAAATAAATTCAATTCATACCTCATTGGTAGCTCATCAATAAGGTACACTTGCAATTCTATTCACTTCTTGTCACTTGCAAATCAAATTAGCTCTTTATCAAAATGCAACCATAAAAAACATAGATCACATGTAATCATCATAAATCAGAGTCATAAATCATGTGCATGATAAAATAATGAAATTAAATATTGATACTTATCTTGCAAATGGTTCCTTTGCTTTTGCCTTTGTTCTTTGTCCTTTCTGTACGCACACTAAATCGGTTTCTAAACCCGACAAGCACCTAGTGCCTTCTCTTCTATCTGACCATGTATACACACTAGTTTGGTTTGCCAAACCCAGCAAGCAACCAATTCCTTCTCTTCTCTTCAAAGCAACAAGGGAATCCAAATACTAAATTGCCTCCTCCCTCAATATCAACAACAAGGGTGTCCCGAGACTAAACTGCCTCTACCCTCAATAGCAACAAGGGTATCCCAAGACTAAACTGCCTCAACCCTCAATAGCAACAACAAGGGCATCTAGAGACTAAACTACCTCAAACCTCAATATCAACAACAAGGGTATCCTGAGACTAAACCATCTCAACCCTCAATATCAACAACAAGGGCTTAGACAGTCCTATACCTGCCTGTCCCATCACATTGTACAACACATACATAGTGTACAACACAACACATGCACCTACACCTAGTGTACAACACAACATATACAACTACACTTGGTGTAGAAAACAGTACAATACATCAAATACAGATGACGTGACACAATGACTACACAATACTCGTAACACAACACCACATATACATAACACAACATGTATGACATGTACCACATGCACAACATGTACACAACACCACGTGTACAACATGTACACAACACCACATGTACAACATGTACACGACACCACATCTACATAGCACCACCTACACAACGTGTACACAACACCATCTGCACAATGTGTACACAACATCACATGTACACAACACCACTTGCACAACGTGTACATAGCACCACATGTACATAGAACCATATGTACACAACACTGAATGTATAACATGTACACGACACCTTATATACACAGCATTGTATGTACAACATGTACACTACACCACATGTACACAACACTGCGTATACAACATGTACACAACATTGTTTGTACACAGCACCGCATATACGACATGTACACAACATCACATATTCAACATGCACAACATATATACAATAGTAGTATTGCACATCTAGAGACCACACTATCTCTACCAATCAACCTTACCTCTAATGTCTTTCCATTGTCCATGCTTGTCCCAACTTGCCGCAGATCGCATTGCTTTCATTCCGCTGATGTATCCTTCAGAGTTACATGTCCATAACACAAACATAGGCATAGTATAAGCACATAATATCAAATCATATCAACATGATATTGACCTCGTAGATATGTTAGGGCTACTTTTCCCACTTGATTCCTCATAGCCATGAACCTCTTCGTGCCATTCACCTGCATAAGCAATCATTCTTCTGCAATAATGATCCTTGGTGATCTTGTCAGACAATGACATACATACATATATCTATATACATTTAAACACTATCATAAAATAATAATGATCCCTTATAACCCTGTCAGACAACGACATACATACATACATGTATACATATATAGACATCAACATAATCCTAATCACAACTTAATTATATCATAGGGTCAAGTTTAAGAGAACTCCCTTTATCCATGCATCACATGCACAACATCAAGAACAACAATTCCCAATGTAGCCAAAGCATCTGAAAATTCAAATCCATTTACTTTACCTTTCTTGTTACCTTTCTCATGACTGTCCTACCATCGTCCATTTACCCCAATGGACCCAACCATCATAACCGCCTGCCATACTCTTGCTTTTAACTACCCTTATACATGCATTAGGTTTCATTTGGGTCTTACACTACCTATTGGGTTTCATTAAGCTCTCCTCGAGCTCCATTAACTTGCCTATTTCCCCATCTAATTCCCAAGACCCTCAAAACATAAATGGCAAGAATAAGAAAAAAACAAGAAGAAAACCATGGAAAACAAATAGCAATATGACATCATAAACAAAGTGGGATGGCTATGCACTGGACATAAACAAAACTACAAATCAAGCACAAACAAACCACAAAGCACTGGAAGCGCAAAACTAGCAACAAACACCATGACTCAATTCCCATGGGTTCCCAGTGCTTCCAAGGGAAATCTCAACCTGAGCTTTATTCAAGATTTCATGGCAATCTCTTTTGCCATGCAATCCCCTGCATCATACTGCCATAAACACATAACTATAATTTCATAAATAAACATAAGATTATACATGTTACCTTGCCTTGTTGTGTTAATCACATTGCCTTGTAACTGAACATGTACACATATAATCTCTCAAGGGACTACAATTCCTTGATGAATCTCGCCATAATTCAAAACCAATTGTTGTACCTATTAGATACATGTTTATGAATATAACACATATCGACATAATGTCAGACAAAATAAAGGTTAAGAAGACCCCTTGTATTCATGCAAAGCACTCATTCATTTGGAATTGCAGTTTCCAAACCAAGCCAAAGGAATTCTCATCAAATTCCTTTGTTTTAAATTTTACCTTGCTGCAATTGAGTCTTATTATATGTTATCACACCACTCAACTGTTAGTTATATAAAAAAAATCAATTGTTACCTTGTCACGCTAATGCTAAGCATGTTTCCATGCAACTATTCACACATGTCAACCACATGTTCCAAATATCAAAACATCATGCCTATTAATTTGAAATCAATCACTACTAAGACTAACAACCATGTCATAATCAATAGTCAACTCACAGTCGTAGTCATATTACTAAAACTAGCACCCACTTTCACTCAAGTGCATATGAGTTGTCTCAACACAACACATAATGTGTTAGTACAACCATCTTAGAACAAGATCATTCATTCATTCAATATTATAGACACATACTCATATCATGCAATTAATCAAACATTTAACAACCTATAAACATACCATGTTAGCTAAACCAAATAGATGACATAATCAAACTCATACCTCAATGTATCTCAGGGGAGGCTATCACATCTGCACAAGTCAATCTAGATTAGTGTGACATAATATCACAAGTATATCAACCCATACCTGAACATTGTAACCACAGCCATCTTCATGGGCCAATCCAGATTAGCATGATACATAATAACGTTAATATATTACCTGCAATGACCATACTCATCATGCGTATGATCGCCATGCATATAACAACAACTTACTATCATTCATGACTATCTTATGCACATGCATATCATTGTATTGATTAACTAGCATCTATTATGCATATAATCACAACAACCATAACCTGTATAATGATCTTCTCTTACCCCGAGGTCCAGTGTTGCAATCTCGCTCTAATAATTGACATCTCCTACTCCATCTCAGCCAACATAGCAACATCACGATGACACAAACTACAACAATGACTATCAGAACGCATACATAACAATCACATATACAACTAACATGCACGCATGATAAACACATTATACCCATTCAGTCCAAGTGTTTACCTCGAAGCTCTTATATCAACATGTAACCACCCCTTCCACTTTCACCAGCCTGTCGGGGTAAACATGAATCGAGGGCTACTGTGACATGAATCAACCTCCTAAGTACAGTTAAGGAAGTGTAATTGACAAGTTGGAACCTTATTGACCTTCCTCAAGAGCTATAAGGCACCCAGGAACCAAACAACCACTCCCGGCGCCCGGATCTTGAGCTGGAATGCCTTTTTACTGACCTGGGCTCCCAACTGTAGCATGACAAGGTCTTCATGCGGTTGAGGGCCTCCAACCGCATGCATAAGCCTACCAAGGTGTGGTTGTGAACCAAATTCATCAATTCAGAGAGTGCTGCCTAAATTCCAGGTCATCTTCCATACCACTACCCAAAACTTCTTGAGACTTTCCAGAATAATAAGTAACACAATGACAAGCCTAAACATACAAATTTGAAACTCCAACTTGACCTAACCAGGCCTAACCATGATAATCATTTCGTCAAACATCTGGAGAACATATAATCTACAGGTCATGAATGCATAACTGAATATAGGGGTCTGATACTTATCTGAGAATATTCAGGAAGGTCTCATGCCCTCTCATAATAATTACAGTAACTATAATGCCCTCCTCCCATATATAATCAAGTAATCAGTCGATCGGGTTAAACATGTGATGAGAAGTTACTATGATATGATTCAACTCACTATGTGTTAGTTAAGGAAGTGGAATCAACATAGACCTTTTATACCCGCTACAGGACTCCTAGAAGCCTTCACAGTCACCCCCATGACCAATCCCTAGGTCCCACTCAGTTTTAGACCATTAAACCCCTGGACGTTCCCTTGATATGGACAAGGGTGCGTCTGAAAGGCTCCTTTCGCTCACACAACAAGGCATGCGTGCATTTAGGGACTTGTCCCCTCATACATGTGCCCGTGACTCTAGGATATGTGCCACTTTTCAAGCCCAAAATCCAAGTCACTGCCCAGAAATCTGTATAGCTTTCAAAATCCATAATTTACATGACAACAAAACTGCCTCTAGGACTATGCTTGACCATCCCCAACCGAGACTGACATTCTGTCAAACACTTAGCATCAATGCAATGTATAGGACATGAATATAAGACAGATCATAAATGACTAATAACTCATGTCAGACTTGACAAGAAGGATCACCACCCACTATTTTGACATCAATTAGGTCTTCCATCCATTATCCTTTTAGTCACAAGTAAATACATGAAACAACCATGACCATAACCAGCCATATAACCATGCTTATAACCAGAATTAAACCATGTAAATAAAAATGAGATAATAGATATTGAGGCCACATAATAACAAGTACAAAATCAACAGAACTTAACTTTTATTAAACATAGGCAAGAGTCGACCAGCTTCGGGACTTCCACATACCACTTGACCATAGACATGGATGAACCAAATATTGTTGTTAGCCAATCACCCCTGTGCCATATTCTGAGCATAAATGTGGGATCTCATGGATAAACCAATCTAAAAACAACTAAGGGAATCCAGAGGTTAAACCACCTCCACCCTCACCAAACCGTGATCTCACCAAAACTAGCACAGAGATCACAAAACCATACCGAGCTTGGAATTCCTCTGGACTCCATCACTATCCTTGAGGAATTTTTTGTCTCCTTGACTCTCATTATTTACCATAATCCACATTGGATAACTAGGCCCTAAACTGAGACACCACCCTCAGGATTTACTGTGTATCCCGCCAAAACCGGTCAAGGGATTCCTAGGCCTTTGGGAATTTTCCTAAGACCACCTCCACCCCGGATTCCGAAACCATCCGGCAATTCCAAAGCTCAAAACTACGAAAACAATCCCATCACACCATGGCTATCTAGAAAAAATAAAGGCAAGGCTGAAAACCACTGTCATATCCCGGAAAAACCATGCCACCAACAACAAGAGAACCATATACCAAGATGCAAAGTCGTGCATGTCAAAACCAACTAGGAAATCACACATGCAATATGTTACATGCAAGTAATTCTTCTCAATCTACTTGATCCTGCTCTTCCTTCCTTGCTCTTTGCTTTCCTTTCTCTTCCCTGTCATTCCTTTGCTTGCTTTTCCATTCCTTGCTCAAAATCTAGAATGTTCCAAGAAAACTCTAGGTGTCCAAGAGCGTGAGAGAGAGAATAATAAGAGAGCTCCAAAATTTAACTGACAAAAATCCATGAGTTGATCCTCAGACACCTTTTTATCAATGAGGCCTCTATTTTCCTTCAATTTCCTCCTCACATGCAACCTATGACCTTTCACTTTCTTTTCTCCAATTTTACTTTATTTTCATAAATAAATGTACCAAAATACCTTTTTGCCTTTTTAATGCCTTAGCCATTTCCTTCGCCAATTTCCCTTATCCATAAACACATCTAGTGATGCCCACTAAGATATATTTTCCCAACATTCATCTTGGAATAAGTGTCCCTTAACCATGGTCATATTTTTCCTTTATTAACTTTTATTACATGAACTTTTAATCAGGGGCTATTATAGAACCATCCCCCTTGGGGAACATTTTCCTCAGTGTTAAACCACACCAATACCTCTGCAAAATCAATGAAAAGAAAACATACTTCCCATGGAGCTTTGTCAATTAGCTTGTATCAGTATTTACAATGAAACACATGCTCAAAAGCAAAACATCATGACAACATGACAAGATAACCACCATACCACTTATTGGAGCTTTATAACTTATCTCATGGCGGTATTTACATCCATATACATATGTACATATACCAAAACATCAGCGAAATATATGCCAAACATCATAAGAAAATTGCTTTGCCTCAACCGCCAAATAAAGAAGTATACATGGCCCGCATATGTAGCTAATTCGGGTCCAAAGTGCTTCCACTGCACTTTTACTTGCTCTATGGTTTTGTTCCTTAGCATGAGTTGCTTCCACTGCAATATGCACTGAGGCTCTAGCTGGAATTCTCCTTCTTGCTCCACCTACAATACAAACCAATTAATAACATGATCAACATACTTTATATACCTCTTAAGCAATGAAACATGGAAAACATCATGGAATTTCACTGTTGGAGGTAGTGCAAGTCGATAGGCCATTGGTCCAATCCTCTCAAGGATCTCAAAAGGACCACAATATCGTGGTGCCAACTTGGCACATGATCAAATCCTCAAAGAGATCTTCTTGGGCTTGATACACAAATACACATGCTCCCCAAACTAAACTCCTTAAATGCCCTGTATTGGTCCACATAACCCTTCTGTCTATCTTGTGCTACCTTTAGATTCTTTTTTATAACCTGCATTTCATGTTCCATGTCTACCAACATATTTGGTCCAATAAGTACCATGTTCACTGGATCACTCCAGCTGATGGGAGTATACAACTCCACCCATGCAGTTCCTCGAAAGGACTCATCCTCAATGACTCCTAATAACCATTATTGTATGAAAAATCAACCAATCGAAGATACTCCTCCCATCTTCTCTACTGGTGCATCATGTATATCCTCAACATATCCTCCAAGATCCTGTTGACCCTCTCTGTCTATCCATCTGTCTGCATATGATAGGTTGTACTGAAGGCCAACTCTGTACACCTAAACCTGGAAATAGCTCCTTCCAAAACTTAGAAGTGAACTCCCCATCCCTGTCCAACACAATCTTCTTCAGAACACCATGTAATCTCATGATCTCCCTGATGAAAACTTGTGCCACCTCACTAGCTGAATATGTAGTCTTCATTGGAATGAAGTGAGCTACCTTGATCAAATTATCGACCACGACCATAATAGAATCATGTTGTCTCACTATCCTCAAAAGATCTGTAATGAAATCCATGGAAATGAACTCCCATTTCCATTCTAGAATCATAATAGGATGTAGTAGGCCACCTAGATGCTTACATTATGCCTTTACCTATTGACAATCTAAAAATCTAGTCATGAACTCTACCATTTCCTTCTTCATATTCGGCCAATAGTAGAACTTCTTCATTGCCATCAACGTCTTCTGATATCTTGGGTGACCAAAGTATGGCTTCACGTGTAACTCCCTCAGGATAAGCTTCTTGAGCTCACTGCAATCTGGCACATAGATCCTGTCCCTGAATCTCACCAACCATTTTCCATGAGACGATAGCCACCATCATGAATACCTATACTTTGTTGTAACTTGTGCATAATCTCCATATACTTGTTATCCTGCTATCCTCCCTACAAGATCCTATCCTGTAAATCTATCCCATAAGAGCTCATAATTGCTATATGATTCACATGTACCTTCCTGCTAAGAGCATCTACAACCTGGTTCTCCTTTCCCTTAATGTATATGATCTCGAAGTCAAACTCACTAAGGGTAGCCAACCATCTAGCTTGCCTGGCATTTAGATTTGGTTGGTCAAACAAGTATCTCAACCCACTGTGATCGCTCATCAATACAAATCTCCTGCCAAGAAGATAATGCCTCCACATCTTCAAGGCATGAATAATAATTTCCAACTCAAGATCATGAGTCACGTAGTTCTGCTTGTGCTCATTCAACTTCCTAGACTCATAGCACACCATACATCCCTCCTGCATAAGGACCCCACCAAGTCCTCTTTTACATGCATATGTACACACTACAAACTCTTTATCTGGATCTGCAATCTTAAGGACTAGAGCATTGGTCAACAATTGCTTCAGTTGCTCAAAACTAGTTGCACATTCTTTTGTCCATTCGAACTTCTTACCTTTCCTCTACAAGGATGTCATAGGATATGCAATGCGTGAGTAGTTCCTGATGAGACTCCAGTACCAACCAGCCCATCCCATGAATGATCTCACCTCATCCACATTCTTAGGAGCTGCCCACTCCATGATGGCCCTTATCTTTTCTAGATCTACTGTTATGCCTTCCTTGGAAACAACATGTCCTAAGTAATGCACCTTTGTCTGAAATAAGTTACACTTGCTAATATTGGCATACAACTGATGCTCTCTTAGCAATCTCAACACTGCTACTAAATTCTTGTCATGCTCTTCTTCATTCTTGGAGTATATCAAGATGTCATCAATGAATACAATAACAAACTTGTCCAAATAAGGACACAACATACTATTCATCAAACACATAAATGTAGTTGGGGCATTAGTCAAACCGAATGGAACTACAACAAACTCATAATTCCCATACCTGGTCTTGAAGGCAGTCTTGTAAATATCCTCTTCCTTGATGCGTACCTGATGGTATCCTCATCTCACGTCGATCTTAGAGAACACTACTACTCCCTTCAATTGATCAAACAAATCATCAATCCTCGACAATGGGTACCTGCTCTTGATCGTCACGTTGTTCAACTACTCGTAATCAATGCACAATCTGAGAGTACCATCTTTCTTCTTTACGAAAAAAATTGGTGCACCCCAAGGTGATACACTTGGCCTAATGTATCCCTTGTCAAGCATCTCCTTTAACTGCAATTTCAACTCTACTAGCTCTAGGGTACTCATCCTGTAAGGTGCCTTCGATGTTGGTGTTTCCCCTGGCACCAACTCAATAGAGAAATCTACTTCCCTATGAGGAGGTAACTCTGGAATCTTTGCTGGAAACACATCCTGATACTGCTGCAATACAAGGTACCTCTTGAAGATTTATGCATCCTCAACATCTTTACCCTTGTCACTAGATATATGCACTGCAAACATCACACAACCTTTTCTGCAACTACACTTACCCTGCATAGTAGTAACCATCCTCACTGATATAGTCTTCTTCTTTCCCTACACAATTCTCTTTTCCCCATTATCATCCAGGCACCCAATGGCCTTGTCAAAGCAATCCACTTTGGTCCTATGAAGGTACAACCAATCCATACCCAAAAACATGTTATACAATCCCAATGGCAACACATTCAAATGTGTTGTTGCAGGCATCCCATTTAACTCAAATGCACAAGCTCTTACCCAATGGTGAACTCTCTTCTTTGTACCTATAGCCAAATGTACCAACCAAGATTCTGCATGCACTTATTT
This sequence comes from Pinus tabuliformis, assembly GCA_031772625.1. NCBI lineage: Eukaryota > Viridiplantae > Streptophyta > Pinopsida > Pinales > Pinaceae > Pinus > Pinus tabuliformis. The sequence continues at coordinate 593,801,773 of CM062812.1, read as the reverse complement.
TCTCAAACCACACGTATCCACTAGATCAGGATAATATAACTATAGTTAGATCCAAGATCAATCAAAATATAAACAACTTGATAACAAAGCTTAGTGTCCATCTCAATGATAGATGCATGATGATTCGCCTAACTGTTGTCCACAACTGCATAAATCTAAGGAATGTTATGACTAACATCCCAATCGTGTATGCACCTCCTGAGCACTATAGATCTAGGGTCTATCACCCTGATATTGCAAAAAATCCTTGTTATGATGATCCTTGCCACATATCCAACACTACAACGGTGCTCTACCATCGCCTATAATTTGCTGCTCTCCATGTCCCTTTTCAACTGTATTGAACTTCTTGTGAGGGATCAAATTTTATTTCTCACTTGCATCTTGAGGTCTTCCCTGATTTGGCGTCCATTTTCCTTTGACTTTCTCATTTCCTTTCAAGTCACTTTTAGGATCAACTCTGCGCTTCAACTGCTCATAATAGTTGTTTTAGCTTTCAGATAGCCTCCTCCAACAATCTAGGCCCATCAAACACAATCTAGTATATGTATGCTACTACCAATCCATTGATGAATCTATGAACCTTGGCCTTCTTCTCCTTGAGGTAAGGCACCTATCTCAACAGCTCCAAGAACCTGCTAGTATACTCATCATCTGTCATGGAACCCATCTACAACTCATAAAACTCCTTATCTCTGGCATCATAGCACCTTTCCGAAAAATACTTCTTCTTGAGGAGCCTCTCAAACTCATTCCAAGTCAAGTCATCCTCCCTAATACCTTTAACATTTGTCACATCCTCCCACCATATATTTGCTTTCCCTTTAAGACTGAAAGAGGATATCTTTATTTTCATGTTCTCTACATAGCTATGCAATCTGAAGAATTTCTTCAACCCGAGAAACCATACCTCAACATCTTCTAACTTCTTCATTTCTCCGTTGAATGTAGGCGGCTTGACTTTCTTAAACTCCTCCTATAAGGGTGATAACAATGACGATCATAATGCTTGTCTGAATGAAAACTAGAATAGTACTTGTGTCTATCACCCCTTGTTGGGTGCAGGAATTACACTTAAGCAAACTCCTCAACACTTAAATTGTCAACCCGGGGGATCCGTAAACTTAGAGACGAAGCACAGGCAATGCCAGAGATGGTATGAATATTTCTAATATAAATCCCTACTTTCTTTAAAGGAAAGATTGCATAATCAAACTAAAAAGAGAAAAAGGCAACTTGAACCATCAAAATAATCTAAGACTGGAACAAGGAAGAATGCATTTGCAAAAGGGAATTAGAAATAAAGGGGCAATCACTCTAGCTAACTATTGTTTAACTACTGAGTGTGTGTTTTTCTTTAGCAGAGACACTTAGCAGTCTCATCAGATGGGCCCTTTAAACCTGCTCCTTTAGAGATTTCCTTCTTGCACTAATCTATCCTGCACTATCGCAGTCTGCTTGCACTAGTGCAGGAACAAAGATTTATGCAGAGGGTATAAATGGTGTCTTTACTAAAGGTATTTTACTTCCTGCAAGGGCTTAAACATTTCGGGATTCAAAGCACTCAGATCCCGTTGCAACAAACTAGTTCTTGCACCGGATCAGAGCTTCTTGCATTGAACATTTAATTCTTAAAATAAGTGTTTAGTTACTGCAAGTGCTATTATACTGTGAAATCAAATTGCACACATAAAAATGAATGTTTCTGATTTTGACAGAGTGCAGAAATAAAGAAACAATCCATATACATTTATCCTGTCATAAAGTGTTTAATGAAAGCAAGAAAAATTGCGGGAAGTAAACTAGAAAGGCTTGCTACATCACACCAACGTGCACTGGTGCGGGTTCATTTCTCCTGCTTCGACCAGCCGGGGAAAACCAACCAAACAGAATTGCAAAAAGGGAATAGCACACCAACGTGCACTGGTATAGGTTTATTTCTCCTGCTTGGACCAGGCGGGAAAATCAATCTGAAATCAAGTGCAAGAAAAGGAAATTTAGCTACTTCACACAGCGGATCCGCTTTCACTCAGACAAGAATGCATGCGCTTGAAATTAAATCACACTTAACAACATAAACACAAATTACAAGAAACACAAAATAGGGTAAACATGTTGGGTTGGCTGGGCCCTAGCCAACCAACACGTTTCCTTTCAAATAGAAACGTTGCTCAGTACTTTAATCAATTCATCAGCTTTGAAAAACAAAAATGCAATTTATAAAACATGAGGCGGAGCTCCCTTTTTATCAATTCACTGAGGCAAATACATGCGTGAATACATATTCTAGCCCAGATTCGGGCGATAACAAAATACAACAACATGTTACCGCCTCTCTGGCTGTATCTCTATTCTATACAAAACTTCTATCAAAAACTATCTCGTCCTATTTACATTCTTCATTATATAGATCTTTGGCCAAAGGCCAAAAATATCGTTTAACCAATTACATAACCAAATGCAGAATTTAGCTTTTCGGCCTTCAAAATTAGATAGTTCAACAAAACTGGCCATAGCCAATCTCTAGTTGTTCGTTCTTCATAAATTCAATCTCGGTTGCCTTTGGATTGACCTTGCTGTCGTGGTTGGAGCTCGACTGCCTTTAGATCTATCTTGCTGTCATGGCTAAAGCTGCTCAAAACAAGGCAGTGATCAAGGAGGTTCGGATCTGCTGCAAGGATTTGTTGTGCTGGCACCGGTGCAAGATCCGATCCTGCACTAGGATCAGTGGTCACGGTAAGTACTTGACTACCAAATAAACATTGGAGATATCGATAAGTTACAAAGAGTGATTATAAGCAAGAAATCATGTAATAAATAATTAATTAATGCTAAGTTAAGTTAAAGATATGAAAAATAAAGTTCATACGAAATATGTCACCGTTCTTGGACTAGTGCAAGATGAGGGTGTATAAGAGAGGTAAAACAGTGGTAAATGGTTATGATTTAGGAAGGGGAAATGGCAAAAAGAGATCAAATTAGGGGGCTAACACCCCTCCTATCCGGAGTGTCCAAGAACCTGCCATCTCTGATTGTGTCCTCTCTATTTGACCTGTACTCACCATGATACCTGCCTCCATATGCCCCATTAGTTATATCCTCCTCCTCCTGGCTGATCTGAAGTGGTCCCTGTCACTGCAATCCTGAAAAACTCTGAAGTATCACTACATTTACCTCTGCTTGTTTCTCTTGTGCCTGTATGATTCTGTCATTGTCTGCCTTACAACTCCTTATTTTTTCCTTTAATCTTCTTAGTTGTCTATCTAATCAGAAGAGTTCCCAACACCACGCTACTCATCTAAGCCATAGGGAGAGACTCAGGAACTGTAGTCTACCATCTTGCTAGTCATCTCTGTTATTCTTCCTGCAAGGTATATCATGTCAGCTAAACCAAATCGCAATGAACCAATGTACCTCAACATAATTCGGGGAGGATACCTCATTTGCAGGATCAACAAATCAGCGTGATACATGTATAACATAATCATGACAACATATAGAAATATAACACATAAGCGTATAACCATATAACTATCATTCTAGCTAGAGTCTAGTCATCAGTGCATGGCCATATAAACTACACATACGAGGACCTCATGCATGACAACAACCACCACATCACTGTACACTTGACCACATGTGAATACTAACGTGCATAGCAATGCATAATCAATCATACACTCATGGCAACACACTCCACCACAACACCATCAACTTCGCATGGAGACGTCACTGCAACCATAACCCATACCATACAAATACAAAAAGCACATGGTCTTACAACACAAGAAAAACATATGAAACATGAATGCATGACCAATAAACATCCAATCCAATATGAGGGGTGAACCATACTCTGATACCACCGTGTAACGCCCTCCTCCCACATCTACCCAAGTAACCAACCAACCAGGGTAAACATGTGATGAGAAGTTACTATGATATGATTCGACTCACAATGTGTCAATTAAGGAAGTGGATTCAATGAAAACCCTCAACATAGACCTTCTATACCTTCTACAAGACTCCTACAAACCTTCCCAATCATCCCCATGACTAGTCCCTAGGTCCCACTGAGTTTTAGACCATTAAACCACCGAACGATCACTTGATATGGACAAGGGTGCATCTGAAAAGCTCCATTCACTCGCACAACAAGGCATGCGTGCATCTAGGGACTTGTATCCTCAGACCTGTGCATGTGACTCCGAGATTTGTGCCACTTTTCAAGCACAGGATCTAGGTCATTGCCTATAAATCCCTGTAGCTTTCAGAATCCATAATTTACATGACAACAAAACTGGCTCCAGGACTAGGCTTGACCATCCCAAACTGGGACTGACATTTTGTCAAACACTTGGCATCAATGCAATCTACATGACATGAATACAAGACAGAGAATAAATTACTCATAACTCATGTGAGACTTGACAACAAGGATCACCACCCTCTTCCCTTAACTGTTTTGACATCAATTAGGTCTTGCATCCATTATCCTTTTAGTTAAAAGTAAATACATGAAAAAAAAACCAAGACCATAACTAGTCATATAACCATGCTTATAACCAACATTAAACCATGTAAATAACAATGAGATAAAAGCTATTAAGGCCATATAATAACAAGTACAAAAGCAAGAGAACTTAACTTTTATTAAACATTAGCAAGAGTCGACTAGGTTCAGGACTTCCACGTACCACCCAACCATAGACATGGCTTAACCAAATCTTTCTTTCAGTCAGTCGCCCCTATGCCATATTCCAAGCATGAATTGGGATATCATGGATAAACCAATCCAAAAACAACCAAGGGAATCCATAGGTTAAACCACCTTCGCCCTCACCAAATCGTGATCTCACCAAAACCAGCACCGAGATCACAAAACCAAACCGCGATGGCAATGCCTCTGGACTCCATCACTATCCTTGAGGAATTTTTTGTCTCCTTGTCTCTCATGCTTTACCACAATCCACACCGGATCACTAGACCCTAAACCGAGACACCACCCTTAGGATTTACCGTATATCCTGCCAAAACCGGTCAAGGGATTCCTAGGCCTTTAGGAATTTTCCTGAGACCACCTCCACCCCAGATTCCGAAACCATCTGGTAATTCTAAAGCAAAAAGCTGAGAAAACAATCCATCACACCATGGCTATTCAAAAAAAGGCAAGGTAAGGCTAAAAATCACTGTCCTAACTCGGCAAAGCCATGCCATTGACGATAAGAGAACCATATACCAAGATGCAAAGCTATGCATGTCAAAACCAGCTAGGAAATCACACATGCAATACATTACCTGCAAGTATTCCTACTTAATCTACTTGATCATGTTCTTCTTTGCTTGCTCTTTGCTTTCTTTTCTCTTCTGTGTCCTTCCTTTACTTGTTTTTCCCTTCCTTGCTCCAAAGCTAGAATGCTCCAAGAAAACTCTAAGTGTCCAAAAGTGTGTGAGAGAGAGAATAATGAGAGAACTCCAAAACTGAAATGACCAAAAGCCATGAGTTGATCCTCATAAGCCTTTTTATCAGTGAGGCCTCTATTTTCTTCATTTTCCATTACTTTCCTTCAATTTCCTCCTCACATGCAACTTGTGACCTTTCACCTTCCTTTTCTCCTATTTTCCTTTATTTTTGTAAATAAATGTGCCAAAATACCTTTTTTTCCTTTTTAATGCCTTAGACATTGCCTTTACCAATTTCCTTTAACCATAAACACATCAAGTGATGCCCACTAGGATATCTTTACCCAACATTCAACTTGGAATAAGTGTCCCTTAACCGTTATCTTATTTTGCCTTTATTAACTTTTATCACATGGAATTTTAACCAGGGGTTGTTACAATAACATTTGTTAGCTCATGCATTTCTTAACCATTCATCAACTAATCAAAACATGTCAAGAGCCATAGCTCTAACCTGTTATGAAACCATGCTTATAACTGACATATAACCAAAATAAAAACCATGATAGAACAACCATCAAAGCCAGATAATAACAAGTACAAGTAATCATGAGATACAAGAGGAAAACAACTCTTATTATCACATGAAAAAGCCAACCAAGTCAAACACTTCCACATACCACCCAACCATAGATTGGGCTGAACCAAATCTTTCTTTCAACCAATCACCCTTGTGCCATATTCCAAGCGTGAATGTGGGACTCAAGACAAAAACAACCAGGGCTTCTGGAAGATTAAACCACCTACACCCTCAGGCTTTACCACAATCCCACCAAAACTGGTCAAGGGATCACTAGGCCCAAAACAATCATATAAACAACTAGGGCTATCCAAATATTACACCACCTCCACCCTCAGGCTTTACTGCAATCCCACCAAAACCGGTAAAGTGATCATTAGGCCCATAATAATCTTGGATCCCTCTGAATTTATTCTCCAATAATTTGAGAAATTTGCCAATCTCCACCCTCAGGCTTTACCGTAATCTTTCCAAAATCGATCAAGGGGTTCCTAGGCCCTGGGAATATCCCTGAGACCACCTTACCCAGTTCCAAAACCATCCAGCAATCCATAGATCAAGCAAATAAAAGAACCCCATCAAGCCATGTTTATTCGGAAATGGCAAGGGAAGATTGAAACCACTGTCACACCTAGAAAAAACCCATGTCAATGACAACAAAAGAACCAAATACACACATGCATTCACAAATTGGCTAGGAAATTGCACATGCGAGCTGTTACCTGCAAGTATTTCAGCTGAATCTGCTTGATCCAACTTTTCCTTTCTTTTCCCTTGCTTTCCTTTCTCCAATGCGAGTGTGCTCCAAAAATGTTCTAAGTGTGTAAGAGTATGAGAGAATAGAGAGAGCTCCAAAACTAAACTAAAAAAAAAAGGTGTGTGAATTGATCCTCATAAGCCTTTTATCACTAAGGCCTCTATTTTCTTTAATTTCCTCTATTTTCTCTTCAATTTCCCTCTCATGCAAATAATTGACCTTTCATCTCCCTTTTGTCTTATTTCATTTATTTTCATAAACAAAATACCAATTAATTCCTCTTTGTCTTTTCAGTGCCTTTTCTAATTTCCTTAGCCATAATAAACTGAAGTGAACACCCACTAAGATGTTTTGCCCAACAATCAGCTTGGAATATGTTTCCCATGATTTTGGTCTTATTTTTCCTTTGTTAACTTTATTACATGAACTTTTAACCTAGGGCTATTACAAAAATTGATCAACTTAGAATGAGTTGCATGAATCACTTGAAAACTTTGTTAACTGGTTCCTTCATCTTTGTTATCAATTTCCAGATGAGCATGTGGACTCGCAATTTTTGGATCAAAATTTTTGTCTCAAAAAAATCTTTTGAATTAGAATCACCATGTTCTCTTGTTCAACAAGAATCCCAACATCCTAAGAAGAAATTGATATTCCTTTTGTTCCTTGTCCACCTCCTTTTGATGTTTCGTGTTTTGAATCCTCAACTGATCAGTAAACTGGAAGATCAATTTGTTGATGAAGAATTGTTTTCTCTTTCACATCTTTCCCCTAATTATGATTCATCTGATCTTATCAATCATTCAACTTCGAATCTTGATATCTCTCTTGTTGATCCTCGACCTGTAAATCAAGTTGAATCCTTGGACAATGTTGTCACTACAGCAAACACCCTCGAAAATTTTGCCTACACTTGAATATTGGAGCTTACTGAGGATCTTGTGATCGGTCGTCCCATAGTCACTTCTTTGTAGGTTGATGCCTTGTTAAGTCTTTGAGCTCCCTCTTAGATTATAAGTGTCAAAGTCACCTACTCACACATGCTCAGTCTGTAACAAGTTCATGAATGCATTCTTTTATGCAATCTTGTCCAGGCATAGCACAATCCATCAATATTATGCTTGTGCAATGATCAACCCATGTCAATAGTCAGTGAGTGCTTTCATGACAATCTCTCACTTTTGCCTATGATTGTACTTTTGTTTCGGTGAGTTTTTAAAACAGTCACTTATATGTGCCTTCACTTTCTCAAGTGTTGCTTTCATGTTTTTTATTGTCATCTTCACTTGCTTTCATCTTAATTAGTGTCATTTTCATGTTATCTTGGCTCTAGAATGTGTTGCTTTCATTGTCATTCGCATATCGCAAGTGTTGTTCGCACTTTTCTCTTTATATAGAAAATGTCATCTTTTGGCATGGGAAGTGTTGCTTATCATGTAAAGTGGAGTTTTGGCTTGTTTCAAGGGGTAACTTTGGTGTTGATGGGTCCTACTAGTCATGTAGACATGTTTTACACTCATTCCCAAAATTCCAAGCACTGTCGCACAAGTGTCGTCAATTTCGTCGCAAAGTGTATCTTTTGTGTTGCAATTGGAGAGGTATAGTGCATTGTTGTCGCATTTAGGGCATCATGTTTTTCTTATTTTTTTGAGTGATCGATGTTGTGTTGTTGACTGTTCTGAGTGTGTGACCATGATCTGGTTTTGTCTCTACTCACTTGAGCCTCACTGGTCCCATACTTAGCCTTATCCAGAAAATTTCATTCCGGGAAACTTGAGTTCGCTCAACCTCCCTGAACTGTGCATTGCGTAATCTCAACCCTCAAACCCTAACCTTTCCTCTTGGAACTGCGCACTACACAGTCTCAGTGCTCAGTTCCAATCCTTGAGCTCCAGAACTATGCAATCCTTGCCTCTAGCCAACATTCTTTGTGCACTACGTAGTCTCAAGCATCAAGCCTCACCCTTGAGCTATTGAACTACATAAATGCACAATCACTTGGCCTCTCTCCCTCCAAAACTGTGCATTTGGAAACTTCAATCCTCAAGCCTCAATCTTGAGGCCTTGAACCCCTCAACTATGCAATCTCCCAACCTCATCTCATGTCTGAAATATGCACTGAGCCACTTCAAGCCTCAAGCTTGACCTCTTGAGTTCCTAAACTATGAAGTCACTCAGCCAAGGCCTTCATAACTGCGCACTACAGAGTCTCAAGCCTCAAACCTCTAGCCTGAGTCCTTGAGTCCCTCAACTGCGCAATCCTTTGACCCTGACCATCATGAAATGTGCATTATATAGTCTAAAGCCTAAGTCCTTGACTTTGACCTCTGAAACTGTGCAATCTCTGAGTGTGTCACCAGTTCTAGCCCTAAACGGTTATTTCATGAAGTGTCTTAGGCTATGGGTTTATCAGACTGATGACATTTTTTTATGGGTGGATTGCAGTCACAGGTATTCTATTATGTCATGACGGATGATGATGAAGGAGGTGGAGAAATAGAACATGATTGAAGACACCTAATGAGCTAAGAAGATAAGATGATCATCATGCAAGAAGATGAATGAACACTAGATTACAACAGAAGACCAAATATTAGGATCGCATGAAGACTCCATCTGATTCATAACCTTTTGGAGGGCAGATATGAAGAGCAAAGCATATCTCTCATGAAAATGAAGTATTGGATACATCTTTTATTGAAGGCAAAGTAGCAAGAAGGATAGTTTGGCGCTACCACATCATCATGTAGTCTATGTCATCAGTGCCATGTCATGTCTTGTCATGAGTCATTATTTTCCACGTCATTTGTGGATTATGTACATTCAATATCAGAGAAATATAATGTAAATTGGAAGTCCAAGAGACATCCATGTAATACGAAAAGTCATGTAGGAATTTGAAAGGTCATTGAGAAGTCAAACAATCATGAGGGTAGTCTGAGAGTCACAAGGGATGTGAATGGTCACCCCATTTTTTATATATACACCCTCATTTCTCGTGTAAAGGAATTTTCACCTTGGCTCCTCCTACCAGGAATTGGAGAGGAAGATAGTTGTTTTGGAGGATAAAGTCACTACTTTAATGCTCCACTGTTGGGGCTAGTGGTGTTCACTATCTCGGTGTATCTTGGAACTTAATTCAAAAGCTCGTTGAGCCATCATGATTTCATGCATATGTCATGAATATTGTAAGACTATTCTTTGAATGTTTGCGATGTATGTTATTTTCATATGTGCCAAGGAAATTGAACTATATCGGTGGCTTTGGTAGTTACCTTTATGAGGGAGTGTCATATTTTCTTTAACAATTGTTGGTTCCTTGTGAACTATTTCATTGGTTGATAACTATTCATTCATATGTATATGCTCATGTGCCTTTTCTAGATTAGTACTATTACTTGTCTTTAAATGTGTAGATTTTAACCCCGTACAGAAATTACCTGCATATGAATTCTAAAACACAGAAGATAAATAATGCGAGAGCAGAACACATAAAACACATATACACAGAGATTTTCCCTTGGATCCCAAAACCGAGACTACCAGCTTGATTTTTCATTATGTTCCTTTCAATGTTATAATACATATTTATACATGTCGAAGCATCCAATACCATGGACCAAAAACCATCACGTCTAAAAAAACATGTGCAAAAATCATGCACAAAACCATAGGTGGGTTCACCCAACCTAACATACGGTCCAAAACCAAAATTTTCCGGGGCGCTGCCCTGGACCCCATAAAGTGGGGTTATGGGTGCCCCTCAAACCCCCTGTTAACTACGTAGAAAGAATATAACACAACCCAACATTCTCCCACTTGTTGTTTTCTTTCCACAAGGGGCCACAAGAGAGCTTAGTCATTTTTCCAACGCTAAAATGCCCATTGTCTCTCTACACCAAGAGAACTTCTCAGAGCTCACAGATTTTGTTAATGCATCTGCAGTATTCTTCAAAGTGTCCACCTTTACCAACAACACCTTTTTGTCTTCTATCATATCCCTCACAAAGTGATACTAAACATCAATGTGCTTTGTCTTTGAATGATATGCGAGGTTCTTTGCCAAGAAAATTGCACTTTGGCTATCACAGTCTATCCTTATAGCTTCCTATACTAACCCCATACTTGAACACAATCTCTGTAACCAAACTGCTTCCTTACTTGCATGAGTGGCTGCCATGTATTCTGCCTCTGTAGTTGACAGTGCCACTACAGATTGTTTCTTACTCATCTAACTGATTGCACCTCCAATTAGGTTAAACACATACCCACTTGTAGATCTTCTCTGATACAGATCTCCAGCCCAGTCTGCATCAACAAGGCCATGAATATCCAACACTCTGTCCCATCCTGGTATTCCTTGGTAGCACAAACCATAATCACTAGTGCCACACAAATACCTGAAAACCCGCTTCACTGTTGTCCAGTGCTCCTTCCCTGGTTTTGACATAAACCTGCTCAATACTCCCACTGCATGTGCAATGTCTAGTCTAGTACAGACCATTGCATACATCAGGCTACCGACTGCACTTGTATATGGAACACGGGACATGTCCTCTTCCTCTTCTTATGTCTTGGGACATTGTTCAGCAGATAACCTTACACCTACAGGAATAGGAACCTTCACCGATTTACTATCCTGCATATTAAACCTCTGGAATATTGTCTCGACATACTTCCTCTAGTTTAACCATAGCTTCCTCTTTGCCCAATTTCTTTTAATTTCCATGCCCAAAATATAGTTTGCAGCACCAAGATCTTTCATGTCGAATTTGGAGGACAATTGGGTCTTCAAATCCTGGATAACTTCTTTGTCATTTCCAACCAGCAACATATCATCCACATACAAGACCAAACAAATAACACGGTCACCAATTAATTTAAAATACACACAGTGATCTGCTTTGCTTCTGGTGAAGCCAAGTCCCCGTATAAATGTATCAAATTTCTGATACCACATCCTTGGTGACTATTTTAACCCATATAGATACTTCTTTAACTTACATACCAGTTCTTTCTTAACCTTCACCGCAAAGCCTTCAGGTTGCTTCATGTAGATCTCCTCTTCCAGATCCCCGTGAAGAAACGTTGTCTTCACATCCATCTGTTCTACCTCAAAATCAAAAGCAGCAGCAATAGATAAAAGTAATCCAATAGAAGTTACCTTGGCAACAGGAGAAAAAATATCACCAAAATCAATTCCCAACATTTGGGAATAACCTTTTGCTACCAACCGAGCTTTGTATTTCTCCACTTTTCCTTCTGCATTTCTCTTCTTTTTGAACACCCATTTGCTGCCAATGGATTTCCTTCCAGCCGGCAACTCCACCAGATCCCAAGTCTCATTTTTGTGCAAAGATGCCATTTCATCAACCATGGCCTCTTTCCAGAGTTTTCCATCCTCTGAATCCACTGCTTCCTTCACAGTTCTGGGATCATCATCAATAACAGACAAAGAAAAATTTGAACAGAAAGTAGATGGACTATACCTTTCTGGCTACCTTCTTTCTCGAACTGATCTTCTCACAGCCGGAGTTTGTGGCTCTTCATCTTCTGATTCCTCCTTTGTTGTAGAGTCTGATTCTTCCTCCTTTAGCTCAAACTCTATCTTCTCATGTTCCTTTGGTTGGACTTCATGTTTAATAACATCTTTCACCTCTCTAAACACCACATCTCGGTTGTACATAACCTTCCTTGTTACTGGTTTCCAAAGCTTATAACCCTTTAAACCATCCTTATACCCAATAAAGATGGAATTTTAATATTTATTATCCAACTTTGTTCTTTTCTCCTTTGGAACATGTACATATGCATCACATCCAAATACCCTCAGATGTGAAAGAGAGGGTTTCTTACCAGTCCATACCTCTTGTGGAGTCTTATCCTCCAACGCTGATGAAGGTGACCTGTTGACCAGGTAACATGCAGTATCCACCGCCTCTGCCCAGAATTCCTGTCCTAACTTGGCCCACTGAGCATGCTTTTTGCCCTTTCCATCAATGTCTTGTTCATTCTTTCTGCAAATCCATTTTGTTGAGGTGTATATGGAGTAGTCTTCTGCCATGATATACCACACTTCTTGCAGAATTCTTCAAATTCCTTACTGCAAAACTCTCCGCCATTATTTGTCCTCAGCACCTTTATCTTCTTCTCTGTCTGGTTTTCCACTAGAGCCTTAAATTCTTTAAACCTATCTAAGACTTCAGATTTCTTCTTAAGGAAATATATTCATGTATTCCTTGAGAAGTCATCTATAAATGATACATAGTACACAGACTTACCCAGTGATGGAACCTTCACAGGTCCAAACACATCATTGTGCACAAGCTCTAATATATGTTTTGCCCTCTTACCACCAGAGGGGAAACTCACCCGATTTTGCTTCTTGTATACACAATTTTCACAGAAATCAAAATCCAGAGAGCTATCACTCATACCTTCTACCATACCTTTACCACGAAGTATTCGAAGGCCCTTCTCTCCAATATGTCCAAGCCTTTGACGCCACAGCATGGTCTTTTCTCCAAATACCACTAGATTTTATGCTCCACTTTCAGGAACCACGAAACTGTTGCACCCATCAACAACAGTGCTACCTTGCAGCTTGTATAGAGTTCCAATCCGAACTCCCCACATCAATACCAGTGCTCCCCGAACCATCTTGCAGGTATCCTTCTCGAACACTGTTTTTACACTTGCATCATCCAGCTTACTAACAAAAATCAGATTTCTGGCTAATGCAGGAATATGCAGAACATCGAGAAGTGTTCTAACCCTTCCACCTTGCAGCTTCAACTTTACTTTTCCACGACCAATGATTCTAGCCTTCCTGTCATCCCCCAAGAAGACATCACCACCATCATATTTCTCATTCTCACAAAACCACTCTCTATGGGGAGTGAAGTGAAAGGATGCACCTGAGTCAATCAACCATGCTTCATGATCTACATGTGTACTTGAAGAAGCCAAGTACACATCCCCACCTTCATCTGAGGTGGTTTTCGCCTCTGCAGAAGGAGCCTCATCAGATCCCTTTCCTTTGTCAGGAGCTTTAAATTTATAGTCCCTTTTGAAGTGGCCTTCCTTTCTGCATTTCCAACACACCACCTTTACAGGTTTTCCTGGAGATTTAGATCTCCCTCTAGATTTAGATCTCCCACTCGATGACTTATTTTTGTTTCTGTTCTAGGACCATCCTCGTACAGACAAGGCATCACCATTTTGGCTCTCCATATTTTTTCGTCTCATCTCCTCCGTCAGCAAGGCTGAGACTATTTCATCAAACTGCAAGGCAATTGCATTGCTACCTATTGCAATAACCAGACTATCCCACGAATCTGGTAGAGAACACAACAAACTGATGCACTTATCTTCATCTGAAATTTTAATATCAACAGATGCTAACTGACTTACCACAGTATTAAATGCATTCAGATGCTCTGTCACTGAGTCTCCATCTTTCATCCTCAGGTTAAATAGCTTTTTCCGCAGGAACAGTTTATTCACCAGAGACTTAGATTGGTACAAAGTCCCTAACTTGTCCCATAAAGCCTTTTCTGTAGCTTCCCCTGATACATTCAGCAATACTGAATTTGAGACACTCAATCGTATTGTGCTCTTTGCCTTCCGATCCAACTTCTTCCATTCTTCATCGGACACTCCCATTGGTTTAGTACCTGGATCTACCGCGATCCACTGATCTTTATCCACCAACAGATCCTCCATCTTGAGTTTCCACAACTCAAAACTCTGACCATTAAATTTCTTGATCTCTATCTTTCCACTACTCACCATCTTCTTTCACCACTAGAATCGATCTCACAGATCTCCCACTGAATAGGGTCTACCACAGGCCCGAGTGAAACCCCTCAGCAACAAAGGCGTCCCCTTGAAGCCAAATCTGCTCTGATACCAAATGTAGGTTTTAACCTCGTACAGAAATTACCTGCATATGAATTCTAAAACACAGAAAATAAATAATGCGAGAGCAGAACACATAAAACACATATACATAGAGATTTTCCCCTGGATCCCAAAACCGAGACTACTAGCTTGATTTTTCATTATGTTCCTTTCAATGTTATAATACATATTTATACATGCCGAAGCATCCAATACCATGGACCGAAAACCATCGCGTCCAATACCATGGACCGAAAACCATCACGTCCAAAAAAACATGTGCAAAAATCATGCACAAAACTATAGGTGGGTCTGCCCAACCTAACATAGGGTCCAAAACCAAAACTTTCCGGGGCGATGCCCCGAACCCCATTAAGTGGGGTTACGGGTGCCCCTCAAACCCCCTATTAACTACATGGAAAGAATATAACACAACCCAACAAAATGGCCCACTTTTCTCTCTCCTTCAGTAGAAGGACCTTGATATTATCTACAGTGAACATGTAGAAATTACTTGTAGACTCAAATAGCTTATGTAATTTTCTAAAACAAAAGACTTGAATCTACTCTACTCATTAGTGGAAATGATTAATGGACCGGGAAATCACGAAACATACACAAGAAAGAATTCAATTAATACATTACACAATGATTTCCTAGGGAAATCCACATCAGAATACCCCTACTATCTGTATATTGCATTAGTCATAAAATATGAGAAGATTACAATGCTTTGTTCAAGCCCAAGCAAACTATACATTGTCTTTAACTATCTCACTGCTTCCTAGACAAGCCTAGGCCAATACTTAACCAATTTTCAACTTGCCCAAATCCCTATTTCCTTGCGTTGTTTCCTTGGGAAATAGCCCCTATTAATTAGGGAAATTCATCAATTGGAATTGCGCAGTCCATCATAGGCATTCCTCTGACTACATGCACCACCTGTACAATTTGGATGATTATACAACTTATATTACACTGCCCTTGAACTCCAATCTAAACTGGGTAACTCTTAGAACTAACATGCATAAGATATTTATGGCTAAATTATTAGTTAACTGGTCGAACACATGAAGCAGCACCCCACTGTTAGACCTCCTACTAGTTCCTCCATCAATTGGAACTAGTTTAACTAACTTTAACTCAGTTAAACTGAATTAATTAATTACAACTCAAAATAAACTCAACTAGGGCTCCTATAAAGTAGGAGACACTCTACATGACTCAAGTTAGACCCTCAACTCGAATTAACTGAGCCAACTAAGTCAAATTAACTTAGTTAACTCGTACAAGTTGTCTTGTGATGTGGAATTACAATTTTATTCCTAATTTAATTCAAGGGAAAATTAAATCAGGATTTTTCTTGTTGCATTTTCAACACTCCCTCTCAACAAGAAAGGGATTATCAGATACCCCAATCTTGCCTCTGTGGAACTCGAATTTGCCTCTTGACAGTGCCTTAGTCAAGATGTTTGCATATTGTTCCTCTGTAGGAATGTACTCCAGCAACATGATTCTCCTCTGCACACAATCTCGTAGATGGTGATACCGGATGTCAATATGCTTTGATCGATCATGAAAAACTGAATTCTCAGAGGGTTTGATACAACTCTAATTGTCACAATAAATTATTGTAGGATCCATATGTTGACCAAATAACCCAATAAGGATCTTCCTCATCCAGATAGTGTCACAAGTTGCTTGAATATCAGCCATGTACTCTGCTTCTGCTGAACTGAATGCAATTGATCTCTGCTTCCTGCTATACCAAGAAACTACTGCTAGCCCAATACTGAAGATTCTCCCTGATGTGCTCTTCCTGTCTGATGGACTTCCTACCCAATATGCATCTGTGAAGCCTTGAAGCTTCACTCCCTCTGTCCATCTGTACCAAATACCAAATTTAGTGGTGCCTCTGATGTATCTCAACACATGTTTAGTTGCCTTCCAATACAGTTTAGTTGGCTTAACCATTGCTTGACTAAGCTTGTTAAATGCAATACAAATTTACCGTTGTGTTCACCAAATACTAAGTGAACCCACAAGTTGCCTATAAATAGTAGCCTCTGCTACTTCACCTGAAGTAGCATCTTCCTTCCTCCAATTCCCTGCTAGAGGAGTATCCATGGGTTTGTTGTTCTTCATGTGGAACTTCTTGAGAATCTCGTTGGCATACTTGCCTTGAGAGACAAATAGTTCCTCATCTCCTTGTAATACTCCCATACCAAGGAAATAATGCATGAGCCCCGGGTCCTTCATCTCGAATTCTCTTGCAATATTTTACAAGCTTCTCATCACCTATTATAATTAAACCATCGACATATGATAATATAATCAATACTTTACCTTCAACCACAACATGTTAAAGGTTTGCATCTGCTTCACTTTTGGTGAAGCCCAGCCTGGTGAAATAGTTGTCGATCTTGGTGTACCAAACATAGGGTGCTTGTTTCAATCCATACAATGCTTGCTTGAGTCTACACACATGTGACTCTTTGTTGAAGGTCTCAAATCCTTCTGGTTGTTCAATGTACACCTCTTCCTCAATCACTTCATTGAGGAAGGTTGTCTTCACATCCATTTAATGTATATTCCAACCCATCCACGCTGAAAGTGCTAGAATATATTTGATTGAAGAGTACCTTGCTATTAGAGCAAAGGTCTCCTCGTAATCAATTCCACCCACCTAAGAGAACCACTTGGCCACAAATTTGGCCTTGTGTTTCTCGACACTCCCATCTGCATCTTGCTTCACCTTTTAGATCCACCTCAAACCTACAACTTACTTGTTCTCCAGCCTTGGGACAACTTCCCAAGCATTGTTCCTGATAATGGATTCATAATCCTCTACCATGGCATCAACCCATACTATTTGTTGCACTGCGTCCTCGAATGAGGATGGCTTAGTCTCTACACTCACTCATAAAAGCCATGTAGCTAGTGTACTGATCTAGTGACCTCCTCTTCCTATGTTGTGATGTGGGTGCTCCCACATTCTCTCTAGCATCAAGCATCAATTTGCCAACTTCTCTAGTGCGCTTCCTTCCACCTCTAGATGTTTCTAAATGAGTGGGTGGTTCCAATTTCTGCTCCTCTACATGTGGCTACTCCAAATCATCTTGAGGTTATTCTTTTGAAGCTAAAATCTCCTCATTTGCATGTAACTGAAGCTCCCTCTCAAGGGAACATCTCGTGGCCTTCTCTCCATCGAACTTCACATCTCTGCAAACAAATGTCATCCTGTGAGATGACAGGTACACTTGATAGTTGTGAGGTGTATCAGTGTACCCCACAAATATGCCCAACTAAACTGCCAGCTCTAGATTTTTCCTTGCATCCTTAGTAACATGACAATAAACTGATGAACCAAAGATCTTAAAGTGCGACACAGCTAGTTTCTTGCCTTAAAAATCTTCTTATGGTGTACTCATCCCAAGAATCCTATGAGAACACTTGTTCTACACATATATCATTGTGTTGCACGCTTCAACCCACAAGTGCAACAGTAGGCCCTGATCATGTAACATCAGTCGTGCAACTCCCACAATACTTATGTTGTTCCTTTGAGAAACCCCATTATGTTGTGCGTTATGGGGTACTATTAACTCTCGTTGAATGCCTTCTGATGTACAAAAGTTCTTGAACTCATTCGACACATATTCTCCACCGTTATCATTCCTGAGAACCTTCACTTTCCTGCCAGTGTCTTTCTCAACAAGTGATTTAAATTCACAAAATTTAGAGAACGTCTGGTATTACTTATGCATGAAGAAAATCAAGCACTTACGTGAGAAATCATCTACAAATATTACATAATACCTGTTCTCAGTCATGGAGGCTATAAAGAATGGTCCACACACATCTGAGTGAACTCTTTCAAGGATCATTTGCACTCGACTGTCCTTATCATGAAAGGTGGATTTGGTGTCCTTCCCCAATGTACACTTTTTGCATGTATATCGCTACTCTAGTGAACCCTTGGGAAGTCTTGTAGAAATATGCTACATGATCTTCGAGGTTCCATGGGGCAAATGGCCCAATCTTCTATGTCATAATTCACTGATGTCTCAGCTCTACACCTTCTCTGCTTTTGTGCTCAATGCTACACAATCTTCTACATCTAATTTGTAGAGGTTCTTCACCTGAACTTCGACCTGCTTCACTTTTCTTGTGCCTATGTGACGAAGGAAAACCTTTCCTTTACTAAATATCACATCGTAGCTGTTAGTGTCAGTCTTTCCAGCCTTCCTCCAGTGATCAAATGTGCTCTTACAAAGTGATTTTGAAGTGTCAAGGTCAAATTTTGTCATTTCAGTGAGTCTTCAAGCAAAATTTGGTCACTAGGCATTAGGTCTAGGGTTTGCTCTCACTCTTTTCAAAGTTGCCCAAATTCCAATCTATGTCACTTTTCAGCTGAGTCTATCATCATTCATAGGGTTGTCATTATCATCTCAGCGTCTAATGGGTCATTTTACACCTTATTCATGCTTCAGTTGCGCCTAGGTAAGGTCATTTCCCTCTCCTAGGGTTTTGAAGGCAATTTCTCTTGGACGGTCAAATCATCGGCAAAACTTGTATCCTGATGTTCATACACCTTCCCCTATCCTTAAAGTACCTTATCAAACACTTCCCATCCCTTAGATCCGCCAAATTCCTCATTTTTTCACAAACCCTAGTTTCTAGCTACAACTTGGCAATTTTCTAGGTTTGGCCTGTGTTTTGCCGTTTTGGACCCCTTCTCCTCACTCGATCTCCACAATTCCACTTTCCCCTGCTTCCTAACATCCCTCCCCACTCCCAAAAATTTCCCCAAGAATTTAGAAGCCCCCTATCCCCTTCATTTCGCTTCATTTCCACGAAATTCCTTGTTTCACACATCGGGATAAGTTTCACTCAAACGATGTTTCAGAGCAATCAAAGATGAATTTTGGAAAACTGAGAGAGGTTTTTGTCCAAAACATGCCAAAGAAGAAAAACCTCCTTCACTTTTTTCACAGGTGTCATGGTTTTAGAGAAATGTCAAAATTACAATCGCCAGATCCAAGGAGGTTGGCCAAGGCACTAAAACGACGAAAAAGGCCCGATCCACTCCAAATTTTGGCCAAAGCCTCTTTGACTGAGCATGGTACTTGATTGGGGACTCTCGGCCCAAATTTCAAGAAATTTGGAGAAAATTTTTTCAATTGTGAATTTTTTGTGCCAAACACAGGTTTTCTCCACCAATGGGTCGTGCGCCGCGCGCGACCCTTTCGTTGGGCAACTCCATTTTGGGAAAACTCAGCATTTCTGGATTTTTCATGCAAAGATATACTTGCCCAGCCATTTCCAAGAAATTTCACCAAGTTTTGGGCCTCCAGAAAGTCAAAAAACAAGCAAAAAATGACTTTCTGCCACATTTTTGACACACAGGAAGCAGTCTTGGGAGATTGCAATTTTGGAGGGGCAAATGACCACCAAATTCAGAAATTCCACTTGGGTTGGAAAGTAGACATCTAGACCTTTCCAACAAGCCCACGTTTGCCTCATTTGGACACCTGGAAGTACCTAAAAATCAGCTCCAAAGTAGCGCGACACGTTCAGGAAGAGGGCGCGACTCGTTGGGCAGTTTTCACAGGAATTTATCTATAGCTCAGGAATTCGCCCAGTTTTGACCAGTTTTGACTTGTGATAGGATTTTTCACCCTCTTTGATGTAATTTATGTATTTTCATGTTGACATGACACTTATTTACCTATTCTAGAAGATTCATTCATGAAATAGCAAACATTTAATGAATGAATTGGTTTCCTAGCTTATAGAGGCAAGTTGTTTTGACTGCCTAGATTTTAGTGCTCAGTTTAGAATTGGTTGAAACAGCTCCGAGAAGGGTGAGCTCGACTCCTAGAGGCTAGGGAATGGGTTGGCGTGGTCTATATTATGTATTTTCTCAATCATTTTCATGGTTGGAGGGTTGGACTCTTGAGGGAGAAGCTACTATTGTATTATTCATTGTATCTCTGCAGTTTTGGCAAAGGAAGAAAGACCAGGGTTTTGCAGTCCTTTTTGGGATTCCTGTGGTTACATGTATTGATGGTGTGTTTCTCTTTGTACTTGTAAATTTGTTATGTGAATCATCTTCTTACTTTTTCTTCTGCAAATTAGGCAAATGAAGTGTTAAGGTAGAATTCATGGTTGCTATGCTCTGCCTTTAAGTTTGCTTAATATCAATGTTTTCAGCTGTTTAAGGAGAATTCAAGGTGATTGCTTGCTCTCCTTAGCTCCTCACCAGTCATTCTCATCCATCCAAATCTTTCAAAGGCATCAGTACAGTGTCCTACCTTGCCCTAGAGAACCCCCTGCAAAAACTGTGTCCGATCCCCGCACCCAGAATTGCCTTTCCCCAACTTTCCACCAAAACCCTAAAAATCCCAAATCAAACCTTTTTATCAGTTTACTAGCCTAAAATCAGAGTTTCCTCATTGGTTATCTCGCCCGTTGAAGATCTTTACCGAGATAGACCGGAGAGATCCCTCTCCTGCCCCGTAGGGCTAGCTACGAGGCTAAGTGGTTTGATGTTGCCTTGAAGTTTACCTTTCTCAGCCTGAGGTGAAATTTCAAGCGCTAACATATTGGCGACCATACTAGGGAGAACAAATTGGTTGTCGATTGATGTGTTTGTTTCATAAGTCTTAGACGGAGCCTGAAGTTATGCCAGGTAGCCTTCGAAATGCTTTTGCTTTGCATAAGCGGAAGTAGATAAACGCTGCTTCAGTCCATCTCCGTGAGCTTGTGAATATAACACTTCATTTGCATTTTACCCCAGTACATGTATCAAGTTCAGATCTGATTGTTGATGGTGGACAACGATCAGACACT
This sequence comes from Pinus tabuliformis, assembly GCA_031772625.1. NCBI lineage: Eukaryota > Viridiplantae > Streptophyta > Pinopsida > Pinales > Pinaceae > Pinus > Pinus tabuliformis. The sequence goes on along the minus strand of CM062812.1, from coordinate 593,780,276 downwards.
GACAAGGCTGAAATCATTCACTTGGCGACTCCTTTCACTGAAGAATCTAGCGATTAGTGCTTCATGGTGACTTCACTGCAGAGAGATCAGTAGCTGTGAGATGGACCGAATCACAAGAAGATATGCTCCCTTGAGCCGAGATCACATCCCTGGTTTTCCAAATAAAATTCCAAAGGTAGATTGGTCAAGGAATCTGCCTATATTTAAAGATGATGGTAAGAAGGATGCTGCTTTACATCTAGTTAGATTTCATATGCATATTCGCAAGTTGAAGGTGGATTTTCCTGAAGATTGCTTGATGAAGATATTCTTGGCCACTTTGGAAGGTAGAGCCCAATCATAGTATGAAAGTTTGCCGCCTGCTTGTATTTACTTTTTAAAGGATTTTCATGCCTTGTTCATTGAAAGATATAAGGACTCTTATCCATCATTAAATTTAGTTCAAGACTGTTGCAAGCATGCTTATAGTTTTATTGAAAGCCTTGAGAAATATTATGAAGATGATAATTTTATGGACGTTGAGATTATGGAAGCTCTGTATGAGAATCCATTTCAGCAACATGAAGAGAACCTAGTGGATACCTGTTGAGTCTTGAAAATGTCATTCATTTCCATTACACTTTCACTATTATGTCCATTATATCACCTCCATTTCACTACTATGTCACCACATTCATCTCACTTTCATTATCATTGGGCCACCTTTATGTTTTTCCAATATTTATTATTTCTAAGCCTTTTAAGTGAATTTGTGGTTAAAAATTAGAAAATAATGTGCATATGCTTATACCTAACAAATGGGTTGAGGTTGTTGACATGTGTAGGTTGAAAGGAGACTTCTAGAAGACCCTTATGTGGCACTCTAAGGCCAAATTCGAATTTGGTTGGAAAGAATCATGGGATCATGAGGATATGTGTCACATCTCCTAATTGTATTGTAACTCTAAGAAGACATGTGTCTTATCAGTTCCTATTTTGATTAGGACTCTAGAGGTAGAGGGAGAGATTCATGGATTCTCATTAATGAGATGGCTCTCATCTTTTTGTATAAATAAGAGATCTCTCTCCTTCATTTGTTAGTCTTTTTAGTCTTTTAGTTTCTAGTTCTCAAGTTTGTAGTTCTTCCTTGATGGCTTTTGAAAGCTTTTGTACTTTGTACTTTTGAAGAAATTGAATAAAGCTTTGATGTTCTCAACATGGAAGGAGATGTGAAGTAGATGTCATGGAGCATATTAGGATGTAAGGTAGAGTAGATTTCATTTTGTAAATATTGCTTTGTAGAATGTAAGGTAGATTAGATTTTTCATTCATGCAATTTTAATTCATGCAAGTGTGTTTAATTTTGCTTTGATTTCATGACTAGTGGCATGTGTGATCATCTTGTCTATGTTGCTGACCTTTATTTTTTTGCAGTTTGATTTTCATTAGTATCATTTCTTTAACTTGCACTTTACTTTCTGCTCTTAGATATCAAGTTGTTCATCTATTGATGGTTCTTTTTCCATAATCAAATAACTTTCTTGGAGCCAAAATATCACTTAGTACAGCTTGGTTTAGTTTGCTTTAAGACTCACATTGCTGACTTGTTCATAACTGTTCTCACATGATAAATCTAGCTGAAAGGCAAAACGGTTAAGAAAAGGTTAAAGTAGTGTGATTTGTCTCCTTTATGTAGTGTCACTTAGATTTCATATTGCTTAGATTAAGTTTTCATTTTCATTTTAATCAGCAGCAGAGATACTGGGCCGATGTCATTAGTCCTTTATTTGATGTCTTTATTTTTCCTTTAAGCATTTGATTTCATAGGTAGTAGGGGGCCCCTGCCTTGTATAGTTGTCATTTTATTTTTGCATTTTATTTCACCATGTATATTAGCTGTACATAAATTGCTTTCAAGTTGATTGTAGATTAGTGATGCACATAGCCTTTTAATGAACTAATGACGTGATAGAATCATCTTGTCCTTTTGCTGAAGCAGCAAGGATACTGGGTCTCATAGTCATTCTCTCATTATTTGATTATTGCATTTTATTTCGATTGAACTAGTTGTATATTTACACTTTTGTTTAAATACTAACTCCATCAATAACATGTTTTAAGTTGCATTAAACACTTTAGAAAAGCAACAAGAACAAAACCCCAAAAACAACATAAACTATAAAACGACGAAGTAAGAGAAAGGTTAACTAAGCACATATAGTGCACCACACTTCATCAGTTTACGATACCCGGATTGATAATTTATGTAGAGCAATTTAAGACGTTAAATTGACTAGACAATACCCATCAAGATGATCAGGAAATTTTGCAGCAGAATCAAGATCAGCAGGTTGAAGATGGCCATATGGCTGAAAATGATGAAAGAGAGGGTTCTATTTCAGATCTGCCCACAGAAGAAGACAGCGTGCAGGGTAGTCAAGATTCAATTTCAGAATGTGATGCAGTCAAGTCAGCTATTTCAGATCAACATTCAGATCATGATGACCAAGAATACCTTGTGTTGAATCCTGAAAAGGAGAATTTTGTTGTTGAGATCATAGACAGCGGTATGGATTCAAATGTTCTCAGTCGTGCTGCCAGTCTGTCATTAGAACCGAGTCTTCATGAGGAGGTCATTCAGTCAGCTCATGAACAGCAAGGTGAGATCTTTGCTCAAGCAAGTGAAAAAGTTTCTTTGAGTGAATTTGTGGCAGACGATGTAAATGATAATACTGTGCTTGATAATATTGAAGAATGTAATAAGGAACTTGATAATTTGGTTGTGATATCATATGAAGATGACCTACAGCACATTCACACCATAGAAGAACAAAACATTCAGGATTTCCATTCAGATTCCTCTTCATATGTTTCATGTGCTGAAATGCTTTTCCAAGAAGAGATCTGCCCATCCATTTGTTCAGAGTTTTTTGAAGCCCATGAGCATACTTTCACCGAAGCACATGAGGAAGGCAGATCAGAAATTGAAACAAAGGACACCTTGATCTTTCAGCAGGAGGTGGCAATGGCAAATCTTCATGTTTTTTACGATCCTCTAGCAAGTTTGTTGCAGCCAGCAGTGAAAGTGTTTTTTACAGTGTTTTGTTGCAGCCATGGTCAACTATGTTTTTGGATGCCCAGTGATAGGTTTGTACTGTTGACCAGAAGATCTGATCAGGAGAATCAATCAAGAAGGCATCTGCTTGATTGGTTGCATTGGCATTTTGATATAGTTTGATGGTATATTGTCTTGTAAGAAACAAGGTGGTTGTCATCATGATTTCAAATCTTGATGGACTGCTGCCCTTCAATAAGCTTTGTAAGTTCTTGTTTTCGTTAAGTTAGTCATGAGTCATTTATGAGTCAGTTTTCAGTCATGTTGGTTTCATAATGGTGTCGGCTTGAGTCATATGTCCAGTCAATAAAGCTATCCAAGCTTAGGTCAAATATGTAAATAATGACTCCATCGCCCAATGGTTGAAAGCACTGGTCTGCTCTCCCAGAGGTCTGAGGTTCTTGGCACCTCCAAGGAGCTACCATCCCCATTGGAGCCAATGTTAATGTCAGTCTGTCCAGCCTTCCTCCAGTGATCAAACGTGCTCTTACAAAGTGATTTTGAAGTGTCAAGGTCAAATTTTGTCATTTCAGTGAGTCTTCAAGCAAAATTTGGTCACTAGGCATTAGGTCTAGGGTTTGCTCTCACTCTTTTCAAAGTTGCCCAAATTCCAATCTATGTCACTTTTCAGCTAAGTCTATCATCATTCATAGGGTTTTCATTATCATCTCAGCGTCTAATGAGTCATTTTACACCTTGTTCATGCTTCAGTTGCACCTAGGTAAGGTCATTTCCCTCTCCTAGGGTTTTGAAGGCAATTTCTCTTGGACGGTCAAATCATCGGCAAAACTTGTATCCTGATGTTCATACACCTTCCCCTATCCTTAAAGTACCTTATCAAACACTTCCCATCCCTTAGATCCGCCAAATTCCTCATTTTTGCACAAATCCTAGTTTCTAGCTACAACCTGGCAATTTTTTAGGTTTGGCCTATGTTTTGCCCTTTTGGACCCCTTCTCCTCACTCGATCTCCGCGATTCCACTTTCCCCTGCTTCCTAACATCCCTCCCCACTCCCAAAAATTTCCCCAAGAATTTAGAAGCCCCCTATCCCTTTCATTTCGCTTCATTTCCACGAAATTCCTTGTTTCACACTCCAGGATAAGTTTCACTCAAACGATGTTTCAGAGAAATCAAAGATGAATTTTGGAAAACTGAGAGAGGTTTTTGTCCAAAACATGCCAAATAAGAAAAACCTCCTTCACTTTTTGCACAGGTGTCATGGTTTTAGAGAAATGTCAAAATTACAATCGCCAGATCCAAGGACGTTGGCCAAGGCACTAAAACGACGAAAAAGGCCCGATCCACTCCAAATTTTGGCCAAAGCCTCTTTGACTAAGCATGGTACTTGATTGGGGACTCCCAGCCCAAATTTCAAGAAATTTGGAGAAAATTTTGTCAATTGTGAATTTTTTGTGCCAAACACAGGTTTTCTCCACCAATGGGTCGTGCGCCGCGCGCGACCCTTTCGTTGGGCAACTCCATTTTGGGAAAACTCAGCATTTCTAGATTTTTCATGCAAAGATACACTTGCCCAGCCATTTCCAAGAAATTTCACCAAGTTTTGGGCCTCCAGAAAGTCAAAAAACAAGCAAAAAATGACTTTCTGCCACATTTTTGACACATAGGAAGCAGTCTTGGGAGATTGCAATTTTGGAGGGGCAAATGACCACCAAATTTAGAAGTTCTACTTGGGTTGGAAAGTAGACATCCAGACCTTTCCAACAAGCCCACTTTTTCCTCATTTGGACACCTGGAAGTACCTCAAAATCAGCTCCAAAGTAGCGCGACCCGTTGGGCAGTTTTCACAGGAATTTATCTACAGCTCAGGAATTCGCCCAGTTTTGACTTGTGATGGGATTTTTCACCCTGTTTGATGTAATTTATGTATTTTCATGTTGACATGACACTTATTTACCTATTCTAGAGGATTCATTCATGAAATAGCAAACATTTAATGAATGAATTGGTTTCCTAGCTTATAGAGGCAAGTTGTTTTGACTGCCTAGATTTTAGTGCTCAGTTTAGAATTGGTTGAAACAGCTCCTAGAAGGATGAGCTCGACTCCTAGAGGCTAGGGAATGGGTTGGCATGGTCTATATTATGTATTTTCTCAATCATTTTCATGGTTGGAGGGTTGGACTCTTGAGGGAGAAGCTACTATTGTATTATTCATTGTATCTCTGCAGTTTTGGCAAAGGAAGAAAGACCAGGGTTTTGCAGTCCTTTTTGGGATTCCTGTGGTTACATGTATTGATGGTGTGTTTCTCTTTGTACTTGTAAATTTTTATGTGAATCATCTTCTTACTTTTTCTTCTGCAAATTAGGCAAATGAAGTGTTAAGGTAGAATTCATGGTTGCTATGCTCTGCCTTTAAGTTTGCTTAATATCAATGTTTTCAGCTGTTTAAGGAGAATTCAAGGTGATTGCTTGCTCTCCTTAGCTCCTCACCAGTTATTCTCATCCATCCAAATCTTTCAAAGGCATCAGTACAGTCTCCTACCTTGCCCTAAAAAACCCCCTGCAAAAACTGTGTCCGATCCCCGCACCCAGAATTGCCTTTCCCCAACTTTCCACCAAAACCCTAAAAATCCCAAATCAAACCTTTTTATCAGTTTACTAGCCTAAAATCAGAGTTTCCTCATTGGTTATCTCGCCCGTTGAAGATCTTTACCGAGATAGACCGGAGAGAGCCCTCTCCTGCCCCGTAGGGCTAGCTACGAGGCTAAGTGGTTTGATGTTGCCTTGAAGTTTACCTTTCTCAGCCTGAGGTGAAATTTCAAGCGCTAACAGTAGCCATGGTCCTACAACATAGCAACTGAAACTAAATTCTTCTTCAAATCCGAAACATACATGACATCTTTTAATGTGAAAGGAGAACTGGACTCCCTCTGAAAAGTAACAGTACTGATGTTTGTCGTGTTATACCTTCCATCATCTCCCCTCTTGATGTGCATATGGAAATCCTTCTCCTCCAAGTCACTGAAAGAATCTTTTTTGCCTGTCATATGGAATGAGGCTCCATTATCCAGATACCACACACTATCCATCACCGATGTCACCATGCATGCAATGAGGGTGAAATCCAACTCAAATTGTGAAGCTAGAGCTTCACCTTCCGCTCCTCCTAAGGGATTTTTATCGACCTTATTGTCTAGACACTTTGTGGCATAATGTCCCAGCTCATGATAGTGAAAACATTTAATCTTCGACAAGTCCTTCTTCTTGTCACCCTGACTGGAATCCCCTTTGGATTGGGATTTCTTCCCTTTCCCTTTATTTTTCTTTCCATCCAAGGCATAGTTCTCCTCATCATCATGCTTGGATGAGGTTCCACCTATAATGCTTTACCTTATCTCTTCTTACACCAAGTCAAACCACAAACACTCCCACTTTGGTAAATGCACCCTCCCATTTATCGAATCTTGGTAGCTATGCCAGCTCTTGGGAAGGCCTAGAAGTGTTGGGCTGACCAGATCATCTTCAGCAACTGTAATACAAATGCTTCCAAGATTATCCTGTCATTGGGTGAACCTGGTCAAGTACTATGGTATTGTGTTGTCCTTCTCCATCTTTCTCTTCTGAATCTTGTCCTTTAGTGCCAGCTTCATGTGGTCACTTCTGTTCTGAAACAATTCGATCAAGGCTTGCCACATTGCATATGGTGTATCCTTCCCGTGGAGGTTCGAGACAATATGATCTCAAACTCCTTCTAGTATGATCCTCCTCACCTTTGCAACACATTTCTTCCACTTTGCCAAATCTTGAGCATTTGTTTTTGGAGGCTTAGGAATATCATTGTCTATGAATTCCTTCAACCCATTATCTTCCAACACTGTCTCTATCCTGTCCTTCCAAGCAATATAATTTGAACGACCCTCAAGGGCATATTCGAGTCTCAATCCATAGAACAAAATCCTGCTGGCTCTGAAGAATGATCATGTAAATTTGATTTCACCTACAAAGACAAACTTGTATTCTTCTCTTCTAGTTTGATTTCTGCTATGATATTGTGTAGAATTCTTTGTAGATTCAAACTACTTATATAAATTTCTAAAACAAAAGACTTGAATCTACTCTACTTATCAACGTAAACAATTAATCAATCGCGAAATCATGAAGCATACAAGAGAAAGAATTCAATAAACACATTACACAATGATTTCCCATGGAAAGCCACAACTAAAAACCCCTTCTATCTGTATATTGCATTAGTCAGAAAATATGAGAATATTACAATGCTTTGCTCAAGCTCGAGCAACCTCTTCACTATCTCTATTTGTCTCACTGCTTCCTATACAATCCTAGGACAATACTTAACCAATTTTCTGTTTGCTCAAGTCCTTATTTCCTTGGGAATTAGCCCCTATTAATTAGGGAAATTCCTCAATTGGAATTGCGCAATCCATCATAGGCCTTCCTCTGACTGCATGCACCACCTGTACAATTTGGATGATTATACAACTAATAGTACACTGCCCTTGAACTCCAATCTCAATTGGGTAATTCTCAGGTCTGACATGCATGAGTTAACTGGTTGAACACATGAAGCAACACCCCACTCTTAGACCTCCTACTAGTTCCTCCATCAGTTGGAACTAGTTTAACTGACTTTAACTCAGTTAAACTGAATTAATTAATTACAAGTCAAAATAAACTCAACCAAGGTTCCTATAAAGTAGGAGACACTCTACATGACTCAAGTTAGACACTCGACTCGAATTAACTAAGCCAACTAAGTCAAATTAACTTAGTTAACTTGTACAAGTTGTCTTTTGATGTGGACTTACAATTTTATTCCTAATTTAATTCAAGGGAAATTAAATCAGGATTTTTCCTCTTGCATTTTCAGCAGAACATTTCAGAAGGCATACTCACTTGTTGATCCGAGATTACCTGTGCATTACTCTCTTGTGTTAAACTTTGTAGCCAAGAGAGATCTATAAGAATATATGTCATTCGGGTCGATACCCCAGATGGGGCTCCTATTCCAAATGGTGTGACATCTAATTGGGACTTCACATCGAGGAGACCCCCTTGGTTGACAGATTTCCAGGACTAGTCAACAAACGACACTAAAGGAGGGCCAAATGACAGGTTGTGCCCACTGAGTCTCCTTTGAATCCTCTATCCAAAATGGCTCTTCCCTAAATCATAATCCCGGGATGTTTTTTTAAAGAGCTTAATCTCACCATCCCTGCGAAAGTTATTCATAACCTGCCCCAATTTAAGTTTGATGGCAAGGGTGAATTAACTCTTCGTGAACATTTATTTCAAGTTATTCATTTTTTCCTTTCTAATGGAATGCATTACAAGGATGTCATAGCTAGATTACTCACCCTCGCATTTGAAGGTCGTGTTAAGAGATGGTATCATACATTACCTGTTGCTTTTATCCATTCATTCGACCAACTTGCAAAGGAGCTTCATAAAGCATTTGATAGGTATGATTATTGATATGTTCTTAAAATAATTAATCAACTAAGAATGAAGCCTAATGAATCAATTTGGGATTTTCTGATTGACTCCTTCACCTTTTTATGAACTTTTGGTAGAAGACATGAATTGGGATTTCTTTAAACAAAATTTTAAGACTTTGGTTCATATATCTTTGCACGATGAATCTGAACCCCCTAAATTACTTTCCCAACTCTTGTAAATCATGAGACACCTAGAATTTCAAAGGAGGAACCTACTACTCCTTTTGTTCCTTGTCCTCCTCCTTTTCCAGTTCCGATGAGGGTGCCTCCTCATAATGATAATGAAGTTGGGAAAACTGCACATCATATTCCTAATCCATCTTCCTATTCCCCTTTTTCTTTTCATGATTTAGATCCATTGCAGGAAATCCTAGAATGGCTCATCAAGCCTACAGTGAAGACTAATTCTAAATCTTATTTGAATTCTTGTCCTCCTTTATCTTTCCCATGATCCATTGCCCCATCATTTGCTTGATCAACCCATTCCAAATCCAAGCAGTGAACAGGGGCAAGGTAGTCACATTTCACACGTAAAGGAGAAGGAAGGTCAATATTCTTTCTATATTTCTTCTCTTTGGAAAAATCCTCCATGCAAAGATGATACTTCCTCATTCTTGGCTAATTTTCAATCCACTAATCTCGGTAGTAAATCAAACGAAATTTGTTTTCTTAATCAATCTCAAATCTTGAAAAACAATAATCCTAACAATGATGACTATGTTGACATATACGATGATGAATGACCGAGTGTACCGGTTGATGTTTCGGTGTTTCAACTAGAATATGAATCAGATAAATAAGATGTTCTTATCAAAACTTCCTCTTCATCTCACTATCCCTTGTACCTTACTATTTGTAATGCATCAACATACGATAAATATAATCTATTCTCTTCAAGTTCTTCATCTGAAGAGTTAACTTTTCAATTGAAACAAGATGATGAGATTGTCCATGATGAAAATGAAAACAATCAAATCCTTGAGCATTCTTTCCATCCCTCATCATCTCATGTTTTGCATGAAGGCAACTTTTCAAGTTAGCTTGTTCATGAACATTCCTGTTTCATACACCTTCGGATTTTCAATTCGAAGAATTTTTCAGCTTGAGTAATCTTGTTGTTGAAGTTGTAAATCCAATCAAATTAGTGACAGAGATGGCTACCATCTGGTCAGTAGTGATCTTATTAAAATCAATGGTGGTAGCTATCCTTACACCATGCATGATGTGGTTCAATCTTAAAAATGTGATTTTACAATCCTTGAGAATTCCAATACTTGCTAGGAAGTCGAGGTACCTCAACTTTTGTCGATGGTGATGTCAGGTTCTCGCGACTCTGGTGAGGTCCCCGAACTAAATCAGATCTGGTTTCTCTCACAAAATCCTTTTCCTTGCATGGTTTTATTCAATGTAAATTCCTTCTTGAAATATGTTTGGTATTTTGGATGTAGTCTTTCGAACTTTCGAGATTCGGTTTCTGATCGAATTCAAGATTCTATTTCAAATGATTTATCTCCATGCAAGGCTTTGGTATCAAACTTGGGTTTGGAATGTGTATCTCTCATAGAGTCATGGAATTGTGAAGTTGATCACTTCAAAGATCATCTTTGGTTGAAGGAATCATGTCTATCAAATTCATTTCATAATAAACAACTCATGTCTTTTCTTGTGAATGTTATATCGCGAATAATATTCTTCATTGCACCTGAAATCCTCTTGAGTGTTAACGAATGCATGAGTTATTGTATGAATCAACTTCTTCTTCACTATATCTTGACTGGTGCTTGGCACATTGCCTCTTTAAGATGTTCAAAGGCCTTCGTTGCTTCTGGAGTCCATGAAAATGCATCTTTCTTCAATAATGTTGTTAGAGGCGCTGCTATTCTCCCATAATAATTAACAAACTTGTGATAATACCCTGTCAACCCGAGAAATCCTCACAGATGCTTTATGGATGTGGGGATTTTCGATTCCTTAATGGCTTTAATTTTGCTAGGGTCTACCTTAACACCTTCATGAGATACAATATGACCCATATACTCTACCTCTTGTACTCCAAAGAAACATTTGGAGTTTTTTGCATATAATTGTTTCTCCTCCAATAGTTTGAGCACCCTATCAACATGTTGAACATGATCCTTCCAAGACTTGTTGTATATTAGTATATCATCAAAAAATACTAACACAAATTTTCTAAGGGCTTGAAAATGGAATTCATCAAACCTTGAAATGTAGAAGGTGCATTGGTGAGGCCAAAAGGCATGACGAAAAATTCATAATGACCCTCATGAGTTCTAAATGTTGTTTTCAGAATGTCTTCAACTTTCCTTATGATTTGATGATATCCTGAATGAAGATCCAACTTGGTGAAGTAAATTGATCCATGCAATTCATCCAATAATTCATCAATGACAGGAATGGGAAATTTATCTTGAATAGTGAGCTTGTTGACCTCCCTATAATCTGGACACATGTGCCATGATCCATCCTTCTTGTGCACCAATACTACTAGAGCAGAGAAAGAAATTTGACTAGGTTGAATTATACTAGCCTCTAACATTTCTGCAGCCATATGTTCAATTTCACTCTTTTGGACATAGGGATATCTGTAAGGCCTAATGTTTGGAGGAACACTTCCTAGAATCAAATGAATAGCATGATCATGGTCACAAATAGGTGGGAGGCCTTTGGGAGTCTCAAATACCTTGGAATGATTATCCAATACTTTTTGGAGATCTGGAGAAATAGATGATTTCGTTGTGGGAACCTCTAGCGAACATAATTGTGCAATTATGCGTTGTTTTTATTTATTTAGAAGCTTTGTCATTCTGTTAGAGTTGATTATCTTTCCCAGTTTCCCTGCCATACCCCTTAATTTAACTTCCTTTCCTTCCGAAAAAAATTCAAGAAAAGTTCTTGAAAATTAAAAACTATCGTACCCAAAGATTGTAACCATTGGACTCCTAGTACAACATCAACACCACCCATTGGAATGGAAAGCATTGGGCTATTCAATACATATTATCCCATGGATAGCTTGATATTATGGAACTTTCCAGAGCAATTTATGGTTCCTCCACTTACAACCATCACTTGACACTCTGATTCTGGATATAGGAAGCAATTCAATCCGGGCTATCTTACAATGAATAAAATTACAGGTACTGCCCGAATCAATCAACACTATTACCTTTTTCTTCTTGATATGTCCTTTTATCTTGATAGTTTGAGGAGTGGTAATTCTGGCCAATGCATTGCAAGATATGGTCAAATTCGTCTCTTCTTTCTCTAGGGTTTGTTCCTGGTGTATATCCACTTCTTTTTACGTTTCTTGTTCCTTTTCTTCCTCCTCTGCATAATCTATGTAAAATAATTTCTTCTCAGCACACTTATGACCTTCAGTGTATTTGCTATCACAAATGTAACAAAGCCCTTTTGCTCTTTTTTCTTCCAATTTTTGTGGTGTCAACCTTGTAGGTTGTGGGAGGTTAGGGGAAACAACGCTTTCATCTTAATAGTTGTGAGTGGTATGCTTCCTTATTGCCATAATTTTGCTTTCCATTTTTCTTGCCAACCTGAATGCCTTCTCCAATGAATCAGGTTCCCAAAGGTGAACCTCATGTTGGATGTTATCCTTTAAATACCCTATGAACACATCAATCCTATGCTCCTCTAGAATATCTTTTACCCTTATATTCAATTTTTGAAAGTCCTTAATGTGCTTCACCATTGAACCCTTTTGTTTGAGATTTATCAATTGGCTAAAAAAGGTGTTGCTTTTTGTATCCTCATAATGTGTTATCATTTCTTCCATAAAAATTTCCCAAGTGGCAATTTGTTTACGAGAGAAAAGCCATCGATACCATACAAATTGATTTGGTTCCAAATATAAAGTTGCAATGCGTACCTTTTGTGTGTTTTACACTTTATGGAGATCGAAATATTGCTCCATCTATAGTATCCATTTTACGAGATCCTTGCCATCAAACCTCCTCATATCGATCTTTGGAACATGGTGGGTCTTCAATCCAACATTAGAGTCTATGAATTCATGATTAATATCTACCCTTTCGCCATTAGTAAGCATTTCTTGTAGCAACTTTGTATCTTCAAATCTTCCATGTTGCCTTTAAGTTTTTCTTTTATACTATCCATCTTAGCTTCCACGCTATTCATCTTAACTTCCATGCCATCCATCTTAGCTTCCACACCATCCATCTTAGCTTCCACTCCATTCATCTTAGCTTCCATGCCATCCATCTTAGCTTTCATGTCATTCATATTAGCTTCCATGCCTTTCTTTAAACCATCCATCTTAGCTTTTGTTACTTTTTGTGAGAGTGAAAATTGTTGCACTTGATCTCGTAATTTTGATATATCATGTTGCATTTCTTCCTCTTCTTCATGAGTCATGGTAGAGCTTTCAGGTTGCTTACTAGGTGTTTCCATTTTATTTCTTTGGGGCATCAATTAATGATAATTATGCCTCACTATTGTCTTTGAATTACTTCAAACTAATTTTTCAAACCAAACTTAAAAAAAAAACTACACACCTTTTTTTCGCTTTGTAGGAGCTCAATAACGAATCTATTGTATCTTTGTAATTTAGGATCTCCAAGGTCTAAAATTGTGTCCTGTGGTAGCCCTATCAGTCCTCTTTCTAACCCCACCAATATGATCAATATTGGATTCTTCATGAAAGATTTATGCCAAATCTCCTACAATGACATGATTATAGATTGGTTCCGTAGAGCACACTTGTACGACCTTCCACGTGTCACTGTTTCGACCTTCGGACTTGAAAACGATACACAGAAAACTACAGTTCATACTCTTTCTTTAAATTCTTATGAAATTTCAATATGATGCTCAGAGAAAAAGTTTTGACGATTTTCCCAAGGTCACCTGTTTGGGATGTAATTCGGGAGCCTGTAAAAGCCGTAACTTCCTTTTCTCATATCTCTGAATATATAGTGAGAAAATATCTGCAATTCGGACCTGAGGTTCATCGAGATTTCAGCTCAAATGGGTTTTAATTTCATCTTCTGAAACGTCGTAGAAAAAAAATTTATAATGAAAATTTTGCGATGGCTTGTTTGGAGCAGCGAAACCCTAGAATCCAAAGCTCTGATACCAAATGTTATGAAACTAGATCACAAAATAGAAGAAAAGATAGATCGACGACTTCAAAATCAACCTCTTCGAGGGGGAAACCTCCTTTACATTACACAAATGAACAATTCTTGGATGATACAAATGACAAAACTTCATTTCTATTTATAGGAATTTAAAGGGTCACAATATAATCAAAGCTGACATAACAATAATAATATAAGGGCACAACAATAATAATAGTGGGCTTCTATGGGGCACAATAATAACAATATGGGGACAATAAGGGCACAATAATAACAATAAGGGCTACAATGACAATAGTAATGGGGGAATCATTAGTATTATAGGGACCTAACAACATGCCTACTGAATATGATCAGATCCATTTTCCCTCACAAGATTATCATCCTAACCTTGTGCTTCTAATTGAAAATTCATCTTCTTGAAGTTTGTGGGGTTTTCAATAGGATTGTTTTGAATTTCATGATCTAATCTATGATTTCCTGGAAGCATCCTACTTAGCAAGCCCATTTGCTAATAACAACTTTTGGTCTTTTCTCATGCTTGCTAAGAAGGATGGCACAGATGAAGGTGCATTCACAAGAAGCTTTCAAGGTTTGTTTATTTATAATTTTCATCGAGAAGATAAGATCACAAGTTGGGTAGAAGTAGTGACTATGACACATTTTTTGTTAACAGGCAAGACCTTCAATTTTTTGTGCAAGTTATTCAAGCTCTTATCTTTTCCTTTGCACATTGTTTTATATTTGTTTTAATTGCTCATATATTTGTGGATGCAAGTTGGGAGCAGCTATAGTGGTTACATTTGAAATTTCATTATACGTAACCTTGACCTTCTAGCTAGTTAGTTTAGGAGTAGGTCTAGTTGCATATTAGTTTACCTGCACATTCATCCTGCACTCATTTTTTGTAGTCTGTTTTGTGTTTTCTGACGTTTGTCTCGCACTCTATTTTCGGTCTAGCCTCCTTTTGATTTGCCCTTTTGGTTTTGTTTTCTTGTTATGTCTTGTCTTTTCTTTCATGTTTTGTTAAATAAGACTTCACATGAAAGATGTTCCTTTTGGCTCAAAAGACAATGTGGCAAATAGAAAAGGGCTTTGTGACACTATAACATTTGGCTAACTCTCAAACCTTCTTCTTTGTCTTTGGTCAATGATGTTCTGAAGAAAAATACAATCCTTGCATGTGGAAAGCTCTGCGTCGAACATGATATCCATGTTTATTCCACAAACCTCATGCCTACACTCGGTACTTTATGTTTTAGCATTCTACATGTTGATTTGATCAAGTAGGGAAGGAATATGGGAAAATCTAAACAAGAAAATCAATATCATAGGTCTTACACATACTTCTTTGAAGGGACGACCTCTTTTTCTCTCAATAAGTTAGGATTCCTCTTTCGCCCATGAAATAAATAAGTGCCAATGCACATTTATATATAAAATAAATAAATAAAGGGTGAAACAAGAGAAAGGCTTCTACACAGAGAGGTGAAGGAAGCAACTCCGTCGGGGTACTATCCAGGATCGCCAGCAACAGAGCGATGCTTGTGTTACTAAAGTGACTCTGTTCGGGTACTATCTAGGGCTGCTGGTAGTGGAGCAACACTAGAGATGAAAACATATACTCTGAATATCTAAAACTTGTGTGCTACATTACCCTTGACTTATCTTGAAACATTATAATATTGTTGGTGATATGTTTGTGTTTAATTGAGAAGGAGTGAAGGGGAATATTTTTATGCACAGGGTAAGTGGGAAGCCAAGGTAATATGAACAATGAATCAATACTTCCTTAAGAATTAGACCTTGCACAAAGAGTTTACCAAGGTAGAGAAGTTTGGAGTTCTACCAATGTGTTACCAAGTGTTGTCACTGCGACAAACACCTTCCAAAATTTTGCCTACACTTGAATTTTGAAGCCTACTCAGGATTTTCTGATCGATAAATTCATAGTCACTTATTGGTTGACTAATGCCTTGTTAAGTATTTGATCTCCCTCTTGGATTATAAGTGTCGAAGTGACATGCTCACACATGCTCAGTCTACAACAAGTTCATGAACGCATTCTTTTACACAATCTTGTACAAGAATAACATAGTCCATCAAGACTCTGCATGTGCAATGATCTACCCATGCCGATAGTGAGTGTGCGCTTTCATTGGAAATCTCTCACTTTTGGTTGTGATTGTACTTTTATTTCGGTGAGTTTTCCAAACTATTGCTTTTGCATGCCTTCACTTTCCCCGAGTGTCGCTTCCATTTTTTCGACTGCCCCCTTGGCTTGATTTCATCTTAATTAGTGTCGTTTTCATGTTATCTTGCCTCTGGCATATGTTATTTTCATTGTCATTCGCATATTGCAAGTGTCGTTCGCACTTTTCACTTTATACATAAAATGTCATCTTTTGGCTTGGGAACTGTTGCTTATTATGTAAAGTGCAGTTTTGGGTTGTTTCGAAGGGTAAATTTGGTGTTGATGAGTCTTATTAGTCATGTATACATGTTTTACAGTAATTCCCAAAGTTTCATGCATTGTCGCACAAGTGTCGTCACTTTTGTCGCAAAGTGTATCTTTTGTGTTGCACTTTGAGAGGTATGGTGTATTGTTGTCGCATTGAAAACATCATGTTGCTCTTGTTATTTTAGTGGTCAATGTTGTGTCATCGATTGTTCCAAGTGTGTGATCATGATATAGTTTTATCTCTACTCACTTGAGCCTCACTGATCCCACACTTATCTTTATCTGAAAATTTTTGTTCCCGGGAAACTTGACTTCACTCAGCCTCCCTGAATTGCACATTGCATAGTTTCAACCCTCAAGCCCTGACCTTGCCTCTTGGAACTGCGCACTGCGTAGTCTCAGTGCTCAGTCCCAGTCCTTGAGCTCTAAAAATGCACAATCCTTGCCTCTAGCCAGCCTTCTCTACACACTGCGCAGTCTCAAGCATAAAGCCTTCAAATTGTGCCCTAGAGTCTCTCAACTACACAATCCCTTTGCCCAGCCCTCCATAAATATAAATTGCATAATCTCAAGGCTCAAAACTCCAGCCTGAGTCCATAAGTCCCTTAATTGTGTAATCATTTTACCCTAGACATCCTGAACTGTGCATTGCACAGTCTCAAGCCTCAGTCCTAGACCTTGGCCTCTGAAACTGCGGAATCCCTGAGTCAGTCACTCAAATAGCCACTAGTTCCATCCCCAACAAGTGATTTCACGAAGCATATTAGGCTAGGGGTTTATCGAATTGATGTCATCTTGTCATGGGTGGATTGTAGTCGTAGGTATTCTTTTATGTCGTGACAGGATGATGATGAAGGAGATGGGAAAATAGACCATGGTAGAATACACCTAAGGAGCTGAGAAGATAAGATGATCATCCGGAAAGAATATGAAGGAACACTCGATTTCAATAGAAGACCAAAGATAAGGACCACATGAAGACTCCATCTAATTCACAATCATTTGGAGGGTAGATATGAAGAACAAAGCATATCTCTCATGAAGACAAAGTATTGGATAGATATTTTATTGAAGACAAAGTAGTAAGAAGGACAACTTGAAACTACCACATCATCATGTAGTCCATGTCATCAGTGTCATGTCATGTCTTGTCACAAGTCATTATTTGCCACGTCATTTTTGGATTATGTAATTTCAATATCGGAGAAATGTAATGCAAAGTGGAAGTCCAAGAGTCATCCGTTTAATACGAAAAGTCATGTAGGAAGTTGAAAGGTCATTGATAAGTCAAGCAATCATGAGGGTAGTCCAAGAGTCACAAGGGATGTGAATGGACACCCCATTTGTTATATATACATCCTCATCATTTGTGTGAGGGACTTTTCACCTTGGCTTCTCCTACCAAGCATTAGAGAGGAAGATAGTTGTTTTGGAGGAGAAAGTGACTACTCTAATGCTCTACTATTGGGGCTAGTGGAGTTCACTGCCTTGATGTATCTTGGAACTTTTACTTAATTCAAAAGCACTAAGCCAACACGCTTTCATGCATATGTTGTGAATATTGTAACATTATTCTTTGAATGTTTATGATGTATGTTGTTTTCATCTGTACTAAGGAAATTGAACTATTTCAATGGCTTTAGTAGTTACCTTGTTGAGGGTGCCTCATATTTTCTTTAACAATCGTTGGTTCCTTATGATCTATTTCACTGGTTTATCAACGATTCATCCATATGTATATGATCGTGTGCTTTTTCTAGATTAGTACTATTACTTGTCTTTAAAGGGCCCACTTTTCTCTCCCCTTCGATAGGACCTTGATATTATCCACAACTGAACATTTCACAAGGCATACTCACTTTCTAATCCAAGATTATCCGTGCATTACTCTTTTGCGCTGAACTTTCTAACCAAGGCAAATCTATAAGAATACATGGAAATCGGGCCAATACCCCAGATGGGGCTCCTATTCGAAATGGTGTGAGGTCTAATTGGGACTTCACATCGAGGAGACCCCTTTGGTTGATGGATTTCTAGCACCTGTCAATAGACAACCATAACCCTAAGGATTTCCTTTTCTCTAAATTGTATGGTGATGATTGTTCAAGTCTCATAGGTGAATCTTTGTTCCCACAAGAAGATTAAAAATTGCATAAGTTTCAAATCGAGTCTGATGTGATCGTTGAAGACTTTATTTCAGGTATGGGTCCTTTTTATAAAGATGATGACATGCTTATCATTGAGGATTTTTGTTGTAGTTTCGAAAATCTATCTGATCAACCTCAAATCTGTTATGAATCTCATGCTTTAAATGATGATTCTAGTTTAAATAAGCAACTGACAGTGTTTTCTCATATTGATTTAGAATCTTGTCATAATTCAAATTTAATTCATGTGAGTAGGACACTTCATCCTACGTTGATGGTTATGTCAGGTTCTCACCAGGATGATATTTGTGATTTTGGTCAGTTTAAGGTTTTCTCGCAAAATCTTGTCATAAATGTCATCTTGTGGGATGTCGACTCTTTCTTGAGGGATTCACACTTTGTTTACATAAAAAGTTTAAAAGCTTGAGGAAGGAAGTTTCATGTGACTGTTGAACTTCCACCTCTACATACCACCTAAAGAAAATATTTAATCTGTGATGCAGAAAGAGAGAGTGGTCTTAATGATTATCAAATCCTTTGATCTGACATCCCATTTGCATCATCCATCAAAGAATTCAACTCGCATAACAACACAAATTGTGGTCATCCTATTAATATCGCTTATGATATGGATTTATCTTTGATCAATTCCTCCAGTCAAAGTTTTTCGAAAGCTTGTTTCCGTGATCATATTGCAGATTCCCTCAAAAAATCTTACCAGTCAGGTCCTATGTTTCATGGCTTGTACCTGCATATGTTTAACTGAGTCTTCTATGGTCATGAACTCGGTAACTGTTGTTGTTGTGGAATGTTGCCTCCGATAAAGTAGTCAAGTGTATTACACCATTGCGATTGCACCTTTTGTTTTCATTTATTCGTGTGAATGTTTTGGTTGTTTATCCTTTTCAATGCACTGTACATTAATCTAGTCTTACATGATCACATATTTCGACCCAAAGGTTGGGAGCAGCTTCTATGATTGCATTGGAAGTTCCATTTCACACAACCTGACCCTGTAATGTTGAGTGGCGCAAGAACGTTGAGGTGTTCGGGGAAAACTGGATATATATGCTCAACATGGTGGTTACCCATGATAAGATCTTTAATTGGGAAGTATATTTTCATTTGAGTTGTAACATCACGTGGGGCAAGCAAAAGCATATTTGAGGGAAAATCGGGCACCAGAATTCTACATGTCTGCATTTTGATTAGAAGGAATTTGTGCATGATATGCTTTCTCAGGAATGTACTCGAACTGGACCCCTCAGAATAAGTTTCCATTTTACTTCCACTGCAGAGTGTTTTCAGAATCAAGCTTCAGAGGCGCATATGACAAGTTGGTTGAGCACTTCTTTGTAGTCATATTCCATACAATATATGAGATTGATCCCCCTTGCATGACTGATCACGTGAAGGAGTCACAATAGGATATCAAGGGTTGGTTTGCAGTGCTTGAGGGTACATACATCAAAAGCTTTGGTTGTTAGATATCCCCTCACCTCATGCCGTGATACATGACCAATAAAGTGGTCATGCAAGAAGTAACATATCAGTTGGACAAAGGGTTGTCAGGAGTCCTTCATAGAAGGAAGAAATCCCATTAGCCCACCTTCTCTTTGAGGACAAGGTTATATGAACTAAAGAGCCATAAGGCGGTAGCTGCAGAAATACAAGAGCTAGATCGCTTGCACTTTACAACTAAGAATTTTCATGGATATGATCCCAAGAGAGTGTGCAGGAAACATTGTGAAAGGATTGGTTTCAATTCGGGATATTTCAAAATATCTACTGTAAAAGATGGGAAAGTTAAGAATTGGTACAATGCAGTTAAAAAGTGCATCTAGGGATGGAGACTGGTTC
The DNA here is from genome assembly GCA_031772625.1 of Pinus tabuliformis. Taxonomy (NCBI): domain Eukaryota; kingdom Viridiplantae; phylum Streptophyta; class Pinopsida; order Pinales; family Pinaceae; genus Pinus; species Pinus tabuliformis. The sequence continues at coordinate 593,760,100 of CM062812.1, read as the reverse complement.
ACCCCAAGATCCACCAGCTAAATACATGCAGGTACAAGAGGCAGAACAAATAACCCCTCAAGCAAAGAGTGTAGCTCCTAGGAAAAGTATCAAGTATGATTCAACAAGAGAAAGCAATAGGAAATGGAAAGATGATCCTTTGAACACCAAATCTATTCAAGTGAAATAGGAAAGGAGATAATTAAAAGAGGAGGAAAAGAGGAAGTAGGATGAGTTGCTTAGGAAGCAGCATGAAGAAGAAGAGGAAAGAAGGAGATAAGGAGAGGAACAACAAAGGCAGTCCTAGGAGGAAGAAGCAACACAGAGACTGGAGGAAGAACAATTGACTTAGGAGATAGAGGAAGAGTTGGAGGAAGAGGATACCATCCATGATGAACTAGGTTCTCCAGAAGAACCTCCTCTCACGGGTGGTCATCTCCCATTCAGTGAAATCGGAATAACACCTCCACCTGAAGATAAAGTCATGGATATGTGCATTGTCATGTTTGATCAGCTTAAGAAGAGGATCATGCAGCAGAAGCGTAGATACTTCCCAAATGATCCTCAGAACCTAGTCTAAGTATCTATAGAGAAGGTGATAACTTCCAATACCAGAAGGAATCTTAGGGCAATCATGGTGGCAAATCTTGCTTTTTTTGCAACAGTGCATAACAATTTTGAATATCTATTAAATGAGAATGCATGATTAAGGAGAAATCTAGTCGCAGTGAAGCAACAGGCGGAACACCTTGTTGTAGAGAATTAATAGTTATCTTCGCAGAGCTTCAACATAGTAGAGTGGCAGTCATCCATGAAGGAGGAACTAGGGCCATTGTAGGACACCATGGCACGATTGTATGATGAGAAGATACTTCTACAACAAGTGGTGGCTCCCCTTGTTGGCATTAAAAGGAAAGAGAAAGAAGTCTTGAAGCTCTTGAAAGTGGAAAGCATAACAGTTGATCAACTTCAAGAATGGGCTGCCAAGTATCTGAATGCTCTCTCATAGTTGGTTAAGAAAGACAGGATTGTCATTGAAATGGATTAAGTACAGCTGAGACTCCACCATCAGAACTACAACCATCTTGGAGAACAAGTGACTAACACCATTGCCACTTATGGTTGTTTGCACAATGGGTTTGAGTCTCTAGCACAAAAACATGGGATGCCTTTAGTAGGATCACTTGAAGAAATTAGAGGTAGGGAAATCATCTTCCAAGAGATCAGGCAATATATAGAACATATCAAGCAAGCATTAGAATAAGAAGGCTTGGAGATCACCAAAGACATTATTCTACAATATGCCATCGCACTAGTCAAAGCTCACATGAAACTCTCATGGCTATGGAATAATGTACAATCAAGCTCCAAGACCATACTAACAGAGGCACTAGAGGTGAAAATGTGATATGCAACGGACTTGCTGTTTTGGGTCAGAGTCATCTCCATGGAGTTCAAAGCATAGCACACATACATCACCAATGAGCTCCATGAGGAAGCAATTGATTTGCCAATTTGAGAAGACTTTGTCCTGTTGACCACTAGAGTGGCACCTGATGATTATATGAAGACTCCATGCCCAAGGATGATCCAGAGGACACTTGTACCATCAGATATCATCAGTGAACAGAGTTTTTTAACTCTACTTCTATCTTCTCATCATCTTTCTTATACCCAGATTCCACACCCTGCAGGGAATTGTAATAAGTGATATTAATAATGATGAGTTTTTGAATCTGTATCAGGACTAGGATGTTGGGACTCGATCAACAAACGAGTACACCTTGGAGTGTTTTCTTTTATCCGATTAATTATCCCTTCTTTTTTAGAGGCGGATAATTTTCTAGGTTTTTTCACTCATTTTTTACCCCAAAGCCGGGGTGACAGTTTGAAGGTTGAGCCCCTAACACATCTTAGTGTTTAGAGTTGATGTATACCACCATACTAGATCACACAAAAAATTTCGTAGAATTTGGCTAAGTCTAAGTAGGATTTTTTAATAATTAAAAATTTCTAGCAAAACGGAATTTTTTAATTATTTTCTATGTAATGGTATAAATAAGTGGCCTTAGGAAATGTCTGGGGCATGTGACTACTCGAAATTCATCCTCAGAGGCCTAGCATTATTTTAGGGCCCACTTTGGTGGTAAAAAATTGACTTATGGTCCCTCAAAAGCCGATTTTTCAAATGACAATAGGAAAAATGAGGAAAAAAATTCAAAAGAATTAATAATTGGAAAAATTTATAAATTTTTCCAAAGTCAAAATAAGTCAAATTTTGACATGGAAATTATGTGGAGAGTCAAGGGTGATGTAGCAGCAATGTGGGGCCCACCACATGAAGCCACAAAGAAAGTCAAAGTTCCAAGTCAAATAAAGTCAAAGAGGGCCCACGTTGAGTTTATGAGCCACATCGAATTGTTAAAAGTGGTGATTTATTTCAAAAGGACGAGAAACTCAAAATATTAAAGGTGGACACATTAAACTAGTTCCAAAATTAAGGGGGGACAATAAAAGTGACATGGCAGATCTTGTCCCCACTTAAAATCACACATTGGCAATTTGTTAGTGGAGTACGCATCAGCCAATTTCAACGAATGCACAGGCAGTTAAAGAAGCATACGTAGAGCTAGAGACTCATGGATTAGTGGGGGACAACACCACCATGTGTTAAGAGTTTGTCCCCATTCATTGGCACACATTGTAACACATGTAGTTGACAGCCAACAAGGGGGACTATGCTGCCAGTTTAAACAGTGAATGCAGCCTTCAATTCAGCCTGCTAGAGAGCACGTAAAGAAGACTTTAGTGCACACGTAGCTCAAGAAAAGACAAGTATATGTGGCAAAAAATTAAAGACGGGTTTGGAGGAAGTTGTCTCCTCTCATCTCTACTTTTTTACACGCATGTAAGCAACACATGTTTGAAAGCTTCCACACAGTCACCATAACAGCTACACGCAGATCTTCTACAACAGCTTACACAGCAGTTGGTTGGCTTGACTGTTTGAGGTGTCAACAGTAGTTTAGAGGCAGCCAAACACACAACAGATTTGAAGATATTTGATGGACAGTCAAGGAGTCAAGGTTGCCACCTACAACCAGTCATCTTGCCACTTGTGATTTGATTTTCTACATTAGGATTGTCAATCCATCTCCACTTGTCATTGGAGTTTTCCTTGGGATCAGCCATTTTCTTATTTATAGGAGTCTTGAGCTCTCATTTGAGGATATATAGAACGAGTTGTTGGGCTTGCGGAGACTCTGCTGGATTTTGTATTCATCTTTCATATAAATAAATAAAAGTCTTTGGGGTTACTAGCTTCTCTTGTGGTGCATTCTTTGGTTGAAGAGGTATACCTGCGTCATTTGATGTTATTATTCATTTGATCTTTCATTCCTATCTAGTTGCTTTTTTTGTGCATTTGCCTGAGGGCGTTATTGTCTAGGGAGGAGAGATTTGCAGCTATATCAAATCTCCTTTGGGCATGGTATATTTTGTGCTCTTGTTGTAGCTTGTTATTTTCAGTTGAATGACAAGCTCAACTTGGTCTCTATATGCCAAGTCTCTTTTGCACTAACAATTGGTTTGCATGCATTTTTGTGTTCAAAGGTTATGTTGCCAACTCTATTGGAGTGTGAGGACTTCTTCGGTTGGAATAGTCACCTCCAAGGATATCAAAGATCCCACAAGTTGTTCAAGCCAACAATCTCATAAGACATCAAGAGATTTATTTAAGAGGGGGTTTCATGAGCCCTTTGCTTCTTTTCTATCTTGAAAAAATATCATATATTTTATTCTTTCATTTGTGTGCATATTGGTTTTATCTAGCATTTGAGGCCCTATTTCTTTTGCATGCTAACTCTTTTGCTTGCTTTCCTACAGGTGTTCTTGGAGGCAATTCAAGTTTGAAGAAAGAGAGTTGAAGCATAAGCTAAGTAACCCTTTTCCATTTGGAAACCCAAGTCCAAGGTTATTTGGGCTTTCATTTGAAAGCATTTCACTTCATTCTAAGCAAAAAAAAACAATTTCATTTCTTAAAGAGCAATACTTTGAAGGCACTGGTTGTTTATGTATTTCATGCTTATCTTATGTGTTTATGGTTATTGCTCATATCAGGTTTGCTTATAAATCTTAAAGAAATAATCTATTTAACTCTAACAATTCTCCTAGAAACTCACATCTTTTTTAACTTAACTTTTCATTAGGGACCACCCCCCTTAGCTAACCTAGGAGATAGCTCAAACAGAGAGAGTCAGGATTAGTGTGACAACCCCTTCTTTGAGTTCCCTGCCACCAACCACACCTTGTGGGGTTAAAGGCTTTTCTCACTGACTTGTAGGTAGGTGTAGGTGGCAGGGTCAACATCTTTGGCGCCGCTGCCAGGGACAAGCTTTCTTGTACCTGGGAAATCGACTAACCTTTTGGTTTTAGCATTTTTGAACTTTAGATTTAGATTCTTGCTCAAGTGGCGACTCCACTCAATCCAAATTTTGCAAGAGTCTCTACTAGGAGAAATTCAAGTGGTCTAGTTAGCCCCTCTCCTGATCCTGAAAGGGTTTTTAGAGAGAGGTTGAATAGACTTTCTCATAGTAGAGCTCTTGCTAGTCTTGGGCAAGAGGCTATTTCTGATATTCATTTGCTTTTTCAAGAACAAGTAGAGCCTAGCATCATGAATGATCTTTTTGCTCCTTGTGACTTCACTAACATAAATGGCTATCCTCACAATATCCCTGACAAGGCTATTGAAAAGTTGCCTTCCTTTCAAGGTAACAATGCCATTAGTGCTACATCACATGTGAAAAATTTTAATGTTTGTATCTTTAAATGGTGCAACACTGCTAATTATGAGGATGTGAAGATGAGGCTTTTTGTTTTATCTTTAGAAGAGGATGCTCTTGATTGGCTCACTAAGCAACCTGCTAACTCATGTAACTCTTTACAAGCCATTCTAACTGCTTTTTTAAAGAAGTTTGGAGAGAAGAAGGAAAATATGCATTTGATCAATGCCATTAGCAACACGAAGAAAAATGAGAATGAGACCATGGAGGAGTTTAACAAGAGATTCAATGAATTAGTAAAAATCATGCTTGCTACTGTTAAACCTCCTGATGAATTTCTTTTATGCTCATATCTAGATGCTTTTGGGGTTGACATTGCCTATGAGTTGAGGAGGAAGGAGCCTACGAAGTGTAGCTCAATCTGAAGCCTTGAAGATAGAAAGGGCTAGAAAGCAATCAGGAAAATCTGAAATTCTTGGTTTCAATAGAGGGCCATCGAAACTGAATGATTCCAAAGGCAAGGCCAAAGAAGAGACTACACATGATCCTATTAAGGAGTTAACCCAACTCATCAAGAGTATGGAGGCAAATCACACCAGTCAAATGAATGCTATCCAAAATCGATTAGTGGCCATGGAAAGAAATCAAGGTGGGAGATTCCCAAATAGAGGAAATGATAGATGGCAAAAGAGAGGACCTCCCAATGACCATAGGCCACCTAATCCACTCGAGTCTACAAACTTAGTTGATGATTCCATGCCTTATTGTAGACCTTGCGATGACATACATGATGAACTCACTTGTCCTTATGCAAGAAGGATCCTAGAAGGAGATATGATGGGAACAAGTGAACAAATCAATGTAGTTGGAAAAGAGCATCATTTGTCCTTGGAAAATTGGATGGGAGTTATGGAGAGTAGTCAAAAGGTAAATAAAAAGTCTCCATCCTCATATAGTATAAATAATTTTGAAGATTTGGATAGGATGACTGAATTATATGGAGAGAAGGCTTCATCAACTCAAATTTTAGAGATAGCCAAGAATAAGGAAAGGGGAAAGAATAAAGAAAGAAATCATAGTAAAACTTTCACTCCACCCACATCGAAGTTGAATATTGAATCGGGAGGATGGATTAATAATGCTAAGATTTTAGTTCCTGTCACTGAAATCATGAAGATTCCCTCCCAAAGATATAAATTGTTGAAAGCCATTGATGCTCCCAATGGAAAAGAAATGTCTAATTTTTCTAAGGATAGATATGAGGATACCCCTATCACTCTGCAAAGTAGTGATATGTGTAGAGATAATAGAGACCAACAACCTTTTTTCATAATTATGTTGGTCAATGGAATGCTTTTACACAATTGTATGTTTGACTCTGGGGCATCATCTTGTGTCATGACTAAGAAAGTCATGAATCAGTTAAATTTGAGGATTTCTAGACCCTACCACAACATTTGTGCAATGGATTCAAAGATCATTAAAGTGTGTGGTTTGATAAAAGATCTTCAAGTCCACTTAGTTGTACATCCTGACGTTATGATCACCATGGATATTGTGGTGATTGATGTGCCTAATGCTTGGCAGATGTTATTGTCTAGAAAGTGGGGAGCTGATATTGGGGGTAGTTTGCAAATGGATTTAAGTTATGCTACCATCCCTAATAGTGAGGGAATCATGGTTAGATTGGATAGGGAATTGGAGAGAAAGTTTCATATAGAAAATCCCAAGGAGCCTCATAATGAAATTGTGTATGAATCTGATAACTTGGGAAACTATGTTATCCTGGCTAATTATTTTCCTCCTTTGGAGGAGGAGGTTGATTGTAAAAAAGATGGAGTTTGGCACATGAATTTTGATGGTGCCCATTCTAGGTATGGTAAGGGTGTTGGAATTGTCCTTACCTCCCCTCTTGGTCACATATTCAAGTTTGCCTATAGATTGGAATTCGATGCAACCAACAATGTAGCAGAGTATGAGGCTCTATTGTTGGGTCTTGAGTTGGCAAAAGACTTGAGGATAAAGTTGCTTAGTATCAAGGGGGATTCTAATCTAGTCATTCTTCAAACTAAGAATCAATTTGCATGCAAGAATGATAGATTAAAGAAGTATCGAAATGTTGTTTGGGATAATATGGAATATTTTGATGCATTAGACCTTCAAGCAATTCCTAGGGAAGGAAATAAACAAGCTGATGAGCTGGTTGTTGCTGCATCTACATTTCAGCTTGGAGAGAACTTGGTGGACGATAAAATTAAGATGGAAATTATCTTTAGGCCATCAGTTTTTGATAATCTAAAGCATTGGCAAATCTTTAATGATGAAAGCCAAGTGGTTTGTTTTTTAAATAACATGGAGGAATTTTCTGAATTTAAGGCTGGCTACAAAGAGAAAGGATGTGATTATGAGGAGTGTAATGTGGTAACAAATCCCACTCCTAGTGAACATGTAGCCTTGGAGCAAGGGTTTGACAAACATGATGCATCAAAGAGAAAAGATGATAAGAAAATTGACCCAGGGGAATTCATTGAAGTGAATATTGGTACCCCTCATGACCCAAAGGTTATTAAAATAGGCAAGGGTACCAATGAGCAAGAAAGGAAGAATTTGATAAATTTACTTCATGAATATAGAGATGTTTTGGCTTTTTCATATGATGAGTTGAAAGGTTATAGGGAAGATGTTATGGAACATACTATCCCTCTTAAGGATGAAAATGCCAAACCCTTTAGGCAGAAACTTAGGCAAATCAATCCTAGGTTAGCCCCCTTAGTACAAAAGGAATTGCAAAAGATGCTTCAGGCTAGTATTATTGCTCACACTAGGCATTCCACATGGTGTTCAAACTTGGTTATTGTGAGGAAGAAGAATGGATCAATCAGGCTATGTGTAGACTTTCGAAATCTTAATTTAGCCTGTAAAAAAGATAATTACCCTTTACCTAATATGGAAACATTATTGCAAAGGGTAACAGGATCTGGAATGATGTCTTTGTTAGATGGATTTTCAGGATACAACCAAGTCTTGGTGAAGAAGGAGGATAGACATAAGACAACATTCACCACACCATGGGGTACTTTTGAATATTTGAGGATGCCTTTTGGATTAAAGAATGTTGGAGCAACTTTTCAAAGGGCTATGGACTATGCCTTTAAGGGTCTAATTGGGAAATTTATTGAGATCTATCAAGATGATTTAACTATTTTTTCTAAAAATGAAATTTCCCATATAAGCCACCTAAGGAAAATTTTTGATAGGTGTAGAGAGTACTGAATATCCTTAAATCCTGCTAAATCTATTTTTGGAGTGACTGAAGGGAAGTTGCTTGGTCACATCATTTCAAAGGATGGGATCAAGATTGACCCTGAAAGAGTTGAGGCTATTCAAAAGATTCCTTTGCCTCATAATATTAAAACCCTTCAATCCTTCTTAGGAAAGATTAATTTTCTTAGAAGGTTCATTTCAAATTATGTTGAGATTGTCAAACCCATCCAAACCCTCTTAAAGAAAGATGTTAAGTTTGTTTGGGGAAATGAGGGTAGAAAAGGCTTTCGAGAAATAAAGGATTCTATTATCAAAGCACCTGTTCTAATAAGCCCTAATTATTCGAAGGAGTTTTTAATTTTCTCTTTTGCATCCGAAGACACTATTGTTGGGGTGTTGCTTCAAAAGAATAATGAAGGGCATGAGCAGCCTATTGCTTTTATGAGTAGGTCCCTTCAAGGGTCTGAGTTGAAGTATAGCACCATGGAGAAGCAAGCTTATGCTTTAGTCAAGTCTCTTAAACAGTTCAGAGTTTATGTGGGGTATTCTAGGATAATTGCATTTGTTCCCCACTCTGCTGTAAAGGATATTTTAGTCCAAGTTGATTGCTTAGGAACTCGAGCTAGGTGGGTCTCAAAGATTCAGGAGTACGATTTGGATATTAGACCTATCAAGCTTGTGAAAGGCTAGGGATGGGCCAAAATCTTGACTGAAGGAAATGAGAAAGCGATAGGAATGATTTGGAATTAACTTCATCAGAACTTCAAAGATTGGGTCAACTTGAATGGTATAAAGACATTATTTATTATTTGCAAAATTTGTCATGTCCTAACCATTTAGTTGGCCATAAGAGAAGAGCATTAAGGCTTAGAGCAACTAAATATTGCATTATGAAGGATGGTCTGGGTTGGAGAAATCCGAAGGGGGTAATACTTAGGTGTGATGATGAAGTTGAAGCCAAAAAGCTTCAGTCTGAGTTTCATTCACGATTTTGTGGAGGGCATTATGTTGCTAAGACTACTACCCACAAAATCTTGAGAGTTGGTTATTTTTGGCCTTCTGTTTTTGTTGATGTGCACAAGTATGTTAGAGGTTGCCAAGCTTGTCAACTATTCGCTGGGAAGTATAAGTTAACCTCTTTTCCTCTTCAGCCTGTGGTCATGGAGGCTCCCTTTCAACATTGGGGGCTAGATTTTATAGGGAAATTTAATGAAAATTCGAGTAATGGCTACTCATGGATTATAACTGCCACTGATTATTTTACTAAATGGGTAGAGGCCATCCCTACAAAACACGCCACCGACAAAGTAGTGATAGATTTTCTTGAAGATAAGATTATCACTTGTTTTGGTGTCCTTGCCAAGATTACCACCGACAATGCCAAGGCTTTTAGCTCTGCTGAATTCTCATCATTTTGCTTTAAGTATGGCATTGTTTTATCCCATTCATCAAACTACTATCCTCAGGGTAATAGCTTAGCAGAGTCTAGTAATAATAATTTTATAACCATAATCAAGAAGATAGTAGGGGATAACAAACAGGCATGGGATAGTAAAATTAAATATGCTTTATGGGCTGATAGGATTACAAAGAAGAGGTCTACTGGGAACAGTCCCTTTGAGTTAGTTTATGGCTTGGATGTTACCCTTCCTGTGCATTTGAGGTTATCAGCTTACCAATTGCTACAAAGTTTTACATCTGATAAAGATGTTGTGCAATGCGAGATTGACCAAATTGTAGAATTGGATGAAACCAGAAGAAGAGCATTTGAGCATTGTTTTAAAAATCAATCTAAAGTAAAAAGAAATTTTGACAAATCATCTAGGAATAAAATGTTTTCCAACAATGATATGGTTTTGCTGGGATCGCAGGAATGAAAAGCCAGGAAATCATGGTAAGTTTGATAGTTTGTGGCTTGGACCATACATTATCAGGGAAGCAACTGGACAAAATTCCTAACATTTGAGCACTTTGGTTGGAGAACCACTCAAGTTACCTGTGAATGGCCAATTGCTCAAATTGTTTTTGAAGATTCTTCAACGAAAATCACATAGAGAAACATTAGTCGACGCGTTTCGAACCAACCAATGTGGTTCATCGTCAGGACAAGTTAAATATTGTTCTACAAAGAAAATATCTGATGCCATGGGGCATCTTTTTGTATCATATTTCTAACCCTATCTCATGTCATTTTTGTTTAATTAGTTTTATTTCATGATAAATTGTCATTTATGCTCCTAGAATAAATTTACATTTCTTCGTTCTGTATTTTATTTCATTTGATGATATTTTGAATGGACACTGTTGATATATCTCTTTTGTAGGTTGATGCAGATTCCAGGTTCTTGCACACTATCACTTTGTATCTAGCATGCATCACCATATGGAGCCAAATGTTGACCATTGGAGTGGCACCTAATGATTATATGAAGACTCCATGCCCAAGGATGATCAAGAGGACACTTGTACCATCAAATATCATCAGTCAATAGAGTTTTTAAACTCTACTTCTATCTTCTCATCATCTTTCTTATACCCAGATTCCACACCCTGCGGGGAATTGTAATAAGTGATACTATTAATGATGAGTTTTTGAATCTGTAACAGGCCTAGGATGTTGGGACTCAATCAGCAAATGAGTACACCTTGGAGTGTTTTTTTTATCCAGTTAATTATCCCTTTTTTTTCAGAGGCGGATAATTTTCTAGGTTTTTTCACTCATTTTTTACCCCAATTTGGCTAAGTCTAAGTAGGATTTTTTAATAATTAAAAATTTCCCGCAAAATGAGATTTTTTTAATTATTTTCTATGTAATGGTATAAATAAGTGGCCTTAGGAAATGTCTGGGGCGTGGGACTGCTTGAAATTCATCCTCAGAGGCCCAACATTATTTTAGGGCCCACTTTGGCAGTCAAAAAATGACTTATGGTCCCTCAAAAGCCGATTTTTCAAATGACAATAGCAAAAATGAGGAAAAAATTCAAAAGAATGAATAATTGGAAAAAATTATAAATTTTTCCAAAGTCAAAATAAGTCAAACTTTGACATGGAAATAATGTGGAGAGTCAAGGGTGATGTAGTAGCAATGTGGGGCCCACCACCTAAAGCCACAAAGAAAGTCAAAGTTCCAAGTCAAATAAAGTCAAAGAGGGCCCACGTTGAGTTTATGAGCCACATCGAATTGTTAATAGTGGTGATTTATTTCAAAAGGACGAGAAACTCAAAATATTAAAGTTGGACACATTAAACTGGTTCCAAAATTAAGGGGGGACAATAAAAATGACATGGCAAACCTTGTCGCCACTTAAAATCACACATTGGCAATTTGTTAGTGGAGTACACATAAGCAAATTTCATCTAATGCACACGCAGTTAAAGAAGCATACGTAGAGCCAGAGACTCATGGATTAGTGGGGGACAACACCGCCATGTGTTAAGAGTTTGTCCCCATTCATTGGCACACATTGTAACACATGTAGTTGACAGCCAACAAGGGGGACTATGCTGCCAGTTTAAACAGTGAATGCAACCTTCAATTCAGCCTGCTAGAGAGCACGTAAAGAAGACTTTAGTGCACACGCAGCTCAAGAAAAGACAAGTATATGTGGCAGAAAATTAAACACAGGTTTGGAGGAAGTTGTCTCCTCTCATCTCTACTTTTTTACACGCATGTAAGCAGCACATGTTTGAAAGCTTCCACACAGTCACCATAACAGCTACACGCAGATCTTCTACAACAGCTTACATAGCAGTTGGTTGGCTTGACTGTTTGAGGTGTCAACAGCAGTTTAGAGGCAGCCAAACACACAACAGATTTGAAGATATTCGATGGACAGTCAAGGAGTCAAGTTTGCCACCTACAGCCAGTCATCTTGCCACTTGTGATTTGATTTTCTACATTGGGATTGTCAATCCATCTCCACTTGTCATTGGAATTTTCCTTGGGATCATCTCCCATTTTCTTATTTATAGGAGTCTTGAGCTCTCATTTGAGGATATATAGAATGAGTTGTTGGGCTTGTGGAGACTCTGCTAGATTTTGTATTCATCTTTCATATAAATAAATAAAAGTCTTTGGGGTTACTAGCTTCTCTTGTGGTGCATTCTTTGGTTGATGAGGTATACCTGTGTCATTTGATGTTATTATTCATTTGATTTTACATTGCTATCTAGTTGTTTTTTTTGTGCATTTGCCTGAGGGCATTATTGTCTAGGGAGGAGAGATTTGCAACTATCTCAAATCTCCTTTGGGCTTGGTATATTTTGTGCTCTTGTTGTAGCTTGTTATTTTCAGTTGAATGACAAGCTCAACTTGGTCTCTATATGCCAAGTCTCTTTTGCACTAACAATTGGTTTGCAGGCATTTTTGTGTTCAAAGGATAGGTTGCCAACTCTATTGGAGTGTGAGGACTTCTTCGGTTGGAATAGTCACCTCCAAGGATATCAAAGATCCCACAAGTTGTTCAAGCCAACAATCTCATAAGACATCAAGAGATTTATTTAAGAGGGGGTTTCATGAGCCCTTTGCTTCTTTTCTATCTTGAAAAAATATCATATATTTTCTTCTTTCATTTGTGTGCATATTGGTTTTATCTAGCATTTGAGGCCCTATTTCTTTTGCATGCTAACTCTTTTGCTTGCTTTCCTACAGGTGTTCTTGGAGGCAATTCAAGTTTGAAGAAAGAGAGCTGAAGCATAAGCTAAGTAACCCTTTTCCATTTGGAAACCCAAGTCCAAGGTTATTTGGGCTTTCATTTGAAAGCATTTCACTTCATTCTAAGCAAAAAAAAAAAAACAATTTCATTTCTTAAAGAGCAATACTTTGAAGGCACTGGTTGTTTATGTATTTCATGCTTATCTTATGTGTTTATGGTTATTGCTCATATCAGGTTTGCTTATAAATCTTAAAGAAATAATCTATTTAACTCTAACAATTCTCCTAGAAACTCACATCTTTTTTAACTTAACTTTTCATTAGGGACCACCCCCCTTAGCTAACCTAGGAGATAGCTCAAATAGAGAGAGTCGGGATTAATGTGACAACCCCTTCTCTGAGTTCCCTGCCACCAACCACACCTTGTGGGGTTAAAGGCTTTTCTCACTGACTTGTAGGTAGGTGTAGGCAATAGGGTCAACATGTCCTATTATCAATTTTGTCCCATATAGTCATTGTCTCATAGGTAATTTGTCTTTTGTAATAAGTTGTATGTAATGAAGTCCAAGGGGCACATGTGGAAAAAAGCCACGTATGGAAGGTAATAAGTCATGTAAAAAATATGAAAAGCCATAGGAGTTGGAGAGTCATGAGGAAGCTCAAAAGTCATTGTCAATTGTTATAAATAACTCTTCATAACTCTAGCTAAGGGCTTGGATTCCTGGATTCTTGCCTTGGCTTCTCTTGTAGTACATAGGAGATATATCATTATTTGAAGACGCAAGTTATGGCTTTATGTTCCATTATTGGATCTAGTGCTTCATCTATGTAACAATGTACTTGGGACCTTTCATTTATAATCAGAAGCTCTATGAGCCAACACTTCTTCATACATGTATCGTGGACGTAGTAGGACTACTCTTGTTATGTTTACGATATATGTTGGTTTAATTACATACTAAGTTATTGAACTATTTTTTTGCTTAGCTATGGTCATCGTTGAATAAGTGTTGTTATAGATTTCATGATTGTTTTTTATTATGTAGACTAATCTGTAGGTAATCATCAAATGTTTCTCTTCATTCCCGAGTCCCCCTTTAGGATAGTACTACTACTTTTCTAACCAGAGGCTTGTTCTCCTTTACCAGTCATGGAAGTTCCCCATGCACTTTACATTTGGTGTCTCACAAATCTCACATACTTTCTACCCCAAAAAGGTGTTGCAGTTTCTTGTGTGCGTTTTGCAGCTAAGGCATATCTATGAAACTTTTCCAATGGTAGTTATACCATACAGTGGGATGGGACTCCTACACCAAACAATGTGAAGTTTAATTGGGACTTCACATTGGGGAGACCCCTTACATGTTGGCGACATCCAACACTGTCAACACCTACACATTTCAAAGGTCTCTTAGGTCATGTATGAATAGGAAGAGTCTTCTAATTTGTCAGTTGTAACACATTGGTGACAAGAGGAAGGAGTTCACTATCTTTTTCATTTTTCTTTTTCTTGTTTGGAATTTTACTACTACTAAGGAAGAGTAGTATTGTTGTGGAATTGATGCTCATGATGATGAAATTTGCTGGTTTATGAGGTATTATGTGTTTTTATGAGATTGGTTTTAAGTTTTCATCTTTTAATATTTGTTTAACATTGAAATGTTATGTATTTTCTTGAGGTATTATCATGGCATGTTAGCACCTGGGTGGATCTTAAATATTGAATGCTAGTAGAAAGGCCCTAGTTGATAGTGAATCCCATAAGTTCCTTCATTCTCTTAAACCCTAGAATTCTAGTCACCATTTTCATGTGTGTTGGGAATTCATTTTTAGGACTTTTCCAATCGATGAGTGGCATTGAAACCCTAGATCTACTTAGACTTCATTGCCAAACAAGAAATAAGAACTAATCCTATTTTTCTCCATTCTCCTTACCTATTTATCTTCAAACCCTAACTAGGTCACTTGACCTAATCTTAAACTTAAAACCCTAAAAAATATGTACAATATAGAAAAACCCTAAAATAGACCTTGCAAACCCTAGGTGTTATCTCTTTATCTATCCCTTGGCAACATTTAAACCTAATTACTACTAAAATAAGGTCATCCAACCTTACTTATAGGGTTTTAACCAAGAAACTACAAGTTTCAACTATTAAAATTCAAATTTGATCCATCCCCTTGTTCCCAAACATTCTTGGTGTGCATTTATTTGAGGCACACAAACCCTACCTTTTACCCTATCAAATCCATGGAATTTGGAGCATTCTTGAACAACATACATATATATGTGTGTGTGTGAAACAACAAAAATATTTGACGGCATTAATGTTACCTATGAGTAAAAAAATACTCTAAAAGTTAAATAATTCAATTTGGCCTTGAAATTGAGGTTGGGCATGCATTTTTGTGAAGCAAGGCAAAATTGCCTTGCTTCACAAAAATGCATGCCCAGGCTTCAATTCCTTGCCAATCTGAATGATTCAAATTTTATACTATTTAATTACTAATTTTACACACTAATTTGCTTCTATTAAGTTTGTGTCATTCACAAATTGTTTACACCTTTGGTGAGACATCGTAAACTACGATTGTTACAACACTTTCATTTACATTAATTTTTACCTTCATATTTGTAAATTAGAAGAAAAGAAATAGCTATATTAATGTTACTTATGAGTAAAAAAATACTCTCCAAGTTGAATCATTTAATTTGGCCTTGAAATGAAGGTTGGACGTGCATTTTTGTAAAGCAAGCCAAAATGGACTTGCTTCACTAGAATCCACGCTCAATCTTCATTTATTGGCCAATCTCATTGATTGAAGTTGTAAATTGTTTATTTAATTATTTTGCACACTTTTACATTGTTATATCTTTACTTTAAGCTTAAATATTTATACTTCAGATTTCGTACAACATTATAAGTTTTGCTTCGACTTTCCTTATGTGAAAGTTGTGTATAAGCGGGAAACATAGTTATGTTGATAATTTGTCAAACAGGATGCAAGGTTATATCCTAAGGTTAGGAATTGTCCAGTCATGCCACATTTCATATTTCATTACCAAGAGTGTAATTGGTTTGGCTTAGGAGTGCATATTTGTTCCAACTGTGATTATTGGAAGGCATGATTAATTTTATTTTGGCAGACTTAGATTTTAGTGTATAGCATTTCCTTTATGAAAATGACTATGATATGTTGCATAAAATTGTTTTATATTTAGGTTGGAATGATCATTATCGCATAGGCAATTAAGTATAGGTCTTGTTGTACATTTATTTGAGGCACACAAACCTTTACTTTAACACTACAAAATCGATCCAATTTGGCATATTCTTGCACAACACAAATTTCTATGTGAATAATTCATGTTAATTATGAGAAAAAAGTACTCTCCAATCTGAATCATTCAATTTGGCCTTGTAATGAAGGATGGGCATGCATTTTTGTGAAGTAGGCCAAAATTGTCTTACTTCACTAAAATACATGTCAAGGCTTCATTTATTGGCCAATCTTATTGATTCAAATTGTAGATTGTTTATTTAATTATTTTACACACTTTTGAATTATTATATGTTTATTTTGATCATTAAATAATTCTACTTCATATTTCATACAACATTCAAAGTTTTGCTTCAACTTGTATTATGTGAAAGTTGTGTATATGTTTTGCTTCAACTTGCATTGTTATTTGTTAGACTTGATGCAAGGTTATATTCTAAGGTTAGGTATTGTATAATTATGTAGAATTTATGGATGGTATTGCACTCCTCAAAAGCTCAATCAACTCTCTGATATCTTAGGCTTTAGCTGTGAAAAGGACTGGAAGACTTTTAAATACCTTGGTATTCCAATATCTCTGAAAGGGACCACTACTAAAGACTAGCATAACATAGTTTCAAAAATCATAAAAAAGAAATGGTTTCCTAGGGTGTTAGTTTGCTAAATTTGGTTGGCAGAGTGGTCTTGATAAAATCCACCCTGTCTGCTTTGTATATATTCTAGGGCTCAATCCTCTTTTCCCCTAAAGGAATCTTGGATCAGATTAGTAGGTGTATAAGAATTTTTTTGTGGAAAGGTGGAAAAAACAATGAAAAAAATTCAACTTAGTTAATTGGAGCATGATTAAAATCTCAAAAGAGGAAGGGGGTCTCGGTTTAAAGGACCCTGTTCGCATGTAATTAGCTTTAGGTAAACCTAGTTTGGATACTATTAACATAACCCTCTAAATGGTGGTCCCAAGTTCTACAAATGAAATATCTCCCTTTCCTTAAAGAGATCCTTCAACAGTACATCAAGAACACAAGATGGCTTCCATAAGTGCTAAGATCATCTTCACAAAGTCTTCCGACAAGATCACAAATGAAAGGTTCATCCTCTCACTATACCACATAATCAATCAGATCTTGAACCAATACATATGCCACAGATCTCAGAGAAATATATAAGATATCAAACCAATATATATGCCATAGATATCAGAGAAATAGATTAGATCTCAAACCAATATATATGCCACAAACCTTAGAGAAATAGATCAAATCTCAAACCAATATATATGCCACAGATCTCAGACTTCAGATCATAAGTATTAAGAGTATATCTTGAACCTCTGACTTCATATCACAAGTATACTGAGCAAATCTTTAATCACTGATTTCAGATCATAAATGTAATGAGAAAATCTTACAAAGCTTGGACCACTTAACATAGAAGAGCATATAAGTAATGTATGTGTGTTTGAATTACATCATCAGGAGAGAAAATTAACCTATCTATATAGCGATCATGTGATCTGAATGAGAGAGTTTTGAGAACTCTAGGGAATAACAATTAAGTGATTTCTCTTATATTAGTAACTGCTTGTGAATGTTTTTTACTTCTTTAGATTAGGATCTCCTTTTAGTTAGGTTATTAGTGTTCTTCTTCATCAGTCATCTACCAATTCATAAACCATAAACAGACACAGAATATAGGCTATCAGGCAGGGCCAAAACCTCTCCCACTTGAGAGGAAAACTTGAACAAATTCTTCTTCTTAAAGAGATTCCAATTGATGAATACCAAGATCAAGACCCTTGACCTATTTGCCACTCCAAGACCAAGACACAAGATCCTTAGTTAATGATAGTCAACCTTCTGCTCCTTCCTCCTTCTTGGCTTCTTCTTCAACCTTGGCTTCCTTCTACTTTAGACATTTGACCTTCTTGAATTAGGCTCGCAATCTTTGTCCTTAATTTAGAACATTATTGACTAGCCCTTCTTCCACTTTGGCTCCCTAGGAGGACTGCACTTCTCCTCGGCTTCTACTACTACAACAGACTTCTCCTCGACCTTCACTACTGCAATAGACGTCTCCTCAAACTTTACTGCTGCAACAAAATTCTCCTTGTCCTTTCCTATTGCAACAAACTTCTAGCATGTATAAAGTTTTTCTTCTCTTAAAACAATCCCAAAAATTACCCTAATAACCTCGCTCTTCTTTCTTCGATACTTTGTAGGTTGGGAGGCTTCTCCTTTTACCCTTTTTGCACTTCTATTTAATGTCATTGTTCCACTGACATTATGTCTCATAAGTGATGTCGAGCAACCCTATTTATAGTTGTTTCCTCCTTAAATAAGCCGACATGACTGCAAGTTGGGTCGACGTGTCATTTGATGGAGATATAATTATCCTTCTTGAAGCTGACTTGAGGAGGAGACTTTGCTTGGTCTTGAAGGGCCTTCCTATATATTTAATTACTCATACAAAAGTGTAATATGCCGAAGAAGGGTCCTTCATACATGATATAGAATCAAATTGACTTTTATGACTAGGTGACAAAACCTAAAGGCTCACAATGGGAGCCATCACTAAAACAAAATTCCTTGCTCATGAAACCCATGAGACAAGCATTACAATAATTTTATTTGTCTTCTTTTTATCAATTACATAAAATCATAATTACACATGTCATAATGAAGACCAAACCTAGTTACACTTTTCAAGAATTTTTACAAGAAATGAGGGAGCAAAATAGGACATTAAACATGAAGCTAAAAAGGAAGCTAAAGTGGGCACTAAAAACAATGCCATAACGAGGAGAAAAATAGTACGATACACAAGAAGCTGTACATGAAGCTATATCAGGACCTAAAGAAGAGGTCAAACTGGGCATTTACATTGCCACTAACGTCGATGATATTTAGTGCCAACTAACTGTGATCGACGAAAAAAAGGCCAAAAATAGTGCCATCCCCATAAATAACATCGAGTTTTTCAAAAAGGTGGAGAAAAATACACTAAATAGTTAGTGGAAGTGAAAAAGGGAGATAAAGAGGAAGCTAATCACAAGGATTTATTGTAGTGACTGAAGAGATTGTTGAAGGAACCAACACGAATATGAGAGGAAGATATAGGCAGAGAGGCAAAAAGTCTACAGAGGAACCTCCAACCTCCACACCTAGGACTTGGTCGAGTTCATATTCCACTCAAAGGAAGATAAATGCTACATCAAGTGGGAGACTGAGTAATGATAGGCTCTCGGGTGGCGGAGACGAGCAGGAGCCCCCTTGCAAATTCACCCCAAAGATAGCACACACAACTCAATCAACCAAAGTCAAAGGTCACAAAGAAACACCAAGCATAGAAGAAATTATGGACATGGAAGTTGAGAGCAGTAGACCACCTGATTGGGTTACTACCCTTTTAGCTGAAAATCAAATAATAATGGAACAAATTGTTGAGGAAGTCATCACTTTCAATGACCGCCCTATCACATTGGAAAATGCAAGCTATAACAAAGGTAGTAAAAAAATGAAAGTTGAAAGAGTAAAGGTTCATAACAAAAAGGTTATTGATCAAATATAAAGGGATATTGATGTCTATGAAGTTGGAGTCATTGGCCTCATTGAGTTACATGAAAGAACTAGAGAGTCATTGAAACATTGTTATGGAACAAGAAGCTAAAATCATGAGGCTCAAAAGAAGAATAAAAGAGCTAGAAGAAGCTTTAAATCTAGTTCCTTTTTATGACCCCACTTGTAGTACAAGCACCAACATAAACAATTTATACCTTTGACACACCCCATAGATTTAAGAGAGTGGCTCGCCTCCAAAATAGTGTAAAATAGTGTATTATGAGTAATATAAGCAAAATATTGAAAATTATTGAAGATGCATGGGAAGTAGCTTCCCATATGAGGAATTTAGCACAAAGAATTAGATGATGTGTTGACTAGGTTAAAAATGACCATAGGCATGACAAGCATTTCATGGATAATGACTTATCTACTTTTATTTAGAAGGTTGATTCACTCTATGAAATACATAGAAGAGAGCAAAACTCCTAGGGGCTAAACGAATGAAGCAGATCAAAGTTGGATGGCATGCAAAAATCAGAGTAGTAGAAGCGATTGTTTTTTAATCTAACAGGATAAATGATAGAAGAGGTGATGCCTTTTTGAAGGCCCTTAAAATTATTGATGATTGGTAGGGTCCACACTTTACAAATGACGTTGGTTTAATTACGAAGGACGAGTTAACAACTAGATTAAACACTTTAAAAGAGTTAATGGGAGCAGACTTTGATAATATAATTGATTTTACCGAGGAGAAAATTACCAAATGATTAGTTAATTTTGCTAATGTCGATGAAGATCATGTTGTTTCGATTATGCAATTGGACGAGGAGACTCAAGAAATTGAGGAGGAGATATTCAACCAACGTGTCAAAATGGACATTGTAGCTCCTCCGATGAAAGATTACATTCAAAATTTCCTAAAGCAATTCCTCCAAGAAATCATTAATCCAAGTTGACTATCAACCAATTATGTTAATGACTTCACAAACAACAATAAATGGCAACTGAAATTTCAAGAATAATGATCCATCCTTTCACATTTTCTGAGTGTTCTTAAATATTGGAGTGTTTGCTTTTCTTCTTTCCAGTCTTTGATTATTCAACTTTTTTTATTGTGTAATGTATGATTTAAGATGATCATTGACTGTAGTTTCTCGTTTTCCTTCCAGGTGCCTTATTTACATTACGGTTCATAAGAGCCCAATCCCAATCCTTGTTGAGAAGAATGCATTTACTTTTTCAATTAAGTATCAAAATTTTGATATAAAAAATGGGCATTATTTAATATCTAAATTAGGGGTTTGGGTACCTATTTTCCATTCTAGTTCTAGTACTTTGGTAGCAATACTACTATGTTGTTTTATTGTTTGATTACTCCATTCGAGTATAGTCTTCATGTTTGATATGTTCTCACTTTGTTAAACAATGTTGAGAAGAATTTTGAGACAATGTTTTTTATGAAATCTTGTATTGGTTTGAATCTTATTCCATTGGTCAGAAGTTTTGAGTTTGTTAAACAATGTTGTGAAGAATTTTTATAACATTTTGTATGAAATCTTGTATCTCTCTCAATGATATTGCGTTGGCCAACAATATTAATTGAACATGAATTTTTCAAGTTCTACTTACAGAAAATGAACTTGGATTTTGATGTTTCCTGGTATCATAGTGTGGCAAGGTGATGTAGTTGTATAAGGAAACTGCTTACAAAAATCACTTAGTTTGATGGTTGTTGGTAATCATGGTTTTCATATTTACATAAGTTTCTATTTCTATCTTTGTTAATTCACAATGTCATTGGAATTGTGATTTCTCCGTGTGTTATGGGCAAGTAGATAGAAAAATTGATGGGTTATAATTTGACTTACTAAATTTGCTAAATTTGTTGTATGATGTTAGAAGGAATGCTTATTATGTCACTTTCTAGTTTCTTGTTTTTTATGATATGATAATTCTTGTATAGTTGGGTATTTTCATTCTTGGTAGTTGCCAGCAATTTCTATGTGGTTTCCCTATGATATGTTTGGAAGTTATATATATGAAAATTATTGTCTGGTTTCCACTTAATGTATTTAGAAGCTCTGTGTATGAAAATTACTTGTTACACACGTTAAATTATTAATGAAAGTCAGAAAGTTGTTTAGTTTCGAGTTCCAAAATTCTTTCTTCTAAATGAGAAATAAAGTCTGCTTTGATACATAATTATTGAAGTAAAAATTTCTGTTAGTTGTGAAAATGAGACTTGATAATAACCTATATTTCCTTGAATAATGTCAAGTTGTATAAGTCTTCTACAATCACATTTTAACCTCAAAATTTTATAAACAATTTTGGAAAAATCAACGATTAAAGGTTTTTAGTCCTTTTAGATAGCTTGAAAATTTAAATTCCAGTAAGTAATTTCTTTCTATTAGTTACTTGGATTCTTATTATTTGTTGACATAATCCAAATATACAGAGATTGTTTGTTGATAGATGTAGAAGCTAGTCCTTGCCTTTACAGCATGATTAACATATTGATCCAGTAATAATGGAGATCCATATACATAGTGATAATTGTAATTAGTAGGGTCGAATTCCACTGGTGTGAAAGCAATGTGTTGCTTGCTTTGCAAACCATTTCTCCCACACAACAATCGTAGGTCAAGGATTTCTATGTCATTTAAACAGTTTCATGTCCACAGGATTGCATGTAAGCACTTACAAGTTAACAATAAGACAATGGGGCGTTGTTAACAATAACTGCAAGATAGGAAATTCTTAGGATAAATGGAAAATTTGGCATTGCACAAACATAGCTTTATAGTGTGTTCCTCGAAATCATGCCCTAAGTCCCTCGCTTCAAAAACCTTACCAACTTTAACACAATTACCTAAGAAGACATGCATTTTTACAAGATTATGTGTCATTGCATTTAAACTTTGTGTGAAGTTGAAGTTTGTACAAATGAGAACTCCTACGATTTGAAATCTGTTTGAAACAAAGACATGCGCGAAACTAAAGTATGTGTGGAACTGTGAAGATAAAAAGGTAAGTTCCATTGTTCCGCACAAGGTGAACCCAAAAACAAATATTGAATCAATCATATTGGAAAAATGACAAAGATTTTATTTCCTACCTTACCCTTCTTCTCTATGTTTTGCCTATGTTTAAAACCATTAATTTATGGTTTTTCCTCATGTATACAATTTATAGTTATATCCTTTTGAAACATTGCAAAAAACACAAAAAAATTAAGTCATTATGTGTTACATGTTGTACACTTTTCCTATGATCCCTCTTCTAGAACAATTACATAGTGATATGGCTTCTAACTTTAAGCAATTTGATTCCTGAAGAGTGTGATCACAACCTCGATCACCTGTTGATTGACTGACAACATTCAAAGTTTCAACATTTTAATTTTCTAGTTACTAAAAATAAAAAATAAAATAGCGAAATACCTTGTGTCTTTTTATGTGTCTATATTGAAGAAAAATCTGGTCAAAATGTATGAAAATTGGGATAAAGGAGGGAAAGTGAAACCAAAATAGTCTTTAACTTGACACATGTATTACCTCCGCACATGCCTTCCCTTCGCACATCCCTTTCACTAGTTTAAGTTTTATGGCAAGATGACAATCCCACATTTTGTATAGAAGTTCCTAATAAAAATGTGGACTCCTCTCATTTTTATTTCTTATCGTATCATTCCTCTATATCTTATGCCTATGTTTAAAACCCACTTTTTATGGCTTTTCCTTATATGTATAAAACCCATGGTTATTTCCTTTTGAAACATTGCAAAAAAACAAAATAAATAATTGATTCTCTTACATGTTGTACACTTTTCTCATTAACGATGCCTCACTCTCCTGTTGTTAAGGTTTAAAATCTTAC
The DNA here is from genome assembly GCA_031772625.1 of Pinus tabuliformis. Classification (NCBI taxonomy): domain Eukaryota; kingdom Viridiplantae; phylum Streptophyta; class Pinopsida; order Pinales; family Pinaceae; genus Pinus; species Pinus tabuliformis. The sequence continues at coordinate 593,736,701 of CM062812.1, read as the reverse complement.
ATGTAGTCCCACAGTGACACGTGAGTATTTAAGTTAAATAACATAGCAACTTTCATCTCCCTCCATTTGTTAGTCCACAAATCACGATTCTCGACACTTCTAAATCACACACTACAATAACACATCAGTGAATCACTTCCATGATGACTTGGCTTTAAACTCCACATTTAACACTGCCAGGCGTTCTTATCATGGGATAACAAATCACTAGTTGGCATACAATATCTATAACAGTGGCAATGGGAATCTCAAAATTAGTTAAAAGGTGAAGAACATTGATTTTTGCGTATCCTTTGACAAATTTGTTTCCTTATCCTGCCATGCCACTTTCACAAACTGTTACAAATACAACCAACATCTCACACCACGAACTAGCATTAATTGTATTTAATTACCTGTAATCATGTGATTAGACCTTAAGTCTCCAATTACCAAAGTCACTTTTGCAAGTATATTGTCTTTTCAAGGTTCATTGTTCTCATCAACGTATAGTTAGGATGCCACCTTGCATGTAATGTACATCATTTGAGTGCTTAATGATGTTTATTTAGAAATGATATATCTCGATTGCCTTGTTTGCAAATTTTAACTTCATTCTATTCTTCTTTATGAACTTAGCACTCTCACTCTGCGAATTTTCACAAAGCTGGAAACGTGGGCAAGCAACTTAAGAAGATACATAAAGCCCCACAACCAATAGTAGAAGACCCAGATGATAAGAATCCTAACTCTGGCCAGCGATCTGATACTGTCATTATAAAAATAAACGTTGCCACCTCTTCCTAGTATAACATGCATAAACTGCTCGAGGATGAAATTGAAAGAAGTTCAGAAGAAATAAAGCTAGGTGAGCCCACTCCTGGTACCTCTTTGCACGATGTGGCAAAGTCAACCCTGCATAAAATTGTTGCACAAACCATAATTCTTCTACATATACATGATTTTTTAGGTTTTAAATCATGTAGGCGTGCCTATGTATTCCATATGCAATGCTGGAGGCACAATTATGGGCTCTTTTCATCCCAAAAGCCTTCAAGTTATGTATAAACTTCTTGAGCCAAAACTCTAATACAATGCAAAATCCATACATGAATTCAGTCAAAAAGAATGTGTTGAGTTTAAAAGGAATATGTATGAATTTATTAAACCCTAGAGGATTAATGAACGAAGATTCAACGAAGAATCTTCCATACAATATATCATTGCCCCGTTAAATACAAAACAAGCATTTGGTGCCTCTATGCTTTGCAGGTTTACGGCAAAAAAAGAGTTAACACATTTTCCTTTATAATGGGTTTTGCTCATTCAGAGGGCTTCATAAGGTTTTTCTTTCAATTGGGCAACTATCCTCTCTGACAATATATGTAAGCATGTTAGCACTTTCAGAGTTTCTAAGACTGATAAATTCAATCCTCCCTTTTATATTTCATCCTATATTATGGATGTCATTTGATTTTCAACTTCTTTTCCTACCATGGAATGGAAATGGACACCCTCTAAGCCACTCCCCATTCACATTTACCATTCAAAACTTTGGGAAGAAAATTATGGTGACCACTTCTATGCCATCTGCCATTTTGTTATAATTCCCATTTATGAAAAGTTGTTTCGCTCAAAACCTCATTGAATCTTGAAAGAGGCAAAACTTAGCTTTGGTCTAATTGGTGATTAGTTTTTTGAAGAATTCTTCTCTTATCTGAGAATATATGTTTGTCAAGGAGCACCACATGCCTTGGCCCTTTTTTTCATGACAAATTAATCTATAAAGAGATATCTTACTAGATAGTCGACACAATCTATGACCTACATAAAAACTCTAAGAGAATTTGGCCTATTTTTTCCCATACGAATTGGTATTTATACCTTAGAAAACATTGCACATGCCAAGAAAGAATTATTGACTTTCAATGTCATTAAGTTAGCCCAAATTCCTTTAAATCATGATGACCCTTTAGGGATTGTAAGTAACCATTGTGTTAGAGTCGTTGTGAGAAAGTATTTATATGAAAAAGTCTCCCTATGATGATATCTTTCACAGAGTCCAGTCTTATGAGTAGGCTTGCTAGAAGGCTTGAGAAATTTCTCCTGATCAGTACCAACATTTTCTTGCATTCATAAAAGAAAGAAAGGAATTATTTCCTTTGACTTTACAAAAATCAACTGGGGAAGCTCATACTGCAGAAGCCTCTTCATCTGAAACTCTTGTAGTCATCCCTAACAAAGGTTTAGAAGACATTGAATAAGTGTTTGTAGAAGTTGTTGATGACCTCCTTAAAAAGGGCATTATTGAAAAAGGTGTCACTGCAATCAAAATGCATGAGCAAATACATGTATTCTTAACAACTACAACAAGTGTTCCTTGACAACACAAAGTTACCAAAGCTCCTCCTTAGACTTCCACTCTTAAGCAACATGCTCAACAATGGTTAGATACCCATTTCCATACCAAGACTAGTTTGGTTGCCTCCAAAGTCTTGTTGGAAACTTCTATTAGTATTGTTCCCACTAACAGTTCATAGGAATTCCTAAAAAATACAACAAGTGTTCATGTGCAACACAAAGTACTCGAAGCTCCTCTAGAGACTTCCACTCCTAAGAAACATGTTCAACAACAATCATATACCCTTATCCATACCGAGACTGGCCTGGTGACCTCCAAAGTCTTATTGAAAAATCCCATTACTACTGTTTCTGGTAATAGTTCACAGGAAAAAATATTGGTCAATTCACTATCACCAATAGAAATTGATTATATATCTCCATTAGATTTATATTTCAACCCACAAAAGGACATTGTCATTAAAAGAAGCATAAAGAAGAGAATAACTGACGAAACATAAGTTCCTTCATAGGCAGTATGGGATGGCTCACAATTGAATGAAAAACAAGTAGTTCAAAAATTAGCTCACCCTATCAGAGTATACAGAAATGCCAATGTTTGCCATGTTACAAATCTGACGAAGATTCTAAAGCAAAAGGATGTTATAATCTTGGAAGTGGAACAATAATTGTGACAATAAGGAAATCAATTTCGAGTGCAGCTAAACTGTGAGAATATGAAGCTGAAAAACAACACATTAAGAAGATGGAGGAGTTGCACTAGAAATTGAAAAAGGAGACTGATAGACTACAACAACAAAATGATGCTCAATTGTTTGAATTGCAATTGAAAATTAAGAAAGCAACCAATAATGTAGTCAATTTGGAAAAGTTTAGACAAGAAGTCATTGCTATCAATCAACAATCCCTCCATTTATAGGAGCCGTTTTGTAATAAGCTAAGTCTAGCTCAAGCTCATTAGAACCTCACAAATAAATTGTTGAATAATATGATTGATAATGAAATAAAGTATGAGGAGGCAGATAAGCAACTCACTGAGCTCATTGTTTGGTAGAATAATGACAAGAGAACCAACCTCAACCTACCTCGAATTACTATAATACAAAAGAAAACAATCTTAAAAGCCTGAAAGGATCACTTGCATAGGTCTAAGGAACTGATTAAAATTGCTCGACAAAGTTGTTCTCGATTGATGCATTCTACAATGTAGATAGTTAAAGATATAGGATTAGAATCAAAGACTTCAAAGGACAAGTCACTAGAAGTAGATGCACTGAAAAAGAAGGCAAATGACTACAAACAAGAACATTAAAGTAAAATTGCACAAATTCAATACATTGACCTAGATTGCATTTGGAGATATTTGGTCAAACCACATAGTTATTTTCTAATGGCCAAATTAGTTATTGAAAGAATAATGAAAGAATTGCTAGCTATTGAGGCACATGTATTTGAGTGCCAAGCCAATGTGCAACTCAATCCTCCTATGTAGCTTGCATACCACCAATAGCTTGCATACCACCAATAGATCTATTCACAATGACAATCTTCCAATCAAGCTTCTCTAAGCATTAGCCTGATCGACCGAAGGCTTATTTTATTTGAAAAAAAAAAATCCTTTTACTTTCCCATTTTTATATTTTTAAGTTCTTAAGTTCGTAAAACTTAGAGAGTATCTTTATTCTATATTTTGTAATATCGTTTAAACAACAAGATGACTTTGAACAAGGAGTTCTGGTTTTTCAAGAAAGTAGACTTCACACCGTTGAAAGATTCATATTTTATTTATTTATTTATGGGCCATTGTGATTGATAGTGTATGATTGAAATTAGTTGCGAGTGATTAATTACTTTTGTAGTTTAAGCATTAAGACAATAATATGTGTGTGAATGTTGTGTTTGAGGGAATTATATTTTCATTTACAGTTGTTTTCTTTCAACCACTAAATTGGGTAGATCTACACTGTTTTGCTAGTTACGTGATTCATGTGAATTTGAAACAAATTTACTGCTTTTGGCTTCATGTTTATGTTGCATGTTTTTCATCCATATGCTATGTTTCTTTTTGCATGTGTTTTAGGTGCATATACTCTACAACAAAATTTGTAACTAGTCCATTATGAACAAATTGCAACCAGGGACTCGCTGCTTTGCAACTATTTCCCTTGTTTTTGTTTTGTTTTGTTTTTAAACAATGAGAAAACTTATCATAATTCAATTGTCAAACAAACAATGAGGATAACGGTCACTGGTTGCTATCCACAAATGTAGGCTGACACATCACTATTATTCAAGGAAAACCACACTAACTGGAATTATCCATTGGTGGTCCTAAGGGGGTAGACTTTCACTCCTGCTAGATGCCTTTGGGTCTTGGGCCGTTAACCTATTTCCTTATGTCAGAGGAAGATGAGCTATTAACCTATTTCCTTATGTCAGAGGAAGATGAGCTGTTAACCTATTTCCTTATGTCAGAGGAAAATGAGCTCTTAGCCAAGCAGAAACACTTTTAGGGAATACTCCAATCCTTTTTATTTAATAAGTATCATATTATGTAAAATAATTAGTTAATTATTTATAAAAAAAACATTTTTCATTTTGTCAAATATTTTTAAATCTCAAATTATTATGTGAAAATCCTCAAATTGTTAAAGCTAATATTCACAAGTGGGTGGGCTAATTTTCTATACTTTTTCCAAAAAAAAAAGGATTAGACAACTTCCATTTATATAAAATTATTAAAAATTTAAATATTTTTACAAAAATACCAAACATTTTATAATTAGATATGAAGCACTAATAAAATTTGCCAAAATTTCTAAACTTTGGAAAAAAAAATCGCCAAAGAATTCTAAACTTTGAAAAAATAAATTTATCCCTAAATTTCTCTCTATTTCGTTTTTGAAAAAAACAAATTCATAATTATTCTCTATTTTCATATTTAAAAAATACGAATTCATAATTAATCAAAGCAATTTTAAATATAACTCCAAAACTATAATACGCAAATATTTTAACAACTCAACTAATTACCTGTAATAGAGAATACAAAGTTTAGGTAACCGCAATGTAAAATAAAATGTTTAATTAATAGAGAAATTTGAAATTGTGATGTTTATGGTCCAAATGATTCCACGCACTCTCAGGTTCTGAAAGTCTTGAAAACTTACATCTAAATTAGTTTCTCGTTTCTACTAGATGGGCAGACAAATCCTCGCTGTAGATTAATCATTCCCTCGGGTCATTTCTTCATCTGAACTGATCATGGAGGCCTGCGCCAGCGTAGTCCCTACAATCTTCTTTAGAAATTCAACAAAGCAATATCTAAATCCAAGCTGCCCATCTACTCATTCAGCCATTTTCAACAAGAATAGTCTTTCAACTTCACCATGTTGCTTTCTTTGCAGTTGTTCTTCAGCGTCTCATTTGGTGTCAAGGCGGAGAGTACAGACTGTAAAACCCATTGGGGCTTTGAGCAGTTCAAGAGGAAGTCTCTCGGCATCATTGGACTCGGTAGGCACATCATCTAGCCTATGGATGCCCAGACCGGAGGACCTAGATACAACCAATATGCTTCTCAGACAGAGGATTGTCTTTTTGGGCTCCCAGGTTTGTTTCTCAGCTCCCTGTATCATTAGGTTTTCCAGAAGAAAAAATCGCTTCTCAGATGAAATGGTCAAGTGGGTTTGTGACAATTTCTGCAACACAAAGCAACCCACATCCCGATTCAACACAACACATTGTAGGCCCTAGCAACTTGGGTATTCTGAAACCTTATGAGTGACATTGTCAGTTCATGGTCTAGAGCTCAATTCCCATGCAAACAATTTAATTGCATACATAAGGTAGAGCTCAATTCCCATGCAAACAATTTAATTGCATACATAAGTTGGGGCTCAAAACTATTTGCGAAATGCTACATGTAATTTTTGGATTACCCAGATGGCAATTTTGGTTGGATTCGCATTTCACCTGTAGGGATGCTTTAAGGCTTCAACCCATGGATGGATGTTTTCTGCAATGATTCTATCCGGTCATAATTCTGGGTTTTGTCTGGTTGGTTGCATTTGCTAAATTATTTCCATGTAGTCATCCTATTGCATATACACAACATGGCTCTTGATAGCATGGTTCGATGCCATCTCTATGGCAAAAGGTGAATGTGCTGGACGATTTAAAATTGCTACTTTATTGCCTTGGAGTATCTGAGCTTATTGCAGCCACTTTTGGTTGTTGATGTTGTGGGCAGGTAGATGATGTGAGTGCAGATTTTATTATTAGTCAACTCTTGCTTTTGGATTTGGAAGACTCAACGAAAGACATAAAATTATTCATCAATTCTCCAGGAGGTTCTGTTACTGCAGGTATACAAGGCTTTTTATTCAGTTTAATTTTATACCATACCATTTCTTTAAAGTTTTATGTTTATTTTTAAACAGAAACAAAATATTTTAACACAATTTGCTCAAGATTACGGAAGAGCCATCTCTGGTTATACCCATAGGGTGTTTTACATCTCATACCCAAAACTCTTTGGATTTCATTGCTGTACTTCTTTAAACTTGTTTCTAAAATTTAACATCTGACTTCCTAACCTGCTTAAGAGATCTATTCCTGCGATTCTCATCAAAACTTTTTTTGAATTAACAGACAATTTGAGCTTGCTAGTGATTGTGGCCGTCTGGAGGCTGCTTTCAACAAGTTTAAAGTAGTTACACATACATCAGACATTTTCCACAATTTTCAGTATTCGTCACTCAAGTATATGGCAATGCCAGCATAATTTCGTTACCTTGTTTGCTTCTTGCAGCTTATCACTTGTGCGATGTGAACTAATGAGGAAACTATAAGTCTTATATTTTGGTACTGGCTACTTTTCAACCATATCAATGATCATCATAAAACATCAAAGTATTTTGCATTTACCTTCCTGACAATACCCGATAACATAATCCATATACCGTGAGTGAAAAGAGTGATCGAATCCTCCTTTGGAAATTTTCCAAGTGTATTATCTGTCAGCACAGAAGTTGTCGCAAGGTTGTTCTAATTTATGACATGTCAAGTTACATAGTACAACTTGAAATGGCAGCGGTTGGATCCTTTAATTGAAGCCTCCAGAATATAGGTGCTGCTTCCTGTGCCTCTTATTCATGATGAAGCTTTTTGAGGAATTCAGCATATGAGACAGCAAGCTCTGGCCCAACCAGTGATTTATCAGTTCCCCAAGAACTTTAATATTTTTTTTTTTTCTGAATTTGACTAATTCTATTATCATACAAAAACAAGTTTACAAAGTAGAGTACAAAGGGCAAGGCTTAAGGATATGTGCTTATCAGCCCTGGCCTTGCCCACTTATCAGTGCCAAAATTGAAGGGATTCAAAATTGGGCATATCGCTGAATCACTGCCGACACTGTTACATGACATAGATGGATGGAACATAGACAGACACGAAGACACCAGGGCCATGGAGTAGCCCGGACAAAGACACATAGACAACTGGACAATGACAATTGACATTTGGACAATTACAAATGACACTGGAACAATATAGCCGACATAATGACCGAGAACAGGCTGCCATATAGCTGAATTACATAACAAGATCCCAACAGAAACAGAAATTACCAGAACGAGTTCAGTCTTCATCAGTGTTGTGGCGTGCCTCAACAATCCTGTACCCGAAATGAAGCGAAGTCTCAGAATCAGAAAGTTGGATGATCTGATCTGGGTTGCTTTTACGGGCCAACATGCTCGGACCAGGCGGTGAAGCAGCAGCATGCATCGACGGGCCGGCATTCAGGTCAAGATTAGTATCGGGGCAGCCCAGGCCTTTTCCATGTGCGCGCCGAGGCTCCATCCTTTCCTGCTCAGGATCACGCTCAGGCAGAGGCAATCCTATTTCTGCACCGACCGGAGGGCAGGCAATTGGAGAGTCTTCTCTGCTGGAGCGCTGCCCCTCTGGCAGAGGGTCGACTTCCATATTCTCATTATCACCAGGTTCAACAGTAATAGACACAATTAAAGTGGAATTGATTTGAGGGCAGGGGAGCCGATACCGGATCGTGGGGAACTCCCTCTGCCTTTCTTCCGCGATTGGGCTGCTTACCATGTACCTCCCCTCCTCATCGTTGCTGTCCTGAAACCACCGAGGTCGCGAGGTAACTTCAATGGAGGAGGAGGGGGAATAATAATCATCTCTCGGAGGAGCTCTACCCTGAATCCCACCCCTTCGGCTGCCCATTCTCGGCCTGTCCCTTGGCATTGTAACTCTCCTGCTAATTCCAGGCCTCCAAGCTTCAGCAGAGGTCAGAGCACCCACCGGCTTCCAGAACGAACCCCAGCACCAGGTCTTGACGCCACCCTCGAGAAACAAATTCGTTAACACGAACCAGCACCGAGAACCCACCCCAACATCACACATTAGCACCCAGAAACAATCCCAACAGCACGAGACAGCCAATCCCGGCAGCCTCCAGGCCTTGGTTCCTCCCAGGAACAAACACCAGCGCCAGGCTTTGACTCTCCCTCCGAGAACCAACCTCGGCAACAAGAACTAGCACCGAGACCCCTTCTCTACTACACGAACCAGCACCCAGAAACAATTCCAGCAGCAAGAACCCACCCTTGGAGACAAACTCGACAGCAAAAACCAGCCCCAACTCCAGAGACTACCTCCAGTCTCCCAAACCCAGCGCCGAGAATTCGCTTCCGTCTCGCAGTCACAGCTCCAAGAGCTACCCTCCGTCAGCTCTGCATTCTTCTTGCCATGCTCACAGACATTCCTCAGACGTGCCATCCTTCGCAGTTTAAACTTCCTCACCATCCTGTCGCTCAACTGCCTCCCTCGAGCCGAGTAGACAGGCATTAATGCCTTCTCCCCTGCGCAATTAATCTTGTTAATATCCCTCCACGAGTGGTACAGCCAGGGTCCGTGGGCGTGCCATCTGCCCACGTGATGGCGCGTGCCATCCCTTCGCCCTTTATACACCCGCATCCGGGAAATAACTTTAATATTTAGAGCACAATCTCTGTGGTTATTGTTGCCGAGAAATAAATCCATCTCAAGCATTTATTCCAGAAGTTTCCTTGCCTCTTCCAACTTTCCTCTATACAAAGTCCATCAATAAGGTCATTGTAGCTAAAGAGATTGGCACAGTTCCTCTCTGTTACACCCTAATATAGCATATTATATTTGATGCAGTTGAAGACCTTGCTTATGCAGGCTGCACCAGCAGTATGTTGGCTATTGAGCCATACTTTGTCATATGGAGGCCTATGTATCAATGATGGTCATTCAGTTGGCATTATCTTTATTTGTGACAAACAGGTGCAGGGTTGTCTGATGGAGCATTATGGTTTACTGGGGGGATTATGGTTTGTGCACACTCTTTCCTTTACACTTTCCTAGTGACTTTGTCTACCACCTTTGGGAGGGTGCCAAGGTATCTTGAGGAGAAGTGTCTATTTGCAGACTTGATTATTGTTGCATCCCCTTAGAGCACTTTTCCATAGAGTTGATGTTTTCTTCCTTAAAGGGGTGTCTTGAGTCTTGACTATATTGTGCTTATTATTTTCATTATTGGCAAGTTCACCTATCAAGAAGTGTGTTTCTCTTGCATACAGTTTTATATTGATATAGCCTCCAAAGGGCTATAGTAGATTGTACTGCATGGTTCATGGTTCATCTCTGCTTGATGGTGTGAACACCCTAGATGATATTGGTAGTTTGATGGTGATGTGGCATTATTTGAGTGGTTGATTGCTTAATGGAGTAAAGCGCTCCGCCGATCCCTTTGTTGGCATCTTTGGCACATGTTTTGAGGCACGAGGATCCTCTATACACAATGCTCTAGGTCGCTTCATATGTAGAGCCATGGCTAAGAGACTTGTTAATGGTATTGGTACATGGGTTCACATGGTAGGAAATGGTTTATGCATTGATTTACTTTTAGATCCAACCACCTTGCAAGAGGAGGTCTAACCACTTTGCACACTCTTCTAGGTCACCTCATCCTTTTGCCCATGGTTTTAGAGTGGATTGATGTTAGTATCACATCGTTTCAAATGGTTTCTCTTGGTTTTGGGAGGCTTCTTTCTTATTATATTGGAGAACATCTTAGCCTCATTGCATAATCTTTTAGGGCAAATTGTTTAGGATATTTCTTGTAGGAGATGTGTTGCTACATGTGTATCTAACCACTTTGGTACATGTATTGAGGTTCCCAACTCTCTAAGGAGGTTGTAACAACTATGTGGACTTCCTCGAGAGAATGCCCTAGCTATTTTCGGCATGGTGTTAGTCTTCCAATATAATCGACTCCTTGATCTTAGTGAAGTGCTTCACTATTTGGTCCTTTGGCACATTTGTTAAGGATGGTGAAACTAAGATAGCACATTTATCTAGGTCACCCATCTCTTGAAGGATTATTTTATTGGTGGCAACTCTAGATCCTGTTGGAAATGTAACTAGTTTCGGTCTTCATGATTGTTGTTGTGCTCATTTCAATATTTATCTTATGTAACAAACAAAAAGAAGAAATGAAAAAGACGTTATTTCAAAGCATGGGTTTCATGCTTTTTATTGATGGTCTTCTAGGTAAAAGCATGTTCTTCATGCTTCTAGGGTTTGTTAGGTCATAGGATATATTGTCACGAGTCAAGAGAGTCAACATCATGTTTATAAGACCCTTTCGGGCAAAATATATCTTGTAAAAGAATTTATTTTGAGTCTAGAAAGTCTTGGAAACCTCCAAAGTACAAGTCGGCCCTGGCAGCTTCAAGTCGGCCTAAAGAAGGGAATTCGACCCCTTGGAAAGGCTATATAAAGGAGCAGATTCGACCTCATTTAGCACTAACTCACTCATAAGTTTGATCTCAAGAGAAGAAGTTCGATCTAAGGCTAGAAGAGGCAAGAAAGGAGCGAAGGTCTAGAAGGAAAAAGGAATCCAAGAAGTCAAGGAAAAACATGTTTTTGGGCTCTATCTCTCTCACACGTGCGAAGTTCTAAGGTTTCTACAGCTACAAAGGAGGCCAAAATTGTAGGTCTGAGTTGCAGTAGGACGAGTTGCTATATCAAGTTGTTGGGGAAAGGAAATAATCTATTTTGATCTCATAGACCTTGGGAGGATTTGTCTTGCTCAAAGAAGGATCTCTTGAAGAAGCTGGATTAGGGTTTCTGCAACAATTGCAGAACGAAGTTGCAGGACGAAGTTGGAGAATGAAGTTCCAAGGTCAAAGTTGTGGTCAAAGTTGCAGTTAGAAGCTAGTTGATGCATGATTGAGCTTTGTTGATTTGAAGGGCTGACTTGTTACTTGGAGGAGGACTTGGTCTAGGGGTTTGGGACTTGATTGTCTCATTTGAAGCAGTTTCTATAAGAAGAGAAGAGTTTTGCTGGGTTTTCCCCTTGGAGGGGTTTTGCCTTGGTGTGGAGCCTAATGTTTGTGTCCACTATCTTTACTGTTTTGCTCTTGATATTTGTTTGATGAAAAGATCTAATAAAGAAACGCAATCATAATAATAAGGTTCAAAAGCAAGTATTAAGGTTAAGGAAAATTGGAATTAATAGCTGCCACTTCGCATTTTCCAACATGGTATTAGAGCTAAAGTGAACACGAAGGCAATTGGAAGGATCATCTTGTGGACACAAGAAGAGTTTACTAAGGGAAGAAGGAAGACCTATTGATCTAGAAAAAGGGTCTCATCAAAGGGAAACCTGAAGAGGAAGACTACAAGAAGGTTGCTATTCGCTTTTGAGAAAAGGATCTAGTTGAAGGCTCATTCGAAGACCTCCATGAAGGAAGCATCAAAGGATTTTGGTATCATCACTTTTGGAAGCCACCATTGAAGTCTATTTGAAGATCTTGAAAGCCTCAAGATAGTTGGAGACATCATTAGAAAGAGAAGACTCTTAATCATCAAGTAAGTATCATATTGTTACTCTATGTCTGAATCTACAGGTCATATGGGTTCTTTTTGCAAGGAAAGCAATAAGCTCATTGGCTCATCAAATTTCCTAGCATGGAAGAAAAGGATTGACCTGACACTTACAAAACATGAAGTAATGGAATATGTTATTGGTGAAATTACTGAACCTAGCAAAGACAAGACTCAAGAACTAGCAAAGTACAAGAAAGGAGAAGTAAGGGCACAAAGGATCATTGTTGAATCCATTAAGGATCCTCTTGTTCCATTTGTTGCAAATTTGAAAACTTCTAAGGCTATGTATGACAAGCTAGTGAATTTTTACTCTGTAAGTACATCAGGACAAAAGATGTCTTTGAGGAATAAATTATATAGAATGAAGAAATCAAAGGATGAGGGCATGGCATCCTTTCTAATGAAGATCTCTCAATTAAGAGATCACTTGCAGGGGCTTGGAGAAACAAATTTTGTGTTATGTCCTTGACGAATTGAGGACAAATAGGACTCATTAGCCTATCCATCCTTGTAGGCTATAGTCCTCCTAAAAGGGGAAAACCCCAAAAATACCCATTGCTGGGCAAGTTTTGGGGCAACTAGGCGAAAAACTTGGAATTGGGGTTTTGAATAAGATTTACTCAACTATTTATGAAGATGAAAGTTGAAACCCCTCAAGGAAGCCTATAAATAGAGATGGATTGGATTCATTTTGAGCATAATTATGAAACATATATTGATTTGTTGAGCATTAGCTCTGAGGGTTTTAAGGCCCCAATTTCTGTTGTCAATTTCGGTGGTGAGAGATTCCACCCTAGTTGACCAATACTTCCTTTTATTCTTTGTTCATTGCACAAGTCTGGCCTGTGGTAGTGAGTTTCCTTGGTTACGTTCTGTTGCAGGAGCTTTGAAGGGCGACGAATCTCTTCCCTCCTTTGATCTGGGCATAGAAGCAAAGCTTAAGGAGCAATGAGGGTTTTCTTTGCTTTTTGGGATTATTACAGGGGCAAGAATCATATTCTGTTTTGATTCGGAAGAATTGAGCATTATCTAAACCAATTTTGCGAACATTGGCATCGAGATAAAATCGACAAGGGTCTGGAAAACCAAAAAATCGGTAAAAATCAGCAAACATTGGCAAAATCAAGATACCATCGAAATATCGATAAAAATTTGCAAACATCGGCTATGCCAAAAAATCGTGATTTTGAGATAAAATCAGGATGTTATCTAGATGTTCACAACACTAATCTAAACCCTAATTGTGACACAAAAGTCAACCAAATAACCAACAAGGATCCTCAACACAGCGAAAACCCTTGAGGGTCAATTGGAGTGTGAATCTATGTGTCTGCAAGCAGGGGCAACTTGATTACTCAATGGACTTGTAGTAAGGTGTGAACACCTATTTCTGGGCAGGATTGGCTGGATTGTTTAGCGAAATTACAATAGCAATATCGTCCCAATTCTGAGCACGCTAAAGGATCTGTTTTGAAGCAAATGGAGTCCATAGCTTAATTCAAGGGGTGATGTAATTTCATTTATACAGAAGCCAAAACTATACGCACTTGGAAAACATGTCGATACAGTCCAATGAAGGTTGGTATTGTCTCATAGTTTGGGTCCCATAGTAGGTGCATCACAGTGATAGGAGAAAGGGCTAATTAAGTGCAGTCGGGTTTGAAGATTCGAACGCACTTGGAAACACATTGATTCAGTGCAGTTCGGGTCACACAACAAAAGCATCGCAGTAAAAGGAGTAAAGGCTAAGAGTCGTAATTGATACTTCCAGGAGCCTGACCTACACAATAATTGATAGCAATCCAGATTCGTAAGGAGTAGTAGTTTTGTGTGTTGATTGACCAATACAGTGCACAATGCCTTTGTAAACTGTTCAAGATTCAATATTGCATTTTGGATTGCGGCATTGTGTTAAATACAATATTGAACTCAGATTTTTATCTTCATTGCTGAAACATTGAATAACTCTGTACTGCACTACTGGGTTTTTTGCTTGAAAGTTTTGAATTAAAATTTTTTCAGATGGTTTTGTTCCATTATTGAGAAACTGAAACTGTTCTATTGTTTGTATTAATTACTGTTTGGGAATAAACTCTGCCGAAACCCTAATGTCCTAAAAACCCTAGGGTAAAATTACCCTAGCCTATTACAATGACCCAAACTGGACTTGTTGTTGCTCAAATTGTATAGGCGACTGCAACAACAATCAGGTCGGGGGCTGTCACTCTAACCCCCTACCTCTCTGTTCTAGTTGTCTCCCAACAACAAGCTATGGGGGGTGGTGCCTATGAAAAGACCCGTCAGCAACCAACAAGTCTGGGAGACACAACTGAATGGCCTCGCAACTTTGTTAATTTTAGCAAGTTTAAGGATTAGATTAAATTATCTTGAAAGACTAGTGCCTTTAATGGAGTCAAATACTTGCTTAATATGAATTATTCACCAACTAACCAGATGAACAATCACTGCCTTAGGATGCTTCACTATCCTAAATGAGATGCAACACCTAAAGTCTAAGTGAAATGCATAATCTTGATTAATTTTAAGTTAGATTCCTAACTAGATGAGTCCTTTCCCTTCGCTGTTTTGGAGCTAGTCTCTAGGGTAGGTTGTGGAGAGAAACCAAGGGGAAGCAAGCTATGACTTGATTAACAATCCCTTCCCTTCAGTTCTAACCACTCGATGCCTCCAGCGCTGCAGAGACTGTGGCTCTGATGACTGCAAGGTCAACATGTTAACCACTAAAGAGGGTCTAAACTTTGCAAGCTAGATGAGAAAGGTGATCCTAAGAGTCTTTCAACCAAGCTTATGCTTGGAGGTAATTTATTTAAATGCAAGTCTAATCCTAGAATGCAAATGCAGGATGAAAGATTACTTTCAGTAAGATTTTTAAATGTCTTCAGCACTTAGAGACAAATTTAAAATGATATTAGAACAGTGAAGTACTTCAATATATAATGACAATCTTCACTAAAAGAGGAAGTGCTCAATGAAACAAGATAGAAGGCGCCAAAATATAATTGCTCATGAAACAACCATAAACACAATGTTTCAACAATGCTAGGATGACAATTAGATAATGACCAACAACAATAGAGTGCCAATGTGTTAATTAGATGCAAGAAAGAGAGAGAGATTAAACACAATTAGCGATTCCTCATTTCACGATTATGACTATCAATTGACTTGATTAGTAAGAGTGTAAACTTTAGATATGAAACTCACTTGCAAGTACAAAATATTAGTTACACTTATCACAAAAGATATTTCCATAAGAAATGCTATGAGCACAAGAAAAACATGTAACCAACTATCTTTAGCAATGACAGTAAGAGATGTTCCTTAAAACCAATGTCACAATGATGTTGGCTATCAATAATCCATAAGATGTTCTTTAGAGCAATTAGTCAATATCAATCCAATTTTAACCTTTAGAGCACTTATGTTCATTAATTAGATTTGTCGATTATGTTCTTGAAACAAGAAAGAGCACTTAAATGCAAAATGCTGATGCAAAAGATGACAAGGCACTAATGATTCTTTTGACCAAAATTTAAGCCCAAATGACTTCAATCATTAATGCTTATGAATTAGATGAGTTCTTTAATGATCTTTAGTCTTTAGTGCAATTTATCACTGCTGCAACCTCGTATTCAGAGGACTGCAAATTTGTATCAGACCTTGCTGTTAGAAAATCAGAAAGGCAGAAAGATTTTCTTATGTTGATAGTTACTTGTGATATTCTTGTGTTCTTATTAACTTTCTTATGTTCTTATTTTATCTTTGTTTCATCAAGCAATTATCAAAAGCAAAACATGAAGATCAGGGACACCAGATGTAGGCGGACAACTAGGGCTAAAACCCCTATATAGGGGAAAACCCAGTCAAGAACTCTTCCTTCAGTAATTCAAATTGAGATGGACCAAGACCCTAGACCAATAGACCTTCCTCCTCCACCAAGTCATCCTTCCAGGACGATGTAGTAGTCTTCTTCTTATCTACCAACTTCTTCCCAACAACAATCTAGCAATTCGACTTCCAATTGCAAAATTTCGACCCCCAGCAGCGGAATTTCGACCTCCCAGTTATTGCAGAATTTCAGCCCCCTTCCAGCAGCTGCATAGCTTCACACATGTGGGAAAGAGAGAGAAAATTTCGACTTCTTATGCTTGTGAGAGAGCTCCGTCTCCTTAGCTATTCTTCTTCCTCTTCTTCCTTGAAATTCACACTTTTTCTGGCCCCAGAAGTTGTAGATCGAACTTGTTGAGTGTGAGTGACAAATAAGGTTGAGTTGTTGCCTTTATATAGTGATTATGTTGCCCAGATTTAGGCCGACTTGTCCAATTTGAGGCCGACTTGGCGGAGGAGGCCTAGAAGACTAATTTCAATATAAAATAATTTTTTTTCTTGACAAATAATTCCCAAGTGTTGAGAAATCTAGGGCATCATTAGTTAGGAGATTTCTCTTCTTGATAATTGCTTGTGATATACTTCTTGGATTATGATCTTCTCTTCGTTATGTTATTATTGTGTTCTTTTCATCAAGACAATTACCAAATAAACAATAGAAGGCAAGGGACACAGTGTGTAGGCTTGTTAGCGAGGGCTAAAACCTCACTCTTTGAGAGGAAAACCTAATAAGAAATTCTTCTTACAAATCTTCAATTGACAAATACCAAGACCATGACAAAGACCCTTGACTTTAGTGTTCTCCCAAGACCAAGTCACTAACCTCTTCTTCAATGATGCTTTTCCTCTTCTTGTTCTTGACTTCCTTTCTCTTCTCGGTCTGTATTCCTCCCTTCTTGATCTCGACTTCCTTTGATTCTTGGTCTCTTCTTGTAGGCTTGCCACCCTACCACAAAAACCCTAGATTATCTTCTCTTCCTTTATAGTCTCTACAAGAGAGAGACTTCTTGCACCTTGACTCGACTTCTCCTAGCGAGGCTCTATACCCAAACAATAATCACCTCAAAGTGACAACAACTCCTTCGACTTCTTCTGGATACCTTCAATTCTGCTATCTTTGCACGTGGGAGGACAAACTAACCCAAAAACAATGCTTGACTATCTTCGCTATCCTTCCTCTTTGCTGCGCTGATATGGAGGCTTCTTTTGGTGTATATTTCACACTTCTTTCTCGACTTGCTTCACCGAATTCGTTATCTCCAAATGAGGCCGAGTATGGGTATATACAAGTTTGTTCATGACCTCTAGGCCGACATGATCTCTTGGAGGGAAGCTAACTTCATCTTCTAGATACATCTCTTTGTTGTAGGCCGACATCATGAGGATTAGTGACAAGGTCTTGGAGGATGACTTTACATAGACAAGTGTGACTCTTTACATGACTTCATTACATGACAATGACTCTTTATGACTAGATGACAAAAATCCTAAAGGATTTCAATGGGACCTTGACTCAAAAATAAAACCTGTTGCTCATGAAACCCATGATGCAAGCATTACAATAATTTTATTTTTCTTCTTTACATCTCTTTACATAAAAGCACAATTACATGTCATCATGAAGATCGAACCTAGTTACACTTTTCAACACCAAGAAGGGTTTTTTACATTATGACATGGAAAATGACACTTGACACAAACCCTAGAAGCCTGCAATGGAGACTTTGACCTAAAAATAATTGACCCAAGCATGAAACCCATGTTTTAATAAGTCAATTTTAATAATAATAAAATTTCATTTTTCTTTCTTTTGACAAATACATTATAGTGTGACTTAAATACATTTATGAAGACCGAATCTAGTTACATTTTTCAATACTCCTTCTTAACTAGGGAGGTATTCATAATTACAGCCATATAGAGGTGCATGGAAGATCTTCAATATGGACTATGAAGAGTTTAGGCACACTTAGTGCCATGGATTAGATACCTAACTAGGGTTTTCTATCCGAGTGGGACTAAGATGGACCCAAGCTTTCAACCACTCTAGCTACCATTAGGCTTACTTGCTAACCATCAACACTGGGATCTAGGTGCGTATCCAAGGTCAGAGTTCCATGACCAACGCCATCCTCCCTCTTCGGGATCTAGACATCAACACATAGGCCAGCCAGATGTCCTCCCAAGCATCCACCATTAGATGCTCCAACTCTCCTCATCAAACTGGATATATCCATTTGTCCAAGCATGCTTCTAGAGTGTTCAACCTTTTTATGGAGAGATTTACCTGTATAAACACAAACCCCAATCAATAATATACTTTCAAATATCCATACAGGTAAACGCAAACCTTCGTGGTCTTCATTCATTTAGATGCTGCTTATATCATCATCAAGTTATCCATATATAATTTGTCGAAAGCTTTCTTCTTATTTCATTTCTTCAGCAACACCAAATACATCCTTTAGATCTATTCAAGTCTTTTGTTTGCAACTTCATATTCAACAATAGTACTTTTTCTTACTTCAGGGTATTCATTGTCATAATATGCCCTCCTTCTTAGTTGGGGAGATATACCTTGATTCAGACTCCCTCTTAACTTTTAGGGAGATCAACCACTTCCTGCTTCTATAACATTAGAGAACCTTTCACGACTTCATTTCTTCATACAGTATCAAGGTCATCTTGATATATAGCTTCCTTCATCATGCTTATACGAACATTTTCATCATCTTGAAGATTATGCAACTGCAACACTTTAATAGCAAGTGCAACCAAATATATGGTAGGATTAATTACTGATATCACGACTTTGTGTCTCTAAGATGGAATCTAGGGTTTGTAAGGGATCATAGTAGAATCTGTCACATATCATTGAAAGTAATATTGAAGCCCCAGAAACAATGAGACTGATATCTTGATTGAGTTGCTAATGTAGTCTAGGGTTTATGACAAAACCCTAGCAAAAGGGAGTGTACGTAACTTTTGTTGTTTCTGGGGCTTCAATATTACTTTCAATGATATGTGACAGATTCTACTATGATCCCTTACAAACCCTAGATTCCATCTTAGAGACACAAAGTCGTAGATATCAGTAATTAATCCTACCATGCATCTAACGGTTCAACAATGTTAGACTTTACTTAGGTTTGATGCAAACCCTAGACTAAATCATATCGAAAACAATATCATCATGTCCTAGAATATCAATCTCTACTAGGGCTTTGTTACAAACCCTAGAATTTACATGAGCAACAACAATTAGGTTATCATACTCGTATATACATATCTAGGATGCATTTCTCATCAATATTTACTAGGTAAACCCAAGACACAAACATCAATACATCAAATTTAGATATACAACAATTTTATTTAGAATAGGGTTTTGGTCATACAAACAAATATACACATAGGGTTTCATCCTATGACCTTATCTTACTTATAAACCCTAAAGGTCTAGGGCTTCATTTAAACATTAACAACAAACCGTAAAGGACTAGGGTTTTTGTTATAACAATACCAAGACTCTAAACAAGAGAATATAATTTCTAGACTTCATCATTAACCCTAAGTAGACTAGGGTTTCATAACTATAGACATACCCTTAGGTTAGGGTTTTATAGAGAACCTTTTAGGGTTCCATACGAATGATCAAAATATAATGAGGGTAGATTCAATCTAATGATTAATCACCCAAACAAGAATCTCTTATGATTCAAAACCTTAGACATAACGATGTTAGTAATGTAGAGCAAAATTTAAAAGAAGAATGACCATATCTTTATATAAAGAGATCTTTGTAACAAAGCTTATAGGCTAAGACATACCTTGGGTTGTTTCTTAACAAACCTTGTAGGACATCAATGCTTGAAGGGTTTCAATAGAACTTCTTTCATGCTTAAAGTTTATCCTTTGAAGTCTTTTCCATAATCCTTGAGCAATTGGCAAGCTTTCCTAGCCAAGGAAAAATATAAAGAGAAAGTTTATTAGCATATAATACAAACACACCTTGATAAGAGAGGGAAACCAAACATAAAAGATAAGACAAGGAGTAAGATACTTATCTTTGGTAAAATGGTGAGGGCTCCCTCTTAATCCAATCTTGAGGGATAACTACAACTTTATCAAAATAAAAGGTGTTCTAACAAGACCTGTTAGACCTACAAATTCTAGAGATCAAAACATAAAGGAAAACAATTCAAAACTTAGAATAGAAGACCAAGGGAGGATATGTGTAAGGGAGGGCTTAGTAGTATAAGTCCTTGACTTTCTTCTTAGATGAGGCTTCATCAACGACATTTGCTTGATCCCTATTTCTTTTCTTATTTCTTGGATTCTCAGGACAATGACTTTGGTAATGTCCCATCTTGTGGCAACTGTAACATTTAACATTAGATAGGTCCATCTTCTTCGTTGGTCCTTTGAACTTCTTGAAGGTTCCCTTCTTTTTGTGATGAGTAGAGTAAGCATTCGACGTGTTTTCTTTGTCATTCTCCTTTTCGTTGTTTACCATCGATATTTTGGCTTCTTCTTGACTACATGCATTCCACATTTGTTCAAATGTTGGCATATCCTTCCAACTGTTGAGTCTTGATGCAAAGGCACTCCAAGATTTAGGTAGTCCTAGAAGAGCAGTAATTACGAGCTCCTTTTCTGGGACAACTTCATCTATTGCTTGGAGTTCATCCCTGATTCTAGATATCCTTATAAAGTATGATGAAACAATATCATCATTTGTCATCTTAACAGTTCTTAGTTCATTCTTGAGGCTTGCTATTTGACCAATGTTCTTGATTGTGAATAACTTGGAGAGAGCCTCATACATTTCTTGAGCGGAATTTATGTTTGATATGTATGGAATTAAGTTATCCTTAACTCCATCCACTATTAGATTCATAGCCACGATTTCAAGTTCTCTAAACTTCACTTTATCTGCATTACTTGATTCATCAGTAGGCTTCTTGACTCTTCCTTGAACAAGATCTAAAACTTTATTCTTTTCGAGAATGAGATCTATTCTCTTTTTCCAGGCCCTGTAGTTGGAGGCTCCTTCTAGTTTGTTCTCTGCCTTCATTGAGTTTGTCATGTTGATATCTTCTATTTCTAACCTTGAAACTCCTTATTCTCCTTTCAATAGATCTTCAGGCTGCCTTTTCCTTCCTTCTTTCACCTTAGCTTTGATACCATGTTAGAAAATCAGAAAGGCAAAAAGATTTTCTTATGTTGATAATTACTTGTGATATTCTTATGTTCTTATTAACTTTCTTATGTTCTTCTTTTATCTTTGTTTCATCAAGCAATTATCAAAAGCAAAAAATGAAGATTAGGGACACCCGATGTAGGCGGACAACCAGGGCTAAAACCCCTACATAGGGGAAGACCAGTCAAGAACTCTTCCTTTAGTAATTCAAATTGAAATGGACCAAGACCCTAGACCAATAGACCTTCCTCCTCCACCAAGTTCGCCTTCCAAGATGATGTAGTAGTCTTCTTCTTATCTACCAACTTTTGCCCAACAACAATCTAGCAATTTGACTTCCAGTTGCAAAATTACAGAGCTTCAAATGTGTGGGAAAGAGAGAAATTTTCGACTTCTTGTGCTTGTGAGGGACCTCCTTCTCCTTAACTATCCTTCTTCCTCTTCTTCCTTGAAATTCACACTTTTTATGGCCCCAGAAGTTGCAGATCGAACTTGTTGAGTGTGAGTGACAAATAAGGTCGAGTTACTGCCTTTATATAGTGATTTTGCTGCCCAGATTTAGGCCGCCTTGTCCAGTGTGAAGCCGATTTGGTGGGAGAGGCCTAGAAGACTAATTTTAATATAAAATAAATTTCTTTCTTGACAAATAATTCCCAAGAAGGGTTTTTTACATTATGACATGGACAAGGACACTCTACACAAACCCTAGAAGCCTACAATGGAGGCTTTGACTTAAAAATAATTGACCCAAGCCTGAAACCCATGCTTTAAGAAGTCAATTTTAATAATAATAAAATTTCATTTTTCTTTCTTTTGATAGATACATTATATTATGACTTAAATACATTTATGAAGATCGAACTTAGTTACATTCTTCAACACTTGCAATTATTATATCAACACTTAGGTAACAATGCAAGATGTCAAGAATGAGCTGGAAAATTGAAACAAGAGACCTTCCAACGATTTCCAATTAGTTTTATAGGCTATAGATCAGATATTTAACATTCAGATCAGGCCCTTAAATAGCATATATCAGACCTATATCAACTCAGAAATTCAGTGATTCAGTCCTCCAAAAGTAAACAAGATACCCAAATAACCAATGCCAAATGAACTCCAATGATTGGATAATGAAGCTAAGTGATTGTTAATTGATCTTGGGTCACTTTTAATGTTTTTTGTATGACTGAATAGATGGCTATAGTAAAACAAAGAAGTAGATGAGGGATAGAGAAGCAAACCAAGAGGCCTAAGGGCCTACTTGAGGGCTAGAAGGCTTGGAGTTCACTTCTACTTCTTGCAACCACAATGTTAGCAAGAAAATCGTTGCTAATAAGGCCACAACACTCCAAGGAAAGCCTCCTAGAGGCAGCAAGAAGCCTTAGGGGCTGTGGCTAAGGGAAAAAGAGCAAAGGAGGGGGGTCGAGGGGTGTTTGGGGCTGCGACACCCTTAGGAGGCAGTCGCAGGGAAAAGAGGGAGGGCAAAGGGCCTAAAAAGGCCTCAAGGGCTCACGACTAGGGCAGAGGAGGAGGATGGCTAGGCCTAAGGGCCTAATTTTTTTTCAAAACCCCTGCAAATCACAAAAAAATGCTAATGATCACTTCAAAATGTTGGACGGCTTCCCTTCTCTAGTTGGATGTTGCGTTGCTGGAAGTTGAGGAAGCTAGATCTTACCCTCAAGGGCTTAGATCAACCTTTGCTTGGATGAGTAGCTTAGAAAAAGCCGTTGTTTCAAACCTGTTACACACCATTTTGTGGGTGATATCCCTAGGAGAATGTTTTTTCTCCAAGATGGTCCTCAGTTAACAACGAACAACCCCTTGCGGCCACCAACTAGCTCATTGTGCCATTACTTTGCCACCTGAGCCAACCATGTGGTCCCTCGCCCATCTGCCATGATCGTATGTTTGAAGGTGGGCCTCCCAAACCTAAAGGTATGCCTTGTCATTTGGTAGTTGAGTATTGTAGTTTGCTTATCATGGACACTTCTGGGCATAAATTAATGGGGGGATTCAACAGAAAGAATGGGTTAGGTCTGTGCCCTTGTCCCCTAGACCCCTTTTGGATATTAACCTTGCATTCTAGTTCTATGGGATCTTTGTTACTGACCATTTGGCTTTAGGTATGGTATTCCATGGGAAACCCCGATTTTGGTTGTGTGCTCCCGCTCCCTTATCCACTTATATTACCCTCTTTCCACTCATTATTACCCCATTAATCATTTATCCCACCTGGGTCCACATTCCCCCACTGGGTCCAAATAGGGTTAGCTTGCCCCTTCCCATTGCGCACACCTTGGGTCAGGCCTAGAATGATGCCCTGAAGGTTGATGCAGCTAAAAAGAAAGATAAAAAGCATATATGGCCACATTCAACAGGAATATGTACCACAAAATGCAAAAGTTGGCCGGGACAAACACATTTAGCACGTGGGAAAAAGTCAATACATGAGCTCTACCTCATTATCATGGCCTTCACCCTAGTTCCTACAGGTTCTATGAGCCTCCTTCATCATATAGGAAGCCATGATTGTCCCAACCCCCGGTGAGCAATGAACTGCCCTACCTTAAAAGGGGGCATTCACTGCTATATCTTATGCTTCATGCTCTTACCCCTTGAGCCCCGAGCAATTAAATCAAAGAAAAACATAAAAAGGCAAAGGGCATATAAAGAAGGGTGGAAAAATCAACGCCGAGGCACCTCATGTACCACGATTGCTCCATCCTATACATTATAAACCCAAGTGCGGGCTTCCCTTTTATTAGCTACCCTTGTACTCTAGAATGTGGCCCATTGCTGCCCCTTCTCATCCCTTATTTCATTCACCTACCTGTCATATGCCACCACCTTTTGAGTGGTGTACCTTGAACATATTATCCCCTTTAGAAGTGGAAATCACCTAATAGGATACTTGGTTAACCCCATTTGGAGTTTAGGAGACATTGGCACATCCCGAAGCTCATTATGGAAGGGCAGGCCATTATGAAGTCCCCACCTGTGGTCCATGATTGGTAAGCTCATTTACTCGATTTTTTTAATGACTTGTGGTACTGGAAGGCTAGGGGACGCATTGGATCTTATGTAGGATTGCAGATGGTCTCCATCTTGGGTTTGGTCTCCAAATACGGGGCTCTAATCCTCCAGAGGGCTCCATTGGCACATGTAGGGTGTGCGTTGAGAGCCATGGGTCTCCACAATAGCAGATAGCACTCCATGTATCCTCACAATCATTCAGAGATTGCTCATGGTTCACTTATTTGACGAGGAAGATGCACTTGATCCATCATGCCCAGCGGGCCCCAGATTTGCACCATACACTTGGCAGATGATCTAGTACTTGCACGATTATGTGGCATCACCTACACCATCATCCTAGCCCTTGCAGGTGATCTACAGGCATCTTCAATTTGTTTGGAGACCCATGGGGGCACATGCCCACATGTCATTTGGAGCACCACAGGTTATTACAAGGGGCCAACCCCTTGTCCACTACTTTTGAGGGTCCTACTCTTCATTATGGCACCCATGGACCTCATTAGGCCTCTTAGAGGACCCTACGATATGCATAGATTATTACTTGACCTCTTGAGAAGGTTATTCTTTCATTCATGAGCTAGTTTGGCAGGGTTGTCACCAAAAGTTGGATTATTAGAATATTATTTTATTTTTGGGGCTTATGTTGGCCAAGGAGGCTAATTCGAACTCCTCATTAGTGTATAAATACAAGTGAGATGAGTTCATTATTTCATCATCACTTTGGATTGGACCTTTTCTCTCTCTGAGAATTTCACACTTTTCTAGAGGATGAATTGGAGCTTTATGGATGAATTTTGATGTGTGGATATTGGTCTATCTTATCTTGGAGCTTCTCATTTTTCAATTGTGGATGGTTGGATATATTCTGTTACATGCTTTTAATGTTATTCTTGTTTTACTTTGTCATATACATTGGAATGAGATTTTCGCTATTTTTAGGGCTAATTGCTGCGTGCATTCACTGCTTTAAATTGTGGGATTTTGTCTCGATTATAACATCTCTCAATGTATGGGCCATGTAATGCGAACGAAATCTCCTAGGGGTAATTCTATCAACAAATTGACCTTGATAAGCCATCTCCTTTACACATTGAAGTAGTGTTGATAATATCGCCGAAATATCGGCGATATTCGTAAATATCGCGATATTTTCGGCGAGCCGAAATATCGCCGAGAAAATATCACGATATTTTCGGCTCCCAAAAATATCGTGATATTTCGGCAAAATATCGCGCGACGATCCAAAATATCGCCCAACGACAGTCAAAAATTTCCGCGCGGGTTATAAAAGTCCGATTTTGGTTTTCAATCATTTTCATTTCTGATTGCTGGAGAAGGAAGGGGAGAGCTATGTGCTTGCTGCCAAGGAGGGTTTGAGCGTTCCATAGCTATTATCGCCACCAACAACGAAGATTTCATTGATCTAAGCTTCAAGAACAGTGAGACAATTTCATTTCTTCCATTAACAGGTATGTTCAAATAAACCCCTATTTTAATGAATTTTTTGTTAGTTTTAGGATTGTTCTTGCTTGCCTATTTGCCTACAATCATTTTGCTTGATTTTTTTTTCCATTTGAAAAGATTTTCATGCCCATGAGCAAATGCAAGGGTTTTAAGTTTTTAAGTTTTCAAGTTTTCTCCATATTTGGAGAGCAAACTCCATTTTTTTTGAGTTCATAGCTGCAGAGGCTATTTATTAATTTTATTATATATTAGGGGTTCATCTCTATAAAATTTCTTCACCTTAGAAATTAGTTTCTTATTGTGCAATGTGAAGTTGTGAACAGTGAGGTAGGTTTACCGTTTGCCTATTTCTAAAAGTAAATTCTATGTATGAATTTATGAAATTTCAAATGAATTTATGAATTTTCAATTTTCAATTCACATTGCAAAATTGCAAATTTGCAAATAATGTAGCAAAAAAACTGTTTTGTAAAATGATGTGGTTATTAGTATTACTTATTAAGTTACTAATTCCAATTTTTTTTTGGTGCCCTAGGTTTGAGTTAGCCCACTACAAAATACAAATATGCCAAAAGCCTTGGACCCATTTTGGGAGTATGGGAACCCTGATGGTGGGACAAATCGTGCATATCTTACATGCAAATTGTGTGGGACCAGGATGACAGGTGGGGTTACACGACTGAAATACCATCTTGCTAGACTCAGTGGACATGATGTTGGGGTTTGTACAGTTTCTAGTCTGGAGCTTATACAAAAAGCTCTTGAGGCAATTGATGAAAAGGACAGAAAGAAGGAAGAGGTAGAAAGAAACAAAGCTAAACGTGCAGGTAGATCTTTCGGGATATCTTCTCCTGATTTTGATGTTGAGGGTAGTGGCCCTAGTGGGAGGGGCTCCACAGCTGGCACACCATCACATGCTACTGCTAGTGCGACTGCGAGGTCATCATTTTTTGTTCCACGAACAGGACCTGGAGCACAACCTGGCATAAAATCGCTTGTTAAAAAGAAGGAGAAGCAAGAAGCAGATAGAGTCATGGGGAGGTGTATTTTCTGGAGCGACTTACCTCTCAGCATCACCAAAACCAATCCATTTTGGCAGCCAATGTGTGATGCTATTGCTGTTGTGGGCCCAGGGTACAAAAGTGCCACATATGAGGAGTTGCGGGGGCCAATTCTTCAAGCAGAAAAGCAGGACATCAACTCTAGATTGGCGGAGTTGAAAAAGACATGGGAAGTTACTGGATGCACAATGATGTCTGATGGTTGGACAGATAGGAAGGGTAGGACCCTTCTAAATTTCTTGGTACATTGTCCTAAAGGTACCATGTTTATTAAATCGTTGGATGCATCAGAACATATCAAAGATGCAACAACGATATGTGAGTTGTTAGATGGGTTCATTCGGGAGATTGGTGTGCAGAATGTGGTGCAAGTCATAACAGACAATGCAACTAATTATGTGTTTGCCGGCAAAATGCTTATGGAGAGGCATCCCACATTGTTCTGTACTCTGTGTGCAACACATTGTCTCGATTTGTTGCTTGAGGATATGGGGAAACTCTCCTTCATCAAGAAGGCAGTTGATATGGCTAGGAGCATCCCCAAGTTTATTTATAACCATGCTTTTGTTCTTAGCCTCATGAGGAGGTTCACTAGAAACAAGGAGTTGCGGTGTCCTGCCATCACACGTTTTTCCACAAACTTTATTACTCTTCAGTCTTTGCTTCGATGTCAGTTCGAGTTGAAGCAAATGTTTGTGTCTGATGATTGGCGTAATTGTAGATACAACAGGAGACATGACGGGAAAGCCATTGCAAAAATGGTGTACTCTGAGACATTTTGGCATGGAGTAGAAGAAGCATGTGCAGTTAGTGAACCTATAGTAAAGGTTCTTAGATTGGTGGATGGGGAGAAGCCTGCAATGGCTTATTTGTATGAGGGCATGGATAGGGCCAAGGAGGCCATTCGTTCCTATTATGCAGACAAGGGTTCTGTTGGCCTTGATAGGCAGATGATGTTATGGGATGTGATTGATAGTCGGTGGACAGGGATGCTTCATCGACCCATTCATGCAGCAGCACTCTTCCTCAACCCCGCATTTTCATACAAATGAAACTTTGATTTTCATGGCGAGGTGATGGAAGCGCTCCATTCCTGTATTCAGAGGATGGTACCTGATCCTGAGCTTCGTAGCAAAATCAATCGCGAGATACAGTCTTATCGGGATTGTGTTGGCCTATTTGGCTTTGATGATGCTATTAGGGAAAGGACCCTCTTCATGCCACGTAAGTGACAAGTCATCACTCATTAGAAATTAGAATTTTCAATTTAGAATTTCCTTACTTATAATTCAATTTTTTTTAAATTCAATTATGTAACTTTTATTTCAAAGTTTAATTATGTTTTAAGTTTTTGAATTTTTTATTTCATTATGTTGTTGTAGATATTTGGTGGCGAAAGCTATGGTGCAAGGGCACCAAATTTGCAGAAATTGGCTATACGAATCTTGAGTCAAACAGGTAGCTCTTCAGGGTGTGAGCGCAATTGGAGTGTATTTGAGAAAATACATGCCAAAAAGCGCAACAGGTATAACTTTGAGCTCAAGCCTTTAGTTGAGCAATTACACTTATTGTAATTTTTAATTTTTAATTTATGACCTTCAAGTGTCAAGAGTCAAGAGTCAAGACTCATTATTTTTTTTTGACACTCTTACAGGTTGGAGTTCGCACGCCTCAACGATTTGGTGTATGTGCATTACAACATCCGACTTCGAGTGAGGCAAATAGAATCACCAATGGATCCAGATGCCATTTCCTTAGACAATATTGATGTATTGTCTCCATGGAGGGTGGAGTCTGAGGAGCCCATCTTGGAGGAGTCACCTTCATGGTTAGAGCCAGTGGCAGATGATCCATTAGAACAGGGGTAGCAAGAGGAGGACTCGGAGTCGGAGGAGCAGCAGCCCTCAGAGGAGGAGCAGGAGGAGGAGGAGGAGGACACTGCAGGAGCATCAGCATCAACACCATCTGCTATAGATATAGGAGAGCATAGCCCCATACCTAGCACTCATTATTTGACATTAGGTGCAGAGGCAGGGTCAGGGCCTTCTACTACTAGGGGCAGGCCTGGCAAACAACCCATCATGTTTTCCCGTAAAAGGGGGAGAGGGCAGTGATTTCAGATAGATAGCTGCTAGTTTTATTTGTTATGTTACATATAACTCATGATGATGAGATACTTTTATATATGTGATGTTATTTTGTATTGGTTCTCCACATTTGAGTCCTTGAATGGACAATTATCAGGGATCAACAGGATTTGGTGTCGCCTTTGATGTATCATTTCTATTTGACATCATATATATCAGTGTTTTCTTCATATTTATGTGCCAATGTGTTTATTTCATGTTGTTATTGCTTTATATGTTTAAAAATCTGAAAAAAATGAATATATTATGCATTTTTTATGCTTGCCGATATTTGCCGATATTTTGCCGATATTTTCACCAATATTGTCGATAAGATATTTTCTGGACCGTCGCCGATATTTTCCCAATACCGATATTAGCAAAACTGCATTGAAGTATAAAAGCTGCAAGAATGCTTCTCTTTAACTTAGAAGGCTAGCGAAGTGGTTGAGGCCTCCTTGATTGTGAATCAAAGATCCTCACTCATATTCATCATAGACTCCATTCTCCCAAGACTAAGGCACTGATCTACCAAGAGGTGGTCACCTAAAATCATATCTTTTCACCTTTTCCCAGGTCTAGCCAAGTTGGGTCACCTAGGGCATCATTTTCCTGGCAAACTACCCATCCAAAAAGTTCGATCTCTTAGGGTCTCCTGTGTTGGTGTTTCCTCAAGACCTCCTCCAAATTTGAGGCCATTCCAATGGTGGAGTTGTGAGAAAAGCCAAGCCCTAGCTTCGAGATCAAACTTTGCCCTAGCATCCCCAAAGGCTAGTACCTTATTGGATCAATTCAAACCTTTAAGTGGATATTCTTTCTTTGATCCATTTCCATACCTTGTCCAGGTTAGGGACATCATTGGTTGCCATACTCTTCTCCCCTACCCTAGATTGGGTCCACTTGGTCCCATGTGGTCCCGTTCCTTTGAAAAGACAATTCTTCAAGAACCATCCGGGATACCAATTTCAACAAGGATTTTAGGGATTGAGAAATTCCTTCACAATTCATATCCCATAAACCTAACCCTTAAATCCTCCCTTCCTTTCCATAGAAGACATTGTACCTTGCTTAGAAAGCAAGCAAGCTTTATCTTTATAAATTTTCCGGCAAAAAGATTATTTGGGTCACTCCACATCCTTTCATTGACTTATCCTTCATCGGTGACTCCATAATATACCGAGTCTCCTCCCATCGGTGAAAGTCTGTAAATAGAAGGGAGCCTTAGCTAAGGTTACAGTGGGTTAAGTCTCCATTTGTTGCCCTTGGCCTAGCATTTGCCCTTTATGGATTCCCCTTAGATCCCCTGCTAGTTTGAGCGGTAATAAAACCCTTGAGCTATCCCCTGCACACATGAATAAAAGAATTCCAAACCCCAAATATATATACAAAAATTTAAAACCCCAAATACCCAAGTGTTGCAAAATAACAAGGGGTAGAAAAATAATTTACAAAATATTTACAAATGTACAATATTTACAAAATTAAATTACAAGCTCTTATTAGCACATAAATTCTTTTTAGCTCAATATCAAATAAAAATTTTGATTTTTTTTTAATAAATGAAAATGGATGAATAATTTCGAAAGATAGATTGGCCAAAACCCTTCTGCAAAATTAATTACCACAATGAAATCTTAGAGCCGAAACCAGTTCAGCTCTTCCCCATAACCTGTGAACTTGGAGCCCAAGGGTTAGCGTACTTGTAAATCTCTATAATTTTCTCAAGATAAAATTGTTAGATCATGTGGTGAATCAGATCACACAAGATAGCATGTACCAATTGAATGTTCTTATCACCGACAAATGAAATAACAATTTATAAAAAAAATTATTTAGCACAATATAAGATAACACACACTACAGATCAGTAGAAGAAGAACACCATGAACTGAACCCCAAAGTCTTTCTATTATGATAAAAAATGTTCCCAGCAGAGCAATAACTCAATCCTAGCATTACAAAATTTTTCTCATCCACAAATCATCCTTGAAAATAGAAGCCTAATAACTTTTTTCTATAGAGAAACTCCTCCAAGTGGAAAATAATGACTAGTGGCTTGATCACCGTCAAAATAATTTTGACCGTTGAAAATAACTTGATCATCTTTTAATCTCCATCGTCGAATATTTAATTTTGAGGAAAAAATCGATTTTTTCTTAAAAACCACTTTTAATTAATTCAAAAATTAATATTTTGGATTAAATTCCTAAAAAGATTGACTTTGACTTAACCACTAAGGTCCAAGGGCTCAAATTTTCTTAAAATATCCCTTTTTCCCATGGTGGGGGACCTCGAAAAATTTGACTTTCCTTTGACCCACGAATTTTTTTATTATTTTTCTAGTGTTTCACGGGGATGCATCCCCCCCACCTGGGAATCGCAATTCCTCGCTCCCTTGCACTCCGGGGACTTGGGGTTGTTTCCCGACGCTCCCAAAAATAGGGTACACATGGAAACCAAGGTTGCACGAAATGGGGAAACGGGTACGAGTTTCCGAAACAGGAAGCGATACGAAACGTGACCTTCCCAAATTTTGGAAACGGGGAAACGTGAATATATATATATATATATATATATATATATATATATTAGGACATTTAAGAAATATGTGCAATCATAAAGCATATATGATACATTTTAATTTATTACATTATGATAAAATTGTCAATTGTCAATGCATAAACTATAAGTATCTAAATTTACACCACATTTACTCATGAATAATCACATAATGAAAATAGAAATATCCAAAATCAGCCACGAGAAATTTCTAATTTTTTGTCTCGTGCTTGATTGGGAGTCTCCTCCTACATAGTCGAATGACCTTAGTGCTCTTGATTAAATACAAGTTTCATACCCTAGTACCCTACATTCTGTTGATTATTGGGAGTCTCCCCTGCATAGAGGGCTTTGTTCTTTCGATTAAATACAAGTTCCATACCCTAGTACATGATAAAATCCAATGGAAACATTGCAATCACCCCAATCCTGAAATCCTGAAAAACAGATAAGTCTGCTGGATTTTGAGTGAGATCTAAAATTCTACTTTCTCCATATGAAATCCAATGAGGGCGAAACCACTCTCAAACATCCTGAGTCATTTCATGGTAATGTTAAAAATTTAAGTAAAAGGATGAAAATGAAAAATAAAGGAGAATATCACTTTTACTTTAAGAATTTAACATTACCATGAACTGCATATCAACACTAGGGCAAAAGTTCACTTTTATAACTTTAGACAGGCATCTGGAAGCAACTAGAAGTCACTAGGCTAACGTAACAATAGATTACAAAACAAATAAAAAAATTAAAAATTAAAAAAAACACAAGTAAATGCTGAAACGTGGGTCGTACGGCCCTGAAACGCGTTTCAGGTCGTACTGGCCACATTTCAGTTTCGTGAAACGTGGCAGTACGGCCTGAAACGCGTTTCAGGGCCGTACCAAACGCGTTTCAGCGTTTCGTACCCGTTTCCGTACGGAAACGCCCTCCTACCCCACGTTTCGTGCAACATAGATGGAAACTCCAAAGGGGGTCATTTCCTCAAAAAAGGGGTTGTTTCCTAAAAAAAGGGTTGTTTCCGAGCAAAAAAGGGGTCGATTCCGACCTAACAACCAAGGTAATATTATTTACATTTATCCAATCTATTCCCCTCTTACAATCCTAATCGCAATGATCTAAGACCCCAAATTCTATTCGATAACTTTCGCAGGCGTTTGGTTCATGCATTGTCACTTGGAGGTTCACACGAGTTGGGGATTGAAAATAACATGGGTTTTGCTAGATGGAAATACCCCAAATCAATCTCTGTCTCCACCTCCTTTAGATCTTCTAGCATGCTATATCTCAATACACCACTGATGCTTCTACTAATGGCTCAAACATGCTGGTATTTATGGAAACATATATGTACGTGGACTTAATCTAAGTTGTTAAAAATGAGAAGCAGTTAATTTTCTCAAATCGTGGATAGGAAAGGACCATATATTAGTGCAACAGTGATGTTGTGTCCCAACTTCGTCGATATTGAC
This sequence comes from Pinus tabuliformis, assembly GCA_031772625.1. Taxonomy (NCBI): domain Eukaryota; kingdom Viridiplantae; phylum Streptophyta; class Pinopsida; order Pinales; family Pinaceae; genus Pinus; species Pinus tabuliformis. Next base: position 593,703,586 of record CM062812.1, on the reverse strand, counting down.
TTGATGACGTGAATGATAATACTGATTTTGTTCTGACTTTCCCATTCTCATGGTTGCGAGCCGCAATACATGTTGTTTCATGGGACATAATTTATGTAAACCCGACAATTTTCTAAATTTCCATGCAGTCAATTTTGTTGAACATGCTAACACATCGCAGTCATATTTTGAATTTTAAGAAATGCAAAAAACTATAAAAGTTCTCATTTATGCAACATTTATTGACACTAATTTTAATAAGCTAAAACTAACATTATGTTAACTTTTTAACTATAGAAATTTGAATCTTGATGTATCAGACTTGACTTTTATTTCAATATTCAGTATTCACAGTTGGAACTTCAATATGGTTTAAACTTTTATTTTCATTTTACATTGTTATAGTTACATGTATGATTGTATCATGCTTTTCGTTTTAAATTTGTCCCAGTTATATGATTCATCGATTTATCCTAAATGTTCTAAGTCATTATATAATGATAAAGACAGTTAAATTATAAAATTTCAATGATATATTTATAAGTTTTTAGTATTTTTATTTTATTATTTTTGTCAGGGTCCCTTGTGTTAAAGTCTCCGACGCCCCCCCCATGTTTCTTGAAAATTGGTGGGGGCTTTTGCATAGGCTGCTCCTGCGTATCCCTGCTCCCTCGCTCTCACATCCCAGAAACTTGCTGGAGCATTGCTATTTTCCACATGGAAATAAATTAATTTCTCTATAATTATTTTTTGACTCAAAATTAATTAATTTTCTAGCTTAAGATTTTAATTTAATTTAGCCAGAAAAATTAATTAATTGACTTTAGAGGGGATTTGATAATTTTTCCACCCTCAAATATTTTAGCCATGGTGTCTGATTGCGAGAGACCATGCACTAAAATATTTTTACATCAAATAATTACAAATTCAACCCTTAGAAGGGAAAATACACATTTAGACTAGACCCTTAATAATTTAACCAATTTTGCGACACAATATGATTTAGTATGAAACCAAGTGTGCTTGTAATAAAATAATTTAGCCATGGTTTTTGACTGTGAGGAACCATGCACTAAAATTATTCCCAAGCACACTTTTGTTGAGAAATCTAGGGCATAGTAATTATGCGATTTCTCTTCTATTAGTAACTGCTTGTAAGTGATTTTTACTTCTTTAGATTAGGATGTTCTTTTACTTAGGTTATTAGTGTTCTTCTTCATCAAACAACTACCAATGCATAAACCATAAAGAGACAAGAGACACAAAATATAGGCGCTCAGCTAGGGCCAAAACCTCTTACTCTTTGAGAGGAAAACCTGAACAAATTCTTCTCCTTATAGAGATTCCAATTGACAAATACCAAAACCAAGACCCTTGATCTATTTGCCACTCCAAGACCAAGACACAAGATCCTTAGTCAATGACAGTCAACCTTCTGCTCCTTCATCTAGACTTTTTCATCAACCTTGGCTTGTTTTAGATTTTCGACGTTCTTCCACTTCAGCACCCTAGGAGGATTGCACCACTGTTGCAGCAAACTTCTCCTCTTCTCGACCTTCACTGCTACAATATATTAACTTCCTGCCTTCTTCCACTTCAGCTCCTTACTGCTGCAACAAACTTCATCCTTACTGCTGTAACAAACTAATAGTAACAAAATTCTAGTAACAAACTTCTTTTCGTCCTTACTGCTATAACAAAATTCTAGTATGGATAGGTGTTTTCTGTCCTTGAAACAGTCCCATAAAGTACCCTAAGAACCTCGCTCTTCCTGTCCTTTACTTTGTTGGTTATGAGAGGCTTCTATCTCCCTTTCTCGCACTTCTGTCCACTGCAGACCATCACATAAAACTTCATCGAAATCTGCCTTCTGAAATGAGGCCAAGCTGCCTATAAATAGTTGTTTGCCTCTGTTTATGAGCCGGCATGTCCTTTGGGGAATTTACATTATTTTTTTTGAAGCCGACATCAGGGGGATACTTTGCTTGGTCTTGGAGGGCTATTTATACTTATCTAATGACTCGTATAAAATGTAGTATGCCCAAGAAGGGTCCTTCATACATGACATAGACTCAAATTAACTTGTATGACAAATCCTAAAGGCTCTCAATGGGAGCCATCACTAAAAATAAAATTCCTTGCTCATGAAACCCATGAGACAAGCATAATAATAATTTTAGTTTTCTTCTTTTCATCAATTACATAAAATCACAATTACAAATGTCATTGCCTAGTTACTTTTCAACACTCCCTCTTAATTAGGGAGGTATTCATAATGGTACTTGGTCATTCTCAATCTGAAGAATTTCTCATAAGAGTCAAATTGGTAACCCTTTTGTTTAGCATCATATCAACCAACATTGTCACATAGCAAGGCCTTGACTAACACCTCTATCTCTCCACTAGATCTAAGCACAATGATCACTAGACGAATGATGTATAGACACTCATAATTGTCTCTCTCGGAACATACCCCACCGGGTTCTCAGGGTGTGTTCCACCAAGACTATTCTTTTCTTGGATTCCCAGTCCTCAAAGAATATCGGTCCTTAACGACTACTCTTACCTTGGATGCCGTAATACATTCTCAAAGAGTATCATATGCCAAATGTTTACCCAATCCTCCATTCTGTCTTCTCAAGTGAAGACAAGAATGGTGTGTCTATCTCTCCCTCTTAATTATGGACGACATATCTATTCCAATAAAGGAATGTATCAAAGCTCCCCTCTTGGCTCAGGAATTTCCAAGTTTCTTCCAAGTAAGAAACTTGTTTCTAGGCTCCCTCTTAATTAGGGGCCTACAACAGCTTCTCGGGTGGAAATGATGGGACAACCAACTGCTTGAAGAACTCCTCTTCACGATGTCATGAACTTATTTTCGTTATCTAGGAGTCTTCATGTTTGGGACTTCTACATAAGGCATTGACCATCCATCACTTTCATTCTTGAGTCAGCCATGTCATCATCGGAAAGTGATCCATAGTCCATATCTGGCCTTCCTTCATGCCATGTTGCTTTCTTCATGCCATGTTTACTTAAGGATCTTTCATCCCACTAACATGTGCATAAGTGGTGGAAGACATCCATAGATATTCCCTCAACAACCCTGCATAAACCCATCCAGATATTTGTTCAAAAATAAAGGAATGAATATTAACATTACCTTTGTGATGGTCTTTCATCACAACATCTTCTAGTTTGCATCAACATCCTGCATACATATCGACACATCTCCCAAAGCTATATATTGTCAAGGGTCTCTTTCAGACTCCATCAGAGTCTTCATATCTTCCATGGAGATATCCTAGTCAAATCTTCTTGGTCTTTCGGATGTTGATTGCCTTTACCATGGTTGCATATTCCATGATCTCTTCCTTCCTTTCTTCACACATTTCATTTTGAGGAGCTTTCAATCAAAGTTCCTTAATTGTAGTCAACCACCTCATATTTCATATGAGGACATATTATGTTGATTTTATCTAGTGAATGTGTGACCCATGCATTCCTGCATCCCCTTGAGGGAGGAGATCCTTTCTTTTGATCATGCTCTTAAGATAGAGCATTGGTTCATGATACCTGTAACCATATGACATGACTTCCACAATATCAAATGTAAGCATACATACCTCATTTTTCCTTTGGGTCATCTAGACTTCCTGCAACAACTTCCTTGATTGAAAGAGCTTCAATCCCTTGATCTGCTTCATTTTTATGTCATCATACCATCATCCCATGAATTCCACAAGATTGGAATTCTTGATGAAACACTTGCTTTTCCTCATGATCGGTGAACCTTTCAATGAAGATTCCATCAGAGAATCTTGAGGATCTAAAGTATCCCCATCAACAGATGTTTCCTTTTGACAGATGTATGATGAACCTTGTACTAGATGACCTTGCCACTTATGTTTCCAATGAGATTCCCAAGAGCTATATCCTTGACTTCCAAATCCTCTTTCGTGCTTCTTTATGATGATGTCCCAAGCTCTTGCTTTCAATGCTTCTATGATGCCTTCATACATCCCATTTAGTGAATCATGATAGCCATATATTACAACAGAAGACTTAGGAATTTGAGAAGAACTTAGGTGAGGAAGACTATCTCAGTAATAGAGATCTCTTACTTCCTCTTTCTTGAACTTCTTTTTTCAGCTTCTTTTACTTCTTTGGCGGTATGGGCTTCTTCTCTTCCTCTTTTGTTGTCCTTCTTGACCTTAGGACAATCTCTTTTGTAGTGCCCATATTCTTGACACCCATAGCATTGAATCTTAGACATGTCCCTTTTCTTTTTCCAAGAACCAAACTTTCCAAATTTTCCTTTTCTTCTTGTCATTGTAGCATAAGCTTGACTTTGCTCACCTGCTCCCACATCAGATTTGGCCTTTAGTCTAGATTCTTCAATCTTGCATAGTGACCATAGATCCTGGAATGGAGTAGCTTCTTTCTTCCCATAAATACTTGAAGTAAAGTTACCCCACTCCTCCGGTAGTGCATTTAATACAACTATAGTCATTTCACTGTCATACATGACTTCTCCCAAACCTTGTAGTTGATCCGGATCTTAGATATCCTCATAAAGTTTGAGGCTATTCCATCTTCCCTAGACATCTTCAACTTGTAGAGTTCTTGCCTTAATGAGATGACTTCTCCAACAATGCTTACATAATACAACTCTACTAGTTTGTCATAGATTTCTTTTGAAGTTTCGAGTTTAGATCAATGTGGAAAAAGTCGAAGTCGGCATTAATTCGGCAAGGGTCCAAAAGTTGAAAAACTCGTCAAAGTCGGGAGTTTTTTGAAAAAGTCAGCAAAATTATAAAAACACAAAATTATTCATTTATTTTTTATTTTTTTTAACATCTAGAGTATCCACAACATCAAATAAATGCATTTCCACATAAACATGTAAAGAAAGCTAATATATAATATGTATATGAAGTCTAGTGCTACATCACATATCAAAATAGTGAATCAACTCCTGAATTTTGAGTCCTGTTTGAGTCTCAACTCTCAAGAGTCAAAATATCAACAAAAAATATAATAAATGTATATCATGAGTCATCTAAAAGTCATCAAGTAATTAGTCACTAAGATCCTCTTCCCCTTTTAATTTTTGTTTCCGCTAATTGTATTAAGAAATAAGTCATGCTTCAGTAGATTGTAATTTGCTTGGGTAATAAGGTGTCAGGTGGTAGGTCCAATGAAAATTAACAGTGAGTATCACAGTAGATGTGAAAATTAACGCTTGGTGACTCCAAGCTGCTTATTTTCTGAGAAAACAGTAGATGTCAGATTACTAACCTAGCCTTGGCATCTATTATTCAAAAACTCTTGGAGGTAAAATCCACTTCTAATACATAACCTTTCCCCACATTTACAGGTAGTTCACCACTAAAGAAGATTCCATTTCAAAATGTGCTCTCATTGCAGGAAGGATCTTTACTGTCACAAGATTTCACAGGTACTTTGTTCCTGTATGAAAAATGGGTTCTTTTATGAGGCACTGGTTTTGTTTTTTTGGACAGGTTGTTGCTGTTTGATCTTCATGACCTCCTCTTTGTTGTTTCTTTTGGAAGCATTCAACAACTGTAACAATGTTTTTGATGGTGTAGGGTTCTTTCTACGTAAGACTGTTGTATGCCTGTCCTTTTGGTACTTTTGTAATCTTTTGAAGGGGTAGTGGCTGTTAGAGTCTGGATCACTGAAAGTCTGGAGGCTTAGCCAATGTATACTTTGCTTTCTAACTAGAAATATGAAGTATAAAGATTTGTTTTCCCTTGGAAAACAAAAACATATCTGAACCTCAAAACTAACAGATTACAAATGAGACTGCTATGCTCGCAAGAAGTATGACAAACAATACAAATGCAATAACTTGAAAATGCATGGATGGAAGCTTCAATTTACAGTTTTTTCACCTTTGTGGCCTCTTTATCCGCGGCCTGGGAAGGAAGGCTGACTTTTTGGGTCGACTCACAATTAAATCGGGAGTATAACGAAAAAATCGCGATTTTTTCCTTTGTGAAAAAGTCGCCAAAAAGTTGGGGGATTAAATCGTTTAGTTCAAAAAATCGCGTTTTTAGGATTAAATGAAAATCGTGATTTTTTGCAGACTTTTTCCACACTGGTTTAGATACATATGGGATGAGGGGATCCTTGATGGATTCTAGGAGAATCCTTTGAGCCCTAACTTCCCCTTTCATATACTTGGCAAGAGCTTGAGCATCTTCCTCTCCTGGTTTCATGATTGATCCTTTGACATGTTCTATCACCTCATTTTCAATGAGATTCAGATCTGTCCTTTTCTTCCATGCAAGATAGTTTGAAGCCCCAACCAATTTGTTGCTTCCTTGCAAAAAGACATTTTGACAGATTCAGACGTGGACATAAATATACTTACCTGATAGGATGCTCCTTCTTCTCGCTGCTCTCTTGATGTTGATGATGATATAGAGGATAAAAAGCTTCTCCTTGATGACGGTAGTTTTCTTCAAGAATGATCCTTGATCCCACAGAGAGTGAGATGACACTGCCTTTTGATCCAGCTTCCTTTGGACAAATAGTATTCAAAACACTTTAACTTGAGTAGATGTAGGATTTTGGTCTTCTCCCTTTTGATGGTGATTCCAATACTTCTTTGTAGACTTCTTTGATCTAGGGTTTTGACTTCAAGATGATCTTTGCTTTGATGCCTTCCTTGAGATTTGATCCTTGAGTGTCCCTTGATAAGATGCCCTTCCTTGACTTAGTCACCTTAGCTCTGATACCATGTTGAGAAATCTAGGGCATAGTAATTATGTGATTTCTCTTCTATTAGTAACTGCTTGTGAGTGCTTTTTACTTCTTTAGATTAGGATCTTCTTTTACTTAGGTTATTAGTGTTCTTCTTCATCAAACAACTACCAATGCATAAACCATAAAGAGACAAGAGACACAAAATATAGGCTATCAACCAGGGCCAAAACCTCTCACTCTTTGAGAGGAAAACCCGAACAAATTCTTCTTCTTATAGAGATTCCAATTGACGAATACCAAGACCAAGACCCTTGACCTATCTGCCACTCCAAGACCAAGACACAAGATCCTTAGTCAATGATAGTCAACCTTCTGCTCCTTCCTCCTTCTCGACTTCTTCTTCAACCTTGGCTTGCTTTAGACTTTCGACCTTCTTCCACTTCAGCTCCCTAGGAGGACTGCACCACTGCTGCAACAAACTTCTCCTCTCCTCGGCCTTCACTGCTGCAATATATTAACTTTCAGCCTTCTTCCACTTCATCTCCCTACTGCTGCAACAAACTTCGTCCTTACTGCTGTAACAAACTTCTAGTAACAGACTTCTTTTCATCCTTACTGCTGTAACAAAATTCTAGTACGGATAGGTGTTTTCTGCCCTTGAAACAATCCTATGAAGTGCCCTAAGAACCTTGCTCTTCCTGTCCTTTACTTCGCTGGTTATGAGAGGCTTCTATCTCCCTTTCTCACACTTTTGTCCACTGCAGACCATCACAAAAAACTTCACCGAAATCTGCCTTTTGAAATGAGGTCGAGCTGCCTATAAATAGTTGTTTGCCTTTGTATATGAGCCGACATGTCCTTTGGGGAATTTACATTATTTTTTTTGAAGCCGACATGAGGAGGATACTTTGCTTGGTCTTGGAGGGCTATTTATACTTATCTAATGACTCATATAAAATGTAGTATGCCCAAGAAGGGTCCTTCATACATGACATAGACTCAAATTGACTTTTATGACAAATCCTAAAGGCTCTCAATGGGAGCCATTACTAAAAATAAAATTCCTTGCTCATGAAACCCATGAGACAAGCATATTAATAATTTTAGTTTTCTTTTTTCATCAATTACATAAAATTACAATTACACATGTCATTATGAAGACCAACCCTAGTTAATTTTTCAACAAATTTTACAATAGACTCGATAACACTAGGACTCACCTAAGACCTTGTCAACAAATTCCACCCTAGCTTTGGGGTTTAAGCTGGAAGAAAAACTCCACCAATTATGTGTGTTAACAAACACACGTAATTCAGGGAGGTTAAAAAGACTTCCTAGGATGAAATTCTTTGCCAAAATCAGAGGCTTATCTAGGTGTTGTTGCATAATTAAATGGTCATACTAGCATCATTTACAATAAAACTTGCAGAAATTGGTTTTACAATGGTATAATCATGCTGGTTGATGATTTTGATCTTTGAATAATTCTCTTAACTTCCTCGTACATTTCTTTCTTGGAATGTTGACAAAATTGTAGATAACAAGACTGAATTGATGTGTTTCTAAGTGCGTTTGAATCTTCAAACCCGACTTCACTCGATTAACTCTTTCTCCTATTACTGCGATGCACCTACTGTGGGACTCGAACTATGAGACAATACCAACCTTTGCTGGACTGTATCGACTTGTGTTCCAAGTGCATATAGTTTTGACTTCTGCAAAAATGAAATTACGTCACCCATTGAATTAAGCTACAAACTCCATTTGCTTTAGAACAACCCCTTTGGCGTGCTAAGAATTGGGATAATATTGCTATTATAATTTTGCTGAACAATCTAGCTGATCCTGCCCAAAAATAGGTGTTTGCCCCTTACTACAATTTCGTTGAGTAATCAAGCCGCCCCTGCTTTCAGACACATAGATTCACACTCCATTTGACCCTTGGGGGTTTCCCCTGCGCTGAGGATCCTCACTGTTAATTTGGTTGACTTCCGTGCCATGATTAGGATTTAGATCATGCTCAATTCTTTCGAATCAAAACAAAATATGATTCTTGCCCCTGTAATAATCCCGAAAAGCCAAGAAAACCATTGCTGCTCCTTAAGCTTCTCTTCCATGCCCAAATCAAAAGAGTGAAGAGATTCACTGTCCTTCAAAGCTCCTGCAACAGAACGTAACCAAGGAAATTCGCTACCACAGGCTAGACTTGTGCGATGAACAAAGAGAAAAAGGAAGTATTGGTCAACTAGGGTGGATTAACTTACCACCAAAATTGACAGGAGAAATTGGGGTCTTAAAACTCTTAGAGCTAATGCTCAACAAATTAATAAATGTTCCACATTGATGCTCAAAATGAATCCAATCCTTCTTTATTTATAGGCTTCCTTGAGGGGTTTCATCTTCATAAATGGTTGAGTAAATCTTACTCAAAACCCCAATTATGGGTTTTTCACCCAGCTGCCCCAAAACTTGTTCAACATTGGGTACTTTCGGGGTTTTCTCCCTTTTAGGAGGACTATAGCCTACGGGGATGAATAAGCTAATAAGTCCTATTTGTCCTCAATTCGTTGAGGACATTACACAAAAATTGTACCCGACGAAGCAATAGTTCTAATATAAGTGTACTTGACAATTGGAGCAACTTTCTTGTCATGATCCTCTCCCTCTATCTGGGAGAACCTTCTATTCTCAATTTTTGCTTGGTGCTTGTTTATGCTACCATTTGTTGCATTCCAGATCTTGTAGATTCATTTAGAAGTTACCATTGATTTCCCTTTGGCACAATCTAGGTATGCTTCAAGTTCGCTGATATGCCTACTTCCTCTGAGCTCAGATTTCATCTAGTATAATATCTCTCAACACAAGTCCTCTTGTCACAAGCTTTGCGTTGTTCTTCCATTCTTTTCATCTATTGCCAGAACCTTTAGTGTCCTTCATTATGTACCTGCAATCCTCACTAGGAGGCCAGGGAAGAACAATTACAACCAAGCAAATAATTCAAAGACAAGAGACTAATTAATAGTAAAATAATAATAATAGTAATAATCAAACAAGAGATATAAAATACTTATCTTTTGAGTATTATAGGGAATGTCAACTCCCTCTCTATCTTAACTCCTTTGCATCCATTTTGCAACTTTGTCATCCTTGTTCTCATCTTGATGTCATTCCCTACTTGCTAGGGTTATGGTTTCTTCTTTCAGTGGGAACATTTATCTAGGTTCAATCCTAAGGTTTTGTCCATAAATCGTAAACCTTTCTTGTCCAAGCCTATTTTGCCTACTAGGGTTTACAAACCCTAGATATTCAAATATCCAAAACCCTAGAACACATGTGATGATATTTATCATTGTCATCAAATAGGCAAACATGTCAAGATCAATGATGTTCCAATGAGGTAATAGATCTATATCATAAATGATATTTTTCACAGATCAACTACACATCAAATTTGACTTTTTCAACCCAAGAGCTTATCTTTCATCATTGGAACACTTCCAAATGAGTCATTTTTCTGAAGAGGAACTTGGCCTTATAATCTTGTCATGTCCAACGAACCCGTTTCATCAAGGTATGCTTTCTTCAAGTATATGATAGTGACAATGATCTTTTTCCTCATTTAAATGTAGACTCCAAGACTCGGCATCCATATTTCAATATAAGTCATACCTTTTGCAATCTTTGAAACTTCAACATCTTGCCTTTTGCAATATCATCAAATGTTCAGTACTGTGTGCGTTTTGCTTTGAGCAACAATCTGATTTGAGATACATCCATTGCTTCACATCTTTCAACAGATCAATATAAGGCATTTGCACCTTCAACATTTAATACACAGGTCATGATGCCAAACATTCAGTTTGATTCAACTTGACTTCAGGATTCCAAATATTTTCGGTACAAGGCATTTGGTTCATTCCTTTTAATTAGCCTTTTAGGGTCATCAAATTTTGAACCATAGACATCGCATCTTGACTTGTTCCTAGAGTAAGATCTTAAATAGATCAAACTTAGTCCTATCAGCCTAATACAAGGCTTTTTCCACAAGCACATTCAAAGCTTTCATTCCTTTTAGCTGAATTAAAAACTTTGATCAACGATACATACCTTACACAAGTGGACTTCTTATAGCTTCACTGGTCTCATACTCATCTTTGAACGTCTTCATCATTGTTAACAAATTTGGTGATTGATACATACCTTTTATTTCGCAGACTCATAGCATCAATGGTCTCTTTGAGGATCAAGCTTCATTTTTATCATAGAACATTTGTATTTTGCAGAGTCATGTTTGCTAGGTGACCAAAACAACCCTTCAATAGTTCATTCTTGTCATCTTTTGCTAGCATAATTCCAGACAGATATTTCAAGGCTTCCTTTTGGTTGCTTGCACCAAAATTGCATTGGCTTAACTTCTCAAGGGAACAAGAAGCTTGGCTTCTTCAAACTGGAGAGATCTCAGCCAATTTGTTCTTCTTCACATAGCAGAGATTAGGCTTCTTTGTTACTGTGTATGCTACGATAAGGTTCTGTTGAAAATGTAGCGATGGAAGGTCTTCTGGCTTGTGTCTTAGCCAGTGAAGACCTCAAACTAGTCTTTCTCTAGCATGAATCTAGCATGAATGCGAGTTCATGAGATAGAATTCAGTTACAGTGAGTTGATTTCCAGTTTACTGGAATGGTCATCAAGTTTGCATGTGTAGTGTTGGAGCTTCAATTCGTTGGAGTCTTCTTCAGTTAGACTACAGGATGAGGGGGCAGTGAGAAGTTCAATTAGGCTGAGTTAAGACTTTAGAGATAAATGAAGAAAGGACGAATTGAGTCCTCAGTTAACTTGAATAAACGTAGAGGAGATCAAGGAGCAACTCGAGCTAGTTAACTGAGAGCTAGTCCAAGTGTAACTGGGACTTGCTCCAGTTAACTAGCAAAGGAAACTCGTGACACTAGTGTGAACTGGTATTCGACTAGGCCTCCTTGCATGCGTTGAATTCTATTGAGAAAGAGAAGGATGAAGGCACAAAATAATTGATCATTTGTTGTCATGAAGCAGGGCATTAGTTGAGGAGCAAGAGTGCACATTGGTTGAGGGGCAAGGATCAGGATTCACAGAGCGAGTCGAGACTACCTTCAGCAGAGAACAATTTTGTGTAGGGCCAAGATCAAGTGCAGGGCCAAGAGCAGTGACCAAGAGTAGGCCGAAAACAATTGTAGCGCTGAGAATAGTGAGGAGAAGCCTAGCACTTTCTCAGTGACAAATTGCTGGTTGCAGTAGCAGCACATTGAATTGTAATATATCCATTTGCTCAAAGAACAATCAATAAAAGACCACAACAAAGAAAGTAGGTTTTCCCATTTGGTTTTCTTGGGTAAAACGCTGGTGTCAATTTTGTGTGCATGTGTCTTTATCGTAAGTATTTTTATGCTGCTTATTGAATGTTAAGAAACTTTGTATCGCAGTGAAAGTTAAACTTGGTTTCAATTTTCAGTTGCCTTGATTTTCAGTGGATTCATCTAAGTAGTTGTGGAGTTTCAAGAAAATTAACATGGTATGAGAGTCACGTTTTGTATAAAAACCAAGCACTAGGATTGTTCAGTCAGTGAAGGGCGCAACTCAGTTAGTAGGCTTGCGCTAGAGTTTGAAGAGCAATATCTTGGACAGCAGTATTTGGATAGCATCATGTTGTTCCGAGGACTAAGGGTGGATCACTGTTTAGAGGGAGCCTTTAACTTCTGCTCATGGAGGGAGCAAATCTCATTAGTGTCGGAAGAAAATGGGATGCTAGATTTTGCGAAGAACCCACAAACTGTGCCCACAGATGCCCAACAGTTGATCCAGCATAACAAGAATGACACCAAGGCCAGGAGGATCATTCTTGAGGGGGTAAAAGACCACATTATCCCTCATCTCCATGGGAAGATGCACCAAATGATATGTGGAAAGCCATCTTTGTTAGAAATACTGAGAGTGGGGTGAATCAATATTTCTTATTATTTTACACAATTGGTTAGTTTATTATCTTAATCATTCAGAGCATTAAGATAAACTGAAACTTCATCATATCAAATAGACAATACACAAAAGATTTTGTCGTCCAAACAAGCTTTGTATTATGTATGATTTACATACAACAATTTACCAGCCGAGCTGGAAGGAAGTACAACTGTATAAGACTCCCCAATACCTAAAGATGTTTGTAGACAAGGTCTGCAGGAGACTTTGGCCTCCTTTACAAACAACCAATCACTGCTGCTCCACAACTGCTTCCCACTTCAACTACCACTGCTGCTATCTGCTACACTCATTGTCTGCAACCACCGCTTCTGCTGCTATCACTGTCTGCTGCTCATTGCTGCCTACTACCTTTGCTGCTGCTAACATTACTGAATCATTAATCACACTCTGTCCTGACAGTGACACATATGCTTCTGTCAAATCCTAACAGTACATGACAATTTTTGCTCAACTATGACAAACCCTATTGCTGTCAACTGTTATCAACACAAGTTGCATATGATATGACTCGTGATCATACAAGGGACAATCTTTGCAATAAATTCACTGTAAAGTCCTGCCTCATTAACCGATTCTATCATAGACATTAAGCACTCAGCCAACCCAAACAAACTGCAAACAAATCACAAGCAAATTCTGAATGCTGCATTCATGACATAACCTGGTCACATATCAGACTGTCATAAGTGTGCTTCAGCTGCTGTCGTTATTAACTTATTACACAGGTATGCTTAAGACTATCTAACAATGCTACTCAACTACTTTTAATGACTGTATAAATGGTTGAATATATCCCCAGGTCAAAGGTATCCAGTAAGTAGCCCATCAAATAGTGAGATACAAAATTGCTGAGATCATGGGATGGGTGGCTTCCACAATCGTTCGATTCTTCCTTTCGGCAACACCATTCTGCTCAAGACTGTATGGAACAATTGTCTCCCTATGAATGCCAGCCTCTGCAAAATTCATTGAATTCAATTGATTCATATTCAGTTCTATAGTCGGTTTTCAACGTCTTGATCTTCTTCCCTGTTTGATTTTCCACCAATGCCTTGAAAGAATGAAACCATTTGAACACTTCATCCTTCCTCTTCAAGAAATAGATCTTTGTTTTGCATGAGTAGTCATCCACAAATATTGCATAGTATATGTATCCTCCCATTGAGGTTACGGGCAGGGCACCAGATAGTTCAGAATGGACCAATTGAATAATAACAATGATCTTTCTTTCACTAGAAGGGAATGGTCCCTTTGTATGTTTCTCAGTTGCACACACTTGACAAATTCTTTCATGGTTCATATTAAAGTCGGGCATCCCTGTGACCATCTTCCTTATGTAAGGCTTTGTAATGTAAGTGGGCAAATCTTCGGTGCCATAATTCACATTGAAGAGAAGTATCACTCGCCAAAGCTCCCAAAGGACTTCCACCAACTTGATAGAGACCATCAACCCTAAATCCAAGAGTAAATGCATCTTTAGGGTTTCTATGCCAAATACGTACCTTTCCATCAATGAATGCTACCTTGAAGCCTTTATCTTCCATCGCAGAAATAGATACCAAGTTCTTCTTCAAATCAGGCACATACAACACTTCTTGTAGATGAATGGTTTGACCTTGATTCAAGTGAAGAGTGACAATACCTATCCCTTTCACAGGGTAGGTGGCATTATCTCCAAGTATGATCTTTAGATTAGTTTTCTTTTCAACCAAATTTGAGAGGGCCTCCTTGTATCCAGTGAAGTGCCTTGAGGCTCCACTATCAATCAACCAATGATCCAAAGTATTTGAAGGAGATGTAGTAGATAGAGATGAAATAAGATAAAAATCATCTTGTTTTTCTACAACATTACTTTCATTATACCTGACATTTCTTGTCCTTCTGGGAGGTCAACCATTTCCATTTCGAGCAGCGGGAGCATTCCTTTTTCCTTTGTTGTTGAACCTGTTGTTCCTTTAGCTGCCATTGCCTCTGAAATTGTTGTTGTTGTTGTCATCATCCCTTGGAGAATTCTTCGTGCGAGGACACTTTCTAACATAGTGGCTGAACCTGTTGCAATTATAACACATTCATTTTCTTCTTTCTTTGAATCCCTTCTTAGATCCTTGACCCTGTCTCCTTGGACCAACATTATTCTTTCTTTTCGCATGAGCGGAGAAGGTAGTAGGTTCATTTCCATTGGAGGACTTATCTCTCTCCATCATCCTTGTCTCCTCTTGAGTGCATCTAGCTAATAATTCATCAAAACCAGGTATCCTGTCATTGTTGAGAATGGTGGTGGTAAATACATCCCATGGTCTTGAAAGATCTCCAAGTGCAATGAGAGTGAGCTTCCTGTCAGCAATAACTTCTCCAATAGGTATTAGGTCATTCTTGATTTGAGTTATTCTCATGAAGTAGGATTTAATAGACTCCCCTTTATCCATCTTGATATCCTTCAACTTGTTCTTGAGAAAGAGGATTTGACTTGCATTGTTCACTTTGAACATCCCAACTAGCTTATCATATATTTCCTTAGAAGTTCCCAAATAAAAAATATAGGCAACCAAATGCTTTTGAATAGAGTCAATCAAAATTTTCTTAGCTTTGACCTCACCTTTTCTATACTTTGTCTTAGCAGCAGTCGATGCATTTGAAGGAGGCTCTACCACTTTTCCCTGCACATAGTCCAAAACTTCATGCTCTTCCAAAATCAGGTCCAAAGTCGTCTTCCAAGCATGATAATAAGATTTGTCATTGAGCTTGTCCTCAATCTTGAAGTAGGATGTAGAAGCCATTGAGACTTGTCCAATAATCTCGTCCAACAGATCTCTTAGTGATTGCTTTTCTCTCTTGCTTGGGCTTTGTCTTCACTTGGGCTCTGTTTCCATGTTAATTTTAGTTAACAATGGTATGTTCTATGCTTGCAACAATTTGGAGGTCTTACAGGGAAAAACCCTAAGATGGGGTAAACCCTTTGATCAATTCTTCTTACTATAAATATCAAATGTTCAACATAGAGAGAGAGAGAGTACAATAAAGTCAAAATTGACTTGCCAAATCACTGTCCAAAAATAACCCAGTCAAATCTGCAATTTGTCCTTAGTAAACAACAGTCAAACAACAATAATGTGTGCTCTAACCAATCAATCGTCAAGGGTCAAAACAGTCCCTTAGCAGCTCGGTCAAAGGTCATCCAACTTGGCCTCCTTAGCTGGTCAAACAGTGGTCAAAATAGTCCACTTTTGAGCAGTCAAACTTGGTCAACGCATAGAAGAAGCCGGTAGTCAAAGTCTGCAATTAGTCTGTGGTTAAAGTGCCCAAACTTCCTTTATTTTTGTGCCCTCCAATGCAGCCTAGAGAAACAAAAAGAATCCCAAGAAAAACGCTGTCAAAATTAGTCAAACAACCCTTGGTCAATGCTAGTCAAACCGTGCATCAGATCTGAAATTCGGCCTTCTGAAATTTGTCCACCTTTCTGCCACACGTGTGAGGAGAAGATCTGCCCAATGAGGTTTACGAATCAATCAGATGAGGAGAGAGAAGAATATGTTGAGTTTATGAGGCGCCAAATGAGGTTGGAGGGCTCTTTTATTTATACAAGTGGTTGAGGGTCAAAAGACATGTCCATTGGGCTTCATGAGCCTACATGATGATGTGGCTAACCTTGACAATTTACACATTAATGGGCTTCACTTCACAAACACATTTTTCCTTGTCCAAATTTAATGATCTTTAAGTCGATTTTGGTCCTTTCAAAAAGAGGAATTCAATGCAATAATTATCTCCATCAAATGAGCTGTCGAAAGTGGAATTTGGCCCTAGTTGCCAATTTTAACACCTTTCTTGGAAGTTATATCTTCAATGAAACGACAAATGCTTATCCAATCCTCTGTCATTCTCTCTTCATCATTTGAAGGGGAGAATGCAAATGTGATATCAAAAATCTCTCCCTCTCAAATGGAGAGGACGTCCCTATTCTTCCTTAATCTTGTGAATAGAACCTTGCTCCTTATTCAAGGAGACTCCTTTTGCTTCCTCTCAAAACTAGAGGGGATTCCAGACTTCCGTTTAGAGTGGGGAAGTTAACAACTTATAGTTTGTTTTCATCAGAGAATCAACTACTAGTTTTCCATAGCTACATGGCTCCCTCTTTCCTTCGCATCTCTTGTATTGAGCTTGCTTTCTTTCGAGGTATAATGGAGCCCTCTCTTCTCTAGTGACAGGATCCAGGTCTTCTCTCTTGCTCATCACTTTCTTCTTTGATATGAAGGCATTGCATTGAGCCTTCCCAAACTTCCAACGGATCATAACTTCCTTAGGAAAGTGATCTTCTTTGACCTTCAGGTTATCTCCTCGTACAACTACCTCTTTAATTCCAAGATGGACTCATCTTGTTTTCATAGTTGCCAGGGACCAGATATTGAGCTTCCCTCAATATTTCTTCATTCATACATTTAAACTTGCCTCAACTGCCATCTTATATTCCTGCAACACCTTTTCTCGGTAGCCAAAAACATGTTAGCCAGATAACCAAACCATAAATGAAATAGACTTACCTCACCATGGTGACCTTCTCATATCATCAACATCCTCATCGACCATCTCCACTTGAACTTTCCTTCTTGCATCAGAGTGCCCAAGGATCGAACTTGATTACCAAGTTATAACTTTTTCTTCTGGAGATTATGCCAGATGTTAAACTTATCATATACATATTCTTAGAGAAAGTCCTAATTTCTTTATACATAGTAAGTCAAATCTTATTCCAGCATCATAAACACTTAAGCATAACTTTCATAACCAACTTTCTTTCACCAGATTCTTATATATATGAATCTTTATCCAAAGTTAAACATACATTCCTATGCTTTCATCCAATCATCTAGTTATCCATATAAAAACTTTACATCCTGACCCATTGCAACCTTTCATCCCTTTTGTTATGTAAAAAATTAGTTAGTCTTTAATTTTAGATTTATTATTTAATTTTAGGATTAATTAGACGAAAGGGCACGATCATAAGATCATGCCCTTTCCCCAAAGGGTGCCCGTGGCAGTATTTAAGCCAGGAAACCCCATTGTAAAAGACATCATCTGTAATTTCATCTCTTAATAAAGTATTTATTCATATATAATCTGCGTATCATAAGTTTTTCCGCTACATTGGTATCAGAGGAAGATGAAAAATCTAATGTGGAAATGCAAAGGATAAAAGAGGGTAAATGTAAACGCTGTGGTGAGAAGTGGGACCCCAAACATAGATGTGTTAAAGGAAAAGAACCAAAAAACCTATATAATTGTGAAGCAACCAATGACTCAAACAGTGAAGATTCTGACATAGAAGAAACAGGAGATGCCCCAGAATTCTCACCAGAATTAGATGACGAAAGTATTCCGCAAGTTTCGTTATCAGCCATGACAGGTATATCACAACCTCAGACTCTAAAGTTAAAGGGACACATTAAGAAGAACAACGTGGTGGTTCTCATTGACTCTGGTAGCACACACAATTTTTTGGATGCAACCATGGCCAAGAGACTTAATATTTTTTCATTTCCCTTACCAAGCATGAAGGTAATGGTAGCAGACGGTAAGAGGATTGAAAAAGTGGGGAAATGTCATAAGGTTAAATTGCAAATTCAAGACTTCAGTTTAGAGTCTTCGTTTTTCACAGTACCATTAGGAGGAGTAGATGTAGTCTTAGGTGTCCAATGGTTACGAACCTTAGGTACTTATGCCGCTAACCACCAAGTACAATTTATAAAATTCAAATGGGGAGGTCAAAAGTACAAATTACATGGGTTCCAAGCACCAGAAAATCAAATTGTATCATCATCTCAGATGATGAAGATGATTCGAAGAGGAGCACCTGCTTACGTAGTACAATGTCACCAGTTAGAGATGTTATCTGCAAATATGACTAGAGAAGAGTCACCAGAGATACAAGATTTGATTCGGAAGCATGAAAAAGTATTTCAAGACCTACCTATGAAGATGCCACCTAACAGGGAAATTGAGCATACAATAGAAGTCAAGGCAGGGTCAGACCCTGTCAACATCAAGCCATACCGATATCCACATCACCAAAAAACGGAACTTGACAGATTAATCCAAGACCTTTTAAAGTGTGCGACCTTGATCATCTTAGAATATCTGATCAAGTGGAAGGACTTACCCGAAGAAGACGCTTTCTGGGAGAATGAATCATCCTTCAACAACATCCGTCGTTACTTATGCTTTGAGGACAAAGCATTCTTTCGAGAGGAAGGCAATGTTATGTAAAAAATTAGTTAGTCTTTAATTTTAGATTTATTATTTAATTTTAGGATTAATTAGACGAAAGGGCACGATCATAAGATCATGCCCTTTCCCCAAAGGGTGCCCGTGGCAGTATTTAAGCCAGGAAACCCCATTGTAAAAGACATCATCTGTAATTTCATCTCTTAATAAAGTATTTATTCATATATAATCTGCGTATCATAAGTTTTTCCGCTACACCTTTTTACTAGCATGTTTCCACATTACAAAGAATACATACTATTTTTGTCATAATGCTTTTCATAAGGACTTATTAATATAATGGTCATTCCCAAATCTCAATGATCCCCTAAAGCAAGATGACAACCTCTAATATAGTGAGATAATATCTGGATGAACAATATGCAAAATGGTCTAACATTCTATCTTAGATGATCTCTACACAACAACTTAATCATGTAAATTCCAAAACGTGCTACTATCATATGCTTCTATCTTATGATGCTTATGCAGAAATACGAACTTGACAATCAGTGAACCTTCTTTAGTAGTTAAGATCCTTCACTTCTTCCTTCTTTGCCTTCTTCTTAGGTTCTCCCACGACTTCGACTACATGAGCTTCACTCCTATCCTTTTTCTTATTGTTCTGCTGATTTGGATAGTCCCTTTTATGATGTCCAAACTCTTGACACTTGAAGCATTTCACCTTGGACATATTTTTCTTCTTGGACTTTCCAAACTTTCCTTTCTTCATCTTCTTGACTCGAGCTAGAAAGGCTTGAGACTGCTCATCTGATCCAATGTCATCCTTGACCTTGATCCTTGATTAGTATGCATTGTGCCCACAACTCATTGAAGGGAGTTGAATCTTTCTTGGAGTAGATGCTTGTTGCAAAGATGCTCCATTCTAGTGGCAATGCATTCAGTACACGAATGGTTATTTCAGAATCAATGATTGCTTCCCCAAGTCCTTGCAGATGGTCTCTTAATTGATTTCTTCATTCTGTACAACTTGTTCCTCAACGACATCTTTTGACCTGTTGTACTTACCGAATATAAATTCACTAGCTTGTCATACATGGCCTTGGAAGTCTTCAAATTCGCAACAATTGGAACAAGAGAATCCTTGATTGATTCAGCTATGATCCTTTGAGCTCTTACTTCCCCTTTCTTGTATTTTGTTCTTTCTTGTGTCTTATCTTTCTTCGGTCCAGTAACTTCCCCTGTAACATATCCCATTACATCTTGCTTTGTGAGTATCAAGTCAATTATTTTCTTCCATGCTAGATAGTTTGAAGCTCCAATGAGCTTATTGCTCTCCTTGCAGAAAGCACCTACATGACTTGAAGATTCAACCATTATGAGATAGTGTGATACTTACTTGAATAGCATATCCAACCTTCTTGATGTCTATTAGACCTTCAAAGAGTTCTTGATGATGCCCTTGAAAGATGTTCCTTAGGATTCCTCCACTAACAACTTCCAAGATTGATGCTTTTCCCAAGTAGATTTCTTCTTGTGAGATCCACACCCTTCTTGCGAGATTGATGTAGTCTTGATCTTCTTAAGTGTAGAAACCCTAGATCAGAAGGTCTTCTACCAACGAGCCTTTGGCTAGATCCCTTCAAGAGACAATCTTCTTCTTTTAGGCCTTGAGAGCTTCCTTGATCAACAATTCCTTCAAGTGTCCTTTCGACTGCCTTCCTTGCTCACCTTAGCTCAACTTCGACCTGCCAGCTTCTACAACTTCAACTTCCCAACTTTTGCTACTCGACCTGCAACTTTGGCCTTGCTACTTCGTCCCTACAACTTCTTAGAAACCCTAATGCAACCTCCTTTTGAGACCTACTTAGAGCAAGATAGCTCTCCCAAGGTCAACGAGGTCTAGACAAGGGTTTTCCCTCTTCTAGCTATAGATTTTGTAGTTTGTCCTCTAGCAAATCGAACTTGCAATTTCGGCCTCCTGCTACAACCTAGAGACCCTAGACTTTTTCACGTGTGAGAGAGATAGAACCCAAAATTAAGAAATTTCGTCCTTCTTCCTCTTCCTTGACCTTTGCTCTCCTTCTTGCAGCTTCCCAACTTCAGATCGAACTCCTTCTCTTGTTGATCAAACTTGTGAGTGAGTTATTCCAAATGAGGTTGAACTACTTCCTTTTATAGCCTTCTCAAGGGGTCAAATTTCTTCCTTTAGGCCGATCTGAGGATCCCAGGGCCGACTTGTACTCTTGGAGATTCCAGGACTTTCTAGACTCAAAAATAATTATTTTTTACAATTTACAAATTGCCCAGAAGGGTCTTATAATCATGATGTTGACTCCTTTTATTCATGACTATAAATCCTAAGACTTAACAAACCCTAGAAACACGAAGAATATGCTTTTACCTAAAAGACCATCAATAATAAGCATGAAACCCATGCTTTAATAATAATAATTTTCTTTCTTCTTTTCTTGTTTCTTACATAGGACACATATTGAATTGAGTACAACAATTATGAAGACCGAAACTAGCTACATTTCTCAACAATACTTTGCGTCCTCCTCGTCTCATTGAAATAGGCTGAGATAGCTCTCCCAAGGTCAACGTGGTCTAGATAAGGGTTTTCCTTCTTCCAGCTATAGATTTTGCACTTCTTCCTCCAGCAACTCGAACTTGCAATTTCGGCCTCCTACTGCAGCTAAGAAACCCCAAACTTCCGCACATGTGAGAGAGAGAACCCAGAAACAAGAAATTTTGTCCCTCTTCCTTGACCTTTTCTCTCCTTCTTGCAGCTTCCCAGCTTCAAATGAAACTCTTTCTCTTGTAGATCGAATTTGTGAGTGAGTGATCCCAAATGAGGTTGAACTACTTCCTTTTATAGCCTTATCAAGGGGTTGAATTCCTTCCTTTAGGTTGACTTGAGGATCCCAGGTCCGACTTGTACTCTTGGAGATTCCAAGACTTTCTAGACTCAAAAATAATTCTTTTTACAATTTACAAATTGCCCTGAAGGGTCTTATAATCATGATGTTGACTCCTTTGATTCATGACAATAAATCCTAAGACCTAACAAACCCTAGAAGCACGAAGAACATGCTTTTACCTAAAAGACCATCAATAATGAGCATGAAACCCATGCTTTAATAATAATAATTTTCTTTCTTCTTTTCTTGTTTGTTACATATTACACATATTGAAATTGGTACAACAATTATGAAGACCGGAACTAGTTACATTTCTCAACAATACTCTACGTCCTCCTCGTCTCACTGAAATAGGCTGAGACCTTTCAACCTATCTTTAACTCAGAGTTCGACCTTCTTCAAGGATGCTTCAGCTTTTGGAATATTATCACGTCAGACAGATCTTTGGTATATAGTTTTTCCTGCAAACTGTGATAAGGAACTAAGATTCCTTTTCTCTACAACAGACCCTTGACCTTCTCACAAAGTGGATCACTGTTATTTCTTCTAAAAACTTCGGCCTACTTGAGGATATTAACTACTGCATTGACCCTTTAATGTTCTTACTCATACACAAGACAGATTCTCCATTTGTCAGGAGGATAGATCAAAGATTTTTGCTCCTTTTACAACATAATGCTGATGATAGATTAAGCCCTAGATAATAACTTGAAGTAAACTGCTTCTTTTAGGGCTGCTCTTTCATCCAAGCTCTGATACCATGTTGAGTTTTGTAGAGTCTTCTATATTGATAATTACTTCAAATACTTCAAATTTTTTTCACATTCTTATCCATTATTCCATCATTAAGCAATTACACAGAAGACATCAACAATATAGTATCTATGACAGAAGGATCATGAAGAGATGGCCACACAAAGAAACACAAGAGTTTACCCTGGGAAAACCCACATGGGGAAAAACCCAGCAACCTTTTCCTTAGAGAAATCATCAAGTTCAACAGAGATACATCAGTCAAATACAAGGTCAAACAGACCAACAATTTAGCTAGGTCAAACCTGGTTCACTGCCTCCTAGTCTAGTCATATCACAGTCCAATAACTTTGGCCTGCTCCTGTATCCATCAACTTATTTATACCCAGAAGTTCGGTCCTGCAACAGAGATAACAATTTTGGCCTTCCTTAGAATGATCTGCTTCAGTTTGTGCTCTTTGCTTGACTCAGACTTGCCCTTCGCTAGCCTCAGATTTTTGTTTGCTTGCTTCAGACCTTAGTCCTCTTGCCTTCGTCCTTTGTCCTATTTTCTGATCTCAGATATATTCCTTTGCTGCCTCAGATAGGCTAAACTTGCTTGTCTCAGACAGATCCGAATTGCTTGCTTGGAGGGAGGTCGAATGGCACATATTTATAGTCTTTTGCTGGGCCGAATGGGTGCCTCTTAGGTTGGGGTTGACTTGACTAGGAGGAGGGCCGACTTGGCTTCTTGGAGCCAAAAATTCAAATTATATATATATATATATATATATATATATATCTATATATATATATATATATATATATATATATATTTTTTTTTTTTTTTTCTATTAAAAACCGACATGAAGAACATGTCAAGTATTTTTCTCTTTTGTCAATAGCATGAAGAACATGCTTTATAAATACATCAATGGTTAAAATAATAATTATGAAGACTGACCATAGCTACAAAAATTCAACACATATTTGCCTTTACCTGTAGGGTTCTTCAAAGGAGGGAGTGTTTAACATGAAGAGCTATAGAATGAGCTTCAGTCCATTTCCACTGTCCTTTGTGTAGCTGTTTTGCAGTTGCTGCCTTTTCTATGGCACATCCTTGCCCTTTACATTTCCGAAAAGATTGTAATAGTTTAGTAGACTCAATCTTTCTGGGACACTAATACACTATGAAATAGTTTCTGAGATATGAGGTTGTAGGTGAACCTTGCCTTCTGTAATATTTAATCCCAGAAATTCAATGTCTTCTTTAATCAGTTACATTGTCTTTTGACAAGACATTACCATTTTCTTGGACTAGTCTTAAATTTTGTGTCCTTCTAGTGAAGATGAATAAATTAACATGCCGTCTATATCAGTGTTGTTAAAATCGCGATTTGCGAGTTTATCCCCCAGCCACTTAAATCGCGATTTTTATCCCAAAAAATCGCGGCTTTTTTTTTATACCGATTTTTTCGGAAAAAATCGCGTTTTTTTGAAAAAATCGCGATTTTTTCCATAAAAATCGCAGAGGCGCGGGGCAGCGGGCTTTTAATAGGCAAAAACGATTTTTTTTTATGTCATTATGCTGTCGCCGCGCGGAGGAGGAGGAGAAGAGGTGAGGGAGAGGAGCTGAAGGGTTTCCGTCGAATTTGGGAGCGAATCCAAGTGTTTTTAGGAGAAATCCAAGACAAGATCACCAATTTGTCCATAAAAAAGGTATGTAGATTAATTTTTTTTTGTTTTGCTTCTATAAAAACTTTGTTTTTCATTGTTTTTAAAGAATTTTTTGTAATTTTTCATTGATTTGGGATGGGTAATTTGTTATGACTATGAGAACCAATTTTTTATTTTTATTTTCTCATTTTTTTTAAACATTGTTTATTTTTTTTGAATTTTCATTGTTTTTTGGCATTTGCCATTGGCATTTGGTTGGGTAACTTGGGTTTGGAAATTGGGATTTTGGAAATAATTAACTTGTAATTTTGTAAATGCTAAATTGTAATTTGTATTATGTAATCCTAAATTCCTATTTCCTAATCCTTATTTTTCCATAGGTTTGCAAATTCAAAATTCAAAAACAAACATGCCAAGGAAATTGGATCCTTTCTGGGAATATGGTGAACCTAAAACTCCGAATGATAGACAAAACTTGTATTGCAAGTTGTGTGGAAAGGAGATATTCGGGGGGGTGTACAGGTTGAAGTTCCACCTTGCACAAATCCCTGGACATGATGTGGGGCCCTGTCTAAATACAAATCCTGAAATTATCCAAAGAGCCATGAGAGCATTGGGAGAATTAGAGCACACTAGAGAGGCCAAAGAAGAACTCAAAAGGCAACTAAAAAGGTCAGCTGAAGGAAGTGGGCCAAGTGGCACTGGTTCTACTGCAGCGTCAGTCAATCCGGTAGCTGTATCATCATATTTTGTTCCTCGAACCACACCTGGTTCACAACCAACTATCGGTTCAATGCTAAAAAGAACTGAAAAAGAACAAGCTGACAGGTTGATGACAAAATTTCTCCTCTGGAGTGATATTCCTTTCAGCATTGTAAGGAATAATCCATTTTTCCAACCTACTGTTGATGCTATTGCCAGTGTTGGCCCGGGGTACAAAATCCCTTCTCTTCATGATTTCAGAGGCCGGCTTCTTCAAGATGAAAAGCGTGACTGCACCCAAAGATTGGAGGATTTTAGGGCATCATGGGCACAAACAGGATGCACTGTTATGTCAGATGGTTGGACTGACCAAAAGGGGAGAACCCTTATAAACTTCTTGGTTAGTTGTCCCAAGGGGACTATGTTTATCAAATCTATTGATGCAACTCATCAAATCAAAGATGCAAGAACTTTATGTGATTTGCTGGATGTGTTTATTTTGGAGGTGGGTGCAAAAAATGTTGTCCAAGTCATAACGGACAATGCTGCAAATTATGTTGCTGCTGGTAGAATGCTTATGGACAGGCATCCTACTTTATTTTGGACACCTTGTGCTGCCCATTGTATTGATTTGATGTTAGAGGACATAGGGAAAATTCCCTTTGTCAAAGATATTGTTGACTCATCAAAAAGCATCACAAAATTTATTTACAATCACACATCTGTGCTTAGCTTGATGAGAAAATGCACCAACAACAAAGAGTTGGTGCGCCCCGCCATTACACGGTTTGCGACGAGTTTCATATCTCTTCAATCCCTCTTGAATTCTATGTGGGATTTGAAGAGAATGTTTCTTTCAGAGGAGTGGCGTGCGTCGTCAATGAGCCGCAAACCAGAAGGAGAGGCCGTGTGCAGACTAGTTTCATACCAGGAAGACTTCTGGGCGGGAGTGCAGGAGGTGTGCGCTGTTACTGAACCTTTGGTAAAGGTTCTTCGGTTGGTTGATGGTGAGAAGCCCGCAATGGGCTATTTGTATGAAGCCATGGACAGGGCCAAAGAAGCCATTCGGTCCTACTATGATGATAAGGGAGATGATGGGTTTCAGAGACAACTCCTTCTATGGGAAGTGATTAATGAGCGATGGAACAACACACTCCATCGTCCCATTCATGCTGCTGTGCTTTTCCTGAACCCTGCATTTTCTTATGCATGTGGGTTTGATTTTGATGCTGAGGTCGTGGAAGGATTATTAACCTGTGTCCAGAAGATGGTGAGATCTCCAGAACAACGTATAGAGATCTCTAGACAAATTGAGACATATAAGATGTCAGGTGGCACATTTGGCTTTGAGATGGCTGTCACTGATAGGACGATTAAAATGCCAGGTATTTTTTAGTTTGTACTTTGTAACTTTGTTTCAAATTTCATTGTCTCTTCAAATTCCATTTTTTTCTTATGTTTATTTAAAATTTTATTTGTAATTTTGTTGTAGACGCATGGTGGAAGATGTATGGTGGCAGAGTACCCCTTTTGCAAAAGCTTGCCGTACGCATCCTCAGCCAAACATGCAGCTCCTCAGGATGTGAGCGCAATTGGAGTGTATTTGAAAAAATACACAACAAGAAGCGCAATAGGTTAACACTTAACATTTAAAATATTGCAAATTTCCAAATAAATTTTTGAATTCATTAAAGTTTTAAACAATATTTTTTTTATAATATTAATTATTAATTATTATTTCATGAACTTTGTACAGGTTGGAGTCCCATAGACTTAATGACATGGTCTATGTCTACTACAATCTTCGATTGTGGGTGAGACAACTAGAGAGGACACCTGATACGGAAGCCATCTCATTGGATGGGATTGACACCACTGCTGAATGGAGGGTTGAGACCGAGAGGCCTCTCATGGATCCCACTGATGATTGGTTAGTGCAGGATGAGGGGGAGGAGGAGGGGGAGGAGGAGGTGACACCTCTCATGGATCCCACTGATGATTGGTTAGTGCAGGAGGAGGAGGAGGAGCAGGTGGAGGAGGAGGAGCAGGAGGAGGAGGTGACACCGCCTACCCGGGCTACCACTACCACCAGTAGAGGACGTGGTCTCCGTCTACCTCAGCCTCCTGTAGCTGCTACTACTAGTTCTTCAGCTTCTAGAGCACGTCAGACTCCACTGCCATTTCCACCAGCACAGGCACCAGCTTCTACATCTAGAGGGAAAGAGAAAGTTGTGCCATTTTCTCGCAAGAGGGGCAGAGGAAATCAATAGGATTAGACTTTCATTTTATTGTATATGACATTATGACATGATGAGATACATTATCATATTTTTTGTTGATATTTTGAGGCTGAGTTGGGACTCAGGACTTACTATTCAGGACATGATTCAATGTTATGTGTGATTTTAGCGCTAGAAATGATATTAAACATCTTATATATTAGTTTTTTTATCATATTTATGTGTCAATGTATTTATTTTATGTTGTAGATGGTTTAGATATTAAAAAAATTGAAAAAAAATGAAAAAAAATGAATATTTTTGTGCCAAACGCTTTTTTCCCGCTTTTGCCGATTTTTTCCACTTTTTTCCCGGCGCCGATTAAATCCCGCTCGCGCTTTTAACAACATTGGTCTATATACACATGAATAAAAGAATAGAAGGGGCAAAAAGTGTTGTGCATCCAGCACTGGAAGTAAGCTGGGCCATTGCATATTTGAGCTAGCATTACTAGCCACACAAATTGTCCTTGGGGAGTGCCGAAAGCTGTTATGTGGATATGTTTTGGGGCAGTTCTGGTTTGATAGAATCCACTTTTTGCAATCAAACTTGCTATATAAACTGCGCTTCCTATCAAATGGCTTAAGGATTATCTTTATGTGGCATGGGATGTCAAAACTTGACAGTAATTTCATTTAGTGGTTTATAGTTAATAACCATTGTCTTTTTCCTCTAATCGGTTTCACTGTGTTTATTAACCATAAATGTTGGACTAGTGTATTGCATATAGGCCGATGAGTTTATATTCAAGAGCTTGTGCAGTGCTGCTTCCATATTCTTCTCGTATTCAGGGTTTATGGGCCTAACTTTTCCATAAGATTTTCCTCCTGGAATAATATTTATCTCATAGTATTGTTTGGAAAAGTTCCAGAAGGCTCGGGAATCTAGACAAAATTTTTCTGAACTCTCTCCTCGAGGGATGTTATTTGGTGTCAATGTTTTGGCATTTGCTCTCTAAGTTTTTTTCTTGTGCATTCCCTCTTTAGAGCAAGTTGTCCATGGTGTTCTGAAATCATTTCAAGCTCTTGTTCAAACTCCTCATCCTCAAGCTCATTTCTAAGCTGGTTTGCAAGTTCAGAAATTTCTTCATCTGTGGGTTTTGAACAAGGTTCTTAATTCTAAATTCAAAAAAAATTTGGGCACACTGGCTATAAAGGGAACTTTGTTTTTATAGCCACTATAATTACTAAACTCAATATAGTTTTCTACATTCTTGATTGCATGTGTTCGGGGCAGTACAGAGAATTGTTTGCCTGTTCAGAAATAGCAGTGGATACTAGGAAAGGGATATAATAAATGCTTGTATGTTCCTAAATCTACTGGCAATTCACAACTATGGTATTATGTAGATTTGTGAATCAGGCGACCAAAGGAAGTTATTGGTTTATCCAACTTTAGAATACATCTCGAAGAATGCATGTCTCCTGTATCATATTATAAGTACACCCTGTATCAAACAAAAAGGGCATTTTTACCAGTTTATTTACAATCTGTCCATCTTGTTATAGTCCATTTGATGTGAATGGCTGATTATTTATTTGCACTTGATTTACTGGTCTGAGTTTTTTGAGAGATAATTTTCTTCTAGGCTCTAATACCATGTGTGTTCTTGGCACATATTCGTTCTCTTCATTTTTCTTTAATGATATTGCTTTCTCTCCATATTTAATAGTGTAATATGGCTAATAAAGGCATCTTGTCAATGGACAAAGGATATTCTTTCCATTGCTGAATGCACAGAAGTATTCCAGAGCAATTCTACAACCTTTTTGGCAAGCCACAACCATTCTGGTAAGTGACAACGGTTCGAGAAAACCCATTTCAAACTTTGTAGAGCACCTTTGAGCATACATTTGAACAATCCATTCGTTGGAGGGATGAGTAGACACAGAGCACATTCAAAGGCATACACTCAAGGGTTAAACAGTCTTTTTAGCAAAAATACAGTCAAGAGGAAATTGTGGTTTGCAGATATCTCTCATAAGTGAAAACTAAACATTACATTCCTTTTATATAAGGGATAAATGAATTTCAAGGCAAATTGCCCTAGCTGCATGAGGATCACTCCCGAGAGTTGGAGACAATGTTGCACGAAGCGGGGACGTGGAAGCGTCATTCCCCAAAAATCTAGGAAGCGAAGCGTCTACTATATATATATATTTATATTTTTTTTGCATTTATATTAAAAAACATCCAATATACCAAATTAGTTGTAGAAGATATGGAAGCATGCATATTTGTACATAAATCAAGATAGATGTGTCATTCATTGTACATTAATGGTTAATTATTCGAGCATCGACCATCTAGAATCTAGATTCTTCTCCTCTTGTGTAGCCTTTGCCTCTACCTTGATTGTCTAGGGATATTAGTCAACATTGCCCAATTTTGATCAAGCTACCTATAATCCAAGCCTTGAAATATGGTAGAAAAATCTAAACATGCTTGATCGATGATTTTAACTTGATTGAAAGGTAATTTTTTGCTAAGGGTATGACAAAGGAGTTCAACAATTAACACCACCAACACTAGGGTACATAGAGGGCTTGGTGCTCTTGATTAAATGCTAATCACATACCCTCATACATGATATAATCTAATGAAATGCCACATTCCCATTGATTATGAATTCTTGAAAACTGTTAATTTTGCTGAATTTGAATAGAATATGAAATTCTATTTTCTCCATCTGAAGTCCGATGAGGCTGGAACCACTCTCAAACATCCTGAGTCATTTCGTGGTAATGTTAAAAATGTAAGTAAAAATGACATTCTCGTCACTTTTACTTTAAGAATTTAACATTACCATGAGGAAGCATCTAGGAAGCATCTAAGGAGCATCAAGGCAGCACCTTGGGAGTGTCCGAGAAGCCCTAACCCAACTTAAGTCAAAGAAAAAATAAAAAAAAATATTTAGAACCCTGTGGAACCGCTCGTCTCCCTTCTGATCCGTGTCCGAGCCGTCGCAGATCCGTCGTCGGATTTGCGGATCGGGCCGACACAGTTCCGAATTTCCAGGAACCGTTTTCGTTGACTCGATCCATAGTTCCGAAATTCCGAACCGCGGATTTGACGACGGATCCGTACGGGACGCGATTCTCGGTTTGTATCCTTTGGGGTGGGGGGCGTTTTGTGCAACGCTGGTTGGAGAGCCCATTCTTATTGTTTCATGAGTTCCAATGGATTTGAAACTTGTACGAGATGCTCTAAAAGCACGAGGAACAATTCTGAAAGCTTTGGGAGATTAGTGAGAGCCTTTAGGTGATGGGCAAGCCACTCTGTATGTTGTTCCCACGACATTCCATGAGTTCTTGGTAGCGTGGGGACTGCATTAGCCTTGTTTTGGCACGTTTCTCTTCTAGGTTACAACATCACACCTATCCAACTAGACCCACACACTACCAACTATGATGGATGTTCCGTTATGAATCTGCACATTTGTGTGTTTTGTTGATTTTTTGTAGCATTAGGAGGTATTCCCGCATGCCAAAAGGCCTCCCATGTCAGCCAAGGAAAATTATGAAAAATTAAAATTAAATTATTATATTTTTGGACTTCATGTAGGCTGCAAAGTGACAAGTCAACCCCACAAATGAATGGTTGTTACTGTTGGTCAAAACCCACCCATTTGACAAATATAAATACACAGAGACTACCTCATTTTGACCTCACACAATAACATATCTTCTGAAGCAGACATAGAGAGGACGAGATTAAAAGGCGAATTGACCAAATATTTGAAGCTTGACTAGAGTTGACCATTGACCTGCTGTTTGATTGAGTTGATTGGCTGTATTTGACTGAGATTTCTGGTTGATTTTGACCGTAATTACAAGCTGACTTTGATTGTAGAAAAGAGGCCAAGTTTGACCACAGTACAGGATAGTTTGACTGTGGGTTTTATTGCAGGGGTCAACCACAGGTCTGAGTTGACCACAAGGGTCAACTGCAGGTCCAAAGTTGAACACAGGAGATAGGTTGACCAGACCAAAGGTGACCAGAAGTAACTATTTTTGGGGGTTTGACTAGCGTTGACTAAGCTGGAATTTTGACCAGGTTTGATTGGTTTCTTGGACTTCGATTTTAGCACAAATTTCTAGAATTTTTTGAATTGTAAATATTGCTGATGAACAATTTCTCCTTAGAATAAAAGTTGTTGGGTTTTTCCTGTTGAATTTCCACGATCTTGGGTCTAGTATAGAATCTTAGAATCTCTGACGCTACTTAACCAAGAATCTCAACAAAAACTACTTTGCACAGTGGAAAATATAGAGCAGTAAATCACACATGCACAAATATAGACAACTTTTTACAAAATATTGTACAAATATGTACAACCCAATCTTCGTTATATTAAACCAATCTGAATAATACAACAACCTATGGAATACAAGATACACTGACAATCACGTTGCAGTCTCTATATCATATCTTGTCCTGCTGATCCTTCGCTCCCGTTACGCTGCCGGTCCTTCTCTCCCGTTCTGCTACTGGTCCTTTGCTCCCGTTCTGCTCTCTAGTTGCCCCTTAGTCCATCTAAGGACAACACATAGAGTCTCCAGGAGGGTTGCCACCTATCTTTGCTGCAAGTCGCTTCTGTTACAATGAACACGGGTTGATCCAATATGCTCTCTAGGCTGGCCAATACATGAGCTCCAATTTGCCTTCTAGTAGCCTGTTTCGTCCATCAATTAGTTGCACATAGGCTCCAAACTTCACCCAATCACACAACAATCAATGTCCTTGTATGCTGCTCTAGGGCTACACGCTGCCCTCCACCAGTCCAATGGCACCCAACACTTCACTACAAGATTTGGTCCTAGTTGAGGTCTCCAACTGCGCAAGTCAACCTCAACACACGGCTCCCACAGTTGCAAACAATTCTGATCCAAAACTGGTTAGTCCTTTGACCCAACACAAGACAAGCTTAAATCCAAGTCTGTTGTACCACAACTGTCCTTAATTGTTCCTGGTTAGGGCACCTGACACGCTGTAACAACCCTATTAAATACCCACACAGTCCCTTAATAGATGCGAGCTACCTCCAAATGTATCCTCTACCTCCACACTAAAGTTTTGGGCACTAATAGCCCTCAAACAACCCTACACATGCCTTTTCTGAGGTGTTAAGGCCCGCGACCTACCACACCAACCTTCCTGTACCCACGACCTACTCAAAATAGAGATACATTACCACAAATCATGCCCCAACAGACCTGCGTCTTACCTTTGCATACTCTGCCTGCCTGTAGGTGAAAAACAACCCTTCTACAGTCATGAAAAGGCTCCTACGCAGCCTTTCTCCTTCACTGAAGTGACCTCCTACGTGCAACCCAAACAAGCCAAGTTTCCTATGCTCCTTTTCTGCCTTGCGTTGCATGGATGGATGAGCCAAATGAGACACACTCAGCTTGTATTTATACCACATACAAGGGCTTCTTCAAAACGTCATCATAGGGCTTGACAACCTGTCACAAGGCTTATTAACATCAAGTTGACCTTGACCTTGTGCCACTATGCCCACACATAACTTTCAAAAATTCATATCTCCATTTCTACAACTTAGAATTGTATGATTTTCGATACGTCGGATTCATCTCAACGAGTACTATCATCCTCATCCATCACATGTTGAAATGTGTCCATGGTTTTGGCCCAAATCACGATGGGTACAAAACCCCAACCTTGGGTTCCAAGCCCACAAGTGACTCTTGTGGTGCTCCACCCTCCAAATCTTGAACCCTAGGGCTTGGAGTACCTCTTAAGCTACTCAAAAATCAACATTTCCCAAGGTTTGGATTTCCCATGGTAAAGCTTGTTGTCTCTATTGTGTATGGCTGTCTCTTTTTGATCTTACTGTTTTCATTGCATTTATGTTGAGATTTTGTGTATAATTGCTTAATGATATATGTGACATAAGATAACTTGATTGGAAATCATTGGAAAGTAATTATCATATCAGAAGATCAGTTTTCACCTGTGCATTATTATAGAAAATTCAACATGGAATCAGAGCTTTGATAACAGAACAACCATTGAAGTATCTTAAAGAGGTTGAGTTTAGGAGAAGCCAAGTACAAGAAGAATGAGGCTTGATCTGAGCCAAAATTTCGGCCCTCCAAAGGCCTATTTGGACCGAGTTTTTAAGGCAGCCAAGAAGCTTGTTTAGGGCATAGGAGGTGGCAAATTGACAGCAGAAGGAAGGCTGAATTTTGATGGATGTTGAGGTTAGATTACAGAGGTCATTAAGGGCTTGCTTAGAGGGAAATTTGAGGACCTCTTGTGATGCATTTTAAGGGAATTTGAAGGGCTGATTAAGGTTGGTTGCATGGCACCTCCAAGGGCAGAACTCAGGAGCCAAGGAGGTATTCTAAGGTGGAAAAAAGTTTGACAAGCATGACTACACTTCTTACAAATTAATTTGAGTCTGGGGATAATCCATTTATGTGGAATGACTCGAGTTTCGAGATTACACTTTAGACATTCTATAATATGGATGATAACATTTTTTCAAGCATGACATGGGGTGTGATGACAAGCACAAACCTACATTTGACACATAATCAAACCCTTGTTTATTGTCCACATTAGATATTGCTAACTTGATCATTTGGAATTTAACTAAGTACACCTCTCTGATTCATGCACCAAGTAAGATACTCTAGAGCCAAAGGGAGCTGAAGAGAAAGGCTCCTTCACCTACTTTTATAAAGCAAGAAAAGAGCC
The DNA here is from genome assembly GCA_031772625.1 of Pinus tabuliformis. NCBI lineage: Eukaryota > Viridiplantae > Streptophyta > Pinopsida > Pinales > Pinaceae > Pinus > Pinus tabuliformis. The sequence continues at coordinate 593,669,597 of CM062812.1, read as the reverse complement.
TATCATAACACTTGTATGGTACAAGAGTTGGAAGACTTAGGGTTTGTAAACCCTAGAAGACTTGGAAGTTACAACTTATATTGAAATATTGGATGAAAAAGTCCCAAGGTTTGTGAGATAAAACCCTAAAGCAAGACTAAAGTGTTGGATGCAAGTGGAGTTGGTGTGATGCATACTTGGTTTATCTCCTTGATAGCATGAGGATGACTTGATATTGATTCTAGCTTGTTGTTGAGCCCTTGGTGTGGCTAGATAACTCAATGAATCCACAAAATGAAGAAACCCTAGCTCTTATGTAGAAAAAGAAAGCAACATGCGTCAACAATTGATGTTGAGGATGGGGATGAGCATCTATCTCAGAAGAAGACAAGGAATCCAAGCTTGATGAGATTGCAAATTAACTTCATTGATTTTTGCAAGGAGGCAAGGATCAAGAGGGAGTCGACAATTCCGTACAACTCACAGTAGTTTAATCAAAAGATAAGTAATTCATATCTTTCTCCCTTGATTATTATTATTTTTATTAAGTCAAACTCTTGTCTTTTTTTTTTTTTGAAATAGCCTTGATATTTCTTTCTTACTTCCATTAAGAATTTTATTTTTCCATGACCTCTTGAATGAGGTTTACAGAAAAACAAGTCCATTGCGAACACTGTCATTACATAGGTGGCAACGTTAAGAAGTATAAGGCAAGGTTGTGAAAAGAGGGTTCTTCCAATAAGAGGGAGTGGACTACGAGAAATTATTTTCTCGTCACAGATGATCATATTCCTAAGAATGTTTGGAAGAAATTGCACAAATTAACATCCAGGATCGTGTCCGACAATAGGAAGAGTTTCCAGTTCCAAGGGAATCGACAGTCAGACAAAGTAGGAGTAACCTTCCAAGAAAATGTCATGGGATTGAGAATGTAAGACTAGATGCTTAGAGACAAAAGATCTCTAGGAGCAGTGTGTCTTTCCAGAGGAGACCATAGCAGAAGGACTTGTTTACAAAAGGGAGCAACTATAGCAGAAGGACATGCTTGCAGAGGGAGCAGAAGTGGTAGGCAGATTTACTTCCGTGACAGAGGGAGTTAGCCTTAGAGATTGAAATGTATAATTTTGGCCAGATACACTATATTTCTTGGTATTTGAGATTTAGATTTGGTGAATCCCACTATGTACAAGCAGTTGATTAGATTCGTGAAGTACCTGGTTAACACCAGGCCAGATATTTGCTTTGCAGTGAACATCTTGAACTAGTTTATGGTTGAGTTGAGGCATATATAGTGGATAATAACAAAGCATGTGGTACCTATGTTGTACAATTGGATGTGGTCTAAGATATGTCTCATGAGGTGAAGTGAGTCTTTGTAGGAATATCACAAGTCATGAAGCAATGAGGCTTCAGAAGCCAGAAGGACATGGTCGGGTCACTTCATTCAAGACATGATGCAAAGAGGAGCAATAGAGCTCCAATACATATCCACAAATGAGTATATTGTGGACAAAGACGAGCTTAGTTTGATGCTGAATGTCTCCTTCATTGGAAAGGAATGATGAGGTCTTCGCAGGATTGGGCTAATCATCTCCTGAAGCCCTAAAATACATTGGTTGGAAGGACTTTCACCAAGAAGAGATGAATACATTCACCTTTGAAGTCAAAAGGACTTGGCTGCTAGAAGGACCTGGCTAGGCCATAAAAAACTTAGACCAGAAACGTGAATGGCCCAAGGCAAGTACAAGGGAAAATGTAGGATACATCAACTCTAAAGCTAGAAGGACTTGGCTAGGTCGACCAAAGGTGAATGTCCCATGGAAATTATAGGATTGGGCATGTCTTCTCCTTAGAAGCTAGAAGGAATTGGTTATGTTGACTGAAGGAGATAGATGTAATTCACCTTTGAAGCCAGAAGGACTTAGCTAGTTCGTAAAGAACTTTGACCAGAAAGGTGAATGGTTCACGGTTAAATTTTGTCCAGAGAAGCTAAGAAAACTTGGATGCCAGAAAGACCTGGCTAGGTCATGACTAGAGGAGATTGATACATTTGCCTAAGGAGCCATAAAGGACTTTGGCCAAAAGCCTTGGATGCTTACATATGAGAGAGTTAACATTGCCCACTCTAGGATGGAATTATTTTATAGACATGCATCAACATGACAAGCTCATGAACCTTTCTTAAGGAAGGAGAAATTTCAGCAAGGGAATTCCATTGCAGAGAATAGCTCCCTTGCTAAGAGGGAGTGTTGATTTTTTGTAGCATTGGGAGGGATTCCTGCATGCTAAAAGGTCTCCCAAGTCGGCGAAGGAAAATTATGAAAAATTAAAATTAAATTATTATATTTTTGGGCTTCATGTAGGCCCCAAAGTGTCAAGTCGACCCCACAAATGAATGGGTGTAAATACACAAAGAGACTACTTCATTTCGACCTCACACAACAACATATCTTCTGAAGCAACTGCACAGAGGAGCAGATTAAAGGACGAATTGACCAAGTTTGACCATATCTAAAGCTTGATTTGAGTTGACCATTGACTTTCTATTTGATCGAGTTGACTGACTGTATTGGATCGAGATTTCTTGCTGACTTTGACTGCAGTTACAGGCTAACTTTGACCACAGAAAAGAGGTCGAGTTTGACCACAGTAAAGGAAAGTTTGACTGTAGGTTCGACAACAAGGGTCAACCACAGGTGATTGTAGGGGTCAACTGCAGGTTTGAAGTTGATTGCAAGAGATTGGTTGACTAGGCCGAAAGTTGACCAGAAGGAACTATTTTTTGGGGTTTGACCAACGTTGACCAAGTTGGAAGTTTGACGAGGTTTGATTGGTATCTTGGACTTGGATTTTAGCACAGGTTTCTAGAATGTTTTTGAATTGTAAATATTGTTGAAGAACAATATCTCCTTAGAAGAAAAGTTGTTGGGTTTTTCCCAAGGTTGGGTTTGCCTAGGGTAAATTTTGTTGTCTCTATTGTGCATGTTTGTCTCTTTATGATCCTACCATTTTCATTGCATTACTGTTGAAATTTTCTGTTTATAATTGCTTAATGATATATGTGACATAAGATAACTTGATTGGAAATCATTGGAAAGTAATTATCAGATTAGAAGATCACTTTCTACTGTTGATTTTCTTAGTGCAATTAGGGTTAGTACAATATTTTTGAAATTCTGATAATTACTTTTGATTTAGATCTTCTTTTAACTTATTCCAATAGATCATTCAACAATTAACTTCAGAAATTCAATCATAAAGAACAATGGAACAATAGAGATCACAACTCACAGAAGAACCTACCAAGATTTAGATTTAGATTTACCCTAGGAAAACCCACCAAGTGGAAAAACCCAACAACTTTTTTCAATAGAGAAATTCTTCTGGTTCAATGAGAGACACACCTAGATCTATGGTCAAATCTGGTCTTCTCCTCCAATTCAAGTCACCCAAACTGATCCTACACTTTGCTCTGCCTGTCTGACCTAAAATTTCAGCCTTCCTGCAATAGCTAGTTGCCCTAGAATTTTGGCCCTACAATAGTTGCCCTAGTTACCATAAATTTTGGCCTGCTGCAATAGTTGCCCTTGAAAAATGCGAACCAGAGAGAGAGAGAGAGAGATCAATCCACACGTCCGAGTTGCTAGAGAGAGAGAGAGAGAAGAGAGAAAACTCAACCTTATTCTTCGTCCTACTTTGTCCTTCTTGTCCTTCGCTTGCTTGCCCAGAATTGTCTTTGTGTGAGAGAATGCAAATTACCAAATGGAGGAGGTCAAGTTGCCTTTATATAGTAGTCAATCTTTGGGTGAATGGACGTGTCTCTTGTCCAGAGCCAACTTGTCTTGGAAGGAAGCCGACTTGTTACTTTTGGAGCCAAAATTTTCATTTCAAAAATTCAAATTTTCATCTTTAAAAAGTCGCAATGGGACTTTGATTCAAAATAATTTATCCTTTGACTCAAGCATTTATAAATATGCTTTACAATGATAAATACAATTACATCAAGTGACCAAATGTACATTATGAAGACTGACCATAGTTACAAATTCAACACTCCCTCTTAACTAGGGAGGTATTCATAATCACTATCATAGATGTTCTCAAATTGAACAAATTTCTCTAAAGAAAAGATTATCCATCTTTATCAATATCATCATCTATCATCAACATCCGCTAGTGGCCATATCTGGGGCGGCACCAAACCCATGGCAATGTCATCAACAAAACAGGATTCACTCCTCCAACGTGATTGGTCCTCAAATCCCATGTCCTCTACCTAGGCCAAAACGCTGAGACCCTCAACTAGCAAGCACTCACTCACTCTTCCTAGTGAGCACTCTAGGCCAAGACCTCACTCAACCCCTTTTTGGTTGGTGATCGGGTTTAGACACTAAAAGGACCTCACTTCACTCTACTTGGTGTGTGATTAGGGTCCAAGACCTCACTGCACCCTTTTAATGTGTGATCAGGGCAATGTTGCAAACGTCGCGATTGGGATTAAATCGATGAGGGTTCGAAATCGGAAAAAAAATCGTAAAAAGAGGGAAAAAATCGATAAAAATCGACAAAAAATCGGCGAATACAAAAATATTCTTTTTTTTTTTCAATTTTTTTAATATATAGTGTCCACAACATAAAATAAATACATTGACACATAAATATGAAAAAAGAACTAACATATAAGATGTGTAATATCATGTCTAGTGCTACATCACACATAATAGTGAATCATGTCCTAAATACTAAGTTTGGAGTCCCAACTCAACCTCCAAATATCAACAAAAAATATAATAATGTATCTCATATCATGAGTCATAATATCGTATACAATGAAATGAACCAGATAATTAATACTATTGATTTCCTCTGCCCCTCTTGCGAGAAAATGTAACAACTTTCCCTCTAGATGAAGAAGGCAGTGGGGTTGGCAGTGGACTTTGTTGTGCTCTAGAAGCTGAAGAACTAGGAGCTATAGGAGGTAGACCACGTCCTCTACTAGTGACAGGGGTAGGTGGTGTCACCTCCTCCTCCTGTTGCTCCTTCTCCTCCTCTTCCCCCTCCACTACCTCTTGCTCTAACCAATCCGGGGCCGACTCCATGATAGGCTTCTTGGCCTCAACCCTCCATGCAACAGTGGTGTCAATCCCATCCAATGAGATGACCTACACATCAGATGTCCTCTCAAGTTGCCTCACCCACAATTGAAGATTGTAGTAGACGTAGACCATGTCATTAAGTCGTTGGGACTCCAACCTGTACAAGGGTCATAAATTAATAATTATAAAAAATTATTATTTAATGAATTCAAAATATTAATTGGAATATTTTAACCTGTTGCGCTTCTTGGTGTGTATTTTTTCAAATACACTCCAGTTGTGCTCACATCCCGAGGAGCTACATATTTGGCTGAGCACTCGAATGGCAAACCTTTGGAGATTGGGTACTCTGCCACTGCAGCTTCTCCACCATGCATTTATAACAAATAATATAAACATAAGAAAAAAATGAAATTTGAAAGTTGAAGCAAAGTATGAACTTGAAGAGACAATGAATTTTGAAACAAACTAAAGATTACTTGCCATTTTAGTCTTCCTATCATGGATAGCCATATCAAAGCTAAATGTGCCCCCTGCCATCTTGTGTATCTCCATTTCTTTGGATATTTTAGCACGTTCTACTAGAGATGGCACCATCTTCTGAATGCAAGTGAAGAATCCATCCATGACATCAACATCAAATAAGAAACCACAGGAGTAAGAAAATGCAGGGTTCAGGTAGATGGCTAGAACACGAATGGGATGATGGAGAGTGTATTGTTCCATCGCTCATCAATCACGTCCCATATGAGTTGTTTTTTCTCAAACCCCTCATCCCCCTTATTGTCATTGTAGCTGCGAATGGATTCTTTGGTCCTATACATGGCCTCATACAAGTAGTCCATTGCGGGATTGTCTCCATCAACTAATTGAAGAACCTTTACCAAAGGTTCAATAATGTTACACACCTGCATATGGCCTTTCCCTCTGGTTTATGGCTATATGACAAAGCACACCACTCCTCTGAAAGAAACATTCTCTTCATATCCCACATAGAATTCAGGAGGGATTGAAGAGATATGAAACTAGTGGCAAACCGTGTAATGGCAGGGCACACCAACTCCTTGTTGATGAATGTTCTCATAAAATGAAGCACAAAGGCATGCTTATATATAAATTTTGTAATGTGTTTTGATGATTCAACAATATCCTTGACAAAAGGAATTTTTGTCTGTTATGACTTGGACAACATGTTGTGGACCCACCTCCTGAATGAACACATCCAACAAATCACATAATAATCGTGCATATTTGATATGTGCAGATGCATCAACATATTTCATAAACATTGTTCCTTTGGGACAATTAACCAAAAAGTTAATAAGACTTCTACCCTTTTGATCGGTCCAACCATCTGACATCACAGTGCATCCTATGTGTGTCCATGATCCCTTAAACTCCTCCAATCTCTTAGTGCAACCAACTTTTTCATTATGAAGAATCCGCCCTCTAAAGTCATCATATGAAGGGGCTTTGTACCCTGGGTCAACAATAGCAATAACATCAATTGTGGGCTGGAAAAATGGATTATTCCTTCTCCCTTTTTTTAAGAATTGACGTGACAAATAGTTGTGCACCAAGTGCGGTTCTTGTTACTGCTCAAACTGGCAGGGGACCTAAAGGGAAAATACTAGGCCAAGGATAACAAATGGATACTTAGCCCATCGTCACCTCAACTAAGGTTCCCTTCTATTTACGGACTTTCACCAATGGGAGGAGACCCGGTATATTGTGGAGTCACCGATGAAGGATAAATCAATGAAATAATGTGACCCTAATAATCCCTTTCCTGGAAGAGTTAGAAAGATGAGGCTTGCTTGCTTCAAGGGTTAGCTTTATGGGATATGACTCATGAAGGAACTTCCCAATCCCTAAAATGCCTATTATAATTGGTATCTCAGATGGTTCTTAAAGAGTTATCTCTTCAAAGGAATAGGACCACAGGGACCAAATGGACCCGGTATAGGTTACGGGGAATGAATATAGCAACCACTGATGTTCTTACCCTAGACAAGGAAAGGGCCAAAAAAAGAATTTTCACTTGAAGGTGTTAATTTGACCTTTTGAGGTACTAGCCTTAGGGATGCTAAGGCAAATTTTGATCCTGAAGCTAGGCTTGGCTTTTCTCCCAACTGCACTGTTGTAATGGCTTCAAATTTGGAGGAGAGCTTGAGGAAAGGCTAGCGCAGGAGACCCTAGGAGATCAAATTTTTTGGAGGGTTAGCTTGTCCGGAAATTGATGCCATAGGTACCCCAACTTGGCAAGACTTGGAAGGAGATGAAAGAATGTGGTTTTTGGTGACCACCTTTTGGTAGATTAGTGCCTTAATCTTTGGGAGAATGGAGTCTATGATGAATATAAGTAGGATTTCTTGGTTCCCAGTGAAGGAGGCCTCAAGACCACTTCGCTAGCCTTCTAGTCCAAGGAGAAGCAATATTGCAACTTTTATACTTTGATGTACAAAGGGAATGGCTTATTAAGGTCAAATTCTTTGATAGAATTATCTCTAGGAGATTTCGTTCATATTACATGGCCCATACATTGAGAGATGCTATAATAGAGACAAAATTCCACAATTTTAAGCAGTAAATGCATGCAACAATTAGCCCTAGAACAACGAAAATCCCAGTCCAATGTATATGACAAAGTAAAACAAGAATAACATTAAAAGCATTTACTTATGTGTAATAGAATATATCCAACCGTTCACAATTGACAAGAGAGAAGCTCCAAGAGAAGATAGACCAATATCCACACATCAAAATTCATCCATAAAGCTCCAATTCATCCTCTAGAAAAAGGTGCGAAAATCTCAGGAGAGAGAAAAGATCCAATCCAAAGTGATGATGAGAAAATAAGCTCATCACTTGTATTTATACACAAATTAGGAGTTCTAATTAGCCTCCTTGGCCTACATAAGCCCCAAAAATAAAATAATGTTTTAATAATTCAACTTTTGGTGACAAGCCCACCAAACTAGCTCATAAATGAACGAGTAAGCCTCTCAAGAGGTCAAATAATAATCTGTGCGTGTCGTAGGGCCCTCTAAGAGGCCTGATGAGGTCCATGGGTGCCACAATGATGAATAGGACCCTCAAAAGCAGTGGACAAGGGGTTGGCCCTTTGTAATAACTTGTGGTGCTCCAAATGACATGTGGGGGCACACAAGTGTCCTCATGGGTCCCAAAACAAGTCAAAGATGCTTGTAGATCACCCACAAGGGCTAGGATGATGGTGTAGGTGATGCCACATCTTCGTGCAAGTCCTGGATCATCTGTCAAGTGTATGGTGCAAATCTGGGGCTAGCTGGGCATAATGGATCAGGTGCATCTTCCTCGTTCAATAAGTGAACCACGAGCAATATCTGAATGACTATGGGGATCCATGGAGTGTTGTCTGCTGCTGTGGAGGCCCATGGCTCTCAACGCACACCCTACATGTGCCAATGTAGCCCTTTGGAGGATTAGGACCCCGTATAGGGAGACCAAACCCAAGATGGAGACCATCTGCAATCCTGCATAAGATCCAATGCGTCCCCTAGCCTTCCAGTACAACAAGTCATTAGAGAAATTGAGTAAATGAACTTACCAATCATGGACCATAGGTGGGGACTTCATAATGGCCTGCCCTTCCATAATGGGCTTCGGGATGTGTCAATGTCTCCTAAACTCCAAATGGGGTTAACCAATAATCCTATTAGGTGGTTTCTACTTCTAAAGGGGATAATATAGTCAAGGTACATCCTTCAAAAGGTGGTGGCATGTGGCAAATAGGTGAATGAAATAGGGGATGAGGAGTGGCAACCTTGGGTCACATGCTGGGGTACAAGGATAGCTAATAAGACGGAAGCCCACACTTGGGTTTATAACGTGTAAGAGGGAGCAATCATGGTACATGAGGTGTCCCAACCTTGATTTTTACACCCTTCTTTATATGCCTTTTATGATTTTCTTGACTAACTGCTCGGGGCTCAACGGGTAAGAGCATGATGTATAAGATATAGCAGTGAATACCCACTTTTAAGGTGGGGTGGTTCATTGCCCACCAGGCAATGTTGCACGAAGCGGGAGCGAAGCGGAAGCGGAAGCGGAAGCGCGGAAGCGTCATTTTCCAAAAATCTAGGAAGCGAAGCGTCCGCGGAAGCGTCTGCTATATATATATATATTTTTTTATATTTTTTTGCATTTATACTCAAAACAAACATCCCAAATACCAAATTAATTGTAGAAGACATGAAAACATGCATATTTTTGCATAAATCAAGATAGATATGGCATCCATGATTCCATTGTAGTTACTAGTATGTACAACAATCATCTATATTCTAGCTATTACAAACATACATCAAATTTTTAAGCATATTATAAAACATAAAACATTTAAGCATATTATAAAACATAAAACATAGAGCATATTATGATTTATCTAGCAAGTGAGCAACTGTCAACATTTGTCATGTCCAAAATTCAAATAATAATGTTTACAAAATATGTCACTTGGTCACCGCCAAGCCAAAAAGGTTCAAAATTCAAATTCACAAGTCTACAAGTCTAATGAGTAATCTATGACAAAAAGTAGTAGATTGTGAATATATCTATTAATCTCTCCTCCTTCCACCACGAATAGAACGTGGTGGCGGGCCTCCACGTGGTGGCAATGAAGAAGATGGTGCCTCTGGAAGTCGTGGCACTGAAACTGATGAAGAAGAACCCCCTGCTGTTGGTGTTGAACCATGGAACCTAGGAACCAGATGAGGGAGCATCTGCTATATTTATATTTTTTTTTGCTTTCATTTGTCACCCTAACCCAAGGTGGACCCACCCCCAACAAGCAAACTCACCTAAAATTTAAAAAAAAATTGAAAAAAAAAACGATTTTCTAAATGCTTTTCCGGAAGCTTTTCTGGAAGCGTCTGGGAAGCGCCTGGGAAGCGTCTGGGAAGCGCCTGGGAAGCGCCTGGGAAGCGCGCTTCGGAAGCGCCAGCGCTTCCAAATTTCCAGGAAGCGTCTAAAAATTTCGGAAGCGCGCTTTCGGCCAAGCTTCCTAGGCGCTTTCGTACGGGACGCGCTTCGGGGCTTGGAACCGGGGGGGGGGGGGGGGGGGGGGCGCTTCGTGCAACACTGCCACCAGGGGTTGGGACAATCATGGGTTCCTATATGATGAAGGAGGCTCATAGAACCTGTAGGAACCAACGCGATGGCCACGATGATGGGGTAGAGCTCATGTATTGGCTTTTGCCCACGTGCTAAATGTGTTTTCCTGACCATCTTTTGCATTTTGTGGTACAATTCCCTGTTGAATGCTTTTGTCTTTCTTTTTGGCTGCATCAGCTTTTGGGCTTTATTCCAGGCCATGACCCAAGGTGTGGGCAAGGGGATGGGGCATGCTAACCCTATGTGAACCCAGTGGAGAAATGTGTACCCAGGTGGGAGAAATGATGATTGGGGAAATAATGAGTGGAAAGAGGGTAACATAAGCAGATAAGGGAGCGGGACCACGCAACCAAAATCGGGGTTTCCCATGAAATACCATCCCTAAAGCCAAATGGTTAGTAAAAGAGATCCCACGGGACTAGAATACAAGGTTAATACCCAAAAGGGGTCTAGGGGATATAGGCACAGACCTAGCCCATTCTTTCCACCGAATCCCCCCATTAATTCATGCTCAGAAGTGTCCATGATAAGAAAACTACAATACTCAATTACCAAATGACAAGGCATACCTTTAGGTTCGGGATCCCCACCTTCAAACATATGATCATGGCAGATGGGCGAGGGACCACATGGTTGGCTCAGGTGGTAGAGAAATGGCACAATGAGCTAGCTGGTGGTTGCAAGGGGCTGCTTGCTACCGGCTGAAGGACCATCTTGGAGAAAAAAATTATCCTATGGATATTACCCACAAAATGGTGGGTAACAGTTCTAGGAACAAGAAATGATGAGGTAGCTATGGGGTTGGGTGTAGATGTTGATGGTGAAGAAGAACCAGTACTACCCTCACGATCGCCTCTTGATCTTGCCACTCCACCCCTTGCTATTTGACTCTTCAGAGTTGCCTTGGACAGTTTGGTTGTCTCTATTTCTTACAATGATTTAAGGCTCTTCGGATGATTTATGGATTTGTATTTGGGCAAGGCCCTACCTCATGTCTAGAAATTTGTGCAAGGTGGAACTTCAATCTATATACCTCCCTGTCATATGATGTCCACATAACTTGCAAGTCAAATTTGATCTATCAAACCCTCCATCAGGTTCACCAAATTGCCACAGAGGGTCCAATTTCCTTGGAATATTTGTAACTTTGTTGAATATTGAGTTTTAATGTAAGATTAAAATTTGAAGTTTGAACCTAGGGCACAAGAAGAATTGCAAGTTAAACAAATGAAATTAAATTTTACATACAACATTTTGAATTTTTGACCAAAAAAAACCCTTAATTCAATACAAAAATAATGGCAAAAAAATACATTCAAACCCAAGCAAAAATCATGGAAAAAAACTAGGGCACAAGAAGAAATTAAACAAATAAAACTAACAATCAAGATTTTGCATTTTTGACCCAAAAAACCCTCTCCACTAAATGCAACAAAAATGACAAAAAAACACGCTCAAATCCAAGCAAAAATGATGGAAAATATATGGGTGATAGAAACCCAAGCAAAAACAAGCAAAACAAAAAAAATAGGGCCAAATTTGGAGCCCATACCTGAAAATCACACTTTGTTGAAGATGGTCCAAACTTGATTTTTTTTGCTTGGGATGCTAAATTCCTTCACTTTTCTCCTTTCTTGCCCTTGTAGATGAGTTCTCCTCCTCCTTAGCTCTCACTCTCGCCCTCTGTTTGCAAAATGAAAAAAACCAAAATTTATCTTTAAAACTCGTTGTTGTCGCAACCCACGATTTTTACTGGCTGAGTCGCGATTTTTCGTAAAAATTACGATAAAATCGTGATTTTTTCAGATTGAAGAAATCGTCGATTTTATCGGTCGATTAAATCGCCTCCTTTAAAAAAGCGCGATTTTTTGAAAACATCGTGATATTTGCAACATTGGATCAGAGTCTAGGACCTCACTCCATTCTTGGTGTGTGATCAGGGTCCTCCTCCAAGAGACACTCACTCAACACTGCCTGTTGAGCCCTCTAGGTCTCCTGGACCCATTCTCCCTTTCAGGAGAATGTCCATCCGTGCTGCAGACATATCAACACTCCCTCTCAACGAGAAGGGTAATCTGCACAAGACCTAACTTATCTCTGAAGTACACGAACTTGTCTCTCAACAACGGCTTTGTCAGAATATCAACTATCTACTCATTGGTGGAGATGAACTCGAGCCTTATTGCTCTCTTCTACACCATGTCAGGGATGTAGTGGTACTTGATCTCAATATGCTTCGATCTGTCTTGGATTTTCTGAAAGCTTCACACAACTTTGATTATCGCAATGTATCACTGTTGGTTCCAACTCTTGGCTGAATTGTCCTACAAACAAATTTTTGAGCCATATTCTGCTTCAACAATGTTGAGTGCAATTGACCTCTTCTTCCTGCTCATCCATGATATCATAGCAGATCCCAAATTGAAGCATACTCTTGAGGTACTCTTCCTATCTTCAACACTTCTTGGCCAATCAACATCTGTACATCCCGGAAGTTGTACATCCTCGTTTGCAACAAATATCAAGCCATAATTCACTGTACCACACAAATATCTCAAGATGTGCTTTGCTACAATCCAATGCTCATCTCTCGGTTCAACCTGGAACTGAGTCAAAGTGTTCAAAACAAAGCTTATGTCTGTCCTGGTGTTAACCAAATACATCAACGAACGAATCAACCATCGATACATAGATGGATCTACAAATATGGAGTCGGAGCCTCTTAACTTCTTCAGGTTAATCACCATGGGAGTCTCCATAGATTTTCAGTCCATCATACCAAATCTGGGAAGGATCTCTAAACATACTTTCCTTTATCAAGGAAGACTTCACAAGGTTTCTGCCATACTTTTAATCCCAAGTAATAGGGCATCAACCCAAGATCCTTCATATCGAATTGAGAAGCCAACGACTTCTTGCATTGAATGATAAGAGGCTCGACACCTGTTAGAAACAAGTCATCAACATATAATAATAAGATCACAAGTGCATTCTTCACAACCTTAAAGTAAAGGTTTGGATCGGCTTCACTCTTGGTAAATCCCAGTCTCGTCAGATAGCTGTCAATACGAGCATACCAAGCTCTTGGAGCTTGCTTGAGTCCATACAAGGCCTTCTTTAACCTGCAAACATGAGATTCCTTTCCATATACCTCAAAGCCTTGAGGTTGCTCTATGTACACCTCTTCCTCAATCACACCATTGAGGAAAGTAGTCTTCACATCCATCTGGTGCAATTTCCATCCCAACGAAGCAACAAGAGAAATGATGGATCTAATGGAGGTGTACTTGACAACTAGAACAAAGGTCTCATCATAGTCCTCTCCCTCTTCTGGGAGAGACCTCTAGCCACGAATCATGCCTTGTATTTGTCAATACTACCATCTACAACATGTCTGATCTTGTATATCCATTTGGAAGTCACCATTGACTTCCCTTCAGGCCTTGGCACAATCTCCCAAGGGTATTGGTCTTGGTCTAGAGGTCTTGGAATTCATCATTTAGAGAATCTATAAGAAGAGGAGAGATTTGTGGGTTTTCCTCTCAAGTGGAGAGGTTTTGGCCCTGGCTTGCAACCTACATCTTGTGTTCTTGTATACTTTTGATCTTCATGTTTTTGGTAGTTGTTTGATGATAAGAACAACATAAGAGAAGAAACTAATAATTAAGAAAAAGTAAAAATACATCACAAGCAGTTATCAAGTATAAGAGAAATCATCCTAATTGCAGCCCTATAGATTTCTCAACATGGTATCAAAGCTAAGGTTGACAAAGGGCATGATGAAGATCACTACATCTTTGAAGAAGTCATTGAAGCAGTTCTCTATGATGGCAAGTCACCTCAAGCAAGGCATCAAAGCATTTTGGAATCTCCTATTATCTATAAAGAGTCATATGACCAAGACTTCTACTACAAAAGATGAAGGGTTATTCTCAGCACTTACAGGTACGTTTGAAGATGAAAACATATGGGTAATTGACAGTGGAGCATCCAGACATATGACAAGTGAGCACAAACAACTAAAGGCCCTATCAAGAGGAAAATCTTCCTACTCCGTTGAACTTGGAGACGAGAAGAGCTATCCTATAAGAGGATTGGGTCAACTTCACTGGCGCTGGAAAATGGAGGAAACATACATCTCAACAACATTTTATTTGTACTAGGTTTGCAATAGAATTTACTTTCTATTCCATGTCTAGAAGGTAAGGGAGATATAATCACTTTTATAGATGGAAATGTTATGGTATGGGATAAAGGCTCTAGCATCAACAATGCAAAAGTCATTGGGATTCGTGAAGGAAAAATCTACAGGTTACTTACCCCTCTCTCTCAAGCCTTGGTTCACATTGAAGTTAGCCCATGTGAGCTTTGGCATAGAAGGTTTGGACACCTTCACTACAAAATCTTACCAACTCTAAACTCAATGGTGAATGGCATCCCTGAACTTAAGGAGGATCATGAAGGAGTGTGCAAGGGATGTGCATTAGGTAAAAATGTTAAGAAACCATTTGGAAGTAGTGCTTCAAGATCAAAAGAAATCTTGGATCTCATTCACTCCGATGTCTGTGGTCGTATGTCTACAAAGTCTCTTGGAAGTCATCTATATTACATAACCTTCATTGATGACCATTCAAGGAAAACTTGGATCTATTTGTTGAAGTCCAAGGATGAAGTACGTAGGGCTATAAATAATTTAGTCAAATATTTACCTTAAACGTAATATGAAACCTGTTATAAGAATTTAACCAGCATTTGTAATATCATAATTTATCAGTTTGATGTTGAGTACCTACTTGGGTTTATGTGGTTGAAGATGCTTCTGATTTGCTCCTGCTCCCGCTCTCGTTACCAAAAGACCAAAACCTCCCAGCCAAACTGGGTACAACTTAGGTATTCAGTCCCAGAATGCGTCTCAATTGATGCAATCTGGTCCCTTGTGCCTAAAACTTAAGAACAATTGAGGCTCCTCCTCTCAGTATGTAAGACTTTCTCAAAATTTCCTCCTCTCAGTCCCCCATTTTCCTCAAGATTCCCCTCCTCTTATTTCACTGCCCACCGCCTTCCTCCCATCTCCGTGTCTTTGTTTTTGTAATGTGGAACTTTACATAAAATAAAATTTCATTTGATTTTTATGGATTTTATTTGAATATGTAGGATTTGATTTGATTAAAGTTTATATTATTTTAATAAATTACTTTAATTTATTTAGTTTATAATTTTACTTTAATTTATATTATTATTTTATTAATTTTAATTTTAAATATAATTTGCAAATTAAAATTAACATTTTCTTTTAATTAAGGATTTATCATATATATGTATTTAAGGTGGTATATGTATTACATATCTAATTTGATATATTCATTATATTCTGGTGAGGTAGGGATTTATTTCGATAATCAATTCATTACCTTAATTTAGACATTTCCCTGTATTAACCAGCATATATATAGTGCGATACATGCGGGTCCATGCATACGTAGCTATTGTATGGATGTCTCGTATGTATGCTAATATTCATATTTTGTTTGTAATTGTAGGTGGGCCTTTACAAAGTATTAGAAAAATTTCAAGAATTCAAAGCAAAAGTAGAAAATACTACAAAAAGAAGGATAAAGGTACTAAAATCTATCAATGGAGGAGAATACACTTCAAAGGAGATCATAGCTTTCTGTAAGGAGGCTGGAATTAAGAGGGAGCTGATAATTCCATATAATCTAGAGCAAAATGGAGTAGCAGAATGAAAGAATCGCTCAATTGAAGAAAGTGTTAGAGCCATGTTACATGATCAAGACTTGCCTAAATTTATGTGGGGTGAAGCAACCAAAACTATTGTCTACATTCAAAATCGAAGTCCTCACAAATCACTAGACAACATGACTCCTGAGGAAGCATTCACTAGGAAGAAACTGTGTGTAGACCATCTCTAGATATTTGGTTGTCCTGTCTACATTCACATTCCGAAAGATAAAAGAAGTTGGATCCTACAAGCATGAAGGGTATATTTGTTGGTTATAGTAACACTTCAAAGGCATATAGGATCTACATAAAGGAAGGGCACTAAATTGAAGTAAGTCGAAATGTGATCTTTGATGAAAGTATTGCATTCAAGAAATCTAAATATCTCTCGATTGACTTTGATGATGAAGAACTTCTGATATTTGAAGAATGTCCTAGGGAGGAAGAGGATTCAAATCATGAAGAAGAAGGTTCCGGTGAACCTGTGCGACAAATCATCATCTGTGGAAATAGAAAGAGACCTAATTGGTTGAAGTCTACTCTTCTAGATATGGAAGGACATGGAGCAACCAAGGGTACGTAGAGGGAAAAGTAAGAAGCCTAAAAGATATTCAGGGTATGCAACCTATATGACAAAGTTAATTGAAGTAGAACCATCCACCTTTGAAGATGTTGTCAATCATCAAGAATGGAAAGATGCTATGAATGAAGAATATCAATCAATAATGAAGAATGGAGTTTGGGAAATCGTTCCTAGGCTGAAAAACAAATCTGCGGTGACTTCCAAGTGTCTCTACAAGATTAAACATGCAACAGATGGAAGTATTGATAAATATAAGACAAGATTTGTGGCTAGGGGTTTCTCCCAACAAGAAGGCATCGATTATGAAGAGACATTTGCACCTACAGCTAGGTATACAACTATATGATCATTGGTCTCTTTGGTAACATTGATGGGATGGAACATCCATCAAATGGATGTCAAGACAACATTCTTGAACGGTATTATCGATGAAGAAGTCTATATAGAAAAACCCTTGTGATTTGAAGTGAATGATAGAGAGACTCACATTTGTAGGTTTAAGAAGGCACTTTATGGCCTTAAGTAAGCTCGAAGGGCTTGGTATGCAAAGATGGACGCATATCTACAAATATTGGGCTTCTCGAAGAGTTTTGCTGATTTGAATTTCTATATCAAGGTAGTGAAGGATGAACCCCTAATCTTTCCTTTGTATGTGGATGATCTTCTCATAATGGGTGTGGAAGGTTGTATTCAAGAGTGCAAGAGTAATAGGCCGCAAAATTCGATATGAAGGATCTACGACTGATGCACTATTACTTGGGGTTGGAAGTTTGGCAAGGACCAAATGAGATATATCTAGGTCAAGGAAAATATGTCATTAAGATGCTGCAGAGGTTTGACATGATGGATTGCAAACCTATGACAACCCCCATGATCACAAATTTGAAGAGGCTAAGAAGTTTTGATTCAAGCCCCGTGGATCCTACAAGGTATAGGAAATTGGTTGGCTCTCTGATGTATTTGGTGAATACTTGACAAAACATTTGTTTTGCAGTGAATATTCTCAATCAGTTCTAGATAGAGCCCAAGTATGACCATTGGATAGTAGCCAAACATACACTAAGATATCTGCGAGGAACAATCCCTTACTTCCTGAAGTATGATAGAAAGAATGATGTCCAATTGATTGGATATACAAATTCTGATTGGGGAGGCGGTGAGATAGATGGAAGAAGCACTACTGGAGGATGTTTTAGTTTGGGATCCACTATGATATTATGGATGAGTAGAAAGTAAGAGTAAATTGCTTTGAGTAGTCCTAAGGCTGAATACACTGCAACACGTGAAGTAAGCAGAGAAGCTGTCTGGTTGAGAACGCTGCTATCCAACGTATTTGAAGGACCAGTAGACCCTATGATTATACAGTGTGATAACACAAGTTGCATAAGGTTGTTTGAAGACCCAGTGTTCCATGGAAAGGCAAAGCACATAAATAGCAAGTATCATTACATACGAAAGTTGGTGCAAGATGGAGTGTTGCAGCTATAATATATCTCCACCGATGAGCAGGTAGCTGACATTTTGACAAAATCTCTTCCTAATAAGAAGCTTGTGTATTTGAGAGACAAACTTGGATTGGTTGATATATCCTCCCTAGTTGAGAGGGAGAGATAGACACATCATTCTTGTCTTCACTTTGTGAAGAAAGAATGGAGGATTGGGTAAGCATCTAGTTTTCGATACTCTTTGAGGATGAGGTAGGGCATCCAATAGGTAAGAGTAGTCGAAGAGGAAATTCCTTGAGGATGTGTTATTCCAAGACAAGAATTGTCCTAAAAGGACATACCCTTTGAACACCCAGGTGGGGTATGTGCCTTGAGAGACAATGATTATGGTGTCTATCAGTTGTTTGTCTTGCCAACATTGTGCTCTGATCTTATGGAGAGATAGAGTTGTTAGTCAAGGCCTTGCTATGTGACAATGTTGGTTGGTATGATGAGATGCAATGAGATAAGTTGAAATAATAGCTTATGAGATGGCTTACCAATTCGACTCTTCTTATGAGATCTCTTCAATATGAGAATGTCCATGTACCATTATGAATACCTCCCTAGTTAGGAGGGAGTGTTGAAATATGTAACTAGCTAAGTCACCTGACACAGGCATTTGGGATTCGGGATTCGTGGTGTCGGATTCAGAGTCGTTGACCCCCCGAAACAGGACACGTAGGATTCGTTATATATTATTTTATTAATATATATATATATATATATATATATAAAATTATAAATATATATTAAAAATTAAAAATAAAAAATAAAAAATTATATATAAATTAAAAATTATATATATATTGCTGACTGTAAAATTCCCTTTCCTTCAGTTTTCATAAATTTCAACAATTTCTGGGTTTGTGTTAAAGTTTGTAGAATGATATAAGCACGATTAAGCAAGAACAATAATAACTAGAATTCTGGAACTTTCACAATTGTGAGAATTACATTTCAGTTGGGTTTATAAATGAAGGAACAGTGGAACCTGATTTGTGGCATGAAATATATATCAGTTTCTATCGTTGATGATGTGAAAACCCGTCCTTCTTCAGCATTCTGAACTCAGCAAAAGGTGGCAAGGATCGACCCGCTTCAGTGCACTGTGTTCCCCCGGACTTGGCAAATGCCCCGGCTAACCTTATTGCTCACACCAACGCACATATCAATGCTTTTGAACAATGAATTCAGTGTTGCTGTAGACAAATTTTGGGTTTATTTTTTTATTTTTTCTTTTGACAGAAGCTCAAATTGGCCTGCGCCTTTCCCCACATGCATTTCCAATCGAATCCCTTTGTGGTTAAGTCGATTGGTGTAAATTTTGTCTCATGACAATGTGCGCTGACCAAAATGAAACTCAACGATATACTCGCCGTCAACAAATTCGGCCCTGTGGCCTCTCGCAACTGCTTTTTCCACAACCGGCTTCGGTCTGCGCAAAACTTGATTTCTAATTTGCACGACTTTCCTTCATCGTTGCAATGACGGTAGGTTCGGTGACACAGCCGCCGCCCAATTCCGCTTGACACGATGTCAAAAATCGTGACACGCTGGTGAATTTCGTGACACGCTTGGGATTCGACGTGTCATGTTTTTTGGACACGATTTTCGGGCGAATCGTGTTCGACATGCCGGATTCAGATTCGTGGACCTTATATAACGAATCCGGTTACTTAGGTAACTAGGTTCGATCTTCATAAATATGAAATGTACTCTTGATCTTGTATATTGCAATGTTCCACCAAGACTCCGGGATGGGGAGACGCGGGTGCGGGGAGACGCACAAGGGGGATGTGTGGGAGTACCCTCAAATTTTAGGGAAATTTAGGGGGGACGGGGGGACGTCGAGGTATATAATTTTTTTTAATATATATATATATATATATTTCAAATTCATATTCAATAATGAAAGCATAAATACAATGATACATACACAATTGAATTAAGTAATGAAATACATTGATCCATACTCATCATCCTTACTAATACATACATGATTCATCCATAGACCATGAGATTCAATAATGAAATACTCTGATACATATTCATCATTCATTATTCACCATTCTAGAATCTACATTGATTTAAAAGTTAAATTCATCATTCATCACTCTAGATTCTAAATTGATTTAAAATTAAAATTGATCATTCATCATTCTAGAATCTAATTAGTACTAAGCAAAATAGACTATAATAGATACTGAAATCTAAAGACTGGAATAGTAAATTGATATAACTAAACTCAAAAACAGTGGAGTGATGAGTCTAAAAGTCACTCTAAAGTACATAGAGGGCTTGGTGCTCTTGATTAAATACTAATTCCATACCCTTGTACATGATAAAATGCAATGGAAACATTGCAATCCATCGAATCCTGAATTCCTGAAAAATTGTTAAGTCTGCTAGATTTTGAGTGAGATCTAAAATTCTACTTTCTCCATATGAAATCCAATGAGGTCAGAACCACTCTCAAACATCTTGAGTCATTTCATGGTAATGTTAAAAATTTAAGTAAAAGGATGAAAATGAAAGATAAAGGAGAATGTCACTTTTACTTTAAGAATTTAACATTACCATGAATTGCATAGCATTAGTAGGCAATATGATCAAATACTAGGTTTCCCCTGTCATTAATCATTGTTTACAAGCCAATTTAAGGGGGGACGCCTAGGCGTCCCCCTTTTGGGGAGTCGCGTCCCCCACACTGGAGAAACGTCCCCCCTTGCGTCTCCCCACGTCTCCCCAAAATTGGGATGTGGGGAAACGTTTCCCCAGACGTCCCCCCGTCCTGGGTGTGTGGGGTGCGAGGGGTGCGCGCACCCGACCCTAGGGGACGCGTCCCCGTGGAACATTGGTATATTGTAAAAAGAAAGAAAAATTATTATTGTTATTTTTGTAGCATTGGTTTCATGCTCAAGGTCATTTTATTTAGAGGTAAAGCACCCATTGAGTGCTTCTAGGGTTTGTCCTAGTGTCAAGAAGTCAATAGAGTCATTATAATATTAGGAAGACCCCGTAGGGAATATTGTAACATGTCAAAAGAATTACTTTTGTATTTAAAGTGTCAAAACACCCCTCCAAGACCAAGTCAGCCTGGCAGCTAAGAAGTCGACCTCATTAGGGCATGTAGTCCTCCTTGGTATCCTATATATAGGAGGGAACTCAACCTCCTATGGACACTCACTCACTTCTCATCATCTAAGTAAAGAAGAGGCAGGAGAAAGGCAAGCGAAGAAGGATAGAAGGAAGAAGGACGAAGGTTTTGGATTGTTTCTCCCTCACACACACATGTGAATACAAGGCTAGGGTTTTGCAGCTGCAAGGTCGAAGTTGTGAAAGTCGTAGAAAGAAAGTCGAACAAAGGACTTCTAGGTTGCCTACAAGCACCAAAAGGAGAAGCAACTCATGTCAAGGACAAAGGAAGCCTTGGAAGCCCTAAATTTGCTCACACGTGTGAAAGCAACAACTGTTGCAAGGGCCGAAAATTTCAAATCTGCAGTGGAGGCCGAAATTTTGGAGTTGGAGGTTGAAGTTGTGCAGTTGGAAGAGATTGACTAGGTTTGACTTGGATAGAAAAAGCACATCATCAAGAAGTTGTGGCTTGGTCTTGGAAGGGTATTGGTCTTGGAATTCGTCATTTGAAGAATCTGTAAGAAGAGAAGAGATTTGTGGGTTTTCCTCTCAAGTGGAAAGGTTTTGGCCCTGGCTTGCAGCCTACATCTTGTGTTCTTGTGTACTTTTGATTTTCATGTATTGGTCTTCGTTTAGAGGTCTTGGAATTCGTCATTTGAAGAATCTATAAGAAGAGAAGAGATTTGTGGGTTTTCCTCTCAAGTGGAAAGGTTTTGGCCCTGGCTTGTAGCCTACATCTTGTGTTCTTGTGTACTTTTGATCTTCATGTTTTTGGTAGTTATTTGATGATAAAAACAACATAATAATAAGAGAAGAAGCTAATAATCAAGAAAAGTAAAAATACATCACAAGTAGTTATCACATATAAGAGAAATCATCCTAATTGTAGCCTTATAGATTTCTCAACATGCTCAAGCTTGTTCCTTTTATCCTTAGGAACATGAATGTATATAGGAAACCCAAAGATTATGATGTGCTTGACCTCTAGCTTCCTTTTAGAGAAGGTTTCCTCAGGAGTCATATTTTCCGGAACTTTATGAGGACTTCTATTTTGAATGTACACAATTGTTTTTGATGCTTCTCCCCATAAGAACAACGACATGTCCAAATCATGCATCATGACTTTGGAAATTTTTTTAATCGAACTGTTCTTTCATTCTGCGACACGATTTTGTTGTGGATTATAGGGGACACGTAGCTCCCTCTTAATCCCAGCTTGCTTGTAGAAAGCACAAGCTCCTTTGAGGTGGATTATCCTCCATTGTCAAATCTTAGCATCTTGATCTTCTTGCCTGTCAAATTTTCCTCTTCAGCTTTAAATTCTTGGAACTTGTCGAATACTTCATCTTTGGTCTTTAAGAGATATATCCATGTCTAATGGGGGAAGTCATTAATGAATTTCACATAGTATAGTTAACCATCAAGCGATTTTACAGGCATTAGACCACATACATCATAATGAATCAAGTCCAAAGCTTCCTTAGATCTGTTGTCACTGTTTGGAAATGGTTTCTTGATGTTCTTTCTGTTGCACCCATGTTTTCAACATTCCAATGAAGTAGGATCCAAAAGCTTGAAGGAAAATTTTCAAAGATCAAAATCATCAGCGAACAATTCTTATGTTATTGTAAACACATTATGCAAGTTTGTAATGTAATTAATGCTAGTACGACTATAAATTATGTAACAACTTAGGTAAGTCTACGATTTTGGCGACGGATTTCATCTTAGGAGGTTTTGCATCTCACTGATTATCTGTGTTTCTAAACACGAATGGTTGACAATGTTTTTCCCTCTAACCTCACCCCAAAGCTAGGGTGGGATTTATCGTCGAAGTCTTAGGTGAGTCATAGTGTTTTAGTCGAGTCTTTTGTAAAAGTGAATTGGGAATAATTTAAGCTATCTAGCTAAAATATTTTATTACAAATCACTTGGTCTACTACATCATAATGTCACAGAATTGGGTAAATTTTATGAAGGTTTATAACGAATGGTATTCCCCCTTTGAGAGTTGAATTCGTAAAATCTTATGTGAAAAATATTTTAGTGCATGGTCCCTCATACTTAGACACTATTGCTAAAATATTTGAGGGTGGGAAAATAATTAATTCCCTCGTGAGTCAATTAATTATTTTTTCTGGCAAAAATAAAATTAAATCCTACACTAGAAAATTAATTAATTTAGAGTCTGTTGACCACTACATGTCAACGACTCATAGCAGTACACCCCCTTTTTTCGAAAAAGGGATAAAGCCTGATGGATGTGTCCGTGCCATCTAGCTATCATTTTCAGTCTGACTTCCAAGATGTTATGTAAACCCATTCTGCATGTGTATAATTTAAATAATCTCAGTAGACCCGCGTCATGTATGTAACAACCTAAGTAAACCTACCTTTCTAGTGACGATTTCCATTCTAGGAGGTTTTTGTCTCACGATTCATTTTCGGATGATCAATAGAGTTTTTGCCCCCAGTCTTACCCCAAAGTTGGAATGGATTTTGTCGCTAGGATCTTAGGCGAGTTTTAGTGTTCTAGATCGAGTCTATGTAAAAGTAATTTGGGAATGATCTTAACTATTTGGTTAGATTATTTTATTACAAATTGCTTGGTCTGCTGGATTATACTTGTGTCGCAGAAATGGGTAGTCTGTGAGGATCTGTAACGAATGGGTTTTCCCCCTTGCGATGTAAAAAATATGTAAATCATGATGTAGAATGTCTAGTGCATGGTCCCTCATAATTAGAAAACCAAGGTTAAACATTTGAGGGTTGGAAAAATAATTTATTCTTTCATAGGTTAATAAATTAAATTTCGAGCCCAAAATTAATTAAAATCCTAAGCCATAAATTTAATTAATTCTAAGTCTTAGGTAAATTTAAAATTTTCAAAGGCAAAATTCGTCGGTTCTAAAAAATTAAATTTTAAGAGGTCCTGTGACTAAGGTAAATTAATTATTTTGATCAATTTTAGACTTTGGATCCCTAGGGGTTAAGTCAAAGTCATTTTTTTGGGAAATTAACTCAAAAATTATATTTTTGAGTTAATTAAAATGCATTTAAATGAAAATTTGAATTTCCTCAAAAATAAAATATTTTGACAAATGAGATTAAAAGATATTTTGATCTCTATCAACGATCGAGATTACTTTGACGAGGATCACTCAAACTAGCCGTTGGAGGATTTATCTTTAAATAGGAGGTCATTTGTCAATCGATCCATCTGATCTCTGAGTCGTGTGCTAAGCAAGAAGCTCTTGTGTAATCTTTTTTCTGGATAATAAAGAAAGACTTTGGGGTTAAATTTTGCTGGTGTTACTCTTCATGGGAATGCTATAAGATGTTTTATTTCATGCATAATTTTTTCTAAAGCCATTGATGATAGCTTCTAAAGAGTGATCTGAGCACAGGTATCTTGTTTAGTTTGCTAGGGTTTGAATAATAATTTTAATTTTGAATGTAATAGTAGGTATCTCTATTTGTCTAAATTTAATTATTATTTTTTCGCTCTATTTTTAATGGCTGGATCGAGTTTTGCAAGGAAATCTTGAGATAGATTATCAGGCGTTAGGGGATAGTCTTCAGTTGGACCAGCCAACTCTCGATCTGTATTTCCTGAAGAGCCCAGCTAAATAAGCTCCGAGCTTATCATAAGATTTTCGTTTTGTGATGCATGAGGGTTTCAAGCTAGTACCTCCATTCAATTTTTATTTTTTATTTTTAAATTTCTGTGCAGCATAATAATAGATCTGGCTAATTAGAGCCTTTAGTTTGTAAATATTATATTTTCCCAGACATGGGTTTTCATGGGTTTTTAATTTCATCATTATATATGTTGTTTGGGTGTTTTCTTTTTGTTGTGCAACTACAAATATGAAGATAAATTTTTATTTAAAGCTATATTTAGGCCCTGGAGGGTAAGATTTGGCCTCAAATTTATTTTGCAGGGACATTATTCAAAGTTTTTCATAGTCTGAGGGTTTTAAAATTTAGATCTAGGGATTTCATGAGTTTTTTTCCTGAAAGGAAAATTGAAACAAAAGTATATTGGTTTAACATATTTCTTGGGCTACCATATTTTTCTGTCTACTGCCTTTTCGAACCCTCTTCTTTGCTGTGTTTTTGCTACCCTCTCGCTGCAAATTTCGAAATTTTCCCTCTTGCATCTCCTCAACTCTCCACGACCTTCATTTTCTTTCTGCCTGTGCATTGATCTGTCTTTGCTACTCCCTTGAACCTGCACTTCGTATCCCTTCAAAACCTGCATCTCTCCCTACACTACAACAGCTCCTTCAACCTGTGGTTTTTTTATTTGTTGCTCTCTCCTCTATTTCGTTGCTAGTTTCTCCCACGGATCCCTTCTCCTTGCTTTCAAGCTACATCCCTCATCGCTACTCGAAGCTCTTTCGCAACTTATCCTTGTCCCTTTGCGCTGCCTTTCCTCCCTGCAAGCAAACACATCCTTGCAAACCTCCACTCTCAGCCGTCGAACCTACGTCATTTCCTTTCCTCGCAAACTTGCAAGCGTTGCGTCCTTTGTTGCCTACAATAAACCCTTGCTCCACCATTGTCGTCGTTGTTTTCTCTTCATTCGTCGCCCTGCAGGCAAACATAAACATAACTTTCGATTTCCTTTGTTTTTTGTTTTATTTTACTTTAGGTTTAGTTTCTTAGGATTTTCTAAATTCGATTTTATGTTATTTAGTTTGCTTTGATATTTTTTTGTTTTTCTTAAAAAGAGATCTAAAAACAAAAATTTTGATTTTTAACTTTGATTTTTTATTTTATTTACAATTTCATTTTATTTCTGCTTTTCTTTTTCATTTTTGATATTTGTTATGACATTTTGATTTTTCTCGAAAACCAAAAAAAAGAAAAAAATTTATAAAAAAATTCTTTTTCCGTTTTCATTAATGTGACTTTGATTTTTCTAAAAGGAATTAAATCAAAAGACTTTGCGCTTTCACATTAATTTTTTTTTAATTTTTATGTGGCCTTGACCCATTAAAAGTTTAATTCATTAAGTCTTTTGGGTTTTTTTTTTTTTTGTACATTTGTCACATTAAAAAATTTAATTAATCATTTACTACATTAAATTTGCTTCGTAAAACTTAACACATTAAAAATTTGCCTAAGGAATGTTTTTTTTTTCTTCTAAAGTTCCTTCTGTTGTCTTTTTGTTTTAGGGGCAAAATTTAAAGGGAAAATTTTGTGGTATTGACATTTTTTATTTCTCTATAGTCAAAACACGCTTAGATAATTTTTTAAAATCGTCTCTAAGATTGACTATAGAAGAACGACAAATTTTTCTAGATTTGGGTCACTAAAGAAAAATCATTTTAAGTCTAATATTGTGAATTGCTTAGCACTTGAATTTCACGGTTCTTCAACGTATTAAGATCTTTCGAAATTTAATTGCTAGAATATTTTGCATCTATTGAGATTGATCATTATATTAATTGCTTGAATTATTTGATGTTCATTGCATGTTAAATATTTCCAGTAATTATCAAAGTACTCTATCATAGAATTGTGATAAATTGCGTATCTTTTGTTCCTCAGCTGAGTATTTTGTTGGCTAAAGAAGCTTTTGTTCTCTTTGAGCTATCACTGTATCAAAAAAAATTTGAAGTAAGCTCGTGGTTTAATTGTGATATTTTAAGGGGTTTATCTTTAAGTCTTCATCTAGTAAAGTGAACATTTCATTTTGGTGATTAAGGGCCTTTGCGATACAAGTGTTTCTAATCCTCGAGTCTAACTTCATTTCATCATATCGTGCATATTAAGTTAGTTTTGCATAATTAAAATTTACTTCCAAGCATAAACTTGGTCGATAGAGAGATAGGTACCCATCAATCTTTGCTTGAGAAGCCTGCTTTTAATAGTACTTAAAACGATGACCTTGTAGTGGTTAGAGCCACAACTCTCTGCAGCACCGAAGGCACGGGGTATGTTAGATTTTCTGGAGAGTTATCATTAATCACACCTTAGTGTGCTTCACCTTATCTTCTCTCTACCAATTACTACGAAATCAGGCTCAATATAGAAATGATTGAAGGGTTTAAACTTAGATAGGCATTCAACTAAAATTAACCAATATTCTTGCATCTCACACTAGTTTTAGGATCTGCATTTCATATAAGATAGTCATTCATCTAAGCAACAGTTGCTAATTGATTACTTGGTCTTAATTTTCCTAGCAAGACTGTTGACTCCGTAAGGCACTGATATCAATTGTTTAAATTTAATCAAATCCTATAAGTCTTGCGAAATCTTGATCAAGTATTTGGTCGTTTTACTGTCTCCCAAACTGGTTGGTTCCCAACTAAGTTTTTCTTCATTCCATTTCCATAGGGTCTACCCCCCTTAGTAAGTTATAGGGAGATGACTTAAACGGAGAGATTGGGGATCATGGTGATAGCCCCGATCTGAGCCGTTGTCGCAGTGCTTAGACATTTTGTGCAACAACAGAGTCAAAATTGAAATGTTAGAGAAATTAATTTCTCGAAGTGAAAAATTTCGTGGGTCTAAAAGAAGTTAATTTTTTGATGTCCCCACCAAGGAAATATTGGAAATTTCAAGAAAATTTGGACCTTTGGACCTTGGTGGTTAAGTCAAAGTCAATTTTTTGAGGAAATTAGTTCAAAATAATTATTTTTGAACTAATAAAAAATGCATTTTATGATAAATTCGAAAATACATCAAAAATAAATATTTTCGACGACAGAGATTAAAAGTTGATCAAGGATTTATCAATGGTCGAGAATATTTTGACAGGGTTCAAGCCAACTAGTCGTTATTTTCCACTTGGAGGGATTTCTACATAAATAAAAGGCATTTTGCTTCTATTCTTCACGATGATGGTGACTCTAGTCTAAATGTAATTTTGTAATGCTGATGTGAAGCCATTGTTTTGTTGGGAACGCTTGAAATCTATAATAAAAGACTTTGGGGTTCAATATATGGTGTCTTTGTTTCATTGATTTGTGGTGTGTGTTGGGCATGTGCTTTCCCATTTTGTGCTTCAATATCATATAATTATTATTTCATTTGTAGATGATACGAACATTCTATTAGTAAGTTTTGGGCTTAGCTTAGGTGATCTGATTCGTTGTATGAGCTAACAATTTTCTCTTAAGAAATATATAGAGTTTACAAATTCCTCAGCCCTTGGGCTCCAAGTTCACAGACTGTGGACAAAGGATGACTTTGTTTGGGCACCAGGAATTTATGTGGGTTTCTTACTTTGCAAAGGTTGTGGTTAACACCTATTTTTTGAAATACATCAAGCTATTGTCATTATCATAAAAAAATTACTCTTCAAGAATTCTCTCAAGCATTGTACATTTTTATATTTGTAAATATTTTTTTGTAAATTATTTTTCTAACCCTAGTATTTTAAATCCTAACCCATTTTAATTTTTGTATAGTTTTGGGGTTTTGAAATATATATATTGGGTATTTGGGTTTCTATTCTAAATTTGTTTCAGGATTGAGGAAGAAATTGACATTGGAGACCTCATAAACCCTAAACTTCTAGGGTTGTCAAGCTATTTATGTAGGTTGCTTATTTTTAAATCAGGGAAGAAACCCATTTTCTGAAGGCCTTAGCCTTTACCCAACCTAAAAGGCTAGTGTTTGGTACCTATTTTGCAAGCATTAAGAAGGCCATACACCCTACAAGGGCTAGATCTCATTGCAAACAAGGGTTTCTTCAAAGGATTGACATTTTATCTCTAACAATTTGTTTTGCAGCGATTTTGGGGTTAACATTGTGTTTTCAGGTGGTCACTTTCATTGGAAGTCTTCCTAGCCATCTACAAGGACCCAAGGCCTCTTGGTTTGCTCTCTAACCTTCTTATTTCACCTCTGCCCTAAAATTGAATTCTGAAGTAATTTATGACAGCAGTATAATTAAGGTCTAAACACACTTTTTATATGCCTAAGTTCATCAATAAATCACCTAAGACATTTATAATTAACCTAAAGTTGAATTTGAGTGCATAGAAGTGTTTTTTTGTGGGTTGTTGGGTAATTTTCAGATTTGATCTGTTTGCTACAGCCACCTAAAAACACTTGCAGCAATCATAAAGGTCTGATCTTTGGGTTTTGAGCTAACATATTTTGAGTGCAAGTGATTTCTCTCACATCTCTAAACTTGGCATAGGCCATTAGGCCTTGGGGTTTGCTTCTATTGTTTTTATCTCTCATTTTAATTGATTGCATAATTTATATCAGATCTGATATATTGATATAATAGTGGCATAATCATCATAATACAAGCCTAAAGAACTCACACATTAAACTAATAACTCATACAAGACATCAAAATAAATTACAAGGGTTTGATCTATCAATTTTATTGTTTTATGTTGGTTGTCATATAATTTTCAAGGTCTGATCTGAAATTTTCAGGTCTGATATAATTGTTACAGCAGTGTATTCAGGGCATAAATACACATAAAATAAGCCTAAATTCATTAACATGTCACTTAAGGCATTGAACATTAATCTCGTGGTTAAATTGATTGCATATAACCTATTTTTGAGGACTATTGGGCAATTTCCAGATCTGATATATTTGCTACAACCATTGATGCAGTTATATAAACTAAATAAGAATCATCAAATTTGACTGAAGATCATCTAAAAATCACTCAAATTAATTAGCTAACCATTGGAACTTATTTGGCATTAATATTTAGGCACCTTGTTGGTTTATTAAACATTGAATCACTAATTTTCTGAGTTATTATAGATCTGATATACATTATTTTGAATTATGATCTGAGCATAATAAATTTGCTCTATAGTGTCTAAGTAGTCCTATAATCAAGTGAATATCATTGGAAGTTAAATGCATTGATTTTCTAGCTTATCTTTGGCATTTTGCATCACTTCTTGACTGCTGATATAAAATTGCAGACCTCTAAATACAAGGTTGTAGCGATAATAAATCACATATAAGTCTCTAAAATTGGGTAAGGAAATTTTACAATTCATAATCATTCATGGTTGAAGTGATTTGGGCTTAATTTTAGTCATTGGCATCTTTTACACTCTTGCATTCACACAAGTGCTCTAATCAAGTTGATAAGTGTTTAATTGGCTAATTGCTCTAAGTGACATTGTGGATTAATGCTCTTAATTTCTCATTGTCATTTTGTCATTGAGTGGATTCATTGCTCATTGTTAAATTGGATATCTCTTGTGGATGCTATTTTGGTCGTAATTGTGATAAGAGATTTAAATTTCTCTGTTGTATCTAAGTGGCATATTAGTGATTTATTGATTATAATTTTGGAGATTGTTAATTGTCTTAAGTAGCATTAATCTTGTCTTTGAGCAATTGTCTATTTATATTACTGCCGCATTTCTCCAACACTGTTAAACTTGAACACTTTCTCTTGTGGATGAGATTTTATTCATTTATTGTTTAAGTACCTTATTGTTCTTAATTGAAAATCATTGTCATTAAGTACTTAACAAATTAAGTAATCTCACCTTAAGAGCATTTATCTCTTGCACTTGCATACTAGGGATAGCCTCTTGCATTAATAATTTACCTCCAAGCATAAGCTTGGTTGATAGAGAATAGGACCACCTTTTTCAATTTAGCTTGAGGGGCTTAGCACATCTTTAGTGGTTAACACGGTGAACTTGCAATCGTCAGAGCCATGGTCTCTATAGCGTTGGAGGGATAGCCTCTTGCATTAATAATTTACCTCCAAGCATAAGCTTGGTTGATAGAGAATAGGACCACCTTTCTCAATTTAGCTCGAGGGGCTTAGCACCTCTTTAGTGGTTAACACGGTGACCTTGCAGTCGTCAAAGCCATGGTCTCTGTAGTGTTGGAGGCATCAGGTGGTTAGAACACAAGGGGAGGTATCATTAATCAAGCCTTTGCTTGCTTCCCGTTGGCTTCTATCCCACAACCTACTCTAGAGACTAGTTCCAAAATAGTTAAGAGGAAGGTTACACTTAGAATAGGCATCTAACTTAAAATCAACCAAGATTTTACATTTAATCTAGCTTGTAGGATTTGCATTTCATCTAGAATAGTCAAGCATCCAAGCAACGATTGTTCATCTGGCTACTTGACATCAAATTGATAATAAGCAAGAAGTTGACTCCATAGGGCATTGGTCTCACATTAAAATCTAATTTAATCTTTAAGCCTTGCTAAATTTAACCAAGTATGTAGGCCATTCAATCGTGTCTCCTAGACTTGTTGGTTGCCAACTTGTCCTTCATCTTCACATTTCCATAGGGACTACCCCCCATAGCCTGCTGTTGGGAAACAACTAGAACGGAGAGGTCGGGGATCAAAGTGACAGCCCCCGACCTGAGTCGTTGTCACAGTGTCTGTACAACCTGAGCAACAACACTTCCCAAGAGCACAACATTTGCACACACCATCATTCTTTATCTGTAGTTTAGGAACCCCTGACACTATTTGAATTAGCTCAAACAATGCTCTAAAATTAAGATGTCCATACCTTCTATGCGATAGTTCACTTGGATTTATCTCATTATGTACTAGTGCTTGATCTGGTTGACTCACAACTCTATATAGCCTTTTGTCACAAATCCCAATAACCCTAACATTATCTATATTAGATCCCTTGGACCAAACGAGTACTTTGCCATCCGCAAAAGAAACTCTATCTCCTTTATCTTCTAAACAAGAAATAGAGACAAGATTCTTTCTCAAACACAGTACATAAAGAACATTGTTGAGATGTACATTGTTACCATATTCCAGCTCTATCCAACTCCTTTGATTGCATAGTTGTTGTTGTCTCCCAATTCAACTCTTTGAGACAACATCTTTTCTATAATGCTTGAAAGATTCCCACGCGTTGTGGTCATGTGCCTTGATGCTCCACTATCTACCAACCGCATATCATCATCATCTGCAAGGGAACCTGTCAAGACTCAAAGCAGAATAGTAAAAGAAATTCTTATCACCTTTGGGCTTCTTTGGTTTTATATCTTCAACATTTCTTGTGGAAACATGTTACTTCCCATTTTTCTTCTTGTTATTAGCCATGTTAGGACGATCTCTCTTGAAATGCCCATATTCCTGACAACCATAACATTGGATCTTTGATAAGTCTTTCTTCTTCTTACAGGAAGAAGATCATTTTCCTGACTTCTTGTGTTGAGGTCCAAACTTCTTTCCCTTGTTCTTGAAGTGAGTTGCAAGGGTTTGAACTTCTTCATCCTGACGATCTCTAGTCATCAATCTTGCTTCTTGAGCACAAGATGTCCATAGTTGTTCAAATGTAGGAGCTTCCTTCCAACTGCTTATACCTGTTGCAAAAGCATCCCATGATCTAGGAAGACCATTGAGTGTTGTAATTACTAGTTCTTGATCAGGGATGGATTCTCCAATTGCTTGAATTTGATCTCTTATTTGGGAAATCCTTACGAAGTAAGAAGCCATAGTGTCGTCATTAGTCATCCTTGTATTTTGGAGTTCATTCTTCAAGCTCATTGATTAACCAACATTCTTGATAGTGTAGAGATTCATTAGGGCATCGTACATCTTCTTTGAGTATCAAGTTTTGCAATGTAGGGAACCAAATGATCCCTAATGGAGTCTACTATAATACTCATAGCATTGATGTCATCTTCCTTGAATTTTTCTTTCCCTACTTCATTAGTTGGTTCAGTAACCTTCCCTGTAATGATATCCAAAACCTTGTTCTTGGCAAGAAGAATGTCTATTCTAACTTTCCAAGCTTTGAAGTTTGATGCTCCCTCTAGCTTGTTTTCAGATTTCATAGCCATATAAACCAAACTATGAGAAGGACTTGAATAAAATGCTTTCTAGGGTTTCGTCAACATGATCTCAATGTTCCCTTCTTCCTTCACCAAAGCTTTGATACCATGTTGATTCTCTTAGTGCAATTAGGCTTAACACACTATTTTTGAAATTCGGATAATTACTTTTGATGTAAATCTTCTTTTAATTTATTCCAATATATCATTCACCAATTATACTAGAAAATTCAACCATAAAGAACAGTGGAACAATAGAGATCACAACACACAAAAGAAGACAAGATTTACCCAGGGAAATCCCACAAAGGGGAAAATCCCAACAACCTTTTAAATTCTTCTTGTTCAATGAGAAACATACCTAGAACTATGGTCAAATCTGGTCGTCTCCTCTTACGCGGAATTTCGGCCTTCTTGCAATAGCCAGTTGCCCTAGAATTTTGGCCCTACAATAGTTTCCCTAGTTACCCAAAAATTCCGGCCCCCTGCAACAATTGCCCCAAAAATATGTGAACTGCAGAGAGAGATATCAATCCACATGTGCGAGTTGCTAGAGAGAGAGAGAAGAGAGAAAACTTGACATTCTTCTTCGTCTTTTGCTTGCTTGCCCAAAACTGCCTTTGTGTGAGAGAATGTGAATTTCCAAATGGAGGAGGTCGAGCTGCCTTTATATAGTAGTTTGTCTTGGGTGAATGGACATGTCTCTTGGCCAAGGCTGACTTGACTTGGAGGGAAGTCGACTTGTCACTTTTGGAGCCAAAATTTTCATTTCAAAAATTCAAATTTTCATCTTTAAAAAGTTGCAATGGGACTTTGACTCAAAATAAATTTTCTTTTGACTCAAGCATTTATAAATATGCTTTACAATGATAAATACAATTACATCAAGTGACCAAATGTACATTATGAAGACCGACCATAGTTACAAATTCAACATCTACTATGCATTATTGTAGAAAATTCAACATGTTTTGCACTCATGGAGTCCTGGTTGGGTCATTTATTTGCAAGTTTAATAGTTGTTTTGTTTTCCAGAGGTGTATGAGGTCCTTTGTTTTAATGGTTGTTCCATCTAGAGTCTAATCAATACCTTCACTTTATGTTTTTATTTTCATTTGTTGTCAATGGTTCCATGTCGGTTTACATTTTCAAGGAGTTTTAAAATTTGTTTATGTATTGGGTTAAATGGGCCTTTTATAATAATATATATTGACCATTGTTATAAGGAAAAAAACACTAATTATTTGGTCAAATTCCTTCTTATAACATTGATATTAAACATACAGTTTTATATCAATAATATTTTATGCATACTAGCATTAAGCCCTTACTAATATTAATAGCTATCAATGGTCACAAATATTTTGAAGAACATTAGAGAGCTCCCTATTGCATGTGGCTTCCCCGTCTTTATATGTATGTATTTTTGTATTTTTTAATATAGATTACTATCATTCCCAACCTGCCATTTCCTACAAATTTGGGGGGAACTTTTAGCTGTTCCTGACACTCGCACCTGTGCTTGGGATGTTTCTGTATTCCTAACCTGTCATTTCCTAAAAATTTGGTGAAACCTTTAGCTGTTTAGACCCTTGTACTCCTGTTTTGAATGTTTCTGCATTCTGAAAAAGTGTGCAACGTAGCAAATTTCCCTTCTATCTTAAAGGAAATGAGATTTATTCAATTCAGCCGAATTTAATTGATGAATACGAATGAATTTGTTCACCGTGCCTTTTGAATTAGGTGAATTTTGAACTTAATGGTTGAAACTCGCTAAATGTGGTGATTTAGGGTACAACTTGTCTCTGCCCAGATTACAAGTACTTTGCAAGAATTAGGGTCATATTGTCAATTTCCGCAACCAAAAAAATTACACTTGAAGGTTTTATATGTAGGGGCTTTGAATCCTGGATCAACAAGGGAAATTACATCAATCATCAACTTCCAGTAAGGGCTTTGAACCCAATTGAAAGGAAGGCCAGGATAGTATCAGAAATTGACAAGAACTTTTCCTGCCTTGGTATGCCCATTCTTCTTCCAATCTGCGCTCTCCAAGCTACTTTAAGAGCTAGGTGGGGGAGTGGGGGACGGGAGAGGGGTGCTAAAAAAGTGTAATATCACCTCCAATGCTAGGATAAGTGGAGATAGGAGGACATTTAAGGTCAAGGTTGCGGCCAATGCTCATGCACAAAACTTTCACTTGTACCTATTGTTGTGGATGGAATTTGCGATTCTGTAGAGGGGGTGTATCTAAGTATGACCACCCCATTGCTGCAATTGCAACTACTATTTTGTCTTTTTTTTCAGATTTTAGACTTCTGCTACTAGTTTCTTGTTGCAAATAGGTTTCTAAATCCATCACATTCATAAATGTTTGTAATCGACCTTTCGAACCAATAACTATGGTTCATCTTCAAGATGGAAGATAGATGTGAAAGACTAATCATGCTAAAGGTTCTAATAAATAGGTAAAAGAAATGCAAAAAGGAAGACCCGACTAAAAACCCTAAAAGGAAAAAAACGAAAGTTATTCTATTTTTTTTAGATTGGGAATGTTTATAAGATGGCCATGATATGATTTATTAGAAAGATTAATAATTAATGTAATATAATTCATATAGGGTTTTATGTAGGGTATTTTTATTTATAAACTAACTGTGATATTATTTAGTAAAGATGTATATTAATGTAAAATATTTTTTTATAAATGTAAATTAATTAATAATGATGTTTATATTGTAATATGATATGTTGATGTTGTAATATTAATGTATAAGGAGTTTTATTAATTAATATTATATATAATGTGTTTATATAATATAATGAGTTGCATTATATATATAATAATGTTATATAGCATATTAATAATGTAAAATTTTTAATTAATAATAAATTAGGAGCCTTAAGGGAAGGGGGGTTGGTAAGAGATTGATTTGGATGTTAAAGTGGGAATCCAGTTCTCACTTATATTCCATCCTTCATCTCTATTAAGGTTATTAGGATGTTTACTAATTTCTATAGCCTCCCTAAATTTCCTATGGAAATAGTGATCGATTTTAGCTAGGATGCGGGTCTTTTCAATACAAATTTGATGTTTGGTTTTATTGGAATGATTTGCTAAAGTAGACGTTTTGGAACAACCATGTTTTATGTCAGTGGAATGCTCTAAGATTCTAGTATTGATTGACCGATCAATTTCCCCAACATATGGTTTTCCACAAGAACAAGGAATTAAATAAGCTCCTTTTTGGCACTTAGGGTCTAATGGATCTTTTATAGAATCAAGGTAACTATGAATGGTGTGTAAAGGTTTGAATGTGGCCATAATGTTATTCTTTCTTAGGATGTAGGCTATCTTGTCATTGGTCCCTAAAATGTATGGGATGTTCACTTTACCAACAATACTATCCATATTTTTAGTATTTCTAGGAGCCTTAATGGCTTGATGTCTATTGTACCCATTCTTTAAGAACTCATTTATAAGATGTGCCTTTGTTGGCATTACGGAGGGCCTTAATGGCTTGATGTCTATTGTACCCATTCTTTAAGAACACGTTTATAAGATGTGCCTTTGTTGGCATTACGGAGGGCCTTAATGGCTTGATGTCTATTGCACCCATTCTTTAAGAACACATTGTGCCTTTGTTGGCATTACGGAGGGCCTTAATGGCTTGATGTCTACTGCACCCATTCTTCAAGAACACGTTTATAAGATGTGCCTTTGTTGGCATTACGGAGGGCCTTAATGGCTTGATGTCTATTGCACCCATTCTTTAAGAACATGTTTATAAGATGTGTCTTTGTTGGCATTACGGAGGGCCTTAATGGCTTGATGTCTATTGCACCCGTTCTTTAAGAACACGTTTATAAGATGTGCCTTTGTTGGCTTTACGGAGGGCCTTAATTGCTTGATGTCTATTGCACCCATTCTTTAAGAACACGTTTATAAGAGGTGCCTTTGTTGGCATTACAGAGGGCCTTAATGGCTTGATGTCTATTGCACCCATTCTCTAAGAACAAGTTTATATGATGTGCCTTTGTTGGCATTATGGAGGGCCTTAATGGCTTGATGTCTATTGCACCCATTCTCTAAGAATGCGTTTATAAGATGTGCCTTTGTTGGCATTACGGAGGGCCTTAATGGATTGATGTCTATTGCACCCATTCTCTAAGAACACGTTTATAAGATGTGCCTTTGTTGGCATTACGGAGGGCCTTAATGGCTTGATGTCTATTGCACCCATTCTCTAAGAACACATTTATAAGATGTGCCTTTGTTGCCATTGTGGAGGGCCTTAACGGCTTGATGTCTATTGCACCCATTCTCTAAGAACACGTTTATAAGATGTGCCTTTGTTGGCATTGCGGAGAGCCTTAATGGCTTGATGTCTATTGCATCGATTCTCTAAGAACACGTTTATAAGATGTGCCTTTGTTGGCATTGCGGAGAGCCTTAATGGCTTGATGTCTATTGCACCCATTCTTAACAACACGTTTATAAGATGTGCCTTTGTTGGCATTAAGGAGAGCCTTAATGGCTTGATGTCTATTGCACCCATTCTTTAAGAACACGTTTATAAGATGTGCCTTTGTTGGCATTAAGGAGAGCCTTAATGGCTTATATGTCTATTGCACCCATTCTTTAAGAACACATTTATAAGATGTGCCTTTGTTGGCATTACAAAGAGCCTTTGCTTGCGTATATTTTGTCCTTATTAGTTTTAGCTTCATTAAAGGCATCAGAAGGCCAAGTTTGCTTGTTATTTGACATCCTATTCTGAGACGCAACTGTAAGAAATTACGATGTCTAGTAGTGAGCTACAGCATATGTACAGCTTGGGTCCGAAAAAGACATGTTGTAATTGTATCTGTGATTAATTTGTAATAAGCTCTTTGGAAATTAGCAATATTCCTCACACAATCATTTGAGAAATGATTATTATTGATTGCTGAAATATCTAAAAAATTGCTCTGCAACAAACTACCTTTCTCCCTATTGTAAATGGGAACTAAGAAAAGTGTATTTACTATTATCACTTCCAAGTTCCAATGCTAAGATAAGTGGAAATAGGAGGACATTTGGGTTCAAGGTTAGGGCCATGCTCATGCACAAAACTTTCGCTTGTACCTAAGTATGAGCATCCCATTGCTGCAATTGCAACTGCTATTTTTTCCTTATTAGTTTTAGCTTCATTAAAGGCATCTAAGACCAGGTTCGCTTGTTGTTTGACATCCTAGTCTGAGACACAACTGTAAGAAATTACGTCTCGTAGTGAGCAATAGCATATATACAGGCTACAGCTTGGGTCTGAACAAGACATTGTTGGAATCGTATCTGTGATTAATTGTAATAAGCGCTTTGGAAATTAGCAATCTTCCTCACACAATCATTTGAGGAATGATTATTATTGATTGCTGAAATATCTAAAAAAATTGCTCTGCAACAAACTACCTTTCTCCCTATTATAAATGGGAACTAAGTTACTAACCCAGTTCATACCATAAAATCATGAAGGCACTATTGAGATAGTTACTTAAAGAACTATAATAGAAATGAGAATTATGTTGAGAATTATAGTTCAGACAAGAACCTCCACACAGGTTCAGTGTCACCATGCAAAACATATTTCAAGATTTTTTTGAAAGTAATTCTATTTTAGTAAAAGTAACTATCTGTAATTCATTTTAGAAAAAAGTGAAGGTTTTATGCTGTTGAATTTAAAAGTGTATTTCATGCAT
Source organism: Pinus tabuliformis (assembly GCA_031772625.1). Taxonomy (NCBI): domain Eukaryota; kingdom Viridiplantae; phylum Streptophyta; class Pinopsida; order Pinales; family Pinaceae; genus Pinus; species Pinus tabuliformis. The sequence goes on along the minus strand of CM062812.1, from coordinate 593,630,901 downwards.
GACTCTATATCAATCTTAAATATAGATTCTCTGCTAAGAGTATAAAGACGGGGCAAGGTAGAGGCTTTCATCACACATGAGAAGTTGAGCAGGTTGACTAACAGAGAGAGAGAGAGAGTATGTACTATCAGTAAGATCAGTGGAAAATTCCTCATTTATTGCAAACTCTCTCTTCCAATTGATGCTCCAAACCCTGTTATTTATATGATGTCCCACGTGTTGTCGAGGAAGCTGTTATTCCATCTATGGTTTGGAGGATAAATGAATGGGTGGCTTGTAATACACACCTAGTGGGGGAATAGTATTATTAAATGTCTCTACTTGTAACTATACTAAGATTTAACGATTGGTCCTAATGAATAATCGCGGTGTAGAGTTTTCTCTTGGGAAAGGGCACAAGAATGATCTAAATTCTCAGCCACCATTATTGTACCATTCACCAGTTGAGTTATTTTCTTTGACTTCGAGCGCATTGCAAAATGACATTTCTATGTATTTGTATTTTGTTTGAATGTTTACCATTGGCTCACTTTTCATTCCTACCTTTTTGTATTGAATGTGTGGTATTGGTTTAAAAAGAGATGATCCATTAAGTTCTCATTTTCATTAAAGTCCATATAGAATCTAGATCTAAATTGTTTTAATGATTTGATTGTCTGAACGAGGTTGGTTCCCATTTATAACGGGGAGAAAAGTAGTTTTTCATAGAGCACTTTTCTAGATCTGATAATTAGATGCCTCAAGTAAGGATATCTTAGTTTTCTCTGTAATCTGGAAAACTTTTCCCTGCCATTTCTAGCATTTCTTATTTTCCGTGTTGCTATCCAGGGATGGGAATATATGATGCTATGAAATTATGCAAGGCAGATATCTCAACTGTTTGTTTTGGACTTGCTGCATCAATGGGAGCATTTCTACTAGCTTCTGGAACAAGAGGCAAGAGATTTTGCATGCCAAATGCTAAAGTGATGATCCATCAACCGTTGGGTGGAGGCGGCGGTTCAGTAAGTTTATTGCCTGGAGTGATTTGTAACATATTTTTTTTTTAACAAGGTCAAGTTTATGCATTTGCATGGATATCATTTTGATGTATCTTATAGAATTGATCTTCTCAATTACATAGGCTCTCCAATAACAATTGGTTTATCCATGGGACGCAAGTATACAGGTTGGGAACAGCTGAAACATGTTAATCTCTTGAAGAAAATTGAGTGTTTAAAAATAAATATTGGTTGAAGGATCTTATATTGTTTGACTAAATAAGCATTAGCTGGAATATGTGAGAATTCTTTCTTTTTTCTCCTTAAAAGGAAAAACCTTGCAAGGAAACCCAAAGGATGCTTCCTCACATTTGTGGATGACATCTGTAGAAGACTCATCAGCATAGACTAATGCACCTAATGCAGGGAATACAAACTGGGCACCTGCTGGCATGGAACTAGTGAAATGCCCAATAACTTTGGTAACAAAAGTAAAATAGTGTGGAAATTCTTTCTGAACAACTTATTATGTTTATTTTTTGGTCTTTTGTGATTGCATGAAATGGAAAATACTAGAGTTGGGCAATGAAAAATTGAATATTCCAAACATGTGGCCTGGATAATACCAGGCTAATAGGCTTGGATCAGTTCTGTTTCCTGCTCATTCTGGGCATTGCATATTTTTTCAGGCTGCTTTATTTCTCATGCCATTGTCAAGCTGATTACAATGCTGCTGTTGGTTTTGGGTGGTGGTTAAATGGTTGAAATTCTGCTGTCCATGGCAGACTTTACCTCAAGGCTAATTGGTGTCCTATTTATTTCCATATAATTGGGAATAAAGTTTTTGGTACGATAATGCTTGCAACTTTTGTTAGATTCAGATTTGATATGTGATCACCTTTTATAGCTTGAAAGGATTCACAATTGTGGTGTAAGGTAACTGTCTTAAAAGATTTGAATTGATACCTGATGCATATCATAGTCACCATAGGCAGATATGGATACTATATGATATGGAAAAATATGTATCTGGAAAAATCCAATATGGATAGATATGTGAGTATATACATCACACAAATACAAAAAACATGCGTTTTTTTTTACAATTTTAGGAAAATTTAAAATATAGTTGGACAAAATTAAAGATTTTGTGCCATAAAGTTACTCAGATTTTATGCTATAAAGATGGATGAAATCATGATTTTGGGTGTCTTTTTAAATTTGAATGGTAATTTTAAGTCTTTTTTTAGGTTTCTTGAATTTGTGTCGTATCTGTTAGAAAATATGACCACATCCATTGTGGTACAGGATATGATGTATCCAAGCCCAGATGTGGATTTGTCTGGTACCTATGGTGGATGTCATGGCTTCTGAGGTTTTATTTTAATGAAGTTTCTATACTTTCTGCTCTACATATTATTATTTTTTCAACTAACAAAATTGTTAACATGCCATTATTCCCTTCTGCTTTATCATTGAATAAAGATGGAACTTTGTTCCAAGTTCAGGAATTTTCACTTTTTATTGCAAATGCTGGCTTACTGGGCAAATGCCTGCATAAAAATGCAAATTAAATGGCAAATTGTGAAAGGTGTGGCATTGATGTTGATCAACTTGTGATACAAAAGTCTGATATCACTCAATATGAATTTTCTTTTTGCAGGCTATAGAGATGGCACTGCAGGCCAAAGAACTGATGTACCACAAAATTAAATTAACAAAAATAATGTCTCGTCTCACTAACAAATCAGAGGAGCAGGTGTGTTTTGTATCTTGAAATGCAGTATATTATTTCATATGTAAAATTGTATGTATTTTGTGCTAAATATTAATGCCTGTCCACTAGCTGCTTTATGAACAGGATTAAATTTCTTTCTTTGCAAGTATTTTCTGAGGAGGTCCAATTCTAATTTCAGAAGTATTGTTATTGCATTGGCTGCAGGTTGCACAAGATACAGATCGGGATTATTTTTTGAATCCATGGGAAGCTGTTGAGTATGGCCTTGTTGATGCTGTTATGGATGATGGAAAACCTGGTTTGGTTGCTCCAATAGGAGACACGAAACCACCATCTAATATTGAAATGTGGCACTATTGGTCATCTGAAGATTGGAAGCAAAAAAAGCGTTTACCCTCAGAAGAGTATCTCATACAGAAAGGAACAGAGGAAGGTTCCTTAGAAAGCAGTGGCAAAAACGATTCTAAGCAACCAAATGAAGGAGCAGTAGCAGTTTGAAGTTGAACCGCTGAGATCATTAATTGTTTTCTAAACCTTCTTGACACTTGTTCTTGAACTGTTACTTTTTCCAACCATATTGAGTGAAACCCCAAGCTATAATTCAATCACCTTTATGACTTCTAGTCAACAAGTTGAGCTCTTATCCTTCAATATTGCTTTGTGTGCTTGTCAAAGGGATCTGACTCATTTATAAACCTCTAATTGGAATATATAATGCCATGTGTCCCTTTTGCCAATTGAATCGCATTAATAATACCTAAGGTTCCTTTCTGGTCTTAGTTTGGGAAATTCTAGTGCATACCAATCTGTACTAATGCTTTGCAAGAACTTCTTTGGGTTAGCTATATGTATTTCTACATTGTGAAGATTTATTCATTTGGGAGAAGGATTAATTTTTATGTTTACATGATCAAAGCAGTCATGTTTTATCAACTCCAAATGTCACATCTACATAATATGACTAAAGTATCCTTGATAGTTTGTAGATGTGCTTAAATTGGTCACAATAGTTCATGCCAGTATTGTTCATTTTTTGAATTGGGAGATGGATTGGTTTTCTGGTACCACTCACACATCCTATTAATTTTCCCCTTTGATTACAGCCCGCAGCATTTAGAAGATGATTAAATGTTCAAAGTAGGGCTTAAGCTAGATTCTCCTTTGATCACAGCCTGCAGCATTTAGAAGATAGTTAAATGTTCAAAGTAGGGCTTAAGCTAGATTGATGGTTTTGAGGTCACTTCTTCTGATACAATGTTGGACATCGAGAAATTTAAATTTAAAGCCTCTTTAAAGGCCACCTTTTCCATAAATAGATTAGTTTTATTGAAATATAGTTAATACGATGGCCATTTCTATAGTGTGGGGATGAAGAGAAAAATACCACTTTGACTTGCTCTTAGTGATCGACTTGCTGCAACCATGATTCAGTATGGTTTGTGCCCTGAGAATACTATTCTCTGGATGATATTGCAAACCACAATTTGGTTGAGTTTTGTTCAGGAAAAATGGCATGTGTTATCAGCTGCCAATCGTCTTATGTCTGGCTGCTGGTGTGATGAAAGTGTCTTGGCTTCAGCTCAAGGTTACTTGGGAGCGGGGAGCGACAATTTCAAAAGCTCCTGGTTCGGGAGCGAATTTTATATAATATATATTTTTATATTTTTTTGATGCATATATGTCAATGAAGCATGTAGAATGATGAATTAGATATACAAAACATAAAAACATAGATTGAACCATATAACACCAAGCATCTAGAAGTTATAATTTTCATCAACCACATCCAGAAGTTAGTAACATACAGAACATAAAGTCTCATGATTCATCAATCTTAAAGTTTCAAGCTTTCAAAATTCAATACATAACATTTATCATCATTGATCACCAAAATTATATAAAAATTCTAACATGAAATGAAATGTTATAAAATGAAATGAAACAACTTTCAACTTTCACAAAGCATCATATTTAGAATTCATTACCAATGAGTTATAATTGCCAACTTCAAACTTCAAACTTAAATTGTCATATATTGTTTACAAAAAATATCATAATAAATATGAAAGAGTCAACTATTATAAAAACTACTAGAAACTAGAAAAGACAAGTAAATCGACTATCTATTGCTAATGCTTGGGCCTCTTGTCGCCACGAGAAATGCCTAATTTTCTAGTCTTGTTGGAAAATCAAGATCTTTGTCATTAATATCACCCTCTAAGCACTAACATAAGATAGAAAAAACAAAGCATGTCAAGTCAAGATTTTGTTTGAGTGATGGGTACATTTTTAGTAGGATTATGATAGAGGAGTTCGACAACCAATGTCATTAACATCAAGGTACATAGAGGGATTGGTGCTCTTGATTAAATACAAGTTCCATACCCTAATACATGACAAAAGCCAAATGGGAACATTGCAATTCCCCCAATCCTGAAATTCTGAAAATTGATAAGTCTTTTGGATTATGAATGAAATCTAAAATTCTACTTTCTCCATATGAAATCCAATGAGGTTGGAACCACTCTTAAACACCCTGAGTCATTTCATGATAATGTTAAAAATTTAAATAAACTGATAAAAATGAAGATCAAGGAGAATGTCACTTTTACTTTAAGAATTTAACATTACCATGAATCGCATATCAATACTAGGGCCATAGGCCTGACCATTAGGCTGCCCCACTAAAAAAATATAGTTTCTTTGAAAAAAATTGCACTTGAAATGTTTTTGCAAACAAAAATTTGCAAAAAGGGCTAGGGAGCGAAAATTTTGCTCTAGGTATCACCCCCAAAATTTGCTCCCGAAGGGAGCGGGTTCGGGGGGGGGGGAGCCGCTCCCCCGCAACCCTGCTTCAGTTGAAACCACACCTTGTTTGGATGGTGTTGGTGCCTATTTTTCAATTTCTAAGATGAACAACTATATGAGCAAATCAAGTTTTTCCAATGTCTATTGTCGTGGATGCAAAGAAAGAAACTATCTATTTTAATGTGACATCAAAATTTCCTAGCATTTTCCTTGATGACAAATGGTCTCACAACCACCTTAGTCTTCTCATAGTTGCAAGGCTAGAATTTGAAGTTCTAATTGCTCAAAATTGTCTTTGATAGTTAACAGTGTAGTTATAGTGGTTGGGGTACTACATGGAACCTCTTATGGGTTCTCTTATGGTTATGCAAGGTAATGTTAAGATTTCAACTCAATCCCTATCTCAATACAACCACAATCATTTAGTGAGGTTCTCAAGCAGTGTGAAGCTCTCATCACCCTTAGAAGATATATTAGTACTTGCCAAGCAAAGATAGCTTTTTGGTAGATATGTCTGAGATCCAAGAGTTGAGCATAAAATTGATGGGTGTCTTGGAATCCTTGGGGGACCTCAAGGAACATACTCACTTGTGTATTTAATAACCTTTAGCCATCACAAGTGTTTGTGTTAGGGATTTTTCATTGTGTATTTAATAACCTTTAGCCATCGCAAGTGTTTGTGTTAGGGATTTTTCATCATATATTCAATAACTACAAAGCAAATAAGTACATCCTAGAAAGATGCCCTTGGTTTTGTTGCATTGTATGGCTCTTCTTAAGGATTGGTTTCCAACAGTTCATAATGGAAAGATGCGTACAGATACCACTTTAGCATGGGCGGGGCTCAAATCTTCTATACATTTGAGCTAGTGGGTCTCATAGAGAGTAATACTAAATATAGGAAATTATATAGATAAGTTTGGACTATGAGAATACAACCTTCCGGAAGTTGGACATTTGACAATAGTGTGCCTGAAATTATTCATAGAGTGGAGAAAAAAGAGGAGTTTAACATCAAATGTGACTCGAATTTAAGTCATCATGTATGTGTTGGTGTGGGTTTTAGTGTGGAGTTAGGTTTTTGAGTTGCAGAGGTACAAAAACACATTATAGCTTTTTGGGAAGACTAATATGAGACAAAAATGTCAAAAAACCGTAATAAACTTATCAATTTCACCTAAACATAATCAAATTAGCAAAGTGAACATGAATTGGATGCGTAATTTACCATTTTAGAAGCAAATTACCGGAAACAACATGGCCTCTTAATTTGTTAGTAATTTGATTCAACAACATAAGTCTATTATATGTAAGTTTTCCCTATGTCATGGCTCTATCCAAACCTTGGATTTATAACTTGAGAACCATCACTCTATCCATCCATCATTTAAATGCATGATAGTTTTGATGCATTATTATGGGTGAGAGGTGATGGGAGATTCTATATGCTCAACACTCTCATCACCCATCGTCTAGGCTTTTCCCTAAGCATTTATGTGCTATTGGGACCACCCGTTTTATTTAGACATGGCTGCGTAGGTTACAAAGCTTGTTCCCTGTGAGTTCTGCAAGCATTAGATGAATGTTCCATTCAACTCATGGAAATGACTTTGTAAAACCATATAATATATGAGTTGCAACTAATTTTTTTTACTCTTTCAATGATGTTCGGTTAAATGTTGAAGAGTAGTGAAATTAGGGTAATAACAATCACCCCCTTGATGTGTGAGATTATGAACATTTCATATTGTGAAAAGACATCATGTTTTCTTAAAGCAAGTGTTGGAAAACTAGGAGATGAGAGAGAGATTGTGAAGGAGGGAGCATTGTGCAAGAAGAAAGGTACATATCACCTACTTAACAAATAAGAAGATGATTGAAATAGAAATACATTTATATAAATGAGATACACATTTCAAGATGATTGAAATAGAAATACATCTATATAAATGAGATATGCATTTCATATTGGCAAAATTATTGAAGTAAAGTACATGGTGAGATCATGGTGATAGAGACTAGATTTAAATACATTTGGAAAATGAATGTTGCTTCCATTTGTAAGTAGATTTGAATAGTGCAAAACTTTCCACACATATGAAGATATCCTCAATTATTGAGGAAGAGATTTCATTGACATGTGATGGAAAAATGGTGTCGAGTGGGATCAAGAATTGTAATATAAGAGCGTGGGGTTGAACATATAGGGAGTCACTTAAGGGTATGTTTTCATGAGAGCTTTGAGAGCTTCGGTGTTGGAAAAAATAAAGTCACCAACTTAATTAGAACTTGATTGAGTTTTTGTTTTAAAAGGTTGTATTTAATGTTGATTTTTAAAAGTGGTGATGCAACATCACCTTTTTCTCATTTCAAGGTTAAAATTCACATACTTTTCAACCATGACATTAAAAACCAAATATCATAGTTATGAAACACATAAAAAAACACTCTAACATGTAAAAGTGGTGTTGCAACATTACTCTTTTTTTAGAATTCAAATTCCAACATTTTTCAACCATGATATTAAAGACCAAATATCATGACTAAAAAAACACTAAAAAAATCAACACCTAAATTTTTTCTACCATTTTTTCTTTTTGTCTTTTTCAAATATATCTTTTCAAATTTGTTTGATTTTTATTTTATTTTTGGGTTAGAGTTATAAAGGCCCTTTGAAATTAAAAAACATAAAATCAACTGTAAATTTAAAAGTGGTATCATATGATATTTTTTTAGCATTAATTTATTATTTTCTTAATAATTTACTTTTGAAAATTTTAAATGGGGGAAAAATTGTAAATAAATATTTTTTAGGGGCAAACTCAAACACACTTTTTCATCTTAAAAATTAAAGGGAAAAATAAAATTAAGAGGAATTTTTTTAATAAAAAAAACAAAGTAAATTTCAAAATAATATAAAACTTGCCCACATGGCGTAGAATAGATGGTGATGGATGTATTGTTAAGGCATTGTGTGATGTGAATGTTGTTAGTTTGAAATTTCATGGGCAAAAATCCAGCCATGTTGAGGGCTGGTGTGGCCTACGCTAGATGTGATTCATCGATGATATGATTTTGACGACTTAGATGCCCTTGGATCACGGTTTTTCAAGCCAAAGATTAAAAATGCAGTCATCTCACAACTTAAAAAATAGTATATATATATATATATAAAATTTTAAAAACATAAAATATCAAACTAAAAATAAATAAATAAATAAACATTCCAAATAAAAATAATGTAGAAAATGTAAAAAAAAAGACAATAAATCTAAAAAATATAATTAAAAAAAATAAAGCAACGATGGAATGTGGGTTAGGGGTAGGGTTGGAATTTCAAAACAGACTGATTCGTCAAATTTGATGGTTTTCACACCTTCCCATTCATTTTCATAGTTTCAACAAAGAATCTTGACGGTTTTGCAAATTTTTATCTGTATTTGACAGGGAAATCACCCTACGACGAGCAATTTTCCTGTCAAATTCCATCCTTGGTCAAAGGTGATGCCTCGACATCCACGATATTGTTTTTAAATTTTAAATTTTTATTTATAAATATAAATATATTATTTTGTGTTTTTTTAATAAATTATTTTGATTTTGTTTTTTAAATCGTACATTTTTATTTTTCAACTTCAATTGTTTTTTAAATTGAATATTTTTTTTTCCACCCTTTTTTTTCTCTTTCCCATTTTATTTAAATTTGTTTTAGCTTCCTTTAAAATTTAGTTTTTTAATAAGTTTTATGGGTTTTTTTTAAGATATATTTTTAATTTTTTTTTTTTAAACAAAAAAATCTGTTTTTAATTATTATTATTTCTTAATTAAAGGTTTTTTTTGTGATTTTATTTACACTAATGATGATGTCATATACCATAGTTAAAAAAATGTTACAGTGTTAATGATCCATTGAAACTGAGGTCAAGTTGTCTTATGATAAGATTTCAAAATAAATTGCTTAGTAGAAACACTCTTTGGTTTAGGCGCTGAATTTTAAGGGTTTTTTGTACTCATGATAGTTCGTTTTTAATGCCATAGTTGAAAAACGTTGGGATTTAAACCCTAAAAATGGGTGATGTTGCATCGCCACTTTTGCATTTCAGTTTTTTTTATGCCTTTCAAAGTCGTGATATTTGGGTTTTAATGCCATGATTGAAAAATGTTGGAATTTTAGCCTTGAAATGAAAAAAAAAATGATGATATTGCATTACCACTTTTGCATCTTGGGGTGTATTTTCATATTTTTTACACAAAAATATGGGTTTTAAAAGCTAGAGTTCTTGCCTTGTGGTCACAATTCTTGTTAAGTTGGTAACTTTGTTAAAATAGCTCTACGTCTGAATGGTATTCAACTATTTTTGGAAAATTGTAATCTGTAATTCATATTGGCTAAAACATTTAATGAGTCATAAGAGAATCACTCATACTTGAGGAATCCAAAACCAAACATGCCCGAGTAATTTTTTATTAGAGTCGACAAATTGGAATTGACAATGCAAGAATGACTGTAGTCGAGCATGTGGGAAATGATTAGGTCATAGCGCAATGATGACTTTCTACCTGAATTGAGGCCTCCCATCTTTGATGTGAATTGACACCAAGGTACCTAAAGCCTTTAAACCAACCCCTAGAATAAAACGAATTGATGTTGATAGGGGACAATTTGCTAGAGACATGGAAGGTGAAATCCCATGAGACTAACATGAGGTGCAAATCATGAAATAACAGAAGTACTTATCTAACATTTCAACATGGGAAATGAGCTAGCCAATAAGAAGGAGACACAAGGATTCCTTTGTACCAAGCACAATGGTTTTCGATTCAGGTAGAAACCTTGAACCACATTGATATATCACAACTAGATGCGTTTAACGACTTTAAAGGTGAAGAATGTAGAAGGTGGGAAAGATGCCATGCATATGAGAAAAAAGTTAGATGACAAGGAGACTCATGGAGTGGGATGACAGGTTAAAAATAAATGTTAGGTGCAATGATTTCCAATTCTTGTGAGGAGGCTCATGGGTTATAGGAGTGAGATGTAGCAGACCAATATATTATGTAAATAAGAACAAACATGGTTAACTCAATACCAATGCTATTAACAACAATTCAAGCATTACTACCAAAACAATGAGAGTAAATTCTATGAATTGATGCTTCCCTAATTTTTATTTGTTGTTGTTTTGTAAATGTTTTTTGTATTTTGCTTTTACAATGACTAAAATAATTTGAATATATTATAAGCATAGAGATGGATGGTAATAATTAGGGGTGGGTCTCCTTTGAGGGGATAAATGAATGGAGGAATAAAATGTAGATGGTATATAAGTTATTGATAAGATTGGAAGCGCATGAAATGCAATGAAGCATTAACTCAATAAACCATAGAAAATGTGAACAACTTGGGATTTCTAGGTGAATAAGTCAACAAAATGGTCTGAAGAAATTATGAGGCTTTCCCTGTGACATGATAGACTATACAAGGTTCCAATCCAAAAGGGAAAAAGGAAACATGGGTACCAACATGCAATGGGATACTAAACCAATAAAACTTGTGAAGGGTGAGTACTACCAACTAACAAAATCTTATGCAACGTGAAGAAGTGATGTTCTTGTTGATGTAAAGGTGATGCCTAAAATCATATATAGGGGGAATCAAACAAGAAAATGCAACATATGAAGTGGGGAGATGATTTAGGGGGGACCAAACATGAAAAATACAACACAGACAAAGTTGATATGATGCCTAAATCCAGGTTTGAAGAAGTCTCCTTAAAAGGAATGGTAATGGACCATAGTTGAAATCAATCCTAAATGGATCCTAAATGAAACCTCTATACACATGAAACAAATACCATGGTGTGGAAATGCTCATGAAAACTTATGTAATAATGTAAACGATTCAAAAAATGAGGTTTGTGATTTCTCATACTAATGACATGAAGATGGTGGTAAAATCTCTCTAAGTACCTGTACATTAGAAATATGGAAACATGCAAATAGAGTTCTTAAATTGCTATTATGGCCAAAAGAAATTTAGGTCTAACCCTATATATAAGGTTGGGCACATAAAACTAGGATAATATGTTAGCAAGGAGTTCAATAGTCCACTAGAGAGTATGGATTTAATATTTGATGGGAAAAACTATTTCTATGCCATGGACGAGATGGAAGGGTGTGAACATTGTTGTAGTTTTGATGAATGTCCATGATAGGCCCAAGGCAATTATATGGCATAACTTGAGAAACATCTTCCCTTCCCATGTATTCATTCTCCAAAGAAATCTTATAAACACAAGTGTTTCTCATGAGTAAAAGGAGTCCAATGAATGTAAAATTACACTAAATAAGTGTATTCCAAGGTTGAGCCATTGTTATTCATGGCCACTCATTGGTATTGATGTTGGTAATTTCTTCCTTCAATAAGGGGGAAATTTTCTTTTGGCTACCATGAAAATCAAAGAGGAGGCCATCGTGAGATTAGATCTCCACCCTTGATCAAGAGAAGTTGTGATCTAATCTTAGCCCTTGATCTTAGGGATAGGTCTTTTCATCTTTATGGAGGACTAAAAAGGGGGGAAAGGAAAATGGAGGTTGATATTATTCTTCATGTGTAGATTTGGAGAAGAGGAGAGGAGGAGAGAAGAAGCTGAAGGAGAAGGTTGAGATAACATGCATATGCAGCAAGGAGAGACCATACAACAACCCAAATTTATAGGTTGAAAGTCTGGCATGTAAATCCATAAGGTACATGAGGTACAAAAATTTGATCCAGTGCATTTTTTGAGGTAGCCTCAACATGAATTTCGAGGGAATTTGGCCACATATATTGTTGGTTTGACAATGCAAATTTCGACGAGGAAATTGTTAAACTAAGGCACGAATTTCAAGGGCAAGAAGTGTGACTGTTGGCACGAATTTCAAGGTCCGTAAGTGCTTAATTGTGGCACATTATTTGAGGCAGAGAAGTTTGGATAGTGGCACATATTTCATTGGTAGAGGTGTTGGGTTGTGGCACGAATTTCTAGACAATAGCATGCTTTTCAAGGAGTTGGCCCAAATTTCTAAGAGGGAGATAAGTACCCTAGTTGTGCAATTAATGTTGTAAATTTCTCCTAGAAAAAGAAAATAAAAATCCTCTTCCTACTAGTTTACCTTCAAGGTTTTTCCAGGGTCTGATTGACCAAATATCAACGTCTAAATTTTGTTCATGCTTGTGAAATTTATCAGTTGATTTTTGAAATAGTGTTAGCTTCTAGTGTTTTAATTGCATTTATATTCAAGTTCAAATACCAACAATGAACAATGGGGTTTGGGCATTAAACATGATGTGCAAAACAAATTGAAACCGGGTGGGGCTACATGACACACATTTTCTACATGGTATCAGAGCACTAAGTGAATCTACAACTGATTAAGTGTGACCATCAAGCAGAAAACAACCGATATACCCAGAGATTTGTGGTTAAGTGGGAGAGTGGTTGTTCATTTTCAGTGTTGAGAAGTTGTGTTGGTTGAGAGGGTCAGATGGCTACTGGTTTGAGGGTGCATTTGAGAAATTTTGAGGTCTAAAATGGGACTCCTAAGGAATATTATAAAATAATAGTAGAAACAATAAAATGATATTAGATTAGATTACCTCATCAAGTTTTGGAGGGAAAAAGAAAAAAACTATTTTTTCAACTCGTATTTTTAAATTATCTCCCTACGATCTTACTTAAATTTCTAGCAGGAGCACTCATTGGATGTAGAATTTAATTTTGCATCCAAGGAGTACCCATGTTGCATACTTTTGATGGACTCTACTACACGAAAAATGTGAAATACCTGAAAAAAATGTTATTCCAATCATTTTTTTCCATGTATTTCACATTTTTCGTGTAACAGGATCCATTAAAAGTATGCAACATAGGTACTCATTGGATGAGGAATTGAATTACGCAACCAACGAGTGCTCCTGATCAAAATTTGAGTAAAACTGTAGGGAGATAAGTTGAAAATGCAAGTTAAAAAAGTAGTTTTTTTTTAATCTTTTTACTTTTTTACTCCAAAAATGGTGAATCATCCCCATGGTTGACATCATCATATTGAATCCTATTGGTTCTTATAAATTTGATTTTTGTTGTACATTTTTGTTTGGAGGCTCATTTTTTACCTCAAAATTTTTCTCTTGGAGTATAGATTGAGCTGGGTAGAAAATTTTGGCCCATGAAAGGAGTGGATGGTTTTGCAGCTTCAGGGTTTGAGTTGTGGGATTTTGTCGAGAGTGTAGTACAACCAACTATTGATCTTTTTCATCTAGAATAATTTAAAAGACACAATTTAAAGGCCAAGAGGATCTGTTTTGATGCAATTAAAGACCACCTTATACCTCATGTATCAAGGAAGAAGTTTTCCTATGAAATGTGGGATTCCCCGATAAAACTTTACAATAGCACCAATGAGAATAGGAATATGGTGTTATGTGAGAATATAAGGAACACCAAGATGACCAAGATGGACACAATGACCTCATACCTTACCAATATCACACAGGTGAGATGAGTTGGTTGTAGTGGGATAGGTTATCCTAGATGACCAATTAGTCAAAACAACTTTGAGTGGTTTTCCCAACAAGTGGGATGGATTTATTGATGGCATTGTGGATAGAGAGCATCTTCTAGAGTGGAGGATATGGATGATTTAATCCAAGAGGAGTGGCAAGAGTAGGAGCCATCATGGTGGTGTTGATGAGGAGGAGAATGTTTCCCTCACAGCCAAGGGAAAGAAGAAACCCAAGAAGGGGTCTGCTAGTGAGACCAAGTAGTAGAAGGGGAAACAGAGTACAAGATAAGTACATGAGAAAAGTGAGATGTTTTTCTTGTCAAAATATGGGTCACTATGTCTTTCAATGTTCTAATAATAAGGGGAATAAGAAGGGTGTTGCAACATTAGCCGAAGTGGATGAGTTTGCCACCATATTTGGCACATAGTTTTTGTTAGTGGTGATTCTAGCCACTAGTGTTACATCTCCTAGTGTTTGGTATGTGGAAAGTGGAGCTTCTCACCATATGAAAAGAGGAAGAGAGCACTTTACATGTCTTACATAGACTGGTATAGATTTGGAGATGATGCTTGGAGATGATTTCATTGTTAGAGCAGTAGGTGTAAGGACTATATCCTTTCAGAGGGAGTCACAACCTCCCTTGAAAGTGATGAAGGTCCTATATGTTCTAGGGATGAAGAATAATATGATTTTGGTTTCCAATATTAAGGACATGGGACATTTGATGGTGTTCTGAGATGGACAAGTACTCATTTATCCTAGGGGACCCAGTATCACTTTTGCTATAGTGATTGGAGTCCACCATGGGAGACTCAATAGGTTCATGTTTCAACCTACCATAGCCTTAGTGTCGACAACCAACAACAGTGATTTGTGTGAGTTATGGCATAGGATAATGAACCACTTGCACCATGGAGCATTCAGGGTACTAAGGGAGATAGTTACAAGTTTACCAAATTTCAATATTGAGAATCATGATGTGTCCAAGGGATGTGCTTTACGAAAGTTCACCAATACTCCTTTCCCAAGTAGCGACAACAAGGTAGTAGGTATTCTTGATTAGTGACACTAATGTATGTGGGCCTATGTCTTTCATCTCCTTGAGTGGATTTTATTATTATGTCATTTTCATTGATGACTACTCCAAGAAGACCCGTTTTCTTCATGAATACCAAGGATCAATTCTTCATGAGGTTCCAAGAGTTTAAGGCTCTTGTGGAGAACCAAACATGGAAGAAAATCAAGGTCTTGAGGACAGATAATGGGGGGGAGTGTACCTCCATTGAGATGAAGGAATTTTGTGTGAAAGAGGGAATCAGGAGAGAGTTCATAGTGCCATATAACCCCCAACATAAAGGGGTGGAAAAGAGCAAGAATAAGGCCATATTAGGGGAAACGAGAGCCATGTTACATGATCAGAGGCTACCTTTATTTTTATGGATTGAGGCTTGTAACATTGTAGTATATTTGCAAGAAAGGAGTCAACACAGAATGTCGGGGAGTAAGACTCCTGAGGAGGATTTTTCCAGGAAGAAGCCTAATATTAGGAACTTTATGATTTTTTGGTGCCTTACTTATTCACATGTCCCTGAGGAGAAGAGGAAAAATATGGAACCTGCCACAAGGAATGAAATCTTTGTGGGTTATATCGAGACCTCCAAGGCCTATCACATATATATTCTTGCCAAAAGGAAATTTGTCCTCTAGCAGGATGTGATGTTTGAGGA